>JACAXG010000012.1:4226445-4881765 GCA_018881555.1 Amblyornis subalaris | reverse complement strand
CCCAAAGCCTGTGGCTGTGCCCAAGAAACCTATGGCTGTGCCCAAGAAACCTGTGGCTGTGCCCAAGAAACCAGAGCCTGTTGCTGTGCCAAAAGTACCAGAACCTGTGCCTGTCCTTAGAAAACATACAGTTCCTTCAGTTAAAGGTACATACATCAGTGACTGAACTCCTTTTCTCTTAATTTTCCCTTGTTTCACTGATGTATGCAGTGCCAAATTAATAATCTGCCACTTAAAAATATATTACTCTTCATCTTTTGCATGCCCTACTCTTCAGTCATTGCATGTTTCACTATTGTATGTATATATGTATCTTAATATTCACAAAAATGAAAATTTACTAATRTCTTTAAAGCATCTGAAGTGCCAGAGAAAACTGTCCCAGAAGAGAAAGTGCCTTTTACAACACCTAAAAAGTCACAATTAAAAAAACCAGAGCTTCCTCCAACTAAAGGTATATATTGCCAGGAGGCATCTCCTGAGAAGAAATGTTTTCTATATTCTCTCTTTTCTGTGTTCATAACTGAGTCTGTAAAATTTGTCAGTTGAATGTAGCCTACCTTGAGAAAGACTGGAGCACAGTCTTTCATGGTTGTGGCCACTCTTACTGTGATTTTGTGTGTGCTAGGTGTCTTTGTCTTTTTGTGTTTCTTATGTACATTTATATACACACAAATAAAACAAACTTAATATTTTTTTAAGTGCCTGAGGTACCCAAGAAACCTGTCTCAGAGGAGGAAGTACCTGTTACTATTCCTAAAATACCTGAATCACTACCAAGTGAAGGTTTGTGCCACCATAGATTTTACTCTAAGAACAATCCTTTGTGCTGTTCTTTTAAGTATAAGCTTTAAAGTAGACATTTTCCTTTTTCTTCCATTGTAATGTTTGTAAGATGTTCACTTCATATTTTAGAGTATACTAGTAAATATTTCTTGTATCTGCTATTCTATTTTCATATTTGGAAATGCTCCTGCACAGGATATGTCTCTTTTTAAGATAATAATAAATTCCCACTTAATTGGAGTCTCTCAAAAGCTACTGTTTATATTGCTGTTATGATTTTAAATTAATTGAGAGCATTGACATTTTTATTCTTTCCTGTTACAACGACTCATCCACAAATTTAATGTTTCATTTATATTGTATACATAAAATACTCTATCCTTTACACAATCCTGACTCATGCTTAGAGAGGAAGTAGTTTTTCAAAATCTTGCATTAACTGCAAAGGTAACAGATACTGAGTGATTACTTATCCTAATGTGTATTTGTGTCTATTGGAGTAGCTTTCTTTTTTGTTATATCTGTATATGTATTTGTATAATTGTTCATGTGAAACATGAACTTATATTTGAAAACTTACACCAGTTGTCAATATTCTTCAAAGAATATGAAATCATAAAGGAGATTGAGCCTGAAGAAGCAGAAGAAATTCCAGTTGTAGAAGTCGAAGAAACTTTACCAGTTGAAGGTACACAAAGTACTTCTCTAGAGGCTGCCAGACACCTTTCTTTCATTACTGTGCAGTTTATTTCTTGCTCTCTCATTTTTCACACATGCCTGTATGTTGTAGGTCACCTCTGTGTTGTAGGTCTTTTTGTGATTCTTCCTTTGTTGTTGTGTTCTGAAAATTATTTCTGGTTATTTAATTCTAAGTACAACCTGAAGATTATTTTTAGTGCTGTTATTTTGTTTCTTGTCCACCAGAGTCTTCCCATCACTTGGTTTTCTACCTTTGTTCTCATGTTATTAACATGCTTTTTTAAGTGTGCTTGGATATTTGTTTTGTGTGCATGCTATGAAGCAGTAACCTAAGGCTCTTTCATGCTCCCGTTTAATTCAATGACATTTTTTCACTGGCTTCACTGGAAATGGAAAATGATGGTCTTCAGGTTTGTACATCACTCCTCACGTAACTACCATAGTAGTAAATTTATTCTAAATCTACCTAATGTCATTTAAAGTGCTGCAACCTGAAAAGAAGATCCCTGAAAAGCGAAAACCACCACCACCTGCTCCACCAACAGAAGATATTAAACTGGCAAAAGATCTGCTTAAAGGTATAATCATCTGAAGCCACAAATAACAGCAGAAACTGAAACATAATCTTTTAAAATTATACTGATGAATCTTGAAAAGCATGCTTTTGAACATACCATTTTTTGTCTTTTTTATTTCTTTTCTAATATACCATCACTTTAATGGTGCGCCTCACTAATGATCCGTCCCTCATGATTTTTTATCAGCATTATGCCAAGTCAGTTTACATGGGTTCTTTTCAATAGTTACAGACAAAAAACCAATTTATTAAAACAATCTTAACCAAGTTAACACATTCTTCTATACTTAACATAATTCTTTTCTCTTTAACAAATGAAAAGAATCCCCAGCAAAAATTTGCTGGTGTTATTGTAGGAACTTGGGTTTCAGATCAATTTTGCTTCCTGCAGACTGCCTGAATTTTTCTAAACAGTTAATCAGCAGGAATCTTAGCTTTGCAGCTTTTGTCTTTCTATTACATCAATAGTATTAATGAGGTGTTCCGATTTTTTAGAAAATTCCTTTCTGAGTCTAATGATATGTGTTGTAAAATTCAAATTATTTTCTTTAAAGCTCCTGAATTAAGGAAGAAGGCCGTGGCTGCAAAACCTGGTGAGCCTCCGAAACTGGAACCCCCACCTGCTAAAGGTACCTCGTTAATACAAGGATCTTACTTAAAATAAGCCTCTCATGAGCCCAAAGCTGTAGTTCTCAATATCTTGTTCTTTAATTTGCTCAAATATATCAAAAAAGTGTCTGTTAGATTATGCTCAACTGTGCACCCCAGTCTCAGGTGTATATGTTTGTGTTATGTTTATGTCCACTTTAATCTCCAATCTTGAAATCCATGAGATGCAAGAAACAGAAACACAGAGGAGTGAGAGAGTTTTAGTGAGTTTTATCACTTGTGTAGATGGTCACTTTGGGTTTCTGCTTATCTAGAAATAAAATACTGTGTATATGGCATTGTTCCAAAATACCAAATTTATTATTTTTCTGAAATGTAACTTATTTTGTGAGAGGTCACTTTCTAGAGATGGGAATGAAATTGAGCAAGCTACTTCTCAAGTACCTCTTTATATTATTCATATGTACTGGAGTTTAAGATAAACTAAGCAGCTAAGCAGTGGACATCCCTTCTTAATGCTGTTCCAAGTGTAGAAATTAAAGTGAATCCTTATGAATATCACAGACAGCTCATATGGATAGATATGTAATATAAGCCTGTAGTGAAAGAAGAAAAGGAAATAAAAATGTTACTATGATTACTCTTCTTGAATACGTAACCTTTAGTTTTCTCAAACCATACTTCTCTTCTGTTGATTTTTATGAAAACTTTTTCTTATGTATAAGCTTAGATGACAGGTGTATGCAAATAGTATAGAAAATATATTAAAACTATTGAATTCAATATGAGGAGTTTTACCTTCAATTTTAGTACTCAGTAGTAGACTAGCATTTGATTTGTGTGTTTGGATAGGCTAGTTTCTGGTTAGCTCTTACCACTGTTATGAACCTATAATGAAATCTGGAATAATATTCTTTTAAGTGCCTGGACTTGTAAAGAAACCTCGCAGAGTAATTCCTGAGGTTACTCCTCCACCAAAAGAAGAAGTTGTTTTGAAAAGAGGTATAGTAACTTGGATCTGTTTTAAAAAATGCAGCATATTAACGTTTTTCAGCCTATTCCCCTAAGTAATTTTTTTTTATCTATGTGGTCTGGAAAATTACATGATCAAGTACTGTCTGATGTCTGTTTCTTGGGAAAAGCAGTTGTAGTTGCAGGGATGAAGTGGGGATAGCCTTAAAGGCTCTCAGATCTAAAGGATCTGTAATGAAAACAGAGCAGAGTACTGAAAATCTAGTTCCCTATCTCTCTCTTCCATTTTCCTAATCTCTTTATAGTCTATACTAGAGTTGAGAGTTTTCCACTGTCTTCAGCTTCTGGACCCCTGTCCAGTGACAGTGTAAATATTATTAAAGTTACCGATGAAGTCTCTGTATTCTCTTTTATGGTTTTCTTAGAAGTACTGCACAGATTACAGAACCCTGTGGTACTATCTGACATCAGTCCCCTCTCCTGCGAAGTCTGGGGCATTCTGAATCATTTTGCGCTCAATTATTGCTTGGCAAAATGAAGCACTAATTCCAATTCTCTTTGAAATACCCCAGAGGGATGATTCGTGTCTGCGTGTACCCTGCAGCCAACCTTCAAATTTCAGACAACATGATAAAATAGAAATATTACATTTTTCAGATGACAGTGTCATGACATATCCAAGATGGAGAACTGAGAGGACAAAAATAAGAGAAATAAATAAAATGGAAACCACATTATATTGTCTATATTTGAGCTCTCCAAATATAATACTTGAGGATTTAGTCTTGTTCTCTCACTGCAGTCAATAGGAGTTTAATTTATAATTCTGAATTTTGTCCCTAAAAATCATCTTTAACTGTAGTTATTAATTCATATTTACATATAGGAAGTCATCATTTAAATAAGAGAATAAATATATTATAAGATATTACAAGAAATTTTATTCTATCAGACAGTTAACATTAAAATTTTTCCTCTCAGATGGTCTACTCTTAATAAAAATGTCTTTTTGCCTTAGATGACTTGAATTTTAAAAGACTTTCAAAATAGTCTTGAATAATTACACAAATCTCCCATTTATATTGAGCTATATATTTTATTTTCCTGTTTCTTTATGATTGATGAGATATTTTTAATCTTTGTCTTGTTCCCCATTTTACTCTTTTGTTTGTGCTTTAAAAACTGAGATTTCTTTTCTTTTGAAGTTCTTAAAAAGAAACCTGAGGAGGAAGAACCTAAACCAGAAAAAGAGCCTAAACCAGAAGTTAAACCAGTACCTACACCAGTAGAAAAAATTAAGAAACCTGAAGGTACTAGATTACATTCAAATCTGTTTGGTAAATTATAATTAAGAAAAAAAATCCCACTATTAAGTAGCATTCTCTTAAATTCAGGAATGAAACTGAAATCTTAAAAGATGGCTTGCATTGACCTAATTGTGCAATTTAATTCTTAGCTGGAAGAACAGCTAAGTTAACATTCACATCTGAATTCTTCATTTTGGGATTGTTTCTCAATCTTCATTGTGTATAGAAAAAGACTTTAGAAGTATTTTATAATACTGATAAAAATATAACTGCAGCAGAACAGTTAATCCAAGGATTCTTTTAGGTAGCATTTTACAAATATTTGTCCTTTTACCCATTTACTGTTTCTAATTTATTCAAATCTTGCTGTAAGAAATAGATATTCCTAAACCTTATGAACACCTGAAACTGTTTACGTATACAAACAATGAAAACTTTTAAATACATTTGAGGTTATTGTATTTAAGGACTCAAGGTGTTTCAATATATCTTACAAAATAAAAATACTATATTTAAGTCCCAGAAGTTCCTACAAAGAAAACTGAGATACCTGTCATAAAAAAAGAGGAGAAACATGTGCCTGAACCACCAAAAGGTACAAACGTGTGGTGCTGTTTGTCCTTATTGCCTCAACTAAAGGATATTCAGTGCTGAATATCATGCTTTATTAACATAATACATTACTGTCATCCAGTCTGTCACAACTACTGTGCCCTCATTAACCATTTTGCATTCTTCTGGATTTGTTGTTGTCTTTAATTCTTCAATGCTTGAAAAATTAATCTTTTTTCCATTGTATCTTGCTTTACAAGAGTTGATCTCAAGCTAACTTCTTGCTTTTTGGCCAAATAAAATAGAAACCAATAAATTCTGTCTTGGTTTAGCTCTCTCTGTGTTGTTGCTCCTAACTTCTAATGCTCAATGTAATTACAAAAACCATAAATTAACCTGCTTGTAATTTCTGTGTTTGAAATGACAGAAACTAAGCAAGCATCTGTCCCACTTCCTGGGCCTGAACCCAAACCAGTAGTAGGTAAGAATTCTTTAGTCATGATTAGTGGTGAAGCCTTTCTTGTGTGTCTAGTATTTTCCATTCGGGGATTTATCACTAAAAGGACATTCATGGAATCATAGAATACCAGGTTGGAACGTGACCTCAAGGGTAATCTGGTCCAACCTTTCTTGGCAAAAGCACAGTCTAGACAAGGTGACTTAGCAGACTGTAAAGCTGAATCTTAAAAGTGTACACATGTTAAACAAAGGCCTTTAGTATTAATAAGACTAAAACTTTCATACCATCTACAAAACATTTTAAAGAATATCATACTTAAACCAAAATAATGTGTTAAAACATTTTTTTCCCTGCAGCTCTAAAATCTCCAAAACCAGCTGCAGAACCAGCACCCACTGTTACTGCTCCAGTGACTGCTCCAGTTGTTGGAAAGAAAGCAGGTATTTATTTGTATTCTATGCTATTTGTAAGATTTTCTCTCTGACATACCTAAATACCTTCAGCATAAAAAGAATGAAGAGCTGTACAATAACTCATTCATTACAGGAAGATTTGAGGTCCTATTCAAGGATGTTGTTATTCTAGGTACTTTCACCTAATTTAAAAGAAAAGCATCTCTGATATACTACAGAGACCAATCTGTTCTCTTTTGTCTGGATGATGATATGTGTGTCTTTATTTGTTGTCCTATTATGAAATTTGTGTATTCTGTTGTTTTCTTGATGTTCCTTATGTCTTGATATACGTCTTGTGAATTGCATCTTGCATTTTCTGTGTAGAAAAAGAGAAGTTACATGTTTCTAAACAATCATTGTGTTGTTTAGTTTTCTGCTTTTGACTTGTCATTGAAGGCCTGAGGAAAAGTGGCAGTGGTGTTGAAGAACTAGAGCATTGCTACTTGCATCTGCTATGCTTAGGACCCTGGAACAAAGTCTGCTGTGAAAAAAAAAGAACTGTGAAGGCTCCAGTTCCTCTGAAACACTCTGAGCCTGTGGTCCACCAACAGAGCTGATGTGCATTCTGCTCTCGCACCATTCACAGGGCCTCCTGTTACAGTAGAGTTCAGCTCTTGGGCAATTTGAGAAGCCTGATCATGAATGTCTCTTGGCCATTGATCTGGTGATGCAGCCTGCAGTGGCATAATTAACCTATTTTATGTCAGTGACCAGATAACTGTCATTTTCTGCTACTTTTAACCTGGATTTAAATTGGTGATCTAATGAGACAATACTAACAGTGGTTCACTTAGATTTTCTGTTCATGTGTGCCATTCTTACTTTTCTTTTGTGATTATGTTATAAGTTTTCTGTTGTGTAGAGAAAAAGTGTTCCATGTCCATTTTATTTCAGGTATAGCTGGAAAATTTGTCTTAAAATGTATTGTTCCTGATTCTTATTCTTATGGATTTTAACTCTCTAAATTACCCATGAAACCTTTGTAGCTGCAGAAAAGCCTGATGCACCTGTACTAAAGCATAGAGATAAAATGCCTCCAGTGGAAGAAGAAAAGCCTGGGTCAGTTGTGTTAAAGAAGATTTTGGTTGAAAAATGCTTGCATGTAAAAGAGCAAGTAAGTCCTAAGGAGACAGTTCTGACAATAGAGCCACTTGAGTATAAAATCTCATTGGAAACAGCTGATGGAATACTGAATTCAGAGAGAGATGAACAGGAGAAAGTAGCTCTTAAATATTTCATCCTGGCTTCTGATGAAGAGGAACCAGAAATGACACCAGCAGTTTCAAGAAAGACTACCCTTACAGGTGAGAAACTGGAAGATGAAATGGATCACATTACTTACACAAAGGGTGAACTACCACTAGATGATGAGGAACTGAAATTGATTTGTATAGCATCTGAACATGTGGAAAGAGACTCTGGAGAAGAAAAGGAGGATGAAATTAAATTGCTTGTTCATAGGGAGGGTGCCATAGAGAAAGTCTCTGAAAAGTTTAGTGTTCTTCGTGAAGGAAAGATTCCTGAGCATGAAAAAGAAGCAGAAATTGAGTCAATTTGGGTACCTAAACCCA
Source organism: Amblyornis subalaris (assembly GCA_018881555.1). Taxonomy (NCBI): domain Eukaryota; kingdom Metazoa; phylum Chordata; class Aves; order Passeriformes; family Ptilonorhynchidae; genus Amblyornis; species Amblyornis subalaris. The sequence goes on along the minus strand of JACAXG010000012.1, from coordinate 4,873,777 downwards.
GAAAGCCATGTCAGCCCAGAGACCAGAGAAGACTTCCAGGAAAAGAGAAAAAATCAAAAATAAGTTTGCAACCTGAAAAATTTCACATTAAGGATAAAAATTTATTTGTACAGGATATCATAGAGGAAGACATAGCTGAAACTCCTCAGCTTAGAAATGAAAATGAGAAAGGAGGTTTTATTCCAGAGAAATCTGAAGTTCCTGTTGGAGAATCCATGAAGGAGCATGGCATACAGAGTAATATTCAGTGGATGAAGAAATCCGGTAGCACAGTATCTGAAATTCCTATAGATAAGATTCTTAACAAAGAAGCAAAGAAAATGGAAGATACTCAAGATGACGAGAAGGATAAGAATCTGGATTTTACATCAGCAGAAGTACATTCCTTAGACCTGTCTGAGGAGGCTGAGCCAGGATTGAGAAAAGATGTTGACCTAGAACACCCCACCGAAGATGAGGAGGCTCCCAGAGAAAAACCTCACACAGTCTTTAAGCCGTCTGTTCTTAAGTCAAAAGTAGTAGAAAGGAAAGCAAGAGAAAAATACTCTACAGAGAAAGAAGTTCATTCTGAGGAGGGTTTAGGACAATGGTTGACTGAGAAAGCACTCCTAAGTGATACAAAAACAGGCAAGAAGATTATACCAGAAAAGGAAGAAAAAACTTTCTTCAGCACCCACTTAAAAAAAGGCAAAATTAGACAGTCAAATGTCCCTGAAATGCTGCCTGTGGAAAAAGAATTCAATACAGGGATTACAGAAGGAATGGAAAGTGAAGTTTCCATAGAAGAACATGAAAAGGGAGTCACATCTGAGTCAGTAAAGAAAGTTGCCATTCAGCCACCACAGAGTCAAGATGAAAAACAGTTTCAAGAAGTTCAAACCATTCAGGATGAACATAAAGAAACTCTAGCTCACAAARGCAGAAAAGATAAAATTGAAGAAAAGAAATCTACAGAAGGTATATCAGATGAAAAAACATCACCTAAATATGACATTGGAAAAAGCACAGCTGGTACCATGAAAAAAGAGAAGGGAAAGCTTTCAGACAAATTATCACCAAGCAAAGGAATCCTTGCAAATGGAAAAGATACTTACTCCTCAAGCATAGGTAAGATAATAACTTCCAAGAAAGCAGAAGGAGAGAAAGAATACCAGAAATCAGAACCTGCTCACCTGACTGAGCAGGCCATTAGACTTTCAAGTGAAAATAAGAATTTGGATGCACCTGGAGAATCATGTGAAGTTCTGGATGTTCCAGCAAAGTCTCATGCAAAGCGAGGTGAGGAAGATTGATGCCAAATTCTTCCATGAAGTGCTTGTACTATTTGCTTGAGGAGAATACCACCTGCCATTGTGTTTTAGTAACACCATTCACAATTCCATCAAGTCTGTCAGCTGGCTGTATTGGCATTCTGCCACTCTTGACATGGTTGTCTTACCTGTCTGTACATCACATCTGTGATCATTGTTCATTGTCTTAGTCTTACACTTTTCTAAGATTTCATAAATTGTTCTGTGTGCCATTATCTTCTCAGGAAAAACTCACATATTTTTTTCTAGTATTCATTTTTCCATCCACTGCAATAAAATCTGTCCTGCATTTCATTCATGTCATTCTCCCTTTAAAAGTATCTTTTGTATTTCCTTTCACGAAAAGATAATGAGAAGCAGCATAGCATGGGTAATATTTTCAAAAGTCTGAGATGATTCATCACAAATTATGTTACTAACAGAACATCCCTCACTTGTGAAAGTACCACATTGTCCTGAAACATGTATTTAATTTACACAACTTATATTTTTGTGGCCTTCATTAGTAAAAGTGTGTGCTTTTTCTGAAAAAAAAAAGCCCTCATATAATTTTAATAGGTACTTAATCTATTTTGGCTGACAGGTGGGTATTGATCAAGGGCCTAATCTTAAATCAAGTGTCAAGGAATGTCAGAATTTTACAGATTAATGGGCAGGACAACACGTTAAGGACCTAGGAGCTTCTAAGCTGCCTGTTAGTCCCTACTGCTGAATATGTCTTTCCAATGCTTCAGGATACTGAACTTACCATTGAGATATAGACAGTATGAGTTCTATAAACATTTAGATACGTTTATAGCCTTTCCTCCCCTTCTACATGTAGGTAACTAAAGGAAGAAAAAAATCTGATCTGTAAAGTAAATGCTTGTCTTAATTTTAGTAGGTATGTTTATTTAACTATATTCCTAATAATCTTGCTGTTCTACTTCAGAGGCCAAGCCACCAAAAGAAGAAACTCCGAAGGGCATCAGTCCGGTCAAAGGTAGGAGAGTACAAGCAATACCTTGTCATGGTTTAACCCCAGGTGGCAATCAAGCCCCACACAGCGACTCACTCACACCCCTATGGTGGGAGGGAGGAAAGAATAAGAAGGCTGAAAGTCAGAAAACTCATGGGTTGAGCAAAAGCARTGCTCAATCACTTCCAATCTATTAGTGCTCAATCAATTAGGTTCCATCACTTGGAGGGCAAATGTCATAACTCTGAATGTCCCCCCTTCCTTCTTCTTTCCCCTGGTTTATATACTGAGCGTGACACCATATGGTATGGGATATCACTTTGGTCAGTTGGGATCAGCTTTCCTGGCTGTATCTCCTCCCAATTTCTTGTGCACTCCCAGCCTAGTCAGTGGTGGGACAGTATGAGAAGCAGAAAAGGCCTTGACTCTGCAAGCACTTCTCAGCAATCACAAAAACATCTCTATATTATCAAGAGTGCTTTCAACACAAATCCAAAACATAGCCCTATACTAGCTACTTGAAAGACTGTTAAATCTACCCCAATCAAAATCAGCACAGCCTACAATCAAAATCAGTTAATCGGGATTATTTTATTCATTTCTGAATCTGAATTACAGCCAAGAAGACACCTTCACCAGCAGATGCAGAAAGAAGGAAACTCAGGCCAGGCAGTGGTGGTGAAAAACCTCCTGAAGAGCCTCCATTTACTTATCAACTCAAGGCTGTACCACTGAAGTTTGTCAAGGAGATGAAAGATATAGTGCTAAAAGAAGCTGAGTCTGTTGGGTCTTCTGCAATCTTTGAAGTCCTTATTTCACCATCCACTGCGATTACCAGCTGGATGAAGGATGGAAGTAACATCCGAGAGAGCCCAAAACACAAGTTTATTGCTGATGGCAAAGATAGGAAGCTGCATATTATTGATGTCCAGCTGTCTGATGCTGGTGAATATACTTGTGTATTACGACTGGGGAACAAAGAGAAGACTTCTACAGCCAAACTCATTGTTGAAGGTATTCCCTGTTTCAAATTTATCAGTAATTTAGGCTAGCTGCTCCTCAAGCTAGAAGAACTTGTGTTCTGTAATTTTACAGTAGTTGGTAGATGCATCCTGTTCTTTCCCTCAATCACTACACGTATTATATAAGGTATTTCTGCATCGCATGTTTTATATATAAAGGAGACAAATCAAAATAATGTGTCTCCCACAGAACTCCCAGTGCGGTTTGTGAAAACACTTGAAGAAGAAGTCACTGTCGTTAAAACCCAGCCTCTGTACTTGACATGTGAGCTTAACAAAGAAAGAAATGTAGTCTGGAGAAAGGATGGTAAAATCATCAAAGCCAAGCCTGGGAAATTTGCTCTGGGTGTTATTGGTTTGTCACATTCCCTCACAGTCACTGATTCAGATGATGCTGATGCTGGCACTTACACTGTTACTGTGGAAGACTCTGAACTATCCTGCTCCTCTTGTGTTAAGGTAGTAGGTAAGCAATCAAAATCTTGTTTTTTCTCTCTAGGATATTTGGGCTATTTTAAAATTAGGAAATCTTTTTCTCGTAGTCTTACAATGTAAGTGGACAGATAAGATCTTTTTTTACTGCTATTAAAAGCTTCTAATACAAAATCTGTTAGTTCTATTTCTTCTTTTTTATGACATATCTATTTGTAGTAAAAGTCTGCTAAGCTGTGTTCTTGTATAACTTCTTGTCATGCAGAAGTTATAAGGGACTGGCTAGTAAAACCCATAAGAGACCAGCATGTTAAACCAAAAGGAACAGCTACTTTCAGCTGTGACATTGTCAAGGATACACCAAACATTAAATGGTTTAAAGGAGATGAGGAAATTCCTGCTGAACCCACTGACAAGACAGAAATCTTGAAAGAAGGAAATAAAATTTTCCTGAAAATCAAGAATGCTGGTCCTGCTGATATTGGAGAATATTCAGTGGAAGTTGAAGGTCGCAGATACCCAGCTAAACTGACCCTTGGTGGTAAGGAAGCTTTTATTTGGATTGTATTTAACCAGCTTGTAGGCCAATGTTGAAAAACATCTAAATAAACAAAAAAGTAACCTGAATTATTATAAAGCTCTGTCAAAACTTGACCTAATCATATATGGGTTCATTTGTGCATTCTAGAACGTGAAGTTGAACTTCTGAAGCCATTAGAGGATGTTACAGTTTATGAGAAAGAAACAGCAAACTTTGATACAGAAATATCTGAGGATGATATTCCTGGTGAATGGAAGCTGAAAGGAGAAATCCTGAGACCTTCACCTGTAAGCATCCTTGAATTTTACAACATGATTTATTTAAATTAAACACTGTGAACAGGTTCCTTGAGTCTTTATGGTAAGGCCTATCATTGCTATTTAGTCCAGAATACATGATTAAAAAACATTGGTTCTCTAAGTGAGGATTATATACTATAAGAGCTAAGTTTTGAAGGCCTTCGTTTTCTTCAGGTATTACAGCACATAATTCAAGCATTAATAGAAATATCCTACATACATTGTAGGAATGATTCTGACATTCTAAAGAAGTGTGGAATGCTGAAGGAATGTACTCCATTTTTTTCATTATTGAGTAAAAGTGTTAACTTTCCTTGAAAAGCAATTTCGTTCTTTCTACCTGACTCTTTACTGCATATGCAATGTTTATTAAAATCCCTTTATTAAACACACCTAGCAGTAAGGCATTGGCATGATATTTAACAAAGTCTATCATCTCTCCAGACATGTGAAATCAAAGCTGAAGGAGGAAAACGCTTCCTGACCTTACACAAAGTCAAGTTAGAGCAAGCTGGCGAAGTTCTGTATCAGGCACTTAATGCCGTTACTACAGCGATCCTGACAGTAAAAGGTACAATGCAGCATGGAGTGTGATACCAGCTTAAACAGAGTTCACATGGAGCACATTACAAATGAGGTGTTATGTTTTGCTTCCAGAAATTGAATTGGACTTTGCGGTGCCCTTAAAAGATGTTACTGTTCCTGAAAAGCGCCAAGCAAGGTTTGAATGTGTCCTTACCAGAGATGCCAATGTTATATGGTCTAAGGGCACTGATATACTCAAGATCGGAGAAAAATTTGACATCATTGCAGATGGAAAGAAGCATATTCTTGTTATCAATGATTCACAGTTTGATGATGAGGGAGAATACACTGCTGAAGTTGATGGCAAGAAGAGCACAGCAAGACTGTTTGTTGAAGGCAAGTATTTTCTTATGAGCAAAAGAATAAAACAAGGATAAAGAATATGTCTTTTAGAACTACATTAGCTTTTTTTCTGATTGTATTTATGTGTCTGCTTTACAGGTGTGAGGCTGAAGTTCATATCACCTCTACAGGATCAAACAGTGAAAGAAGGGGAAACAGCTCACTTCCAGTTTGAGCTTTCTCATGAAGACATGCTGGTGAAATGGTACCAAAATGACAAGAGACTTCACACAAGCAGAACAGTTTTAATTACTTCAGAAGGCAAAGTTCATAAACTAGAAATGAGAGAAGTAACACTTGATGATATCTCGGAAATAAAGGCCGTAGTCAAGGACTTGAACACACAAGCCAACCTGAAAGTCTTAGGTAATTACATAAATAATTTGAAACATGCTATATAGTAAGTATTAACCATTTTTAAAAGTACAAAGTTACAAAATATTGACATTTTAGTAAATTTATATTACTAATTTACTTTTACATATCCACTATGCCTTTTGTAGAGGCCGATCCATATTTCACTGTGAAATTACAAGACTACAGTGCTGTAGAGAAAGATGATATTACTCTGGAATGTGAACTTAGCAAAGACGTGCCAGTAAAATGGTATAAAGATGGTGAAGAACTAATAGCTTCCAACAGAATTTCCATAAAAACAGATGGCTTGCGCCGTATCCTGAAGATCAAGAAGGCTGCAGAGAGTGATAAGGGTGTTTATGAGTGCGACTGTGGAACCGACAAGACAAGCGCTAATATCAGTATTGAGTGTAAGTTATCATGTCTTTGCTAAGGGAAAGTACCAAACACTTTGTAAACCAGTGTATACAGACAGACAGACACCCTGTAGAGAACAAGACCAAAAATGTACCTGTAGAAAGCATGCTGTTACAATGAATAGCTGAAATATCTTGATTTAAATGTATTAAAAGTGATTACAAGAGACAATCTATTTGAAGATATATAAATGGTTGTTACAAAGACAGTGATGATCACTTAGTCTCTATGTCCATTTACAGTCAGGAAAAAAAGCAGTTAGTTTAGTTCACTGTAAGAGATATCTGGGTTAATTATGAGGAAAAATACTCTTACTAAATATAACTAAATTTTCATACGTATTATAGAAGGAGGTTGTAGATTTCCAACTTGCAGCTTTTTAAAAAGAGGTTAGATAAACATTTATTGGTTATAGCATTTGAATGCCCAAAAGAAGGAACAGGGAGAGAGTTGAGATYCTTTCTAGTATTACATTTCTATGGTATAAAATTTGTGAGTAAACAGATGTGGACTTTCGATTTTTTTTTATTTTAGCTCGCTTAATTAAAGTGGAGCGCCCACTGTATGGAGTGGAAGTATTTGTTGGTGAAACAGCACGCTTTGAAATTGAAATTTCTGAGCCTGATGTCCATCCTATATGGAAGCTAAAAGGAGAAACCCTAACACCTTCCCCTGTAAGGTTTCTTCCTTATTTTTAGACCATAATTTACAGTAGAAAAAGATGTTTAATAGTGAAGTTTTCTTAGTGTTTCTTAGAATATTCACATTTGGAGTGGGGGGTGTGTTTCTTTATCACCAGGACTGTGAAATCATTGAAGATGGGAAGAAGCATATTCTTGTCCTTCATAACTGCAAACTTGATATGACTGGAGAAGTGTCGTTCCAAGCTGCCAATGCTAAAAGTGCTGCTAATCTGAAAGTGAAAGGTACAGTCTGCACTTGGCCAACATTTTCACGTGTATTTCAGGGCATGACAACAGATCTAGTGTCAGAAAGTACTGTATGAACTGATCTGAAAGAGCTCTTCTTTGATTTCAGAACTGCCTCTTATCTTTATCACTCCACTAAGTGATGTGAAGGTCTTTGAGAAAGATGAAGCTAAGTTTGAATGTGAGGTATCCAGAGAACCCAAGACTTTCCGCTGGTTGAAAGGAACAGAAGAGATCACTCCTGATGAAAAATTTGAAATTATTTCAGACGGAACAAAGCATGGTCTGATTATTAAATCTGTTGCCTTTGAGGATGAAGTAAAATACACGTTTGAAGCTGAGGATAAAAGAACAAGTGCCAAGCTAATTATTGAAGGTTTGTTAACTTCCTAGGAAAATTTTGATCATAGTACTTGAATACTGAAGTAACACTAATAGTATTGTTAATGACACATTATGTTGTTATAGGTATCCGCCTGAAATTCATTACTCCTCTCAAGGATGTAACGAAAAAGGAGCGAGAAACTGCAGAGTTCACTGTGGAGCTCTCCCATGAAAATATCTCTGTTGTCTGGTTCAAGAATGACCAACGATTACATACCAGCAAAGTGGTTTCAATGACAGATGATGGCAAATTCCATACACTCACAATCAAAGATCTTACTATTGATGATACTTCTCAGATTAAAGTGGAAGCTATGGGCAAATCCTCAGAAGCTAAACTCACTGTTCTTGGTAAGAATACCTGAAGTAATTTACCTGATGTATATTAACAGAAGAGTTTTATTAATAAAAAATAGCTATCCGAAGGTCTTGGGGTTGGTCTAAATCTAAATTATGAATTTGAAAATCTTAAAATTTGTTTTTATTCTTTGGGTGTCCATTTCCCTATTCACAAAGAATAACTACAATGACTTTAAAATGTCAGGCAACTGTTGCAGAGTTAGTTATTACATACTTAAAACAGTGCTCTGAAACTCCTAGATCACCAAAAGGATGTTGTCAGTAATATTAGTAATATCCTTAATTGTTTCTGAGATATTTATTGTTTTCTTTTTTTTAAGAGAACTGTTAAAAAGGACTATATTSAATCCTTCTTACAGGACATAAGCAGGAAATGTATTTTATGGTAGAAACTAGTTGTTCTTTCTGGAAGACTAAAACTTCAGACTGAAATATGTCTTAACTTTTGCTTGCAGAGGGAGACCCTTACTTCACTGGGAAGCTGCAGGATTACACTGCTGTAGAGAAAGATGAAGTAATCTTACAATGTGAAATCAGCAAAGCAGATGCCCCAGTGAAATGGATGAAGGATGGGAATCCAATTACTGCATCAAAGAATGTTGTTATTAAGGCTGATGGTAGAAAGAGAATCCTTATTCTCAAAAAAGCTTTGAAGAAAGACATTGGACAGTACACTTGTGACTGTGGTACTGATCAAACCTCTGCTAAACTTGATATTGAAGGTATGGTTATTTTAATGGGCTGCTCTGTAGAGATCTTTCAGGATCTGCTAGAGACTGAGGGAATCAATCACGTTTTTCTTCTCCAGACCGAGATATTGAGATTGTACGACCACTCTACAGTGTGGAGGTGATTGAGACAGAGACTGCCCGTTTTGATATTGAAATCTCTGAGGAAGGTGTCCATGGCAATTGGAAGCTAAAAGGAGAACCCCTGACTGAATCAGCTGTAAGCAAATATTTCAGGATATTTTTTATGTGTGTCTCAACACTTTCCAGGGAGGTAGAGCGTGAAGGAGAGAGTGACTGCAGAAACTAAATGTGATCTCTCTCTGCTTTCAGTACGAGTCACTATATTAAAAATACTGAGGGTTTTAATTAATAACCTTTTTAATGTAGTACAAATGTAATCCAAACTATTATATAAAATAGCTAAATAATAAATTATTTTACATAAAAGAGTACATTCTGCGTTGCTAACAATACCTAACAGTCCTGTATCCAAAGTGCCTTGTGGAATTCTCTTAAATGTAATGGCATTTAAAAATGCAAACTTTGGATTGCCTGTGTTTGCCTTTGGGTTTTGAGTTATATTTGGTTTTAATAGATGTAGATCACATTTCCAGACTCTTTTTCATTTGTGTGACAGCTAAAATTGGTGTAAAATGGTATAGGGCTGAATCAAATATTCTTAATTCCTTGCTGGAATGATCTGGAAAATAAACAATACAATCACAACTGGCAATAATGCGGCTTCGATGTAATGGTACAAATGTGAATAATACACAAAGATCGGAAGTTCCATGACAATCAGTGTCTGGATAAAAAAAGGAAAGGTCTTCTTGAGGAAAGATCACAACACAAGTTTAACAATTTCTAGTTCCCTTAGGGGAACTAGGATTCTGACTGGTCTACATTGATACACAATTGTGTTTCCTCTTGCACTTTCTTTCCGAGAGGAAGCACACTGTATTAAGAAGAGACTTTGAAAGGAAAGGCCAATGAATGAATGTCTGTAAGGTATATTTCATGTGGCAATGGGCCTAAGTGTTGTGATTGAAACAGAAGAAAACAGATGCATGGTTTGAGGAGAAGTAAGGTCTCTTTTGGTGAGGAGTACAAAAAAGATACTGAAAAAATTGTTTCAATTCTGTTTTTGCAGGAATGTGAAATCAAAGAGGAAGGAAAAAAGCACTTCCTTACACTGTACAATGTGCGCTTAGATCAAGCTGGTGGAGTAGATTTCCAGGCAGCAAATGCCAAGTCTGGTGCTCACCTTCGAGTGAAACGTAAGTGTCTTTTAAACTGAAATTAATTGATTAATTAAGTGAAAACATGGTACTTACTGCTTCTTTGGAACAGATGGAAAATCTCTATACAGTRTTGAACCCACAGCACTCCTTTCCAGAACAGCAACTCAGGGATTAGTTACTCAGATCATCTTAATTTTTTAGTTAAGGAATGTCCTATGTGTTTTTTAACCTTCTATATCATTTATTCATATAGGAGAAGTAAAATCAAGGAGATGGCCTTGAAGGCTGCTTCATAGTCTGGCATCATATGCTGTTATGAAATTAAAGTATTGCAAGCAAAGGCTTTGCTGCATCAAAGGATCATGTTAACCASAGAGGATAGGATAACAGTGATATCTGGGGATAGGGTTAAGAGCTTGATGGACAGGGACAGACTACATGGTTGAAGACCACTTGTTTCCCACTCCAATCCTAGCCCTCGCTATTTTGGAAAACACATGCCTTATCTAGCAACAGGCATGCAAGGCTTGGCAAGGAGACAGATGCACAGCAACTTTCCTGCTGACCTTGTTCAATTTAAAGAAACATGCTCGGCGGATAGGAAATTGTAGGTGACCAGCCCTCCCCTAAGAACCCAGGGTGGCCTCTTCTATTTAGGGAATTTAAAGAGCAGCATTGCGATGTCTGTCTCTCTTGAGGGAAGCCACCATGGAGATTAGTACGTAAGGGCAGCAGCTCTCTCTTGGGTAGAAGTGACTAATCTGAAAATTATGTCTTCTCCTTACCAAGCTCGAGTAATTGGCTTGCTGAGACCCCTCAAGGATGTAACAGTGACAGCTGGGGAATCAGCAACCTTCGATTGTGAACTCTCTTATGAGGGAATCCCTGTAGAGTGGTTCCTGAAAGGAAAGAAACTGGAGCCCAGTGATAAGGTAAAGAAACTAAACTTTACTTTTTCTCATGTTTCATCTTCCTTCTTCTCTTTCAACTCTCTTCCTCTTCTTTATTTCTCATTTATTCTCTGCCAGTTGAAGTACTAAGGTACAGCAATATTGGAGTGCTACTGTGCCAAATGCTAAATTCTCATTAAATCAGATACAACAATTTTTTTTCAGAAATTTCAGTATTCTGGGATACTACAAGTATTTATCATACAAAGGGAAACTAAGGTTCCAAAATATCAATCATTACAACAGTGAATTTGTACCTTATTCTGTTCAAGACTCAGCCACAGGGATACTGAATAATTTTTGGTTATGTTACCTGTGGTTACAGTGAGAGGATTTTGAAAGATCTTGTTTTCTTTTTCTTTGTCAAGAAGAGCCTTTTTTTCTCCTGAATGCTGACTTGCAGTCCAATTCAACATATAAGGGGATTAAGAGGATTCAAATTCCATTTCAGGCATTTGTTCTGGCTCTCCAGATAACTCTCTCAGCAGATTTGCTTGTCAAGCACTTCTCACTAGCTATTTTTAACCCTTCATCAAGTGCTGGCTCTTAACTCTTGAGATCTGAGCAGCCTGGAATGCAGTCAATTTAATGTTTAAAGTTAATGGTAGGAGAAATAAATAAATAAACATAAATGAATACACTAAGAAATGTAAATGGATATTACTGGTTTTAAGACTTCTTTTTCACATGCTAGGCCTAAAGAAAATAATGCAAATTAAAATAACAGTTGGAAACCTCAGGCAAAGTAAATTTTCAAGGCATTGCATGACCTAGCAAAGTTTCAGAACCTATCATAATACTGCTAATAATACTTTGGTACAGATTGCTATTTCTTTTAAATACAATTTTTAACTTTTTTTTTTCAGATTTTGCTAGATCTGAGCTCTAACGAATTTGCATAAATAAAAACTATTTAATAAAAGAAATAGAATATAGAAATAGGAAAAGAAAAATAGATCATAGTGATAAGGGACCCTATTAAAGGACAGATAAAGTTGAAACTCAGCAGATGAGGCATGAAATAAATCAAGGTAATTACATCTGAGTTTCGCAATAAAAATGTGAAAAGCTATTGATCAGTGCAGTGGATTGAGAGTTATTACTGCCCGGCAAGAAAAATACTTTATGTTCAGTATTCTGTATGATGGAACATTATTTTGGTCTTATCTGTCTGAGCTATCATTTTAATTACACAGAAAAAAAATCCAGATTTTCATGCAGTTTACATATACAGTCAAAGCTGTCATTTGACTTCAGTTGAAATTTTATCAAGATGAAATTGAAGGTAAACCATATATTTACTTAATGCGGCACTTTCTACTTATTTAAAATGGCCTCTTGAAACACATTTACAACTGTCTTCAAGAATCAATGTGATTGTACAAGTGTTTCGTTTTAGCTGCTGCTAATTCAAACCATTTTATTACCTCTGTGGTTGACGTTCAGCTGCACATGTATAACCTTTATTGATTTATTTTTTTTGTTTATCTTTACTGTGATTGCAAAGTAATTTCTGCAATAGATCAGCACTGAAATTAGTCTTTTAGGCAGAATATTTTACCAAATTTTAATAAGAAAAAGTCAAATCGGCATTTCCAGTAAAGTGTATGTGAGGAGTGTGAAACCTCTTTATATCTGCAAAAGTTCTTACTTTAGATGTAGCCAGCAGTAATACCAACTTTTCCCATAAATTTACTTCTTATTTCTATTTTTAATACCTGTTCAAAATAGACATGGTCTCAAGTCAGCCTCAAAATCCTCAAAGCATTGAGGATTGAGCGATATCTAGTATATACAAAAGGAAATTATCAAAATTTCATCTAAAGGTGGACAACCAAACTCCACAAATAATAAATAGCATGCTATTTCATGAAATATTTCTGAAATACTTGTAGATACTCACAAAAAAGTTTTTATATACTTTTTAAGGTTGTGACACGCTCTGAAGGGAGAGTTCACACACTTATTCTTAGAGACGTCAAGTTAACAGATGCGGGAGAGGTATCACTGACAGCAAAAGATTTCAGAACTCAAGCAAATCTTTTTGTGAAAGGTAAGTCAGTCATTTTAGTTGAACCAAAATCAGTACTAACGGTCCATTCATGATTCACCCTGGAGTAGGATGCTGATATACACCATATATCAAATAAGTAGGATCATATATACATTATTGAACTGGCAGATAACTTTCCTGATTAAAAAAGCCACCTACTTTAACTCTGTATGCTTCACTGAGAAGCTGAACAAGGGAAAATACTGGAAATGTGTCAGATGTGGGAGATGAACCAGTTCATTAGGACTTCAGGGCTTTACTGCAGACTTGAAAATTCAGTTGGCCTCAAGAGGACCCACAAATGCCAGCCTTTATGGCTCCCGGTGGCTTTTTCAGTTCTTTTCAATATCCAGAAACCTATGAGAGTATAACTGCACCATCAGTCAAGGGACGTAACATTGTCTGTATACCCACTTGTACTGCTTGCAAGCTGTTTATCATTAAGAAATAAAAGAACTGCACACACTAATCCAGTAATTCAAGAAAACATTGAAAAAAAACCCAAACATTCTTTAAGTTCGGAGTATAACTTTAGAGTCACTGAGATCACTTGGATTGTTTCAGCTAAAGAAACTGAGCTGCAAGGTTTGTGATGACTTGTAAGTTAAAACCCCATGGACAAGGACATCATTTGGTCTAATTTTACCATAGGCTGAAAATGAGGAAGTTGACTGAATTAACAGAACATGTCTGTGCATTAAAAATAAAAAAAGAAACCTTCAGTAGGGTCATCTAAGAGCCTTTTTGATTATTCAGTCAAGGAAAATAAGTAAACCRGCGTGGGATGGTTCTGTGCAAGCAGAAGACTGGCTATAATTTAGATCTTTTCTATCAAAAATGTATCTGTTTCTTTTAGAACCCCCAGTTGAATTTACTAAACCACTTGAGGACCAGACTGTTGAAGAGGAGGCCACTGCAGTACTGGAATGTGAAGTTTCCAGGGAAAATGCAAAAGTTAAATGGTTCAAAAACGGAGAAGAAATCCACAAATCAAAGAAGTATGATATAATTTCTGATGGCAGGGTCAGAAAACTTATCATCCGCGGCTGCACACTGGATGATGCAAAAACATATTCCTGTAATGCTAAGGATTTTAAGACATCATGTTTTCTCAATGTGGAGCGTAAGTAATTTGCAGTTTTCTACAAAATGTCTATAAAAGCAATGTACTAGTGTCTATGACTGACAGTCATATCAATGTGGGCAATTTTTTCTTCTCTAGCATAGATCTTCCCCTGCTAAAAATTTTCTATTATTTTACAGCTATTCGTGTCGAGTTCCTGAAACCCCTGACTGACCTTGAGGTTAAAGAAAAAGAATCTGCTCGGTTTGAATGTGAAATTTCTCGTCCGGGTGTCAAGGTCAGTACTTTCTAATCTGAGTAGCTCCTTCAGCTAGAGGGGAAAACTTTATTATGTTGTTATAAAAGAAGACACTGAAATCTACGATGAGGGTGTTAATAATCATGTTAATTATTTCTGAAACAGGTGAAGTGGTTTAAGGATGGCATGGAAATTAGAAAAGGCAAAAAGTATGATATAATTTCTAAAGGAGCAGAACATATTCTTGTTGTCAGTAAATGTGTCTTTGATGATGAAGCTGAATATTCCTGTGAAGCAAAAACAGCTCGAACTTCCGGCCTACTTACAGTGATAGGTATACACAGTGTTTCAGAATCTAATACGTGAACAATAAAAAATGTGAGAGTAGGGTTTTTTATGACAGGCTTTAATCATCTTTCAAAATTCTTTTTGCAGAGGAAGAGGCTGTTTTCACAAAAAATCTTCCTGATCTTGAAGTAAATGAAAATGAAACTGTAAAATTGATCTGTGAAGTTTCAAAGCCTAATGCTGAAGTTAGTTGGCTTAAAGGAGATGAAGAGGTGCCTGATGGTGGTAGATTTGAACACATTTCTGATGGTAGAAAGAGAATTCTTATTATACGTAATGCTCATCCTGAAGATGCTGGCAAATACACTTGCAAGCTCCCCAGCTCTAGTACAACAGGAAAACTTACTGTACATGGTAAGAGCACTGCTTTGGTGGCCTTGTATCCTGGAACAAAAGAATAAAATTTAAAACATTAAAAAATACATAAGAATACACAACTTGGTTTGTTCTATTCACAGATAAAAAATAAAATAAAATATGTCTTTACAAAAATGTTTTCTTTCAGAACTTGCAGCAGAATTTCTTACCAGACCACAAAATCTTGAGGTGCTTGAAGGAGAAAAAGCTGAATTTGTCTGTTCAGTATCCAAAGAGGCCATTACAGTACAGTGGCTAAGGGGTGACACAGTCCTGGAGCCTGGTGATAAGTACGACATCATTTCAGATGGCAAAAAGAGAACACTTGTGGTTAAAGACTCTATTCTAGGAGATACAGGAATGTATACCGTCATGGTTGGTGAAGCTAAAGCTACAGCACACTTAGCAGTGATTGGTAAGTTTCATTTTATCAATGTGTAGGTGCAAGTTTCGTTGCATTCCTTATACTATGGAATGTCCTATTTCCTCTGTTTTCTCAATTTCAGAAAAACTCAAGATTATAACTCCTCTTAAGGACCAAGAAGTTAATGAGTGTCAAGAAATTATCTTCAACTGTGAAGTCAATAAAGAAGGTGCCAAAGAGAAGTGGTACAAAAATGATGAGGCAATATTTGATAGTGCAAAGTACATTATTGTTCAGAAAGGTGTAGTATACACTCTCAGAATCAGAGATGCAGAGTTGAAAGATCAAGCTACCTATACCATCTCACTGACAAACCAGAGAGGCGAACACGTTAAAAGCTCTGCTGCCTTAACAGTATTAGGTAAATAACTTGCATTGTATTAAAATTGTTTCATCATTTACATTCAATTTCATACGAGGATGTAAAAACGTTCACTTTTTTGTCATAACAGAGGAGGATCTCAGAATTGTTGAGCCCCTTGAAGACATTGAGACCATGGAAAAGAAAACTGTCACATTCTGGTGCAAAGTCAATCGCCTTAATGCAACTCTCAAATGGACAAAGAATGGAGAAGAGATCACTTTCGACAGGCGCATTTTGTACAAAATTGATAAATTCAAGCACTCATTGATCATTAAAGACTGTGGATTTATAGATGAAGGTGAATACACTGTTACTGCTGGACAAGACAAATCTGTTGCAGAACTTCTCATCACAGAAGCACCAGCAGACTTCACTGAACATCTTCAGGACCAGACTGTCACTGAATTTGATGATGCTGTCTTTACATGCCAGCTTTCCAAAGAGAAAGTCAGTGTAAAATGGTACAGAAATGGAAGAGAAATCAAAGAAGGCAAAAAGTATGTACATTTTATTATGCTTGCGAATGTGCTAAGCATGTTTGTTTTACTTTATTGCTTTGTCTGGAAACTAAAATACTGCTTATTTTTCTCCCCATAAAGATACCAGTTTGAAAAGGATGGAAATCTTCACAGATTAATCATAAAAGACTGTAGACTTGATGATGAGTGTGAATATTCCTGTGGAGTGGATGACAGGAGATCTAGGGCAAGACTTTTTGTTGAAGGTATGTGTAAAATTGAATGAGATTTATTTCTTCATTATTTAATAATACTTGAAACAATAAAAAAATAACACCAAATAAATTAACGTTTATTTCAGAAATCCCTGTTGAGATTATTCGACCACCACAAGATATTTATGAAGCTCCTGGTGCAGATGTCATCTTCATGGCTGAATTGAACAAAGATGGTGTGGAGGTCAAGTGGTTGAGAAACAACATGATTATCATCCAAGGTGACAAGCATCAGATGATGAGTGAAGGGAAAGTCCACAGGCTGCAGGTGTGCGACATAAAGCCCCGTGACCAAGGGGAATACAGATTTATTGCCAAAGATAAGGAGGCTAGAGCTAAACTTGAATTAGCTGGTAAGTTGCTTGCTTTGCATTTCTTYTATAAAATCTTAAATTAGTGAATTCCTGTCTCACTAAATTGATTTTGTTCTTTCAAAGAGTTGAACTAAAATGAATACACAATCAATCTGAGAAAAGTGTTAAGCTACATGAAATTTGTTTAACAAGTCTGTTAAGCTATATGAATATGAATTTAGACAACAAACATTCTTTGTTGTACCATGCTGATCCAGCTGTTGAGGAAAATATAAGTCACTTTTCAATTTATATACCAAACAGCATTATTTAAGCTTAAAGGAGACAGAACCTTTTCATTAAGTCATAAAAAAATATGARATTATTTGGCCTACTCATTTCAATCATACAAGACATTTAATTCCTAATTTGTGTATTTTACAGAATCAGCCAATAAAATAATTTAGTTCTCAGAAAGCAACTCCTTTTCTGATTTTATAGGAGGAAACAGTACATACCAACCAGCCTGTATTTCTTTCTTTGGAGATGTCCAATGAGTATATGAAGGATTTCCTTGGAATTTACACAACAGCTCCTTTTACTTTTCTTTGTTAGATTCTTTGCCGAATGCACAAATAGATCATTTTTTTATATATACATACATATATATGCAAGTGCTTACTTGTTACATTAATCTTTCTTAGCTGCACCTAAAATCAAGACTGGTGATCAAAACCTTGTTGTTGATGTTGGGAAGCCTTTAACTATGACTGTCCCATATGATGCCTACCCAAGAGCAGAAGCTGAATGGTTGAAAGCAGGGGAAAGTCTGCCCACAACAACTGTTGATACAACAACTGACTGCACTACCTTCAAAATTTATGAAGCAAAGAAATCAGATAAGGGAAGGTACAAGGTTGTGCTTCGAAACAAACATGGCCAGGCAGAAGCATTCATCAATGTAGAAGTCATTGGTAAGTACTCCTGTTATTAAAACCTTGTTTACATTTATTTCACAGAATAAAAAGCCATTATTGAGGGGGAAGCCCTCTGTTCCCCCTCATGGGGAAGCTGTAGATCATATTGAGGTCTCCCCTTGGTCTCTTCTTCTCTAGCCAGAAGGAAAACAAACCAAAAAAGAGGCAATGCCCTGAAATATTTTCATATCTTTAATAGATGTTCCAGGTCCTGTTAGAAACTTGGAAGTCACTGAAACTTATGACGGTGAAGTTGGTCTCGCCTGGCAAGAACCAGAAAGTGATGGTGGAAGTAAAATCATAGGCTACGTTGTTGAAAGACGTGACATCAAGCGTAAGACCTGGATTATGGTCACAGATCGTGCTGAAAATTGTGAATACACTGTTACTGGACTTCAAAAAGGAGGAGTTGAGTACCTCTTCCGTGTCAGTGCACGCAACAGAGTGGGCACTGGTGAGCCAGTGGAAACAGACACACCTGTGGAAGCTAAGAGCAAATTTGGTGAGCAGAATTTATGAAAAACTCAGTGTTTGGTGGCAGTGTAAGAAAAGCAGTACAAATTCTAACGATAGATGAAACCTACATATCTTCTTTTTCCTTTTTCTTCCTAAAATAAAATGCAGATGTTCCCGGTCCTCCTCAAAATGTAGAAGTTACTGATGTGAACAGGTTTGGAGCCACGCTTAGCTGGGAACCACCTGAGTATGACGGAGGATCTCCGATTACTGGCTACGTTATTGAACTGCGTAACAGAGCTACCATCAGGTGGGAGCCAGCTATGACCACAGGAGCTGATGAACTGTCAGCTGTCCTGACTGATGTTGTGGAAAATGAAGAATATTTCTTCAGAGTAAGGGCTCAAAACATGGTTGGAGTTGGCAAACCAAGTCCTGCTACACGTGCAGTAAAAATCATGGACCCAGTCGGTAAGTATGCATGATGGTGATTGCATTATGAGACAGGAACGTTTTGGATGTTAGGTGTGCAGGAAAGTTTAACTGATGAATGTGTGTGCTGCAAATACTGTGTACAGTTATATTTTTCCTACTTTTGTCCTTCAAACATGTTGGGAGTACCTTGCTACCATTTGGTTTGGTAAGAACTCCAAGTATTTCTGCTTTGAAGTTAAGATCCAACCTCAGTTTAAAAAATTAGTTTAGAGAAAGCTCTGCAAAGGCTTTAAAAATAGTACTGTAAGATATAAATGGTTAATTTGCAGAACCATACTCCTTTATCAGTTGCAAAAATGCATTTGTTTCAAATTTTTTTCAGAGAGACCAAGTCCTCCCATTAACCTGGAGCATTCAGATCAAACTAAGTCATCAGTTCAGCTCACATGGGAACCTCCTCTCGAAGATGGAGGAAGTCCAGTCTTGGGCTATATTGTTGAAAGGCAAGAGGAAGGAACAGACAAGTGGATTCGTTGCAACCCAAAACTAGTGCCTGCTCTTACTTTTAAGGTACGATGTTCTCTTCATCAACATGAAAAATGTGTAGGTCATCTTTAATATGAGTTAGTAAATGATTATTTGTGCTTTTTAGGTAACTGGATTGAAACAAGGATCCAGCTATTACTACAGAGTCTCAGCAGAAAATGCAGCTGGTGTGTCTGATCCAGCAGAGGCTATTGGGCCRTTAACTGCAGATGATCCTTTTGGTAAGCCATATGCTATTTATTAAAGACAATTAATCAGATAAAGCACACAATTGAAGTGCATCTTGTGGGTAATATATATATTTTTCACCAGATAACTGGCATGCCTTAGACATTCGAGATTATGAGCTATTTCTCCTCCACTATGAATTCTGCAGATAATTTCCTGTACTATTAGGTAGAGGCCTATTAGATTGTCTGAGGAACAAGGCATGACCTTTTGTTTCCTGATCATAGCTTTGTTGAAGGTTAGAGATAACAGGAGAGAAAGGCAGAGAAGACCCCTAAAAAATGAATTACACAATCCAAAGTTTTTACATTAAAGGGTAAATTAGATATCATACTTGATAATACTAATTTCCGTAATCACTTCACTTATTTCCAAACAGAAAAAAAAAGGCATTTAGCCAGAAGAGGTAGGGAGTGATAAGCCAAACCTTGGTCTGGACAGGCTGAGATACAGAGAGCTAGACCTCCAGGCTGAGGTACAGCCAGAATCAGCCTCTCGACACAGCTGTCATTAGCCATGTTCATAGCATCTCAAAATAATTAATTGAATCAATTTTTCATTTTTTCCAGTTGGACCTACAATGGACCTAAGTGCATTTAAGGATGGGCTGGAAGTTATTGTTCCAGAGCCAATCACGATCCATGTTCCCATCACTGGCTACCCCGTGCCAACTGCCACATGGTTTTTTGGTGACCAAGTCCTAGAAGAGGGTGATCGTGTGAAAATGAAGACCACTGCCTCCTTTGCAGAACTTGTAATTACTCCCAGTGAGCGTCCAGACAAGGGAATTTATTACTTAACATTAGAAAACCCTGTGTCATCTGTTTCAGGAGAAATTAATGTTAATGTCATTGGTAAGTGGACATATATATACTCTAGCAATAACATTCCATATTTGTCTTGCTAAAATCTAATTAGGTCAAAAATGTGTAATCTCACAATGTCCAATGAAGTATATTAAAATATAATTAAAAACTAGAAATCCATCCTGGAAAACCTCTCTTCTCGTTTTCAATATCCAACTTAGCTGTTTAAGGAAGAATGACTAACAAGACTAAGTCTTCTGGTAGATACATTAGATAGAGATCATCTATCAAACACCAATTACAAAAAAATGCAATTTCTGTGACTTCTAGCTTGTCCAAGTGCACCAAGAGAACTTAAAGTTTTAGAAGTACTCAAAAGTACAGTACAGCTGTCGTGGGAACCTCCAGAAGATGATGGTGGAAGTCCAGTTACTGGCTATATAATTGAAAAACGTGAAGTAAGCCGGAAAATATGGAGCAAAGTGAGTTCATTCTTTCTCATTTGAATTTCTATTGCTATATTGTTTCCACATGTGCTACTGAATTTTGTGTCTTATTTTGGTAATCACTCTTTGGAAATAAATTTTAAAAACACACTGGAACCTTTCTTCTCTTTAGGTTATGGATCATATTGTTGACCAAGAGTTCACTGTACCTGACCTCATCCAAGGAAAAGAATATTTATTTAGAGTTTCTGCATGCAATAAATGTGGCCCTGGAGAACCTGCATATATTGATGAACCTGTAAATATGTCAACACCAGCAAGTGAGCATATTAATGCTGCTTTTCTGTTTCTGAAATTTTGCTGATTTTCTTCAAAATAAGATGTAAAAATAAAATAACTTCCTTAGACTGGTTTCTAAGACCCCGTATGTTTTTAATTTTTCATAGCGGTTCCTGACCCACCAGAAAATGTTAAATGGAGAAATCCGACATCAAAAGGAATCTTCCTAACGTGGGAGCCTCCCAAATATGATGGCGGTGCCCGCATTAAAGGTTATCTGGTAGAAAAATCCCAACGTGGCACAGACAAGTGGGAGATGTGTGGGGAGCCTGTTATTGAAACTAAGTAAGTAAATTGACATCAGCAGATACATCCTTTTAACTAACTGTGCCATCCTCCCCACTCTAAATATTTGAATTTTTTTTTTTTTAAACAGAATGGAAGTAACAAAGCTCAAGGAAGGAGAGTGGTATGCTTATCGGGTTAAGGCTTTGAACAGAATGGGAGCAAGTAGACCAAGCAAGCCAACTGATGATATTCAGGCCATTGATGCAAAAGGTAACTACTTCACTTGCTAAATTACCATAGCTGCTTTATTTTTACCAATCTCTGAAATACTGTTTCTATAACATTTTCATTCTCTCCTAAATCAGAGGCTCCAGAAATTTTCTTAGATGTGAAGCTTCTTGCTGGACTTACTGTGAAAGCCGGAACTAAAATTGAGCTGCCAGCAAAAGTAACTGGAAAGCCTGAGCCTCAGATTACTTGGACCAAGGCCGACAAAATTTTGAGACCTGACAACAGAATCACCATTGAAAGCCAACCTAATCATTCTACAGTCACTATTACAGACAGCAAGAGAAGTGACAGTGGAACCTATATTATAGAAGCCGTAAATTCCAGTGGACGTGCTACTGCTGTTGTTGAAGTTAATGTTCTTGGTATGCATGTATTTTATGTTGTTTATATAAATCATTACTAATGTACTCAAGTACACAAGCAGATGATTAACATTCACATCTTGTCCTTTACAGATAAACCTGGTCCACCAGCTGCATTTGATGTATCAGAAATCACAAACGAATCCTGCCTTCTAACATGGAATCCTCCAAGAGATGATGGGGGTTCTAAAATTACCAACTATGTCCTTGAGAAAAGAGCTACAGACAGTGAAATATGGGACAAGTTGTCATCAACTATCAAGGATACAAAATTCAGAGCTACCAATTTAACTCCTCATAAAGAATATGTGTTTCGAGTCAGTGCTGAGAACATGTATGGTGTTGGAGAGCCAGCACAGTGTAGCCCCATCATTGCCAAATATTCATTTGGTTAGTTAATTAAATTAATGTTAAATTATTACAGTATTTTAACAGGAAGAAAAAATCTCCGACATCTGATGGTTTTGTTTTTTGTTTGTTTGTTTTTTAAAATTAATTAATTTATGCAGATCCACCAGGCCCTCCAACAGGTCTCAAGCCTATAGAGGTCACTAAAGATTCAGTCACTTTAACATGGAATGAACCAGATGAAGATGGTGGCAGCCCAATAACTGGCTACTGGGTTGAAAGATATGATCCTGAGCAGGATAAATGGATAAAATGCAACAAAATGCCAGTGAAAGATACAACATTCAAGTAAGACTATTGTCAGTTTAGGCTGAAACAGGTCACAGGGGCATAAAAATGTAACAGTAGCTTTTAAAATAAGTTTTACATTGTTCTTACTCTTTTTTTCCTAGTTTCCATAAGTTTTGATCCAACTACCCCTCGTGGCTTACTTTTTAGTTTTAAAGAGGAGTGTCTTTGCAGAAGAATTAATCAAATTCTTTTTTTTTTTAATGTTATGCTTAATAATTTCTGTGCTTATTCAGAAGATGTTCTAAAATAGCAGACATGGCCATCTGAAGTATCAGTTTGCCAAAACCCTTGGGTTTTTTCTCCTGATACTCTTATTAACTAAAAACCATGGAACATGCGAAAATCCAGGATGGTTCTCAAAACATTCATTTCTGTCATGGTGCACTATTTTAGTGTTGACAATATGCCTATTTTAAATGTTTAAAATCTCATAAAACATCATTAGCAGTAATTTGAGTATTTTCAGATTTTCCAAGTTATCTGTAATATGAAGAGTATAATGTTTTAGAAATGAATTAATGACTAGGTTTGGTTTAATCAAACTTACCTTTCATTTCCAGAGTTAAAGGTCTTACAAATAAGAAGAAATATAAATTCCGTGTCTTGGCAGAGAATCTTGCAGGACCTGGAAAACCAAGCAAGGAAACAGAGCCAATCTTAGTGAAAGATCCAATCGGTATAATAAACACATTTTTTAATTTAGCTACAAAAACAAGAAGAAAATTGTTTTCAATCACATAATTAATATTGGACTCTTGTCTAGATCCACCATGGCCTCCTGGAAAGCCAGCTGTGAAAGATATTGGCAAGACATCATTAAGACTGAACTGGACAAAGCCAGAACATGATGGAGGGGCAAAGATTGAATCTTACGTCATTGAGCTGTTAAAGACTGGAACAGACGAATGGGTGAGAGTGGCTGAAGGAGTTCCCACAACTGAACACTTCCTCAAAGATCTTATGGAGAAACAAGAATATTCATTCCGTGTAAGAGCTGTGAACAAGGCTGGCGAGAGTGAGCCCAGTGAACCCAGTGACCCTGTGCTGTGCAAGGAGAGGCTCTGTGAGTACAGTTTCAGAATGTGCTGCTACTGCAAAGACACTGTCTCTGACTTTAAAATAGCCCCATGTCTGCCTGTCTTTGTAGGTACCAAATAAACTCTTGGAAGACTTATGAAATACTAAAATCTGCCCTGCTTCAGTTCAGGAAATAAAAAATTTGGACAGTTTTGGTGTATTCCCTGTGTTTCAAGATCTTTCATGGGAATTGCAATGACCTGGTTTACCTTCTTTTTCTATTTAACAGATCCTCCTTCACCACCTCGGTGGCTTGAGGTTATAAATATTACTAAAAACACAGCAGATCTTAAATGGACAGTACCAGAAAAAGATGGGGGTTCCCCAATTACCAACTACATTGTTGAAAAAAGAGATGTAAGGCGGAAAGGTTGGCAGACAGTTGATACAACAGTGAAAGATACCAAGTACACCGTGAGCCCACTGACTGAAGGTTCATTGTATGTGTTCCGTGTGGCTGCTGAAAATGCCATTGGACAGAGTGACTACTGTGAAGTTGAAGACTCGGTGCTTGCTAAAGATACTTTCAGTAAGTTTCAATTCGCTTACCGAGTGATCAGTAGCTCATGTAATGAATTCCTAGTCTTCTAATGTGTGCCTTTCTTTTTTTCCTTAGCAACCCCTGGGCCTCCATATGCCCTTACAATAGTAGAAGTGAAAAAAGGCCATGTTGATTTGAAATGGGAACCACCTAAGAATGATGGTGGCAGACCGATTCAAAGGTAAGGTCATTTTAAGTTTGTGTAGGTTCCTGCAGATGCACATCTTTTAACAAATGAAGATATTTCTCTCTAAATATTTAAATTTTAAATGGACATGTTTTATATGAAAAAGAGGCAGATGGATGTAAGAGAAGCCATGTGGTCAAAGCAATTAAGGGTTTGATTTTAAAACGTGGAAATTATTCAAATAAAATACCTAATGTGCACGAACAATGAATGCGTCAACATCCTCAAAACACCATATAAAAATAATGAACTGTGTATAAAATTTAAAAAAATAATGCAGCCATAGTCTCCAGTTCCTCCAGAACAGTAGTCACTTAGATTCATGTACCAAGTAGTATTGTTGCATTTTCCTTCTGCCTTGGTTTCTCATTCAAACTGTATACACTCAGCTAAAATGGAGATTTACCTCATTTCTGTTCATTTTCTTCTTTATAACACTTTTCAAACAGACTGTTTTACTCCACTGGGTCGATTCTAACTTGTCTTTTTCTTTGGTTTCCAAAGTATCTGTACTCTGAAATTCACCCTGAATGTCAGTTAGATTTTTCCTCTTTATAGTTTCATTCTTGCTCTCCTTCCCAATCACAGTAAGCATATCTTAAACCAACTGACAACTACAAAGATCTGCCTGAAGCAACAAAAGTAACTCAGTTTTCATTACTTTGCCATAGCCTGTCCTAAGCAGAATTTTGACAGCCAAGTAGTAATATCTACAAGTATTCTGAATGGACTAACCAGTGAGATCCAAATTAGCAAAGATACAAGTATAGCTTGAGGGTTCTTTTGTCTCTGCAGCTCTCTAAAACCTGAGAACACAGTTCAGTTCAGTTCTAAAACACAGAACACAGTTCAGGCATTGACATTCAGACCTGGGTTTGTCAGTCGTGTCAGCCCTATTAGGGGCTGAGATCTACTAGGACAAGTGGCTAATGTGTGAAGAAAAGTTAATTGAATATATTACCCATGATTCTCTTTACTTTTCCACTGTCTAAACTACTCTAATCTTTTTATCTATTTTATTGAATAAAAATTCTGAAGTGTTCCTATTTCAAGTGCCTAATAGTATTTTCCCCAATCTATTCAGATATGTTATTGAAAAGAAAGAAAAGCTAGCCACTCGCTGGGTAAAAGCTGGGAAGACGGCTGGTCCAGACTGCAATTTCAGAGTGACAGATGTCATTGAAGGTACAGATGTACAGTTCCAGGTTCGTGCAGAAAATGAAGCTGGATGTGGTCATCCCAGTGAACCAACTGACCTCATTCATATTGAAGATCCAACAAGTAAGTAGAAGTATAATATAGTGTATGAATTATAGAAGCAGTGTGCTGTGTAGAACAGATATTCTGGGAGGAAAATGACACAATGCTTTTCTGTTTCTGCAGGCCCTCCTTCGCCTCCTCAGGATTTACATGTCACAGATGCAGGCCGGAAGCACATTTGCATTGCATGGAAACCTCCTGAGAAGAACGGTGGAAGTCCTATTATTGGGTACAATGTTGAGATGTGCGAAGCAGGAACAGAAAAATGGATGCGAATCAATTCTCGTCCAATAAAAGATCTGAAATGTAAAGTGGATGAGGGTGTTGTTCCAGACAAGGAATATGTGCTGCGAGTCAGAGCTGTGAATGCTGTTGGAGCTAGTGAGCCATCAGACATCTCAGAAAAAGTTGTTGCCAAGGACCCAGACTGTAAGAATAGATTCTTTTTTCTTTTTTTTTTTTTTTTCAGATCAGCATAACTTTAAAAAGTATGGTGTTTGGCAACTTTCTAATAATACTATACTTACTTTTACAGGTAATCCAACCATTGATCTAAAAACTCGTGACATTGTTGTTGTTAAAGGACAGAAATTAAGTATCCCTATACCCTTCAGAGCTGTTCCATCCCCAACTATAACATGGCACAAAGATGGCAAAGAGTTGAAAGCTGGTGACAGAACAACAATGAAGAGTGACTACACCTCTGCATTGCTCGAAGTCATAGACAGTGTTCATGCTGATGCTGGTGTTTATACTATCACACTAGAGAACAAGCTGGCATCAACAACTGGTTCAGTCAATGTCAAAGTCATAGGTAATTACATTCTTCCATTCTGAGAAATATACTTATCTTCACTTGGGCCCTGCAGCTGACCGAAGAAAGGACTAGGAAGATACTTTTCCTGACAGGTGGACAAATCACTTTAACTCAGTCACATGTAGATTGCCATACAGGCAATTAATATTAGGAAGTCCCATGAAAAAACACTTTACCTCAAGTTGCTCTAATTATTCAGTGGCTGCTCAAAGCCCAATTACATTGAATTGTTATCATAAAATATACAAATTTTTTAAGAATTCTGACTAATTTTCACCTTTGGGAACATAAATTCATATTTATGACACTGTGTTGACACTGTGTAGTCAACATTTGTGATCTTAAAAGTGAAGAAATGAAATATAATTTCATATTTATAAGAATACACTTTCACATCTATCTAGCTAACTAATTTTTTCATTTTTATTTAAAACAGGTCCACCTGGACAATGTAAAGACATTAAGGCAAGCGAAGTAACTAAGAATTCTTGCAAAGTAACCTGGGAGCCTCCAGACTTTGATGGTGGTACTCCTATTTTGCATTATGTTCTGGAACGCAGGGAAGCAGGTCGTAAAACATATATCCCAGTCATGTCTGGTGAAAATAAGCTTTCATGGCAAGTCAAAGATCTTATCCCAAACTGTGAATATTACTTCCGTGTTAAAGCTGTCAATAAGATTGGAGGAGGTGATTATCTTGAACTAAGAAACCCAATCATTGCAGAAGACCCAAAACGTAAGTTTGTCTTACTATTAAATAATCTAAGAAATTGAATTTTAAATAAAATCTTCATACTTTCTTTTCTCATATGATCCCTCTTTTGATCTACTCTTTCACAGAGCCTCCAGATCCACCTGTTGACCTTGAAGTCCATAATCCAACATCAAAATCAGTAACACTTACATGGAAACCACCCCTGTTTGATGGTGGAAGCAAGATTATGGGCTATATAATAGAAAAGCTTGCTAAGGGCAAGGAGAGGTGGGAGAGGTGCAATGACTATCTGGTACCTTTACTAACTTATCCAGTGAAAGGCCTTGAGGAAGGAAAGGAGTATCAGTTCCGTGTTCGTGCTGAGAATGCTGCTGGCATCAGTGAGCCTTCTCGGATTACTCCTTTTGTGAAAGCTGTGGATCCTATTGGTATGAATTGCTCATTTGATCATTTGTATTAATTGCCATACATACTTTTACATATTGAAAGATTCTACGCTCCATTTACCATTCTTTCTTATTACAGATGCTCCAAAAGTCTTCCTTGCTGCAAACCTACAGTCTGGCCTTGAAGTGAAGAGAGGTGATGAGATCATACTTGAGGCACATATTTCAGGGTCACCCTATCCATCTATCACTTGGCTGAGGAATGATGAAGTTGTCAGACCAGAGGATATCAAAAAGAGAGTAACAACACATAGAAAGAAGAAGGGTGAAGCTGAGGAAGAGAAACCTTTCCAGCTTTCACTGCCAGAACGTATGAGTGTTGACAACCATAAAGAAGGAGAATCTATACTATCAATTCGTGACTCCATCAGAGCTGACCATGGCACATTTACAATTAAAGTAGAAAATGATCACGGAGTTGCAAAAGCCTCATGTGAAGTCAATGTGCTGGGTATGTAAAGAATGTCCTCAAAACACATGGTTGTTCCAAGTATTAGATAAGAAGTGCACAAAATGAGTACTCATCGTTTTTCTTGGTTTACTAACAGATACACCTGGGCCTCCAGTAAACTTTGTATTTGAAGATTTGAGGAAAAATTCTGTCATTTGCAAGTGGGAGCCTCCCCTTGATGATGGTGGAAGTGAAATCCTAAACTATGTACTGGAAAAGAAAGACAATACGAAAGCTGAAATGGGCTGGGTCACTGTCAATGCAACACTCAGGCATTGCAAATTCCATGTAACAAAACTGATTGAAGGAAAAGAGTATCTATTCCGTGTATTTGCTGAAAATAGAGTTGGAGCAGGGCCGCCATGTGTTTCAAAACCAATGACAGCTAAAGATCCCTTCTGTAAGTTTTAATTGTGAAAAACAACCTTTTCAGAAAACTAGTGTGAAACTAAACAGACTCTTAGAATACTGAGCTTTATCTATATGGATGTTTCCCAGAAGAAACTTGAGCTATGTGATAATTACTAAACATTTTAAACCATTGAAATACAGGGAAATCTTGAAAGTATTCTAATTTCGGTAGTAAACACATAACAATGATGATCACTGTCATAAAACTTTACACTTAAAACACTTAACATCTGAATAGTGACATTCTCTGTGTTTAATAGACAAGTGTTCTTACCAAAAGAGAGAACCATTGCAAGTTTGATTACTGATTGCTATTAGGAATCAAAAGTTCTAAGAAAGAGAGCAGAAAAACTATGAATTACTTAAAATTAGTAATTTCTCATATCTTAGTTCTCTCTTAGCTTTGAATAAGCTCTGAAGAGACAGAAATGATGACAAAACCACCTTTTTTTTCCCCAGCTCCACCAGATGCTCCTAATAAGCCTGATGTGGAAGATGTTACCAGCAACAGTATGCTGGTCAAGTGGAATGAACCAAAAGATAATGGCAGCCCTATCATAGGATACTGGATTGAAAAACGTGAAATTAATAGTACTCACTGGGCTCGGGTCAACAGGAACCTTGTGAATGCTCTGGAAGTAAAAGTTGAAGGACTCTTGGAAGGTTTAACTTATATCTTTAGAGTATGTGCTGAAAATGCAGCTGGCCCTGGTAAATTTAGTCCACCATCAGATCCAAAAACTGCACAGGACCCAATAAGTAAGTGGCTTAGCAGAAGCAGACAGTTGACAAGATAGGATTCATAGCCTTTAACTTTGAATTACACTTATTTATTTATTTATTTATTTATTTATTTATTTATTTATAGTGCCACCTGGTCCACCGATTCCAAGGGTTGCTGATACAAGTGCAACTTCTATTGAGCTAGAATGGGAACCTCCCGTGTATAATGGTGGTGGAGATATCACTGGTTACCATGTGTACAAACAACTGATGGGAGTAAATGAGTGGTCACGTTGCACAGAGAAACCCATTAAGGTTCGACAGTATACTGTTGGAGAAGTCAGAGAAGGTGCAGACTATAAACTCCGTGTTACTGCACTCAATGCGGCTGGCGAAGGACCACCTGGTGAAACCGAACCCACAACAGTTGCAGAACCTAAAGGTATTGCAATTGTACTATTTTCAAGAAATGTCCAGCTGCTTAAAAGGTGGGGTTGAATCCCTCCCTTCAACTAATGAACTGTTTCTCTTTCTTCTGCAGAGCCTCCCACTGTTGAGCTGGATGTTTCTGTCAAAGCAGGCATTCAGATCATGGCTGGGCAGACTATTAAAATTCCTGCAACTGTGACAGGACGTCCTACTCCCACCATTGCATGGACCGTGGAGGAGGGTGAATTAGACAAAGATCGAGTTGTTATTGAAAATGTTGGCACAAAATCTGAGTTAACCATTAAGAATGCATTGAGAAAAGACCATGGAAGATATGTAATTACTGCTACCAATAGCAGTGGTTCAAAATCTGCAGGAACCAGAGTAGAAGTATTTGGTAAGAAAAATATTTTCTCACATTAAATAAGCTTTTCTTTTGGTCAGTATGGGCTTTAAACTATTTGTTTGATTTTGTTTTTCAGATGTTCCTGGACCAGTCCTTGACCTAAAGCCAGTGGTCACAAACAGAAAGATGTGTTTGCTTAACTGGTCTGATCCTGAAGATGATGGTGGCAGTGAAATCACAGGCTTCATTGTTGAACGGAAGGATGCCAAAATGCACACATGGAGACTAGCTGTAGACACAGAGAGATCTAAATGTGATATTACAGGTCTACTTGAAGGACAGGAATATAAATTCCGTGTTAGTGCCAAGAACAAATTTGGTACTGGCCCACCTGTTGAAATAGGACCCATTCTTGCAGTTGATCCATTAGGTAAGATGACCAATTTTATGGGTTTTTAAAAAAAAATTAATGTCAGGTTAATAAGACAAAATTGTTGTGTGGATTGTTTTGTATACAGAAAGTGTATTTACTTTTCAACTGCATGGATAGGCATCTGCCTTACATCAATTACTTCAGTCAGATTTCTGAATCAGTTCTCTGAAGCTACTGTGGCTCTTTACACAACAAAATACTGGTGCCTACTGAGACTCTACTTGTTACCTTTTTCTCCACATACATGAGAAGCTTTATACTAGCCACAATTGTACTCAGATTCTTTGCATGCRAAAGCTATGGTTTTAAAAAGCCAGAGCTACTGCATTCATATGATTTAAAATTCTCTGAATTTTAATTTCTTTTTTCATTATAATTTCTCTGTGTTAATAGGTCCTCCAACAGCACCTGAGAGGTTCATGTACACAGAGAGGACAAAGTCATCCATTACACTTGATTGGAAGCCTCCACGTAGTGATGGTGGCAGTCCCATCTTAGGATATATTGTTGAGAAGAGGAGGCATGATTCAAAAGACTTTGAAAGAGTTAATGCAAGGCTCTGTCCAAAAACGTCTCTTCTCGTTGAAAAACTCGATGAACTTCATATGTATGAATTCCGTGTCAAAGCTGTCAATGAGATTGGAGAAAGTGAGCCATCACTGCCCCTCAATGTAGTTATACAAGATGATGAAGGTATATCAGCTTTAAAGAAATCCATATAAGTATCTTCAGAACACTTCAAGGCAATTTTTGTTTCATCTCCATCTTCACTCTGTCACTTTTCTTCTTTTCAGTACCTCCAACTGTTACATTGCGTTTGGCTGTGAGAGGAGATACTATCAAAGTCAAGGCAGGAGAACCAGTTAATATTCCTGCTGATGTAACAGGTCTGCCAATGCCAAAGATTGAATGGGACAAGAATGAAGTTTTAATTGACCAAACATCCAATGCACTTAAGATAAACAAGGAAGAAGTATCTAGAAGTGAGGCAAAAACCGAACTTATCCTGCCTGCAGCAGTGAGGGATGATAAAGGCACTTATACTGTGAGAGCTTCCAATCGTCTTGGCACTGCGTTTCGCAATGTGCATGTCGAAGTGTATGGTAAGGATGCAAAGTTTTAACAAAATGATAGCTAATACAATGCCTTTGCCTTTTTCTTAATATATTTCTGTGCTCTATTGCTTTCGTACAGATCGTCCTTCTCCACCAAGAAATCTTGCTGTTTCTGATATTAAAGCAGAATCATGCTATTTAACATGGGATGTACCTCTTGATAATGGTGGTAGTGAAATTACCCATTACATTATTGAAAAACGTGATGCTAGTAAGAAGAAATCTGAGTGGGAAGAAGTCTCCAAAGGCGCTGTTGAGAGAAGATTTGGGGTAATTTATAAAATAGCTTTATTACATACTTTAGTATGTATAAAAAATAACACTGTTACATATCTAATGAAAACTGGTACTTGCATAGATACCTGTGCTCATGCTCCATTTAGACTCCAGAATTACTGGATGAGTGTTTCCCATCCATGTATCTGTGTTATCCCTCATGTGATGAAACAAAAGAAATTGTTCACTTTTGCTACTTAACCTCAGCTAAGCTAGAGAGAAGGCACCTTCCTTTCCATTTTCCAGAATTATTCCTCTTTTTCCCAACTATAAGAACAAACATGATGACATTTTTATATATGTTTGGGCCTATGCACACGAAATAAGAATATCCTTAGGACATCACATACGGCTGTGTAGTATGTAAACATAAGTATGTCAATGAGATTCCACGGTAGAATTTAAAGTGAAAACCACTACGTAACTCCAAGTAAGTTGATTCTAAAAGTAGCCAAGTATTGATTTAAATCTTATTTTTCAGGTATGGAATCTTGCAACAAATGAAAAATATCAATTTAGAGTCCGGGCTGTAAACAAATATGGAATAAGTGATGAATGCCTCTCAGAAAAAGTTGTTATTAAGGATCCCTATGGTCTTCCTGGACCTCCTGGAAAGCCAAAAATTTTAGATCGCACCAGATCATCTATGCTGGTGACTTGGGAGCCTCCTTTGGACAATGGTGGCAGCCCAATAACTGGCTATTGGTTGGAGAAGAGAGAGGTGGGAGGTGTCTACTGGGCACGTGTCAACAGGGCTCCTGTAACAAAACCATCAGTAAAAGGTCTAGAGCACAATGTGCTTCGTTTGGCTGAAGGTGTTGAATACCAGTTCAGAGTTATGGCTGAAAATCTTGCTGGAATTGGCCCTCCCAGTGAACCATCAGATCCAGCTTTAGCAGCAGATCCCATATGTAAGTATATAATTTGTATGACTATATTAAAGGATTGTATCAGACCAGAATAAAAATTTGCTGCTATTATTTTTTCATTTATTAATGAAAATTAATTCTAATAATGAAGTATTAATTAATTAATATTAATCAAATGCTTTGTTTTTATTAACCGTAAGAGAATATATTGACACAAAGTTTCCTGATTTTAAAATGTTAAAACTAATTAGCTTTAATTTAAATTTTTTACATCTTTTTATATCTTTTATGTACCTAATACTGTGATTACACCATTGCCAAATAATCTGCAGTTCATAATCATATTTTTATATTTTTGTAATATGTATGAATGTAACTGTGTATATGTAATTAGTATGCATGTTGTAGGATTATGTACTCTATATATGAGTGAAGAAATGAAAATACTTTCATTCTTCTAGAAACTATTCAGAAAAATGTGGGAAGACACTTACACTCAGGTAATTTTTACTTGCTCTTGTTTTTCCAGTTGTGCCTGGTCCACCATCTTGCCCAGAAGTCAAAGACAAAACCAAATCATCTGTAGCACTTGCATGGAAGCCTCCTCAAAAGGATGGTGGGAGTCCTATAAAAGGATATATTGTTGAAATGCAAGATGAAGGTAGTACTGACTGGAAGAAGGTGAATGAAGGAGACAAACTCTTTCCTACTTGTGAATGTGTTGTTCCCAACTTGAAAGAGCTCAGAAAATACCGATTTAGGGTGAAAGCTGTAAATGCTGCTGGAGAATCAGAACCAAGTCCTGCAACATCAGACATACCTGTCCAAGATATTCTAGGTAAGAGTTCTAGGAATTTATTTGGATATTTATATCTAAATGCCACTTACTGCTGCGAGTGTTCAAGCAGGTTGCTGAGCAAGCTGAAGTCGAAATAGAATAAACAATTATACAAAAATATAGCAAAAGATTGACACACGTTTTGAAAGTATTATGATGACAAGTTACCAGGGCATGATCCATTAGAAAACTGATGAGCAGCTACGGTCATACTAATGAAATACTCTATATTTTTATGCAGAAATTACAGCAACAAATTCTTCTATTTGTATACTTCCCAGTGTCTTTTTTGCATGCCCAACCTTTCTCACATAAATATGCATTCTGCATGTTTCTGAGGCATTTCAGCTCACTGATGATGGAAATTTACTTTCAGTAGCTCTTAAAATTTATATATTTAAATGTTTTTGCAGAGGAACCAGAAATCTTCCTTGATCTTGGAGCACAGGATTTGCTCTCTTGTCGGGCTGGCACAACAATTAAAATCCCAGCTGTTATCAAGGGTCGTCCAGTTCCAAAAACCTTTTGGGAGTATGAAGGAAAAGCAAAAACAGAAGCAAAGGTTAGTAAAAGAAATAGCTTTTTTTCTACATCTCTTTCTAGACATTTAAGCCTATTCCATTTTACATTTATATTATCTCCCTTTGTTTATAGGAGGGAGGTCATAACGTACCTGAAGAAGCTCAGGTAAAGCAAGCAATTTCTTTAACCTCAGTATTGTTGTGTTTTTCAAACATAAATATTCAAAGTTGATCTATAACTTCTCTTTCTTCCTATAATACACAGGTGGAAGCAACTGATACACGTTCAGCAATTATCATCCCTGAGTGCAACAGAAGTCATTCTGGACGATACAGTATTACAGCAAAGAACAAAGCAGGACAAAAAACAGTGCATGTCAGAGTCAATGTGCTTGGTATGGCTTCCGTATATTGAAGTATCCAAATACTAGGTTTTAGTCTTATTTTTCTACATACATGTGTAAAATTGTGTGTATTGTGCTTTCATCTTAACAGATGTCCCTGGTCCACCGAAAGACCTAAAAGTAAGTGATATCACAAGAGGTAGCTGTAAACTTTCATGGAAGATGCCAGATGATGACGGTGGAGATAGAATCAGAGGCTATGTTATAGAGAAAAGGACTATTGAAGGGAAGGCCTGGACTAAAGTCAATCCAAACTGTGGCAGTACTTCCTTTGTGGTACCTGATCTCATATCTGGCCAAGAGTATTTCTTCCGGGTACGTGCAGAAAACCGTTTTGGTGTTGGCCCTCCTGCAGAAACCATCCAACGGACCACAGCCAGGGATCCAATTCGTAAGTGAAATTAAAGTCAAATAAATCCTTTAAAACCAGATGGTACTGTATAGTAGATTTATTCACACTTCTGTTTTGGTTGCAAAGATCCTCCTGATCCACCTATTAAACTGAGGATTGGCCTTGTAACCAAGAACACAGTGAGCCTGACGTGGAAACCACCAAAGAATGATGGCGGAGCTCCTGTTACACATTATAATGTTGAATGCCTCCGCTGGGATCGTACTGGAGAAGTGAAAGAGTCTTGGAAGCAATGCAACAGACGTGATGTGGAAGAAACAAAGTTTACTGTTGAGGATCTTGTAGAAGGTGGAGAATATGAATTCAGAGTCAAAGCTGTAAATATAGCAGGTCCTAGCAGACCTTCAGCCACTGTTGGCCCAATTGTTGTCAAAGACCAGACATGTAAGTACCGATACTAGTAAATAAAAAATCCATTTTAAAATTATGAAGTATTTTGTAATCTACTTTTTCAACATTTTCTTATAGGTCCACCATCTATTGAGCTCAAAGAATTTATGGAGGTTGAAGAAGGAACAGATGTTAAAATCGTGGCCAAGATAAAGGGTGTACCCTTCCCCACATTAACATGGCTGAAAGCTTCTCCAAAGAAACCAGATGACAAATCACCAGTGGTATATGATCAACATGTCAACAAGATCGTTGATGAAGATACTTGCACTTTGTTGATTCAACAGTCTCGCAGAAGTGATACAGGCTTATATACTATAACAGCTGTAAATAATCTGGGAACTGCTTCAAAGGAGATGCGACTGAATGTTCTGGGTAGATATCAAGAACTTGTACAATTACATTAATTGATAGCATTCATTTGGTACTTAATTAATTCTTCTTCTTTATTAAAATGTATCTTTTAGGTCGTCCTGGACCTCCAGTGGGACCTATTAAATTTGAATCCATTTTGGCTGATAAAATTACTATATCATGGCTTCCTCCATTAGATGACGGTGGTTCTAAGATTACAAACTATGTTATAGAGAAAAAAGAAGCAAATAGGAAGACATGGGTACCCGTTACTAATGAGCCTAAGGAATGCATATTCACTGTACCCAAGCTAATGGAAGGCCATGAATATGTGTTCCGCATTATGGCACAAAACAAATATGGTATTGGAGAACCTTTGGACAGTGAGCCAGAAACAGCACGAAACCTTTTCAGTAAGTAGAAATAAGCTTTCAAGTGATGTCAGTTGTTTCCATATGCTGGTATATGTGCAGCATCTGTTAAATACCCCTAATACTTTCTCTCTTCCCAAAGTAAATTTTCTAGAACAGCTTGAAGAGTTTTAGCAGTAGTACCTGGTCCTTAAAAGCATGTCTAGTACTTAAAAATATTTTTCTCCCTCTGTGTGTTACATTAAAATACAATCTCAATATTTTTAAGGGTTAAATATGAAAACAACTGTTTGTCTGATAAAATTCAGATTATTCTGTTGTATTTGAGACATTATTAGCCTCATAGACGAGGAAGAGTCAATTTCCTGCCTTCAGTTTTGAAAAATAAATTAGACAGATGAGCTCTGACATAGAAGGAATGTTAGGGTGGCAAGAGAAAATCACTCTTACAGCATAAAGTGTTGGGCTGGGCACTAAAATGAGGTAGTGATCCAGAAAGGCAAGAAAAAAGTGATTTTTGACAATTTTTATTTGAAGAAAAGGTATTTCATTTTCACAGAATTAAATGTACCTGAATAGGAGTGAGAAACTGAATGAGGGAAGAAATCTTGTGCAGATGGGTAACTACCTAGTGCAATGGTGACCGTGTGAGTGCATAGCTGTTCTACGCTCTAGCTATTTCCATATTTCTTTAGCATATTTTTTTACAAGCTATGTGTGATTTTTTTCCCCCCAGCTGTTCCTGGACCTTGTGACAAGCCAACAGTTAGCAGTATAACACATGACTCAATGACCGTAAACTGGGAAGAACCAGAACATGATGGTGGTTCTCCTATTACTGGTTACTGGTTGGAACGCAAGGAGACCACCGGAAAGAGATGGACCAGGGTTAACCGAGATCCTATCAAGCCTATGACACTGGGGGTTTCATACAAAGTTACAGGCCTCATTGAAGGCTCTGAATATCAGTTCCGTGTTTCAGCTATCAATGCAGCTGGTGTCGGCCCACCAAGCATGCCATCTGATCCAGCACTTGCTAGAGATCCTATTGGTAAATATTTTAGATTTTTTTTTCTAAATTTGAAAGTATTCAAATAAGAACATAAAATATATTGTTATGCTGTATGATGATATTTTTCAGCCCCACCTGGCCCTCCTATACCAAAAGTTACTGACTGGACAAAGTCTTCTGTAGACTTGGAGTGGTCTCCACCAATAAAGGATGGTGGTTCTAGAGTCACTGGCTACATTGTTGAGTATAAAGAGGAAGGAAAGGAAGAATGGGAACGGGTAGGTGGAAAACTGTTACAGAATCTGCACTTCTCTCTGTGTCTATCAAAATTAATTGCTCCAGAGAAAAAAGAGTTTCTTTACAAATTTTTACTATGCAAGTTATTTTCCAGAAGTTTGCACCATAATTATCTTCATATGTTTAAAATACAGGACCCTTCTCAATATCAAGTTAACTTTGCAATTACTAGATGTAGAATTTTATAATTTCTATTTAAAGATGTGGGGAAATATGCAGGTAATTTGTGATTAAAAACCCTAGAAGACCAAGTTAGAACTGGCAGAAAAGTAAGTCTCGCTGGTATCAGACAGTGCCAAAGCATTTACAACTACTATGTCTCTACATTTTCCTCCTTTTTTTCAATAGCGCATTACTGAAAATTCAAGTGGTGCACACCTTGGCTATTTTTTATGTCTCCATAAACATATGGGTGCATTTTAAGTAATAGCTAAATTTCCTACACTATTTCCCGCTAAAAAGACTTCATATTGGGTTTTGAAAAGAAAATAACAGAATTCTCTTTTTATGCTATTCTCACTTATATGAGTTTATGTGTCCAAAAATACTCTGAGACAAGACTATTGTAATTGGTCTAACAACCTTCTATGTTAGAATTATTAAAAAGACAAATCTTCAGAATAACTTGTATGTCCATGTCCTGTATTTCTTTAAAAATTTCTGAAGAATTCTGTGTGGGCTAGATCCATGTATGCTTAATATTGTTGTGTGCTTGTAAATCTGAAATAATATCTGATGTAAGATTTGTTTCAAACTTTGCAAAGAAATTGATGATATCTTGATGTTAGCTGACATTACAATGGTTTTTTTCCAGGTAAAAGATAAAGAAATTAGAGGAACCAAGTTCATTGTGACAGGATTAAAAGAAGGATGTTTTTACAAATTTAGAGTTCGAGCAGTAAATGCTGCTGGCATTGGAGAGCCTGGAGAAGTTACAGACATTATTGAAATGAAGGACAGAATTGGTATTTATCATTTTCATTTACATTTTTAGTACCTCTCAGTCAAAGAAAGAAAAAAAATTCATTGACTTTTTTTTGTTGGCTTCCCTCAGTCGCTCCTGATATTAATTTGGATGCAAGTGTCAGGGACAGAATTGTTGTTCATGCTGGAGGAGTAATTCGGATCATAGCATATGTCTCAGGAAAACCAGCTCCAACAGTGACTTGGAGCAGGGATGACCGAGCTTTGCCAGAAGAAGCCAAAATTGAAGAAACAGCTATTAGTTCTTCTTTGGTCATCAAGAATTGCAAAAGGAGTCACCAGGGTTTATACACTCTTCTTGCTAAAAATGATGGTGGTGAGAGGAAGAAGACAATTATTGTTGATGTGCTAGGTAAATAGCAACTTCAGTCTTGTGAACAAGCACAATTTCATAAGATTCAGCATGTGTGCTTCAATACTCCATTTTTCTTGTTTGCTTTCAGATGTGCCAGGCCCAGTTGGAATGCCACTCCTTACTGAGAATCTAACCAATGACTCTTGTAAATTGTCATGGTTTACTCCAGAAGATGATGGTGGTTCTCCTATTACCAACTATATAATTGAAAAACGTGAATCTGACCATAGAGCTTGGACTCCAGTGAGCTACACAGTTACAAGACAGAATGCTACTATTCAGGGACTCATTCAAGGGAAAGCCTACTTCTTCCGAATTGCAGCTGAGAATATAATTGGCATGGGTCCATTCACAGAGACAACAAAAGAGATTCTCATTAGAGATCCAATAAGTAAGAATATTTTTGAGTCTGGACAGCTGGCATAAGAGATTAATACGCAGGAAAATTCTGAATATGCAGAAAAATGAATCTACCGTATTTTTACTTTATTCACAGCTGTTCCTGACCGTCCAGAAGACCTGGAAGTAAAAGCAGTTACCAAGAACTCTGTTACACTAACTTGGAACCCTCCAAAATATAATGGAGGCTCAGATATCACCATGTATGTGCTAGAGAGCCGTCTCATTGGAAAAGACAAATTCCACAAAGTTACAAAGGAGAAAATGCTTGATAGGAAATTCACTGTAGAAGGCTTGAAAGAGGGTGACACTTATGAGTATCGTGTGAGTGCTTGCAATATTGTGGGGCAAGGCAAGCCATCATTTTGCACTAAGCCAATCACATGCAAGGATGAAATTGGTATGTTTCTTTTTCATATTTCCTTTGAAAATAGTCATTACATTTACTGATTCCTTACTTTTTCATATTKATATTGCTGACATTTGTGGGCATTGTGTATTTTAATATTGTCTTTCAGCTCCTCCCACACTTGACCTTGACTTTAGAGACAAGCTTATTGTTCGAGTTGGTGAAGCTTTCAGCTTGACTGGACGTTACTCAGGCAAGCCTGCACCAAAGGTTACTTGGCTAAAGGATGATATTGTTGTGAAAGAAGATGACCGAATAAAGATCAAGACAACTCCTACAACTCTTTGTTTGGGGATACTGAAATCTGTCCGTGAAGACACAGGCAAATACTGTGTTACTGTAGAGAACAGCACAGGATCAAGAAAAGGATTTTGTCAAGTTAATGTTGTTGGTAAGTTTTACTGAGCAACATTATTGTCTGTGATTTTTAGTAGTGATTAGAATTCATTGAATTTTCTAAAATGTAATTATTGAAATGTGTTCTTTATTACAATAATGATATTTACTGCACTCTCAGTTATACTGAAAAACTATTAATTTTGAGCACAAAGTTAACTCTGGATTAGTTAATTCAGCATGAATAATTTAATGTCTCTACATGCGTTTAGAGAATGTCAGCACTGTAGAAAATGTCAGTCACCAAATACATCATAAGCATTAAGGAATTAATTCAAGTGTGTCAAGCATGTATTAAAGGGGAATAGCCCTGAGGTCTTGATTCCTTATTATAACTGTGATATCAAGTTTCTAATTTTGTACTATATTTACTGTATTGACACTGTTTAATCTGTGTTGTTTTGTGAAGTTCATAAAAAAGCATGGTATGCTTTATTTTTTCTTAAACAGATCGCCCATCACCTCCAGTAGGCCCAGTTATATTTGATGAAGTCTATAAAGATCATATGGTAGTTTCCTGGAAACCTCCATTAGATGATGGAGGCAGTGAAATTACAAATTACATTATTGAAAAGAAGGATACACACAAAGACTTGTGGATGCCAGTTACATCTGCCACAGTGAAGACAACATGCARAATTCCTAAGCTGCTTGAAGGAAGAGAATATCAAATTCGAATCTATGCTGAAAATCTTTATGGCATAAGTGATCCTCTCATCTCTGATGAGATGAAAGCCAAGGACCGTTTCCGTATGTTTTTCATTTGCAATTTTATTTTGATACTCCAATCTTTATTTTGCTTGTAATGCTCATACACTCTTTTTTTCTCCCCACCCCAGGTGTTCCTGATGCACCTGAGCAACCAATCATTAAGGATGTAACCAAAGACTCTGCAGTAGTGGTTTGGAACAAACCATATGATGGAGGCAAGCCAATAACAAACTATATTGTAGAAAAGAAGGAAACAATGGCTACAAGATGGGTCAGAGTTACCAAAGATCCGATTTTCCCCGGTACAAAGTTCAAAGTACCTGACCTCCTTGAAGGATGTCAATATGAATTCCGTGTTTCAGCAGAAAATGAAATTGGCGTTGGTGATCCTAGTCCACCATCAAAGCCAATTTTTGCTAGAGATCCAATTGGTAAAGTATCAAATTTAATTTCTCATTGAAATTTTAATGCACTCAATTTCAGTTAGAAACTTATTTTAACAGTTTCTTCTTTTTCTCCCATTTCTTTACTTTTTTGCTTTTTTAACAGCAAAACCAAGTCCACCTGTTAATCCAGAAGCAGTAGATAAAACTAAAAATTCAGTTGATTTATCTTGGCAACCACCACGCCATGATGGAAATGGCAAGATAATTGGCTACCTTATAGAGTATCAGAAAGTTGGAGATGAAGAATGGAAACAGGCTAATCTTACAGCAGATTCTTGTCCTGAAACAAAATACAAAGTCACTGGTCTTACAGAGGGACTAACCTATAAATTCAGGGTCAAGGCAGTCAATGCAGCAGGTGAATCTGATCCAGCCCATGTTCCTGATCCAGTAGAAGTAAAGGATAGGCTTGGTGAGTTTAATAAAATCAGATAAGTTTACCTGAAAACAGGGGTTTTTTTCCTCATTTTGTAAAAATATATCTTTTTAATTCCAGAACCTCCTGAGTTAATACTTGATGCTAATATGGCCCGAGAACAGCATGTAAAAGCTGGAGATACCCTGAGACTTAGTGCTGTTATTAAAGGTGTTCCATTCCCAAAAGTTACTTGGAAGAAAGAAGATCATGAGGTTTCACCCAAAGCTGATATTGAGATTACAGGAGTTGGCAGTAAGCTTGAAATCCGTAACACTGTCCATGAAGATGGTGGAATTTACTCCTTGACAGTTGAAAATCCAGCTGGTTCAAAGACTGTTTCAGTAAAAGTCGTGGTCTTAGGTAATCTTTTTGTGTTCCTTTTATGCAACATCTTTTTACTCTATAATTGGAGATTAAGAAATAAAGGAATTTCTGGAAAATATCTGTAAGCCAAGTTATAAAAAATACACAGTAGAAAAAGGACTAAAAATATATTTTATCTTGGGATTTACAATTTTTTATAAGAAGTGCTTTGGTTACCAAATAAATAATGGATTCCATTTTTATCAATGTTAGATAAGCCTGGTCCACCCAGAAATCTGAAAATCAGTGATGTTAGAAGTGACTCTTGCTATCTTACTTGGATGGAACCAGAAGATGATGGTGGCTCTGTCATTACCAATTATGTGGTGGAGAGGAAAGATGTAGCCTCTGCACAGTGGGTAGCCGTCTCATCATCCTCCAAGAAACGCAGTCATATGGCTAAATATCTGATGGAAGGCACTCAGTATCTCTTCCGAGTTGCAGCT
Source organism: Amblyornis subalaris (assembly GCA_018881555.1). Taxonomy (NCBI): domain Eukaryota; kingdom Metazoa; phylum Chordata; class Aves; order Passeriformes; family Ptilonorhynchidae; genus Amblyornis; species Amblyornis subalaris. The sequence goes on along the minus strand of JACAXG010000012.1, from coordinate 4,831,590 downwards.
GAGAATCAGTATGGTAGAGGTCCATATGTGGAAACACTTAAGCCTATCAAAGCTATAGATCCACTGCGTAAGTGTTTTTCAGTTATATTATTTGTTTCGTTCATGTTGAACATTTGGTACTTTTGAGGTTGTCCTCTTGGTACGAGCATGATACATTGGTACCATAGATTTTTCATCCCAGTGACCATTTTGGTTTTGTATTTTAAAAGATCCTCCAGGGCCACCAAAGAATCTGCATCATGTAGATGTTGACAAGACTGAAGTTTCCCTTGCTTGGAATCGACCAGATCGTGATGGTGGTGCTGAGATAACTGGATATTTGGTGGAATATCAAGAAGATGGTGCAGAAGAATGGACAAAGTTCCAGACAGTCCCTATGCTAGACTGTGTTGTTACAGGCCTACAAAAAGGAAAAATATACAAATTCCGTGTGAAAGCTCAGAATATTGTTGGTCTTAGCCTTCCAGATACAACTATACCAATAGAGTGTCAAGAAAAACTAGGTAATCTTTGGTTTTTCGTGTTGTTTCACTGATTCTTTCTCTTTTTCTATAAGCATTTGCCCTGAAAATATAATTTTCTTTTTTCTCTAATTTCAGTACCTCCATCAGTGGATCTAGATGTGAAGTTAATTGAAGGTCTCGTTGTTAAAGCTGGCACCACAGTGCGCCTTCCAGCAATTATGAGAGGTGTGCCAGTTCCCACTGCAAAATGGGTTACCGATGACACTGAAATTAAACCAGATGGCAAATACAAGATTGAGACTGACAATTACTCAACTGTGCTTACTATCAAAGACTGTGTAAGAAAAGATACAGGAGAATATCTACTCACAGTATCTAATGCAGCTGGCAGCAAAACTGTGGCTCTACACCTTACCGTTTTGGATGTTCCTGGCCCACCAACTGGTCCTATTAATATTCTTGAAGTAACACCAGAACATATGGTTATTTCTTGGCGCCCTCCTAAGGATGATGGTGGGAGTCCTATAATAAATTATATTGTTGAGAAGCGTCAGTCAAAGAAAGAAACTTGGGGAGTGGTTAGCTCTGGAACAAGTCACACAAAAATTAAGGTTCCACGACTGCAGAAAGGCTGTGAATATATTTTCCGCGTTCGTGCAGAAAATAAGATAGGCATTGGTGCACCCCTGGATTCAGAACCAACGGTTGCTAAATATATGTTTGATCCACCATCCCCACCTGGTAAACCAACTGTTTATGATATTACAGAAAATGCTGCAACAGTGTCTTGGACCCTACCAAAATCTGATGGTGGAACTCCAATAACTGGTTATATACTTGAACGTCGGGAAGCATCTGGTAAATGGGTGCGTGTCAATAAGACACCTATACTTGATATGAAATACAGAGTCACCGGTCTTTTTGAAGGCAATACATATGAATTCAGGGTTTTTGCAGAAAACATGGTGGGCTTAAGCAAACCATCTCCAAGCTCTGATCCAATAAAAGCATCACGTCCTATCACTCCTCCTGGACCACCTATAAATCCAAAATTAAAAGACAAAACTAAAGAATCAGCTGATCTTGTGTGGACAAAGCCCCTCAAGGATGGTGGGAGCCCTATACTGGGATACATTGTGGAATGTCAGAAAACTGGAACTACACAGTGGAATAGGATTAATAAGGATGAACTCATTAGACAGTGTGCTTTCAGAGTACCTGGATTAATAGAAGGAAATGAATATAAGTTCCGAATAAAAGCTGTCAACATTGTGGGAGAGGGAGAACCAAGAGAACTGCCAGAAACTGTACTTGCAAAGGATATTCTTTCTCCTCCAGAAATAAGCCTAGATGTAACATGTCGAGACTTAATTACTGTCCGAGTAGGTCAAACAATACGTATTACTGGTAAGGTAAAAGGCAGGCCAGATCCTGAAATAACATGGTCTAAAGATGGCAAAGTACTAGTCCAAGAAAAGCATGTTGAAATACTTCATGATCTACCTAATGTTGAACTGCAAGTAAAAGAAGCCAAAAGATCTGATCATGGCAAATATATAATAGCAGCTAAGAACAGCTGTGGACAGGCTCAAGCTTTTGCTGTTGTTAATGTACTTGACAGACCTGGACCATGTCAGAACCTGAAAATAAGCTATGTCACAAAAGACTCTTGTATGATCTCTTGGGAGAGTCCAGTGGATAATGGTGGCTCTGAAATTACAAATTACATAGTAGAGTACCGTCAACCAAATCAAAGGGGATGGTCAATTGTCTCCTCTGATATTACTAAACGATTAGTAAAGGCAAATCTTGTAGAGAACCGTGAATACTTCTTCAGAGTTTGTGCAGAAAACAAAATAGGTCCAGGTCCTTGCATTGAGACCAAGACTCCCATCCTTGCCATCAATCCTATTGACAAGCCTGGAGAGCCAGAAAATCTTCACATTGCAGAGAAAGGAAAGACATTTGTATATCTGAAATGGAGAAGGCCAGATTACGATGGTGGAAGTCCCAATTTAAGTTATCATGTTGAGAGAAAACTGAAAGATTCAGATGAATGGGAAAGAGTTCACAAAGGCAGCATTAAGGAAACACACTATATGGTAGACAAATGTGTGGAAAATAAAATTTACCAGTTCCGAGTTCAAACCAAGAATGAGGCCGGTGAAAGTGACTGGGTAAGAACAGCTGAAGTTGTTGTGAAGGAAGATCTTCAGAAACCAGTGCTAGACTTGAAATTAAGTGGGGTTCTGACTGTGAGAGCAGGTGACACAATTAGAATTGAGGCTGGAGTCAGAGGAAAACCACAGCCTGAAGTTGTATGGACAAAAGACAAAGATGCCACAGATCTCACCAGATCTCCAAGAGTCAGTATTGAAACAACTTCTGACACATCTAAGTTTGTTCTCACAAAATCAAGGCGTACTGATGGTGGGAAATATGTGATTACTGCAACTAATACAGCTGGTAGCTTTGTAGCATATGCTACTGTTATTGTCTTGGATAAACCAGGTCCTGTACGAAACTTGAAAGTCACTGACATTTCAAGTGATAGATGTACTGTTACATGGGATCCTCCAGAAGATGATGGTGGTTGTGAAATACAGAACTACATCCTGGAAAAATGTGAAAGCAAGCGTATGGTTTGGTCTACATACTCTTCCTCTGTCCTCACAAACTATGCAAAAGTGACACGCCTCATTGAAGGTAATGAATATATATTCAGAGTGCGTGCAGAGAATAAAATGGGCACTGGTCCACCAACAGAAACACACCCAATTATTGCAAAAACAAAATATGATAGACCCGGACGCCCCGACCCACCAGAGGTCACAAGAGTTAGCAAAGAAGAGATGACTGTAGTTTGGAATCCACCAGAATATGATGGTGGCAAGTCAATTACAGGATACATTTTAGAGAAGAAAGAGAAACGGTCACTAAGATGGGTTCCTGTTACTAAAACTTCAATCCCAGAAAGACGCAAGAAGGTTACTAATCTCTTCCCTGGTCATGAATACCAGTTCCGTGTCAGTGCTGAAAATGAAGTTGGACTTGGAGAACCAAGCTTGCCATCAAGACCTGTAATAGCCAAAGACCCAATAGGTAAAATTCCATTGAATTTTTCTGCATTATTTCAATGTTACCATAGCAGATTGCTAAATTGTAGAGCTGTGTTCTAATCTGTAATTTTTACTGTCTTGCAGAACCACCTGGTCCTCCCACGAACTTGAGAGTGGTTGATAGCACAAAGACTTCCATAACCCTTGGCTGGGGAAAACCAGTGTATGATGGTGGTGCTCCAATTATTGGATATGTTGTGGAAATGAGACCAAAAGTGGAGGGTGCTGATCCTGAAGCAGGATGGAAACGATGTAATGTTGCTGCTCAAGTTATTCATACAGAATTCACAGCCACCAGCCTGGATGAGAACCAATTGTACGAGTTCAGGGTTTCTGCCCAAAACCAGGTTGGCCTTGGCCGACCTGCGGAATTGAAAGAAGCTGTGTCTCCCAAAGAAATTCTTGGTGAGTTTTCCCATCCTCTTTAGGGATGTTTACATACAACCTTTATTTGCATTAGGTTTATTTCATTTCACATGCAAAACTTTGCATTTTATTTCTTTAATTTTGTCTTTCAGAACCTCCTGAGATTGAGTTGGATGCAAGCATGAGAAAGTTAGTCACAGTCAGGGCAGGATGCCCTATTAGACTTTTTGCCATTGTTAGGGGTCGCCCAGCACCAAAAGTCACCTGGAGGAGAATGGGTGTTGATAATGTTATCAGAAAAGGACAAGTTGATCTGGTTGACACTATGGCCTTCTGTGTCATTCCTGATTCAACACGTGACGACTCAGGCAAATATTCATTGACACTTGTTAATGCAGCTGGAGAAAAGGCTGTATTTGTGAACGTCAGAGTTCTGGGTAAGTAGTGAGAAAAATACCTCAAGACAACTTTATAGCTATATTAAATGTTCATTGCAGGAATATTTATGACCCCCAGGTGCAACAGTTTTTGAGCGCAGCTGTATCAGCTAACACTAACTGCCTCCATATAGAAAGCTTTTAGCCCCCTTTAATTTTAACTTATTAAAGAAGAAAATACTAACATAAATTGAAATTTCCTTATAGATACTCCTGGACCTGTGTCAGACTTCAAGGTTTCAGATGTCACCAAGATGTCATGCCATCTTTCATGGGCACCTCCAGAGAATGATGGGGGTAGCCCAGTGACTCATTACATCCTGCAGAAACGGGAGGCTGACAGGAAGACCTGGGCAACAGTCACAGCAGAACTAAAGAAAACTAGTTTCCAAATAGCAAACCTTGTACCTGGAAATGAATATTACTTTAGAGTAACAGCAGTAAATGAATATGGGTCAGGTGTTCCAAGTGACATACCAAAACCAGTTCTAGCATCAGATCCTCTAAGTAAGTATGCCTTTATGTATCTTTTATGTTTGTCTTTATGTATATTTTCTGTTTGTTTTTCTCTAATTTTAATAAGATTTTGCATGTTTTGGGTTAGTGCTTCTAAACTGAACAATGTTGCTAACTACTCAATGATAAACATTAAGTATTTCTGTGTCAATTTCTTTCAAATAACATGATCTACGAATATAGTACCTTTTCGTTTCTCTCTTTTCTTTATTGTCCTTGTTGAATTAGCATGGATAGCATCCAATAACTCAACAAATATTCAAAAGTCAGAAAATCTTGGAAATTCAGTGTTTAATGTGTTTCTTTTTTGTCCCTGAAAGGTGAACCTGATCCACCAAGAAAACTTGAAGTTACGGAAATTACAAAGAATAGCGCTACTTTAGGCTGGCTGCCACCACTGCGTGATGGAGGCTCTAAAATTGATGGGTACATTGTTAGCTACAAAGAACATGATCAACCAGCAGATCGCTGGACAGAATATTCAATTGTTAAAGATCTCTCCATTGTTGTAGCTGGTTTGAAAGAAGGAAAGAAGTACAACTTTAGAGTGGCAGCTAGAAATGCTGTAGGAGTAAGCTTGCCAATAGAAGCTGCAGGAGAATTTGAAATTAAAGAACAACTCAGTAAGTAACAATTTAAATACTACCTAGGTTGCAATATACTGCTTTAATAATGAAATGAGCAAGATATATAGTCCTTTGAGTTGCAGAAAGACATTTGCTTTATGGAGCTATCTGGAGTCTTATGGTTAACTGTACTGAATATTTTGACAGGTCAGAAAAAAATGAGAGTTGACCACTAATTCAGAATTATTAAATAAGTTTTCAGGTATAGTTTCAGTTGGAACCAGAAGAATTAGGGACAAATAATAAGGACATTCAATGAAGTTTAAACTAAAAATTGTCAGACTGGTAGTTTGAGAGATAAATGGGAAAGCAGGAGCTGTTTTAATGTAAGAGAAAATAAGTTGTTTATATTGTAAAGCTGGTTGAGAATATAAAGCAAAAAGCAGGAAGGACAGGTTGGACTAGTTAAGTGTCAGGGTCCCTGAGGCACAGGAAGATGTAGCATAAGGGCAAGATAAGTAGAACCTGCTTAATCTGGGACATGGGAAGAGGAAGAGYGAGGTACAGGAACAAGAGAATGAAAACTAGCCAATAGAAGGAATGATGCCTAAAATTGGGCATACCTGAAACAGAGACTGAACAAAGTTAGTGAATAAAAGTATGAATTTATTGGAGGCCTTTGAGTGGTACACCTCTGGTACAGAGCCTTGCCGATGCTAGGCTAAACCAAGATGGACCCCGATCACGAGTTTTCCCCCCCAGATATAGGTTTGGTACATTTGCTTATCAGAAGTTAATTGTCCAATTACAGTTTCAGGTAATGAAGTAATATTCCCCCATTCACCCCCTCCCAATTCACTTTTGTTTATCCTTAGGCCTAGGATAGTGACCTTGTTTTCCAGGCTTAGAGAGAATGTTTTGTCTAACAAGAAGGTGAAGGACATAATATGGATTTCAGAATTACACACTAGTACAGTGCAGGGTTAGAAAAATCCAAAAGTTATCCTTAAGGCATCAGGAAGTACACCAAACATGCTGCCAGGTTTCTTTTGGGAAAAAAAATTGATTTTGTGCAAAAGAAGAAGTAGGAGAAAAATAATTCAAGGATACAACTGTGATGCAACTTTCTTCTCCGTCATGTTTGTCTTGTAGAAAGTCAGCAATTAGTGAGCAAACTGTTTCAGATAAAAAGAGGAGTTATATTTCATGCATTAATAGTGGACAAATCTCTACATAAATGTGTGTGAAGGCAATCCAAATTCATAAATATTCTCTTATAAACTGTACAATAATGTAAAAGTAAGACCGGAATGGATATTGCTAGCTGCAGAAACTGTAGTTGTCCATAAGTGGAACATAAATTAAAAATTTTCTAGTCATTCGTACAAGTGATTCCACTTAAGAGAGAAGCAGAGAAGTTTCACATGAAAAAATAAGAAAATGTAAATTAGTATGTCACGAAAGTTGAATTTATTTGCCTGTGTGTGATTTTTTTTTTTACAGTCCCACCTAAGATTCTGATGCCTGATCATGTTCACATTAAAGCTGGAAAGAAACTGAGAATTGAAGCTCATGTATATGGGAAGCCTCAGCCAGTCTGTAAATGGTTGAAAGGAGATCAAGATGTAGTTACATCCAGCCGCCTTGCTGTGCATAAAGCAGAAAAGTCTTCTGTTCTTATCATTAAGGATGTGACTAGAAAAGATTCTGATTTTTACACTCTTACTGCAGAAAATAGCTCTGGTACTGACAGTCAGAAAATCAGAGTGACAGTCATGGGTATGTTCCATTTGGTTGTTTTTCAGTCCAGCTTTCTGTAAAGCTGGTTTTAGTATATTCCAGTGGTTATCATTCTCTTTCATCCCTTTTTTCTTAATAAACTTTTTTTGTGCAGATAAACCAGGTCCGCCACAGCCTCCATTTGATATTTCTGAAATAGATGCTGATGCTTGCACTCTTTCATGGCATATACCTCTTGAAGATGGTGGCAGCAATATTACAAACTATGTAGTTGAGAAATGTGATGTAAGCCGAGGAGACTGGGTAACAGCTTTATCTTCTGTCACAAAGACAAGCTGCAGAATTGGAAAACTGATTCCTGGAGAAGAGTATATGTTCCGTGTTCGTGCTGAAAATCGTTTTGGGATTTCTGAGCCGCTTGCTTCTGGCAAGATGATCGCAAGGTTCCCATTTGGTATGCCAGTTTTCGATAGCAGCATTTCTCTATTTAATCTTTCTAGTAAGAAAACATACAATTGATATGTTCAATACAATCTTTGTATTTCTTTCTAGATGTTCCTAGTGAACCAAAGAATGCACGTATTACCAAGGTCAATAAGGACTGCATTTTTGTTGCTTGGGATAAACCAGACAGTGATGGAGGCAGTCCAATTACTGGTTATCTCATTGAGCGCAAAGAAAGGAACAGTTTACTGTGGGTGAAAGCTAACGACACAGCTGTGCGCTCCACGGAGTATCCTTGTGTGGGGCTCATCGAAGGTCTTGAGTATACTTTCAGAATCTATGCATTGAACAGAGCTGGAGCAAGTAAACCTAGCAAACCAACTGAGTTYGTCACAGCAAGAGCACCAGTTGGTAAGCCAAACATACCAATACTTTGCAACAGACTACTGTTTTTATGATAATTTTCAATATATCTGCAACTCATTATAATCTTCAGTTTACATTTTCATGTTTTCTATGACTTCACTGTAAGTGCACGGTGCGGGTATGCAGTAAATAGGATCCAGCGGTATTAAAGCCATTTTTAATATGATAACTCTTTTTTGGAAAAATATACTATAAAATGTCTTTATTTGCCATAGATCCCCCTGGAAAACCTGAAGTTATTGATGTCACTAAGAGTACTGCATCACTGGTATGGACAAGACCAAAGCATGATGGTGGTAGCAAACTTATTGGGTACTTTGTGGAAGCTTGCAAATTACCTGGTGATAAGTGGGTTCGGTGCAATACAACTCCACATCAAATACCCCTGGAAGAGTACACTGCTACTGGTTTGGAAGAAAATGCTCAGTACCAATTTAGAGCTATTGCCAAGACAGCAGTTAACATTAGCCGACCTTCAGAACCTTCTGATCCAGTGACCATTCATCCTGAAAATGGTAAGGAATGTAAAAGCATTTGATAACTCTGGTAAGAGTCTGTGCATGTTGAACTAACACTCATGTGAAGAATGAGGCATTTATGTCTTACTAGATTGATTAACTCTTGGACTCTTTCCTTTCAGTTCCACCCAGAATAGAGTTGGATCTGTCTATGCAATCACAGCTTACAGTAAAAGCTGGAACTAATGTGCGTCTGGAGGCAAATGTATATGGCAAGCCAATGCCAACAATCACCTGGAAGAAAGAAGGAGAAGTTTTAAAGCCATCTGAAGGTGTTAAGATCACCACTAAGAGAAATCTTGCTACAGTTGAGTTGTTCAGTGTTAACAGGAAGCAAACAGGAGACTACACTATTACTGCTGAAAATGCAAGTGGATCAAAGTCAGCAACCATTAGGCTTAAAGTACTGGGTAAGCTAAAGACAGTCTATTAATAAATACATTTATAATGTATTTAAATTATATAGCAAGAGATAGAACTATAACAATGTGATGTTCATTGTTCTAGATAAGCCTGGCCCACCAGCCTCCGTCAAAATCAAACATATGTATGCAGATCGTGCAATGCTTTCTTGGGAGCCTCCTCTGGAAGATGGAGGTTCAGAAATTACTAACTACATTGTAGACAAGCGTGAAACAAGCAGACCTAACTGGGCCCAAGTCAGTGCCAATGTACCCATTACAAGCTGCACAGTGGAGAAACTAATAGAAGGACACGAGTATCAGTTCCGCATTTGTGCTGAAAACAAATATGGTGTTGGAGACCCTATCTTGACTGAACCAGCAGTTGCTAAGAATCCATATGGTAAGTGCTTTGTGGAATACTTTCATTAGTCACTGTTTTTTTATCTACATTTAAGAATGTGAACATAATTTTCAAATATATTTCCACAGATGTACCCGGACCTTGTGATCCACCAGTAATTAGCAATGTGACAAAAGACTTTATGACTGTTAGCTGGAAGCCACCAGCTAGTGATGGCGGATCCCCAATAACTGGTTATATACTTGAGAAGCGTGAAACTAAGGCTCTTAATTGGACAAAAGTAAACAGAAAGCCTGTCATTGAAAGAACTGTTAAAGCTACTGGACTTCAAGAAGGAACAGAATATGAGTTCCGGGTGATAGCATTGAATAAAGCTGGACCTGGCAAGCCTAGTGCACCATCTAAAGCAGTGTATGCTCGTGATCCTCAATGTAAGCCAAAAGTCTCAGATATTTTCCATCATTATTTCCAAATACTATCATACAGCATTTGGTATGATAACTTTATATTATTTTAATTCCCAGATCCTCCTGGCCCACCTGCTTTCCCAAAAGTGGTTGATACTACTCGTAATTCGATAAGCCTGTCATGGAGCAAACCAGCATATGATGGAGGAAGCCCTATTATTGGTTATCTAGTGGAATCAAAAAGAGCTGACACAGATAACTGGGTCAGATGCAATCTACCAAAGAATTTACAAGCTACACAATTTGTGGTAACAGGGCTGATGGAAGATACAGAATACCAGTTCCGTGTTTATGCTGTCAATAAGATTGGATACAGTGATCCAAGCGATGTTCCTGATAAACACACTGCCAAAGACATTCTAAGTATGTTCACTGAAAACAAATTTCCTTGTTGAATTTTGCTTTAATTAATGGGATGAGTTCCAAAGACACACTCTGTCACAGGTCACAGGCACAGATTCATTTGGAACATTATTACTCAAAAAACGTGCACTAAAACTGACTTATTTGGAAGAGAACAGGGCAGTTGGGAACAGAGTAGAATTTAGCTGGTGTCTGCTTTTTTCATTTGTATGCTTTATAGTCTTCTGCTTCCTACTGGATCTTCAAAATTTTTTTCATTTTCTAATCCTAAAATTAGAATTTTCGGACTGCTCATCTTTCTTAAAGCTTTCAGTCATCTCCATATCTTCTAAGTAATTTGAAGACAAGATTACTATCCTAAGCAACTGTGTGACACCCTTTGATTGCATGACACTTACTCCTTAAGAGACATGCTGGCTTTCGTATGCATTTTGCTGAATGTATAAAAGCATTGCTTCACAAAACTGTCTGGGTTCACAAAAAGCAGTAGAGTCCAGGAGGCTCTGAAACTCCTTTGAGGAGTCTTTCTAACATAAATGGTAGAAAAGGCAGGAAAAAAAAGGAGGTGAAATTAGTGCAAAAAAATGGCAAATTTGCAAATTACCTTCAAACAGGAGTCAGAACACTCACTAGCATCATCATAGGCATGAGAAGTTGGTTAGTCTAGTGAAATGCCAGTAAAAGGGGACTTTTTGTCACAGTGACATTTGTGATAGTCTTAAAGATGATGGTTTAATTATGGGGCTTTTTGTTAAACACACAGTTCCACCTGAAGGAGAACTTGATGCAGAACTAAGGAAAGTCCTTGTGTTGCGTGCTGGAGTCACAATGAGACTTTATGTGCCAGTAAGAGGACGTCCACCTCCAAAGATTTCATGGTCTAAAGTCGGTGCCAACCTAAGAGATAGACAAGGATTAGACATCAAGTCAACTGATTTTGATACCTTCCTGCGTTGTGAAAATGTAAATAAATATGATGCTGGAAAATATGTCCTCAGTCTGGAGAACAGCTGTGGCAAAAAGGCGTACACCATTGTTGTAAAAGTACTTGGTAAGTCTCAGGGCTTTCCCCATTACAATATATTTGTTAACTTTTCAACTGATTTTTTAAATTATGTTACTAAATAAAATATGGTGATATTGTGTTTATGCAGATACTCCAGGCCCGCCCATTAACCTGATTGTAAAGGAAGCATCTAAGGATTCTGCCTTCATTACATGGGAACCTCCTCTAGTAGATGGGGGCAGTCCAATCACAAATTATGTTGTTGAAAAACGTGATGCAGAAAGAAAATCATGGTCCACAGTTACTACAGAATGCCCAAAGACAAGCTACAGGATAACTAACTTAGAAGAAGGCAAATCTTACTTCTTCAGAGTTTTTGCTGAAAATGAGTATGGTATTGGTGATCCCTGTGAAACTCGTGATGCTGTCAAAGCTTCTGGTAGGAAAAATGAATCCATTTCACTTATTTTTTTAATTCAAATAATTTTTATTTGTCTCTTGAATGGACACTTAGTATGCTTTTCTTCCTTCTAGAAACACCTGGGCCAGTTGTGGATCTAAAAGCATCAGCTGTAACAAAATCTTCATGCAATTTGGTATGGAAAAAACCTATCAGCGATGGTGGAAGCCGTATTTTTGCATATGTTGTTGAGGTCCTGATTGGTGAAGATAAATGGCAAGAAGTCATGCGGGGAAAGAACCTCCATTTTTCAATGAGAGACTTAAAAGAAGGACAAGAATACACTTTTAGAGTGAGGGCCCAAAATGATGCTGGATATGGAACTCCATCAGAGATCACAATTGTAGCAAGAGATGATGTTGGTGAGAAGCAAGATCATTAATTCAATGCTTTACTTACCCAAATTATATTTTATGTGTACTATAATTGCTATGCATACATAGAAATAAGACACTGTTAAAACAGCATCTTAATTTTACTACAGGGTTTATGCATAGTGGAATAACTGGTCTCCTTCATTTTTTACAGTGGCACCTGACCTTGACTTAAGAGATCTACCTGATTTGTGCTATACAGCTAAAGAGGGTAGCAATTTCCGTCTTAAAATCCCTATGAAAGGCAAGCCTGTCCCGACCGTAACTTGGAAGAAGGATGAAGACCAGGCAATTACTGAGAGTGGAAGAGTTGCGTTTGATTCTACAGCAGTTAACACCACTCTTGTAGTACATGACTGCCAGAAAGCTGATGCTGGAAAATACACAATAACTCTGAAGAATGCTGCTGGCAGCAAGGAAGGCACTATTTTTGTGAAAGTTGTTGGCAAACCTGGCATACCAACAGGTCCGGTGAAATTTGAAGAAGTCACAGCTGATGCCATAACCTTAAAGTGGGGCCCTCCAAAAGATGATGGTGGTTCAGAAATCACTAACTATGTTCTAGAGAAGAGAGATAATATAAACAATAAGTGGGTGACTTGTGCCTCTGCAGTCCAGAAAACCACATTTAGAGTTACAAGACTTCATGAAGGAAATGAATATACATTCAGGATCAAGGCTGAAAATAAATATGGAGTAGGGGAAGGTCTTAAATCAGACCCTGTTATTGCAAAACATCCATTTGGTAAGTATCCATTATAATTTCTGAAATTTAAAAAATTTATTTTAGGGGCGGTAATAATTTTTAACATTACTGCATGTTTTCAATATTGTTTAGATGTGCCAGATGCTCCTCCACCTCCCAACATTGTTGCTGTTCGGCATGAATCTGTAGCTTTAACTTGGACTGATCCCAGAAGAACTGGAGGTTCACCAATCACAGGTACATCCCCCAGAACCTCCCTAGTATTTCAGTTCTTAATATTTCTTTCTCTCTGTCAAAAGGCAAGATAAAACTCACAGGTGTTTATGTGCTAAATTGAGTGATTGATTGATTGATTGATTGATTTGATACACTGATTAATTGATTGATTTCACTGGTTTAATTCCTGTTTTTAAAAAAATCAAAACTCAAATGTTGGGAAAATACTAACTGCAAAACAATATTTTTGCTCAGAGCCAAAACATCTGAAGAAATAAAACCAAACTCACCTGTATGTGACAATACTTGGGTCTATAAAATTAGCAATTTGCATTTACAAACATCTCATCATTGCAATTACATACATCTGTCATGTATGTCCACATCCATTTCTTAATCTGTTTTTCAGTGCTCCTCTTGCACAATGCCTATGCAACATGCAATACAGGCAGTATGATGTTTCACAATGCTGTGAGAAATTCAGATTTCTAGAAACCTCCCCATATTTTCATCTCATCATTTATCTTCTAGGTTATCACATTGAAGTTAAAGAAAGAAACAGTCTTCTGTGGAAGAGAGCAAATCAAACGCCAATAAGAATGAAAGATTTCAGAGTGACAGGGTTAACTGAAGGTCTGGAATATGAATTCAGAGTAATGGCAATCAATATGGCTGGAGTAGGTAAACCAAGTCTTCCATCTGAACCAGTTGTGGCACTTGATCCTATTGGTAAGTCATCAGGAGAATAAAAAGGAAAATTCTGAAATTTGAAACAGCTCTTGTTTGACTACTATTTATTATTTTTTCTTTTAGATCCCCCTGGGAAACCTGAAGTTATCAATGTAACCAGGAACTCAGTAACACTCATTTGGACAGAACCAAAATATGATGGTGGACATAAATTAACTGGCTATATTGTTGAAAAGCGTGATTTACCCAAAAAGACTTGGACAAAAGCTAATCACGTGAATGTTCCAGACTGTGCATTTACTGTAACTGACCTTATTGAAGGCTCCAAATATGAGTTCAGAATTAGGGCAAAGAACACCGCTGGAGCTATCAGTCCTCCATCTGAATCCACAGGAACTATAATATGCAAGGATGAGTATGGTATGTAGATGGCATTGAAAAGGTAGAATTTTACTCGAATAATTAATACCAAATCTCTTTTGTTTCTTTTCCCTGTGTTCTTGTAACAATCAGGATTTTTTTGTCTTTGTTTTGACAGAGGCACCAAGCATTGTTCTGGATCCTACTTTGAAGGAGGGTTTAACAGTAAAAGCAGGAGACACCATCACACTGTCTGCTATTAGTATCCGTGGCAAACCACCTCCAACTTCAGCATGGTCAAAAGCTGGAAAAGATTTTAGACCTTCAGAGCTTGTGCACATTGAAACCAAACCAACCTCTTCTACACTAACTGTCAAATATGCAGCCAGAAAAGATTCTGGAGAATACACAATCACTGCAACCAATCCTTTTGGCACTAAGCAGGAAAGTGTACATGTGAAAGTTTTAGATATTCCAGGACCTCCAGGGCCTATTGAGATCAGCAATGTTTCAGCAGAAAAAGCGACCCTTACATGGACACCTCCTGCAGAAGATGGTGGATCACCAGTCAAATCATATGTTCTTGAAAAGAGAGAAACTAGTCGACTGCTCTGGACATTGGTTGCTGAAAACATTGAGAGCTGTAGGCATGTTGTTAGCAAGCTTATTCAAGGAAATGAATATGTTTTCCGTGTCTCAGCAGTAAACCAGTATGGCAAGGGTGAACCGGTACAATCAGAACCAGTTAAAATGGTGGATAGATTTGGTAAGTAGAACAAGCTAAGAGATTCCAGTGGTTTTATTAATTTCTAAAGACTTCGGTTTTGGTTTAATTGTACTTCTTTCTTCCTGAACAGGTCCTCCAGGCCCTCCTGGAAAACCAGAAGTAACAAATGTGACTAAAAATACTGTCACAGTTACCTGGAAAAGGCCAGTAGATGATGGTGGAAGTGAAATCACAGGTTACCATGTGGAGCGAAGAGAAAAGAAAGGTTTAAGATGGGTTAGAGCAACAAAGAAACCAGTTTCAGATCTTAGATGCAAAGTAACTGGTCTTCTGGAAGGAAATGAATATGAATTCCGTGTCAGTGCAGAAAATAGAGCAGGAGTTGGACCACCAAGCGATACTTCAAACTCAGTCCTTTGCAAAGATGTTGCATGTCAGTATCATGCTTTTTCTTTTTGGGGTTGGGTGGGATGGGCAGGGAGCACATTCAGAGAGCTTAAGAATGACTTCTGCTGTAATGTAATGTTTTGTCTTTTACTTGCTTTTCAGACCCACCAGGTCCACCTGCAAATGCAAGAGTGACAGATACTACAAAGACAAGTGCATCTTTAGCCTGGGGCAAGCCTCACTATGATGGTGGTCTTGACATCACTGGCTATATAGTAGAGCATCAAAAAGAAGGAGAAGAAGAATGGGTGAAAGACACAATAGGGACTGCTTTAAGAATCACTCAGTTTGTTGTAKCTCATCTGCAGACAGGAGCCAAGTACAATTTCAGAATCTCTGCCATGAATGCTGCAGGTGTTGGTGAACCAGCAATAATTCCAAGTGTGGAAATCAAAGACAGAGAAGAGATTCCTGA
Organism: Amblyornis subalaris; assembly: GCA_018881555.1. Lineage (NCBI taxonomy): Eukaryota > Metazoa > Chordata > Aves > Passeriformes > Ptilonorhynchidae > Amblyornis > Amblyornis subalaris. The sequence goes on along the minus strand of JACAXG010000012.1, from coordinate 4,815,998 downwards.
CTTTGAACTAGATGCTGAGCTAAGAAGAACACTTGTTGTTAGAGCTGGATTAACTATTCGGATTTTTGTGCCAATTAAAGGGCGTCCAACTCCAGAAGTTACATGGACAAAAGATGATGTTTCACTCAAAGGACGTGCCAGTATTGAAAATACCGACTCTTTTACACTCTTGATTGTCACAGAGTGCACCAGGTATGATGCAGGAAAATATGTAATGACTCTTGAAAATGCTGCTGGTAAAAAGACTGGCTTTGTAAATGTAAAAGTCTTGGATACACCAGGTCCACCAATAAACCTTAAGCCTAGAGAAATAACCAAAGACAGCATCACCCTCCAATGGGATATGCCTCTGGTAGATGGAGGTTCACGTATAACAAACTATATTGTTGAGAAACGTGAATCAACTCGGAAGGCTTATTCAACAGTCACAACCAACTGCCAGAAGTGTTCCTTCAGGATTCCTAATTTGGCTGAGGGGTGTGAATACTACTTCAGAGTACTGGCTGAAAATGAGTATGGTATTGGTGAACCAGCTGAAACTGCAGAACCAGTAAGAGCTTCTGAGGCCCCATCCCCACCTGAGAGCCTTAATATTATGGATATAACACGGAACTCAGTTAGCCTAGCTTGGCCAAAACCAGAACACGATGGTGGCAGCAAGATCACTGGGTATGTAATTGAAGCACAGAGAAAAGGAACCAACCAGTGGGCACACATCACCACTGTAAAAACACTGGACTGTGTAGTAAAGAATCTAACTGAAAATGAAGAGTATACTTTCCAGGTTATGGCAGTTAACAGTGCTGGAAGAAGCGCCCCAAGAGAAAGCAGACCAGTTATTATCAAGGAGCAAACGATGCTACCAGAGTTTGACCTCCGTGCTCTTTACCAGAAAACAGTCATTGCCAGAGCTGGTGACAATATTAAGATTGAAATCCCTGTTCTTGGTCGTCCAAGGCCTACTGTGACTTGGAAGAAAGAAGACCAGATACTTAAGCAAACACAAAGGGTAAATTATGAAAATACTGCAACTGCAACCATACTAACCATCAACGAATGCATTCGAAGTGATAGTGGTCAATACCCACTGTCAGCTAAAAATATTGTTGGAGAAGTTAGTGAAGTAATCACGGTTCAGGTTCATGACATACCTGGACCTCCTACTGGACCAATCAAATTTGAAGAGATTTCATCTGATTTCCTAACATTCTCGTGGGAGCCTCCTTTGAATGATGGCGGTGTACCAATAAGTAACTATGTTGTAGAAATGCGTCAAACTGACAGTACCACATGGACTGAATTGGCAACTACAGTCATACGTACTACATTTAAAGCCATTCGTCTTACTACTGGAGTTGAGTATCAGTTTCGTGTTAAAGCTCAAAATAGATATGGAGTTGGTCCAGCCATTACTTCAGAGTCTGTAGTTGCCAACTACCCATTTAAGGTACCTGGGCCTCCTGGCACTCCTCAGGTGATTGCAGTCACCAAAGAAACCATGACCATTAGCTGGAATGAGCCGGTTACCGATGGTGGAAGCCCAATACTGGGATATCATGTTGAAAGAAAAGAGAGAAACAGCATTGTTTGGCAGACTGTAAGTAAAATGTTGGTGTCAGGCAATATCTTTAAATCATCTGGACTTACTGATGGCATTGCGTATGAATTCCGTGTTATAGCAGAAAATCTGGCTGGGAAGAGTAAGCCAAGCAAGCCATCTGAGCCTGTGTTTGCCCTGGACCCAATAGATCCACCTGGTAAGCCAATACCTCTGAACATTACAAGACATGCAGTTACACTGAAGTGGASTAAACCAGAATATAATGGAGGTTTTAAGATAACTGGCTACACTGTTGAAAAAAGAGACCTTCCTAATGGCCGTTGGCTGAAGGCTAATTTCAGCAATATACTAGAGACTGAATTCACTGTAAGTGGTTTGACAGAAGATGCTGCCTATGAATTCCGTGTGATTGCTAGGAATGCTGGTGGAGCTGTTAGTCAGCCCTCAGAACCATCAGATGCAATCACTTGTAGAGATGACATTGAAGCACCAAGGATAAAGGTGGATGCTAAATACAAGGACACCTTAGTGCTGAAAGCAGGTGAAGTTTTCAGACTTGAGGCTGATGTTTCAGGTCGCCCTCCACCAACTATGACATGGACAAAGGGAGAAAAAGAACTTGAAGACACAGCAAAATTAGAAATAAAAATAGCAGATTTCTCTACCATTCTCATCAATAAAGATTCCTCAAGAAGAGATGGTGGTGCTTATACACTTACCGCAACAAACCCTGGTGGCTTTGCCAAGCATGTCTTCAATGTCAAAGTTCTTGATAGACCTGGTCCCCCAGAAGGACCTTTGRCTGTGTCTGAAGTCACTGCAGAAAAATGTGTGCTGTCATGGCTACCCCCACTGGATGATGGAGGAGCCAAGATTGACCATTATGTGGTTGAAAAACGTGAAACCAGTAGATTGGCATGGACAGCTGTAGCCACAGAAGTTCCAGTGACTAAACTGAAGGTTACTAAACTGTTGAAGGGCAATGAGTACGTGTTCCGAGTTATGGCTGTTAACAAATATGGAGTTGGTGAGCCTCTGGAATCAGTGCCTGTTCTTGCAGTAAATCCATATGTTCCACCTGATCCACCTAAAACACCTGAAGTTACGGCAATTACGAAAGATTCTATGGTTGTCTGTTGGGGCCATCCTGATTCTGATGGTGGGAGCCCAATAACTAACTATATTGTGGAACGTCGAGACAGGACTGGTCTACGGTGGGTGAAATGTAACAAAAGGGTTGTTACTGACTTACGTTTTAAAGTGTCTGGACTGACAGAAGGCCATGAATACGAATACAGAGTCATGGCGGAAAATGCTGCTGGTGTCAGTGAGCCAAGCCCAACCAGTCCATTCTATAAAGCTTGTGATACTGTCTTTAAGCCTGGTCCTCCAGGTAATCCTCGTGTTTTGGATAGCAGCAAGTCCTCAATTACAATAGCATGGAACAAACCAATATATGATGGTGGTTCAGAGATCACAGGTTATATGGTTGAGATTGCACTACCTGAAGATGATGAGTGGAAGATTGTAACTCCACCAATGGGTCTAAAGGCCACTTCTTTTACCATCACTGACTTGAAAGAAAATCAAGAGTATAAAATACGGATATATGCTATGAACTCTGAAGGTCTTGGAGAACCTGCTCTTGTTCCTGGCACTCCAAAAGCTGAAGAAAGAATGCTACCTCCAGAGATTGAACTTGATGCAGAACTACGTAAAGTTGTCACTATTAGAGCTTGCTGTACTCTAAGACTCTTTGTCCCAATTAAAGGAAGACCAGCACCTGAAGTAAAATGGACAAGAGAACATGGGGAATCTTTGGATAGAGCGAGCATTGAATCAACAAGCTCTTACACTTTACTTATTGTTGAAAACGTAAATAGATTTGATAGTGGCAAATACATACTGACAATTGAAAACAGCTCAGGTAGTAAGTCAGCTTTTGTAAATGTCAGAGTTCTGGATACTCCAGGGGCACCTCAAGATTTGAAAATAAAAGAAGTTACAAAATCTTCAGTTACACTCACTTGGGAGCCTCCTCTCATAGATGGTGGCTCTAAAATAAAAAATTACATCATTGAAAAGCGTGAATCGACAAGGAAAGCTTATTCAACTGTTAATGCCAATTGCCACAAGACCAGCTGGAAAGTTGATTCACTGCAAGAAGGCTGCAACTACTACTTCAGAGTCCTAGCTGAAAATGAGTATGGCATAGGTCTTCCAGTTGAAACTTCAGAATCCATAAAAGTATCAGAAAGACCACTTCCACCAGGGAAAATAACTTTGTTGGATGTAACAAGAAATAGCGTATCCTTGTCTTGGGAAAAACCTGAACATGATGGTGGTAGCAGAATTTTGGGCTATATTGTAGAAATGCAAAGCAAAGGCAGTGAAAAGTGGTCAACTTGTGCCACAGTAAAAGTTACTGAAGCCACTATCACAGGATTGATCCAAGGTGAAGAATACAACTTCCGTGTTTCAGCTCAGAATGAGAAAGGTATCAGTGATCCTCGCCAGCTGGGTATACCAGTTGTTGCAAAAGATCTTGTGATTCCACCAGCTTTCAAACTACTATTTACTACTTTCAGTGTTCTAGCAGGAGAGGACTTAAAGGTTGATGTTCCTTTTGTTGGTCGACCCAAACCAGCAGTGTTTTGGCATAAAGATAATGTGGCATTGAAGCAGACTACAAGAGTAAATGCAGAAAGTTCAGAAAACAACACAGTGTTAACAATAAAAGAAGCATGCAGAGAAGATGTGGGGACATATTTWGTTAAACTTACAAACTCTGCTGGTGAAGCAACTGAGACCCTAAATATTGTTGTCCTTGACAAACCAGGACCTCCAACTGGACCAGTAAAAGTAGATGAAGTAACGGCAGATAGTATTACCATTTCCTGGGAACCACCCAAGTATGATGGTGGTAGCTCTATCAATAATTACATTGTAGAGAAAAGAGACACTTCCACAACGACTTGGCACATTGTGTCAGCTACTGTTGCAAGAACAACTATAAAAGCATGTCGTTTAAAGACTGGCTGTGAATATCAGTTCAGAATCGCAGCTGAGAACAGATATGGGAAGAGTACGTATCTCACTTCAGAGTCAATAATCGCCCAGTACCCGTTTAAAGTTCCCGGTCCACCTGGAACTCCTTTTGTAACAAATGTCTCAAAAGACAGCATGGTGGTACAATGGCATGAACCAGTCAATGATGGCGGTAGCAGGATCGTTGGGTATCATTTGGAGCGCAAAGAAAGAAATAGCATTCTGTGGGCTAAACTGAATAAAACACCTATTCCAGACACCAAATTTAAGACAACTGGCCTTGAGGAAGGTCTTGAATATGAATTCAGAGTCTATGCAGAAAACATAGTGGGAATTGGAAAGGCAAGTAGAACATCTGAATGCTATACTGCACGTGACCCATGTGACCCTCCAGGTCGTCCAGAACCCATAATTGTCACAAGAAGCTCAGTAACACTTCTGTGGAAGAAACCGATATATGATGGTGGAAGTAAGATCACAGGCTATGTTGTTGAAAAGAAGGAACTACCTGATGGCCGTTGGATGAAAGCAAGCTTTACAAATGTCATTGATACTCAGTTTGAAGTAACTGGTCTAGTTGAAAACCAGAGATACGAGTTTCGTGTTATAGCACGAAATGCTGCAGGTGTTTTCAGTGAACCGTCTGAGAGCTCAGGGGCAATTACAGCAAGAGATGAAGTAGAACCACCTCAAATAAGTATGGATCCAAAATACAAAGACACTATTGTAGTGCATGCTGGTGAGTCATTCAAGCTTGATGCTGATGTTCATGGCAAACCAATACCTTCCATTCAGTGGTTAAAAGGCGATCGTGAGCTGACAAGCACTGCTCAAATGGAAATAAAAAGTACTGATTTTGCAACAAGCCTTAGTGTGAAGGAAGCCACGAGAGTTGACAGTGGTCAGTATGTACTACTGGCAAAGAATGTTGCAGGTGAAAAGAAGGTTCCTGTTAATGTCAAAGTTCTTGATAGACCAGGACCACCAGAAGGACCTGTTGAGATTACCGGTGTTACAGCTGAAAAATGCACACTGTCATGGAAACCTCCGCTACAAGATGGTGGTAGCGATATTTCGCACTATGTTGTAGAAAAAAGGGAAACCAGTCGCTTGGTGTGGACCGTCGTTGACTCAAATGTGCAAACCCTGAATTGCAAAGTTACAAAACTTTTAGAAGGAAATGAGTATGTTTTCCGCATTATGGCAGTAAATAAATATGGTGTTGGTGAACCTCTGGAGTCTCAACCAGTACTTGCAAAGAACCCATTTGTAGTGCCACTTCCTCCAAAGGCACCAGAAGTCACAGCCGTTACCAAGGATTCTATGATAGTTGTATGGGAAAGGCCAGCCTCAGATGGTGGTAGTGAAATCCTAGGCTATGTTCTTGAAAAACGAGATAAGGAAGGTATTCGCTGGACAAGATGTAACAAACGCCTGATAAGTGAACTGCGATACAGAGTGACTGGACTTATAGAAAATCATGATTATGAGTACAGAGTTTCAGCTGAAAATGCTGCTGGTCTTAGTGAACCAAGTCCACCTTCTACTTACTACAAAGCATGTGATCCTATTTACAAGCCAGGTCCACCCAATAATCCTAAAGTTGTGGATGTTACAAGATCTTCAGTTTTTCTTTCATGGGGTAAACCTATCTATGACGGTGGCTCTGAAATTCAGGGATACATTGTGGAAAAATGTGATGTAAGTGATGGTGAATGGGCAATTTGTACCCCTCCAACTGGAATTAAGAATACTAACATGGAAGTAGAAAAATTAGTGGAAAAACATGAATACAAATTCCGCATATGTGCAGTTAACAAAGCAGGAGTTGGAGAGCATGCAGATGTTCCTGGTTCTGTTATTGTAGAAGAAAAGATGGAGGCACCAGACCTTGACCTTGACATGGAATTAAGGAAGATTGTAAATGTGAGGGCAGGAGGTTCCTTAAGACTGTTTGTTCCGATCAGAGGTCGTCCAACACCTGAAGTAAAATGGGGTAAAGTGGATGGTGAGATCAGAGAGGCAGCTATTATTGATACCACTAGCAGCTTTACTTCCCTTGTTCTCGATAATGTTAACAGATTTGATACTGGAAAGTATACTCTGACCTTGGAAAACAGCAGTGGAACAAAGTCTGCCTTTGTCAGTGTAAGAGTACTGGATACCCCAAGTGCACCTGTTAATTTAAAAATCAGAGAGATCACTAAAGACTCTGTTTCACTTTCATGGGAGCCTCCTCTCTTGGACGGTGGAGCAAAAATAAAGAATTTCATTATTGAAAAGCGTGAAGCAACAAGAAAGGCATATGCAGCTGTTGTAACAAATTGTCACAAAACTTCATGGAAAGTAGATCAACTTCAGGAGGGCTGCTATTACTTCTTTAGAATCTCTGCTGAGAATGAATATGGAATTGGCCTCCCTGCAGAAACCAGTGACCCAATTAAAGTTGCTGAAGTTCCACAGCCTCCTGGGAAAATAACAGTGGATGATGTCACAAGAAACAGTGTCTCTCTAAGCTGGGCAAAACCTGAACATGATGGTGGTAGCAAAATCATACAATACATTGTTGAAATGCAAGCAAAAGGTAGTGAGAAGTGGTCAGAGTGTGCTCGTGTTAAAACACTCGAAGCGGTTGTTACTAACCTAACTCAAGGCGAAGAATATCTTTTTAGAGTAATGGCTGTCAATGAAAAGGGAAAGAGTGATCCTAGAGCACTTGCAGTTCCAATAGTTGCCAAAGACCTGGTGATTGAACCTGATGTAAGACCTGCTTTCCACAGTTACAGTGTTCAGGTGGGACAAGATCTGAAAGTAGAAATACCAATTGCAGGTCGACCTAAACCAACTGTTACCTGGGTAAAAGATGGCCAGCCATTAAGGCAGACAACAAGAGTCAATGTTAGCGACTCAACTGATCTCACTATATTGAATCTTAAGGAAACTAGCAAAGAAGACAGTGGCACTTATGAAATCACCGTGGCTAATGTTGTTGGGCAAAAGTCTGCCTCTGTTGAAATTATAACTCTAGACAAACCTGACCCGCCAGTAGGGCCTGTGAAGTTTGATGAAATAAGTGCAGAAAGTATTACGCTATCATGGAATCCCCCAGTGTACACAGGTGGCTGCCAAATCACCAACTATGTTGTTCACAAGAGAGATACAACAACCACTGTATGGGAAACAGTTTCGGCTACCGTTGCAAGAACTACACTGAAGGTGTCTAAACTGAAAACTGGTTCAGAATACCAGTTCAGAATATTTGCTGAGAACAGGTATGGGCAGAGTTTTGCATTGGAATCTGCACCAGTTGTAGCACAGTATCCCTACAAGGAACCAGGACCTCCTGGCACACCATTTGTGACAACAGTCACAAAAGACTCCATGGTCGTACAATGGCATGAACCAATAAATGATGGTGGCAGTAGAGTGTTGGGCTACCATCTTGAGAGAAAGGAGAAAAACAGCATTTTGTGGACTAAAGTAAACAAGACTATTATTCAGGACACAAGTTTTAAGACAAATAACCTTGAAGAAGGAATTGAATATGAGTTTCGCGTTTCTGCAGAAAATATTGTTGGTGTAGGCAGAACAAGTAAAGTTTCTGAGTGCTATGTAGCTCGTGATCCATGCGATCCTCCAGGTTGCCCAGAAGCTATAATAATAAAAAGAAGCTCTATTACTCTACAGTGGACCAAACCAGAATACGATGGTGGAAGTAAGGTTACTGGTTATATTGTAGAGAAACGTGACTTAMCAGATGGTCGCTGGATGAAAGCTAGCTTCACAAATATCATTGAAACTCAGTTCACTGTAACAGGACTTACTGAAGACCAAAGATATGAATTTAGAGTAATTGCAAAGAATGCTGCAGGTACAATAAGCAAACCTTCTGACAGTACAGGACCAATAACAGCAAGAGACGAAGTGGAACTTCCACGAATTTCAATGGATCCAAAGTACAAAGACACAATTGTTGTAAATGCTGGTGAAACATTCAGACTTGAGGCTGATGTTTATGGAAAGCCACTACCGACCATCAAGTGGTACAAAGGAGATAAAGAACTTGAGGAAACTGCTAGATATGAAATAAAGAACACAGATTTCAGTGCATTAATAATTGTAAAAGATGCTATTAGAGTTGATGGCGGACAGTACATTCTAGAAGCCTCTAATGTTGCAGGAACAAAGACAGTAACAGTAAATGTAAAAGTCTTGGACAGGCCAGGACCTCCAGAGGGCCCGGTCCAAGTGACAGGAGTTACAGCTGAAAAATGTTCATTGGCATGGGCTCCCCCTCTTCATGATGGTGGCAGTGATATTTCTCATTACATTGTAGAGAAGAGAGAAACTAGTCGCCTGGCATGGACTGTGGTTTCGTCAGAGGTTTTACCTACAATGCTGAAAGTAACAAAACTCTTGGAAGGAAATGAATATGTCTTCCGTATTATGGCAGTTAACAAGTATGGGGTTGGTGAGCCATTAGAATCTGTGCCAGTAATGATGAGAAATCCATTTGTGGTTCCTGGACCACCAAAGGCCTTGGAAATTACCAACATCACAAAGGATTCTATGACTGTCTGCTGGAGCCGGCCAGAGAGTGATGGAGGTAGTGAAATCGTAGGTTACATTGTAGAAAAGAGAGACCGAGCAGGCATTAGATGGATAAAATGCAATAAACGCCGAATTACAGATTTGCGATTAAGAGTTACAGGATTAACAGAGGATCATGAATATGAATTCAGAGTTTCTGCTGAAAATGCTGCAGGAGTTGGTGAACCAAGCCAAGTTTCTCCTTACTTTAAAGCTTGTGACCCAATGTTCAAGCCTGGCCCACCAACAAATGCCCATATTGTGGATACCACCAAAAGTTCAGTTATACTTGGTTGGAGTAAACCTATTTATGATGGTGGTTGCGAAATCCAGGGATACCTTGTAGAAATCTGTAAAGCAGATGAAGATGAATGGTCACTTGTTACTCCACAGACAGGTATACGTGCCACTCGATTTGAGATCAAAAAGCTTACTGAACATCAAGAATACAAACTACGAGTGTGTGCTCTCAACAAGATTGGCGTGGGAGAGGCTGCATCAGTTCCTGGTACTATTAAACCAGAAGACAAACTTGAAGCTCCAGAACTTGATATTGATTCAGAGCTAAGGAAAGGGATAGTGGTTAGAGCTGGTGGGTCTGCCAGGATTCACATACCATTCAGGGGACGACCAACACCCGACATCATGTGGTCTCGAGAAGAAGGTGAATTCTCAGAAAAAGTTCAGATTGACAAAGGCATAAACTACACACAACTTTCAATTGACAACTGTGATAGAAATGATGCTGGAAAGTATATTCTTAAGTTAGAGAACAGCAGTGGTTCTAAATCTGCATTTGTTACAGTAAAAGTCTTGGACACACCAGGACCCCCACAAAACTTAGTGGTGAAGGATATAAAGAAGGATTCTGCTGTATTATCTTGGGAACCACCTATTATTGATGGTGGTGCAAAGGTAAAAAACTACGTAATAGACAAGCGTGAGTCAACCAGGAAAGCATTTGCAAATGTAAGTGCTAAGTGTGGCAAGACAAGTTTTAAAGTTGAAAATCTTACAGAAGGAGCAATTTATTACTTCAGAGTTATGGCTGAAAATGAATTTGGAATTGGTGTTCCAGTTGAAACCAGGGATGCTGTCAAAGCCTCAGAGCCACCTCTGCCTCCTGGGAAAGTAACACTCACCGATGTGACTCAGAGAAGTGCATCACTTACGTGGGAAAAACCTGAACATGATGGAGGTAGCAGAATTTTGGGATACATTGTTGAAATGCTGCCTAAAGGAACAGAAAAATGGAGTGTTGTTAGTGAGACCAAAACGTGCAATGCAGAGGTGTCTGGTTTGAGTCCAGGGCAGGAATATCAATTCCGTGTGATTGCCTACAATGAAAAAGGCAAAAGTGATCCCAGAGCACTTGGAATTCCTGTGATAGCTAAAGACTTGACAATTGAGCCAAGTTTCAAACTAATGTTTAATACATATAGTGTACAAGCTGGAGAAGATCTGAAGGTAGAAGTACCATTTATAGGTAGACCCAAACCTACTATTACTTGGACAAAAGATGAGCAGCCACTGAAACAGACAACCAGATTAAATATTCAGGATACAACAACATCAACTATTTTACATATTAAAGAAAGCAACAAGGAAGACTTTGGTAAATATACAGTAACAGCAACAAACACAGCAGGTACAGCAACAGAGCACCTGAGCATAATTGTACTAGAAAAGCCTGGCCCACCACGAGGACCTGTCCGCTTTGACGAAGTTAGTGCAGACTTTGTTGTTTTATCATGGGATCCACCTGATTATACTGGTGGCTGTCAGATAAGCAACTATATAGTGGAAAAGCGTGACACAAGCACTACCACATGGAATATTGTGTCAGCAACTGTTGCAAGAACAACTATCAAAGCAACAAAGCTTAAAACAGGTTCTGAATACCAGTTCAGGATTTCTGCTGAAAATAGGTATGGAAAGAGCTCTCCTTTGGCTTCTAAACCAATTGTTGTGCAATACCCCTACAAGGTGCCTGGGCCACCTGGAACCCCATTTGTTACAGCATCTTCCAAGGATCATATGATCGTACAATGGCATGAACCAGTTAATGATGGAGGAAGCAAAATTCTTGGCTATCATCTTGAGCGTAAAGATAAGAACAGCATTCTTTGGACAAAACAGAACAAGTCACTCATTGTGGACACACAATATAAAACAGATGGCCTCGAAGAAGGTCTTGAATATGAGTTCAGAGTTTCTGCTGAAAACATTGTTGGCATTGGCAAAGTCAGCAAAGTATCAGAACTGTATGTTGCCCGAGATCCTTGTGACCCACCTGGCCGCCCAGAGGCCATTGTTGTTACAAGAAGTAATATCACACTGAAGTGGAAAAAGCCAGAATATGATGGTGGAAGCAAAATAACTGGTTATATTGTAGAAAAGAAAGAACTGCCAGATGGTCGCTGGATGAAAGCAAGTTTTACAAATGTGTTGGAAACAGAATTTACAGTAAGTGGTCTTGTTGAAAACCAACGATATGAATTCAGAGTAATTGCAAGAAATGCAGCAGGTTGCTTGAGTGAACCATCTGAAAGTACGGGGCCTATTACTGCCAGAGATGAAATTGAAGCACCAGGAGCTTCACTGGATCCTAAATACAAAGATGTCATTGTTGTTCATGCTGGAGAAACCTTTGTTCTTGAAGCTGATATCCATGGCAAACCCATTCCTGACATAACATGGTCAAAAGATGGTAAAGACCTTGAAGAAACAACTGCAAGAATGGAAATTAAATCTACCATTCAGAAAACAATTCTCACTGTCAAAGACTGTATAAGAGTAGATGGAGGTCACTATACTCTTAACCTCAGAAATGTCGGTGGCACCAAATCTATACCGATCACTGTAAAAGTGCTTGACAGACCAGGACCTCCAGAAGGACCTCTGAAGGTTACAGGTGTCACTGCAGAAAAATGCTACTTGTCATGGTCTCCACCTTTACATGATGGTGGTTCTAGTATCTCACATTATATCATTGAGAAGAGAGAGACAAGCAGGCTTTCATGGACACAAGTAGCAACAGACGTGCAGGCTCTTAACCACAAAGTAACCAAACTCCTTCCTGGCAATGAATACATTTTCCGTGTAATGGCAGTGAATAAATATGGAATTGGAGAGCCCTTAGAATCTGAACCAATTGTGGCTCGTAATCCATACAAACCCCCTGGTCCTCCTTCAACACCTGAAGTTTCAGCAATCACAAAAGATTCCATGGTGGTAACATGGGGTCGCCCAGAAGACAATGGGGGAGCTGAAATTGAAGGTTACATACTTGAAAAACGGGACAAAGATGGTATCCGGTGGACCAAATGCAAYAAGAAAAGGCTGACAGACTTGCGATTCAGAGTAACAGGTCTAACTGATGGGCATTTCTATGAATTTAGAGTGTCTGCTGAAAATGCTGCAGGGGTAGGGGAACCCAGTGGGCCATCCATTTTCTATCGTGCTTGTGATGTATTATATCCGCCAGGTCCACCTAGCAATCCAAAGGTTACAGATACTTCCAGGTCATCAGTTTCCCTTGCCTGGAATAAGCCCATTTATGATGGTGGTGCTCCTGTTAAAGGATATGTAGTAGAAGTAAAAGAAGCTGCTGCTGATGAATGGACTATCTGCACCCCACCAACAGGCCTACAAGCTAAACAATTCACCGTGACAAAACTAAAAGAGAACCAGGAGTATAACTTCCGCATCTGTGCCATCAACTCAGAAGGAGTAGGAGAACCTGCAACTATACCTGGTGCAGTCTTAGCAGAGGACAAGATTGAACCTCCTGAAATTGAACTTGATGCAGATCTCAGAAAAGTAGTGACTGTACGTGCTAGTGGTACATTACGCCTGTTTGTCACCATCAAAGGAAGACCAGAACCTGAAGTTAAATGGGAGAAAGCAGAAGGAACAATTAGTGACCGAGCTCAGATTGAAGTCACCAGTTCCTATACAATGCTGGTCATTGACAATGTCAATAGATTTGATAGTGGTAGATACAATCTTACTTTGGAGAACAACAGYGGCAAAAAATCAGCTTTTGTTAATGTCAGAGTGCTTGATACACCTAGTGCACCTCTAAACCTGACAATCAGAGAAGTGAAAAAAGATTTTGTAACTTTAGCCTGGGAGCCACCACTTATTGATGGTGGAGCTAAAATTACCAATTATGTAGTTGAAAAGCGAGAATCCACAAGAAAGGCATATGCCACAGTTACAAGCAACTGTACTAAGAATTCCTTCAAGATTACCCAATTACAAGAAGGATGTAGTTACTACTTCCGTGTTCTAGCTGTAAATGAATATGGAGTTGGTTTACCAGCAGAAACTGCTGATCCAGTTAAGGTGTCTGAACCACCTTCTCCACCTCCAAAGGTCATTCTCGTTGATGTGACTCGCAATTCTGCTTCAATTAAATGGGAAAAGCCAGAGAGCGATGGTGGTAGTAAAATTACTGGTTATATAGTAGAAATGCAAAGTAAAGGAAGTATAAAATGGAGTGCATGTACACAGGTGAAAACATTGGAAGCAACAATAACAGGCTTAAGTATGGGAGAAGAGTACAGTTTCAGAGTAATTGCTGTTAATGAAAAAGGAAAAAGTGATCCAAGAGAACTTGGTGTCCCAGTCATTGCAAAAGATATTGAAATCCAGCCATCTGTTGAGCTCCTTTTTAACACATTCACGGTGAAAGCTGGAGATGATCTTAAGATTGACATTCCATTCAGAGGGCGGCCTCTTCCCACTGCTAGCTGGAAGAAGGATGGGAATCCCTTAAAAGAGACAACCAGGGTAAATGTTCAGACATCAAAGACTTTAACTTCACTGTCCATCAAGGAAGCTTCAAATGAAGATCTGGGACATTATGAATTACATCTTTCAAACACTGCYGGATCAACAACAGCTTCTTTAACTGTAGTTGTCCTTGACAGACCAGGGCCACCAACTGATGTTAAAATTGATGAAGTTAGTGCCGATAGTGTAACTCTGTCTTGGAAACCTCCAGCATATGATGGCGGGTGTCATATTAGCAATTACATTGTGGAGAAGAGAGATACTACCACAACAACATGGCAGGTAGTATCTGCAGCAGTTGCAAGAACATCAATTAAAGTATCTCGTCTTGTCACTGGATCTGAGTATCAGTTCCGTATTTGTGCAGAAAACCGCTATGGGAAAAGCACTTACTCTAATTCTCCTTCAGTTGTGGCAGAGTATCCATTTAAGCCTCCAGGTCCACCAGGAACTCCTCGTGTGGCACATGCAACTAAAGCTTTCATGATTGTAACTTGGCAGGTACCAGTTAATGATGGAGGTAGCGTAGTACTAGGATATCACTTGGAGCATAAAGAAAGAAGCAGCATTCTTTGGACAAAAGTCAACAAGAGCCTCATTACTGACACACAAATGAAAGTTACAGGTCTTGATGAAGGACTGATGTACGAATATCGTGTGTATGCAGAAAACATTGCTGGAATAGGCAAATGCAGTAAGGCATGTGAACCAGTTGCTGCAAGAGATCCCTGCGATCCTCCTGGTCAACCAGAAGTTACTAATATTACAAGAACATCTGTCTCACTGAAGTGGACTAAACCAGAATACGATGGTGGAGCTAAAGTAACAGGATATATTATTGAACGCAGAGAGCTACCAGATGGTCGTTGGCTAAAATGTAATTTTACTAATGTGCAAGAAACATACTTTGATGTAGGTGGACTTACAGAAGACCAGCGTTATGAATTCCACGTGATTGCAAAAAATGCTGCTGGACTCTTCAGTCAGCCATCTGAACCAACTGGACCTGTGACTGTAAAAGATGATGTAGAGGCTCCAAGAATTATGATAGATGCCAAATTCAGGGATGTTATAGTTGTGAAAGCTGGAGAAGTGTTTAAAGTCAATGCTGATGTTGCAGGACGGCCAATACCAGTAATTTCATGGACAAAGGATGGCAAGGAGCTTGAAGGAAAAGCTAGAGTTGAAATAGTCTCAACAGATTACACTACTGCAATAACCATTAAGGACTGTATCCGAGGTGATTCAGGACAGTATGTACTAACATTACAAAATGTTGCAGGAACAAAATCTTTGGCAATTAATTGCAAAGTACTTGATAGACCTGGCCCACCTGCAGGCCCATTAGAAATAAATGGCCTTACTGCTGAAAAGTGCCATTTATCATGGGGACCCCCGCAAGAAAATGGCGGTGCAGATATTGATTATTATATTGTGGAAAAACGCGAAACCAGCAGAATTGCATGGACACTTTGTGAAGGAGAGCTTAAAACAACATCCTGTAAAGTGACAAAATTACTGAAGGGTAATGAGTATATTTTCAGAGTGATGGGAGTTAACAAATACGGTGTTGGTGAGCCTCTAGAAAGTGTTGCTGTCAAAGCTCTAGACCCATTTACAGTTCCAAGTCCACCTACATCTTTAGAGATCACCAGTGTGAGCAAAGATTCAATAACACTGTGCTGGGCAAGACCCGAGTCTGATGGAGGCAATGAGATCTCTGGCTATGTAATTGAAAGGCGTGAGAAAACCAGCCTAAGGTGGATTCGTGTAAACAAAAAGCCAGTTTATGATTTAAGAGTGAAATCATCGGGTCTCCGTGAAGGATGTGAATATGAATTCCGGGTTTATGCAGAAAATGCTGCTGGCCTCAGTCTTCCAAGTGAAACCACACCACTGGTTAAGGCAGAAGATCCAATCTTCTTGCCATCACCCCCATCTAAACCTAAGATTATGGATTCTACAAGGTCAAATATCACAATTGGTTGGACAAAGCCACTGTTTGATGGAGGTGCTCCAGTAACAGGATACACAGTTGAATACAAGAAAACTGATGAAACTGACTGGACAACAGCTATTCAGAATTTAAGAGGCACAGAATATACCATAACTGGATTAACATCAGGCTCTGAGTATATTTTTAGAGTGAAATCCATTAACAAAATGGGTGTCAGTGAACCAAGTGATGTCTCAGAACCTCAGGTGGCAAAAGAAAGAGAGGAAGAACCTGTCTTTGATATTGACAGTGAAATGCGGAAGACTTTAATTGTAAAGGCTGGTGGATCATTCACAATGACTGTTCCTTTCAGAGGCAAACCACTCCCGAATGTAACATGGAATAAACCAGACACTGATCTCCGTACACGTGCAAGCATTGACACTTCAAGTAATTGTACATCTCTTACTATTGAAAAAGCAACAAGAAATGATTCTGGAAAATACACATTAACGTTGCAAAACATCCTGAACACTGCTACCTTAACTTTAATTGTCAAAGTTCTTGATACTCCTGGCCCACCATCTAATATTGCAACAAAAGATGTAACTAAAGAATCTGCTGTGTTATCTTGGGATGTTCCTGAAAATGATGGCGGAGCACCTGTAAAGAACTATGTAATTGAAAAACGAGAAGCTAGCAAAAAAGCATGGGTCACTGTGACAAACAACTGTCATCGCCTGTCCTACAAAGTGACTGGTTTGCAAGAAGGTGCCATTTACTACTTCCGTGTCTCTGGAGAAAATGAATATGGTGTTGGAGTGCCTTCTGAGACCAAGGAGGGAACAAAAATAACAGGTATGTTTTACTATGAAAAAACATTTGTTAATACTTAAAACAATATATATTTTAAAGTGTTTACTTCAAAATTATGTCAGAAGTTTAAAATCTGCATACAGTAAAATAGATCATTTTTTGTAGGTATGTCTGTGGTTTTACAAATGAAAAAGAGCTAAGTAATAGCTTGAATTTTAAATTCTTCTTGCCTTTTAACTTAAAATATTTCTAATATACAAATTTGTTTAAAAACACATTCTTTTGATCCAGATTACATTCCTATGTAATTGCTAATATAAAAAGTAAATACTTTCTGTATTGTTTAACCTGTTGCACTTTTTTCCTCAGAAAAACCCAGCCCACCAGAAAAGCTAGGAGTAACAAATGTCACAAAAGACAGTGTTTCTCTTTCATGGCTAAAACCAGAACATGATGGTGGAAGCAGAATTGTGAGCTACCTCATTGAAGCTCTTGAGAAAGGACAGCAAAAATGGGTTAAGTGTGCAGTTGTAAAGACAACTCATCATGTTGTCCATGGTCTTAAGGAGAACATCGACTATTTCTTCAGGGTGTCTGCAGAAAACCAAGCTGGTTTAAGTGATCCTAAGGAACTACTGCTCCCTGTTACAGTTAAAGAACAATTAGGTATGCTTCCTGACATGAGACAAAAGTTGATACACATTGAATTGCATTCATATTTTAAAAGATAGAACATTCTTTTAATGGTTTGGAAATGTTTTCTTTTTCAGAATCTCCCGAGATTGACATGAAGGGCTTCCCTCATAACACTGTATATGTTCGAGCAGGATCAAACCTAAAAGTTGAAATTCCAGTTGCTGGAAAACCAGTGCCAAAGGTGACATTGTGTAGAGATGGTGTTCCACTGAAACCTACCATGAGATTTCACACAGAAACCACTGCAGAAAGTCTCATCATTAACCTTAAAGAAAGTGTGGCTGCTGATGCTGGCAGATATGACATTACTGCTGCCAACTCAAGTGGCACCACAAAATCATTTGTTAATATTGTTGTGCTGGATAGACCTGGTCCTCCTGTTGGTCCTGTTGTCCTTAGCGATGTCACTGAAGAGAGTGTAACGCTCAGATGGCAACCACCAGCTTATGATGGTGGAAGTCAGGTTACCAACTATATTGTACTGAAAAGAGAAACAAGTACTGCTGCTTGGTCTGAAGTGTCTGCCACCATTGCTAGAACTGTTATCAAAGTTATGAGGCTCACGACAGGAGAAGAATACCAATTCCGCATCAAAGCTGAGAACCGCTTTGGCATCAGCGATCACATAGACTCACAATGTGTGGTTGTCAAGCTTCCTTACAGTGAGTAACATGCTTCTCATGGTATACATTGATGTTTTAATGCTCTGATGTTGAAAATACAATTTTGTTAACAATTAATCACTTCTTTTGATATCATCAGCTACCCCGGGCCCTCCTTCTACACCATGGGTCACTAATGTTACCCGAGAGAGTATTACTGTTGGATGGCATGAACCAGTCACTAATGGTGGCAATGCTATCACTGGATATCACCTGGAAATGAAAGACAGAAATAGCATATTATGGCAGAAGGCTAACAAGACCCTTATTCGTACCACTCATTTCAAAGTCACCACAATCAGCGCTGGCCTTATCTATGAATTTAGAGTTTATGCAGAAAATGCAGCTGGCATTGGAAAAGCAAGTCGTCCTTCTGATCCAGTCCTTGCAATTGATGCTTGTGGTATGTATTCCCTAGACAATAATGAAGCCCAACCAGTTTGTTTCCCCTGTGATAATCTGTTCTGTACAGTAAGCCAGTATCAAAATAGCTGTTAATCACTGACAATATTCTTATGTTTCCTACTGCAGAACCACCAAGAAATGTTCGTGCCTCAGATATTTCCAAGACCTCTATCACTCTCTCCTGGCAGAAGCCAGCATTTGATGGTGGTAGCAAAATCACTGGATACATCGTAGAAAAACGTGACCTTCCAGATGGCAGATGGACAAAAGCTAGCTTCACCAATGTCATTGAGACTCAGTTCACAGTATCTGGCCTGACACAGAATTCCCAGTATGAATTCCGGGTCTTTGCTAAGAATGCCGTTGGTTCCATTAGTAATCCCTCAGATGTTGTGGGTCCTATCACATGTGTTGATACATACGGTAAGTGTTTTGCAATGATAAAATGGTATCATTTTGTGGTACTAGGAAGATTAAAGGCCATACTGTTTTGTAGACCATAGTCTTTTAAATATGGAAAGCTAGTATACAGTGATCGATTCAAGAAGCTTGAATGACTGTGAGCATTTGGGCATGATTGTAAGGAACATCTTTGGCTGTATCTGCATTTTTTAAGTCTTATGGTATCTTTATTCTCTGAGCAACAGAAGTCTGCCCATGGCCCKAGTGATTATATTTATACATGAGATTTTCTTTTCTTCATAGGATTAGTTCTAGGTTTGTGGTTTAAGATACATATGCCATCTTCACTTTGATCTGTATTTATCAAATGCCTGTAACTATTAGATTAAATAAGGTAGTATTATATTGGGATTTTATTAAATACAGGGCTACAATAAACATGTTTTTAACTTATTTTTTCTTAAGGTGCACCTGAAATTGATGTGCCACCGGAATATACAGAAGTGGTGAAATACAAAGCAGGAACTTCAGTTAAGCTAAAACTAGGTATCTCAGGCAAGCCTATACCTACAATTGAATGGTTCAAAAATGGCAACGAGATACAAACCAGTGCACTAGTGTCTTTTGAAAACACAACAGAATTTGCTTCTGTGCTCATCAAGGATGCAAATCGACTCCACAGTGGCACCTATGAATTAAAATTGAAGAATGCCATGGGTTCAGCATCAGCCCATGTTAGAGTACAGATACTTGGTATGTTTTGAGATGCGACCGTATTTTACTATTAAACAATAATTCAGTAATAAATACTTAATATCTTTCTTCTGCCTTCCACAGACAAGCCAGGACCCCCAAGTGGACCTATACAGTTTAAGACAGTCACTGCTGAAAAGATTACAATAATGTGGGATCCGCCAGCAGATGATGGTGGTGCACCTATAACGCATTATATTGTTGAAAAGCGAGAAACAAGTCGGGTTGTATGGTCTTTAATTTCTGAAAAACTGGAGGAATGTATCATAACTACAACAAAACTCATCAAAGGAAATGAATATGTCTTCCGTGTCCGTGGTGTGAACAAGTTTGGAATTGGTGATTCACTGGAATCTGAACCTGTTATAGCCAAAAATTCATTTGGTAAGAAATAAGTTATATAAAATAATTTATGCAACTGAATTGTCTTCTGTATTATTTGTAAGTAGTACTGATCTACTGACACATAATTTTTTACTCAGTTACGCCTGGACCACCTAGTGTACCAGAAGTCACAAAGATAACCAAGAATGCTATGACCGTTGTCTGGAATAGGCCCACTGTTGATGGAGGCAGTGAAATATCAGGATATTTTCTTGAGAAACGTGACAAGAAGAGTCTGAGTTGGTTCAAGGTCACTAAAGAAACCATTCGAGACACCAGACAAAAAGTAACAGGTCTGATCGAAAACAGCGAATATCATTTCCGAGTTTGTGCTGTCAATGCAGCTGGACAAGGTCCATTCTCTGAGGCCTCTGACTTCTACAAAGCTGCAGATCCTGTTGGTAAGATTCAACATGCAGTAGTTCCAATAGGTTAGAAGTCAATGGAAAATGAGAAATTAGGGTGGGATTGTACAAATGTAACCAAGCGCAGATTTTCTTCCTCTTTACAATTAATTGTAAATATGAATTCTGATTGGTGGGTTTTTTTCCTGTAAACTATCATTTACAGATAAGCCAGGCTCACCAACAAAGCTGAAAGTTGTGGATACAACCAAGACATCTGTTACCCTTGGCTGGATTAAACCTGCTTATGATGGAGGAAGTCCAATTACCCACTACGTGGTGGAGAAGAGGGAAGGTGAAGAGCAAGAATGGACTGTAGTCAGTACTAAGGGAGAAGTAAGAACAACTGAGTATGTTGTATCCCACCTTCAGCCAAGTGTTAATTATTATTTCCGTGTATCTGCTATGAATTGTGCTGGACAAGGAGAGCCCATTGAAATGACGGAACCCGTTCAAGCTAAAGATATTCTTGGTATGGTATTTTTTTTTGTGATTTATCATTTTTCTGTGTGGGATCTTTTTTTCCCAAGCCATGTCTTATTTTACATTCCATGTGTGCATTATTAATTTTTATTTATTTCCACAGTGGCACCAGAGATTGATCTGGATGTTGCTCTCCGGACATCTATTGTTGCTAAAGCAGGTGAAGACGTGCAAATAATGATTCCATTCAAGGGAAGACCTCCTCCAACAGTCACATGGAGAAAGGGTGACAAGAATCTTGGGACTGATGAAAGATATATCATCCAGAACACAGAATCATCTACACTACTTATTATTCCTCAAGTTACCCGAAATGATACAGGAAAATATGTTCTTACAATTGAAAATGGAGTTGGAGAAGCAAAATCATCATTTGTGARTGTAAAAGTACTTGACACACCTTCTGCATGCCAAAAACTGCAGCTTAAGCATGTTTCTCGTGGCACAGTTACATTGGTATGGGAGCCACCTCTCATCAATGGTGGTTCTGAAATAACAAATTATGTTGTTGAAAAAAGAGATGCTACAAAGAGGGCCTGGTCAACTGTTACAACAAAGTGTTCTCATACCACCTTTAAACTAACTAACCTGTCAGAGAAGACTGCATTCTTTTTCCGTGTTCTTGCTGAAAATGAAATTGGACTGGGTGAACCCTGTGAGACATCTGAACCAGTGAAAGCGGCAGACATACCTGGACCTGTAAAAGACCTAGCCATGAAAGACTCTACAAAGAGTTCTGTTAAATTGCAGTGGAGCAAACCTGACTATGATGGTGGTAGCATTATATCAGACTATGTTATTGAAAAGAAACTTCAGGAAGAGAAAGAATGGACATATGCAGGCACAAGCAAGAGCTGTGAATTTGTGGTTGAAAAACTGAGAGAGCTTTCTGTCATGGAATTCAGAGTCTTTGCTAAAAATGAAAAAGGCATGAGTGATTCTGTTACTGTTGGACCCATTACAGTGAAAGAACTTATAATAACACCCGAGGCTGACCTTTCTGATATTCCTGGAGGTCAGATTGCAGTAAGAATTGGACATAATCTGCACACCGAATTGCCCTATAAAGGTAAACCTAATCCATCAATGAGCTGGCTCAAGGACAACCTCCCTCTTAAAGAAACAGAACATCTTCGTTTCAAGAAAACTGAAAACAAGATAAGCTTAAGCATTAAGARTGTGAAAAAGGAGCATGGTGGCAAATATACTTTAATTCTTGATAATGTAGTCTGCAGAAAAACATTTACAATCACTGTAATCACTCTTGGTCCTCCATCTAAGCCAAAAGCACCATTAAGACTAGATGAAATCAAAGCAGATAGTGTAGTTTTGTCATGGGAAGCTCCTGAGGATGATGGGGGAGGAGAAATTACTGGCTACAGTATTGAGAAGAGAGAAACCTCACAAATGAACTGGAAACTGGTGTGTTCAAGTGCTGCAAGAACAACCTTCAAAGTACCCAATCTTGTTAAAGATACTGAATATCAGTTTAGAGTTCGTGCAGAAAACAGATACGGAGTGAGCCCACCTCTTGTCTCAGCAGATGTTGTGGCAAAGCATCAGTTTAGACCACCAGGTGCCCCAGGCAAGCCCGTTGTATACAATATAACCGCTGATGGAATGACCATTTCTTGGGATGCTCCCGTTTATGATGGTGGTTCAGAGATTATTGGATACCACGTTGAAAAGAAGGAAAGAAACAGTATTTTGTGGCAGAAGGTTAACGTTGCATTAATATCTAGCAGAGAATACAGGATTACTGGACTGCTTGAGGGCCTGGATTACCAGTTCCAAGTATATGCTGAAAACGCTGCAGGTCTAAGCCGAGCTAGCGAGCCAAGCAAATTTACTTTGGCAGTCTCTCCAGTGGGTAAGTGAATGATCAATCACTCATCCAAGAAAATTCCATTCTTGTAGATTATGGTGAGCAGTAATAAAAATAAATCTTCATTATTTTCCTTTCAGACCCACCTGGTACTCCTGATTACATTGATGTCACTAGGGAAACAGTCACCCTGAAATGGACCCCCCCGCTGCGTGATGGAGGCAGTAAGATTGTGGCTTACAGCATTGAGAAACGGCAAGGAACTGCAGACCGTTGGCTCAGATGTAACTTTACTGATGTCAGTGAATGCCAATATACAGTTACAGGACTCAGTCCAGGTGACCGATACGAATTCAGAGTGCTTGCAAGAAATGCTGTTGGTACAATCAGCCCACCTTCACAGTCTTCAGGCTATATCATGACGAGAGATGAAAACAGTAAGAATTATTTCTTAATATGCTTGCATTTGGGTACCGAAGCCAGATAGAGTTTCTGACTGGACTGATGGGAAGTGGGAAGCCAAGGGGCAAAGAACTTGTGACTGAGGTCCTTCAGTCAATTCAGAACATTTATGTTTGTACTCCACGGTGGGAAGGTCTAAATTAAAGACCCAAATCTGGGAGACATACATAATCAATTGCTGAAAGGCATGGTACTCCGTACTTCTCTTGGATAAGCAGCAGCAGCAAAGTTGGAAAGAAAGCATGAATTGTAATATTCTGATGTACTGAATAATTTCAAAATTAAAATGTGCCTCTGGTAGCTTGACATACTATTAACAGTACATTTTAACAGTGCCTGTCATGTATTGTTAATACGATGCACTTACGGGTGCTTACAGGAAAAATAAGTTTATCATTCATATAATAATTGCTATTTAGAGAATACCACTTTGTAAGTCCAATAATTCTATATATCACAAACTTCTATGATTAGTACATTAGAAGAGTATCAGAAAAAATACTTAGCTATATGGCAATTGATTTATATTTTCTTTTTTTTAGTTGCTCCAACAATTGAGTTTGGTGCTGAGCACTTTGAAGGCCTTACTGTTAAAGCTGGAGAGAGCATTAGAGTTAAAGCTCTAATCAAAGGACGTCCAGTACCTAAAGTGACGTGGTTTAAGGATGGTAAAGAGATTGAGAAAATAATGAATATAGAAATAACTACAGCTATTGGATATAGTACAATCTTCATTAGAGATGCTATCCGGGAACATCGTGGAGTGTACACAGTAGAAGCCAAAAATGCTTCAGGCACTAAACRAGAAGATATTACCATTAGAGTGCAAGGTACTTCACCAAGCACTTTCAGCGTGCTTTTTTAAAAATAGTATTTTATTGTAAGTGTCAGCAAATTATAAATCTGAACCTTTAAAATTGCAGACACACCAGGAAAAGTTGGTGGACCAATACGATTCACAAACGTCACTGGAGAAAAAGTCACATTATGGTGGGAGCCTCCAGCTAATGATGGTTGCGCTTCTATTTCTCACTACGTAATTGAAAAACGTGAAACCAGCAGGATTGCTTGGGCATTAGTTGAAGATAAATGTGAAGCTTGCAGCTACACAGCACTTAAATTAATTAAGGGCAATGAGTACCAGTTCCGTGTCTCTGCGGTGAACAAATTTGGAGTTGGCAGACCATTGGAGTCTGATCCAGTTATCGCACAAATACCTTACAGTAAGTTCCCACCACATTCTGCACAAATATCCATGGAGTTACCATCTTGTCTTTCTAATGACTTTTTTTTTTTTTTTTTAGCTCTCCCTGATGCACCAGGAACTCCAGAGCCTACCAATGTAACAGGAGACAGTATCACACTCACATGGGCAAGACCAGAGTCAGATGGTGGAAGCGAGATAAATGAGTACATTCTTGAAAGGAGAGAAAAGAAGAGCATGCGCTGGGTTAAAGTATCTAGTAAGAGGCCCATTACTGAGAACAGATACAGAGTAACTGGCCTTATTGAAGGCAATGAGTATGAGTTCCATGTCATGGCTGAAAATGCAGCAGGAGTTGGACCTCCAAGTGATGTTTCAAAGCTGATTAAATGCAGAGAACCAGTCAACCCACCAAGTGCTCCTAATGTTGTGAAGGTGACAGATACATCAAAGACTAGTGTAAGCTTAGAGTGGACAAAGCCAGTTTTTGATGGAGGCATGGAAATAATTGGGTACATCATTGAGATGTGCAAAGCTGATCTCGAAGCATGGCAGAAAGTCAATGCAGAGACTGTTATTGCTACTAAATATACTGTTGTTGATTTGGAGGCAGGAGAACACTATAAATTCAGAGTTAGTGCTGTCAATGGTGCTGGCAGAGGAGAAAGTTGCGAAGTTCCTGCTTCAGTCCAAACTGTGGACAGGCTTTCTGCACCTGAAATAGATATTGATGCAAACTTCAAGCAGACTCATATTGTAAGAGCAGGTGCAAGCATTCGTCTATTTATTGCCTTCTCTGGAAGGCCTGTTCCTACTGCAGTGTGGTCCAAAGCAGATGCTAATCTTAGTTTGCGTGCTGACATTCAAACAACTGATTCATTCAGCACATTGACTGTGGAGGAATGCAATAGAAATGATGCTGGCAAGTATGTCTTTACTGTGGAAAACAACAGTGGAAGCAAGTCTATTACATTTACTGTCAAGGTTTTGGACACACCTGGTCCACCAGGTCCTATTACATTTAAAGATGTGACTCGAAGATCTATTACTTTAATGTGGGATGCTCCTGTTCTGGATGGAGGTTCTCGTATCCATCACTACATTGTGGAAAAACGGGAAGCAAGTCGTCGTAGCTGGCAAGTAGTGAGTTCAAAATGCACTCGACAAATCTTTAAGGTCACAGATCTAGCAGAAGGTATGCCGTATTACTACCGAGTATCAGCAGAAAATGAATATGGTGTAGGTGAACCCTGTGAATTAACAGAACCAGTTGTAGCCACAGAAGAACCTGCTCCACCTAAGAGACTAGATATTGTTGATACAACCAAATCTTCTGTAGTTTTAGCTTGGCTTAAACCTGATCATGATGGTGGGAGCCGTATTACCGGATATCTGCTTGAAATGAAACAAAAAGGATCTGACACCTGGACTGGAGCTGGACAAACCAAGCAGCTTACTTTCACCGTTGAAGGCCTTGTGGAGAACACGGAATATGAGTTCCGAGTCAAGGCAAAGAATGATGCTGGCTACAGTGAGCCAAGAGAAGCTTTCTCTTCTGTTATTGTTAAGGAGCCACAGATCGAACCAAYAGCAGATCTCAGCGACATAAGCAGACAGCTTATAACATGCAAGGCTGGAAGCACCTTTACTATTGATATACCAATCAGTGGGCGCCCAGCTCCAAAAGTGACATGGAAACTTGAGGAGATGAGGCTGAAGGAAACTGAAAGAGTGACCATCAAGACAACAAAAGACAGAACCACACTGACTGTAAAAGACAGTATGAGAGGTGACTCTGGTAAATACTACCTTACACTTGAGAACACTGCTGGTGTGAAAACATTTACTGTCACAGTGGTAGTCATAGGAAGGCCAGGTCCTATCACTGGCCCAATTGAAATATCATCTGTATCTGCTGAGTCCTGTGTGTTGACCTGGAAAGAACCTGAAGATGATGGTGGCAGTGACATTACAAACTACATTGTAGAGAAACGTGAATCTGGCACAACAGCATGGCAGCTGGTAAATTCCAGTGTGAAACGTACACAGATCAAAGTCACTCATCTCACAAAATATCAAGAATACAGTTTCCGAGTAAGCTCAGAAAATAGATTTGGTGTCAGCAAGCCACTTGAATCAAAAACAGTAGTTGCTGAGCATCCATTTGGTAAGTGAAACACTTCTCAAAATTTGTTGTTTTCCCCTGACTGAGGTATTTATAATTACTAACATTTTCCTTCCCATCTTTTTTGTGTTTAGTCCCACCAAGCCCACCTTCAAGGCCAGAAGTCTATTCTGTGTCTGCAACTGCCATGGCCATTCGCTGGGAGGAACCCTATCATGATGGTGGCAGCAAAGTCATTGGATATTGGGTGGAAAAGAAGGAGCGCAACACCATCCTTTGGGTGAAAGAGAACAAAGTACCATGCTGTGAATGCAACTACAAAGTCACAGGGTTGGTGGAAGGCCTAGAATATCAATTCAGAACCTATGCTCTAAATGCTGCAGGTGTTAGCAAAGCTAGTGAAGCTTCCAGACCTGTAGTGGCTCAAAATCCAGTTGGTAAGTATTACTTTTAGAGTTACACCGTTATTTAAGCTAAAATAGAATTGCATTTCTCATTTTTTCTGCTTTATTCCTCCAGATCCACCAGGAAGACCAGAAGTAACAGATGTCACCAGATCTACAGTGTCGCTGAGCTGGTCACCTCCACTTTATGATGGTGGAAGCAAAATTATCGGCTATATTATCGAGCGCAAACCATATAGCGAATCTGGTGATGGACGTTGGCTGAAATGCAATTATACCATTGTCTCAGAAAACTTTTTTACTGTGACAGCTCTTAGTGAAGATGAAGCCTATGAATTCCGTGTACTAGCAAAGAATGCTGCTGGTGTGATTAGCAAAGGATCTGAATCAACTGGTGCTGTCATTTGCAAAGACGAATACTGTAAGGAATATTTACTTGGAACAATTAAAAACATAATGTTCTATTTTTAGTCCTGTCATGTAATTTTTTTTCAAATCTCTTTTTTCAGCACCGCCAAAAGCTGAACTTGATGCCAGACTGCAGGGAGAAGTTTTGAGCATTAGGGCTGGATCAGATCTTGTTCTTGATGCAGCCATTGGTGGAAAACCAGAACCAAAAGTCTTCTGGTCCAAAGGTGACAGGGAACTGGAGCTCTGTGAAAAGATATCTCTGCAATACACCAGCAAACGAGCTATTGCAATTATCAAGTTCTGTGACAGAAGTGATAGTGGAAAATACACCCTAACAGTTAAAAATGCCAGTGGGATGAAACAAATTTCTGTTTTTGTCAAAGTGCTTGGTATGTATCCCATGATTAGTATTCATACTTACTATACAAAAAACCGCACATTCTTTTAAATAAGAATGAGATGCTTTTCTTTAGCTGCTAATAACAATACTTATTTTGATCCCTACACAGATTCACCAGGTCCATGTGCAGGCAAAATCACAGTTAGTAGAGTAACAGAAGAGAAATGTACTCTGGCATGGAACATTCCTGAGGAAGATGGAGGTGCAGAAATCACTCACTATATCATAGAAAGGCGTGAAACTAGCAGACTTCACTGGGTTATTGTTGAGGCTGAATGCCAGACTTTATCAACTGTGGTAACAAAACTTATTAAAAATAATGAATACATCTTCCGTGTGAAAGCTGTCAACAAATATGGACCAGGTGTTCCACTTGAAACAGAACCTGTGATTGCCAGGAATGCTTTCAGTGAGTGTTACTACCTTCCACACTGCATCAGACTTTGTGGAATAGTTCTCATGGATAAACCATATGTTGAACAATAATATTTTTTTTTCACCTTTTAAAAAAATAGCTATTCCAACACAGCCCGGTGCTCCTGAAGAAGTGAGTGTCGGCAAGGAACATATCATTATTCAGTGGTCGAAACCAGAATCAGATGGTGGCAGTGAGATCAAGGACTATCTTGTGGACAAACGTGAAAGGAAAAGTCTGCGCTGGACACGAGTGAACAGAGATTACACCATTTATGATACCAGACTGAAAGTCACTGGTCTCATGGAAGGGAGCCAGTACCAATTCCGTGTCACTGCAGTGAACGCTGCTGGAAACAGTGAACCTAGTGAAGCTTCACAATACATGTTATGTAAAGAACCATCATGTAAGTTATTATATTTAAAGCATATTTTAATATTTAATTATAATAATGAAGCATAAACTCACATTGACACTTCAACTAAGTACCCTATAACTGCGTATAAACTCACTGAACTAGCTAGTATTGGAATAGCTTAAAAACAGTTATAGTTCATCTTAAATGCATTTCCTGGGATTAGCTGTTTGGAAATTGGTTTTGACTGTAAAATGTTTTCTGCACCAATGTAAAATGCATTTTCTTCTTTTTCAAAGATACTCCTGCATCACCTTCAGTTCCAAGAGTTGTGGATACTACAAAGCACAGCATAAGTTTAGCATGGTCCAAGCCCACATATGATGGCGGTGCTGACCTCTTAGGCTACGTTCTTGAAATGAAAGAAGAAGGTAGTGAACAGTGGTATCGACCACATACAACTGCCACTCTGAGGAATGTTGAGTTCACTGTGACTGGTCTTAAAACAAACCAGAAATACCAATTCAGAGTTGCTGCTACAAATGTGAATGGTATGAGTGAATTTAGTGAATCATCAGCAGAAATAGAACCTGTGGAAAGAATAGGTAACTTGAAAACTTAATGTATATTTTAAGGAAACTCTATTTTCCTTTAGAATTTCTAAAAGATTAACTAATTCCACATTTCTTATACCCTTCATCAGAAATACCTGAACTTGAGCTTGCTGATGATCTGAAGAAGACAGTTACAGTCAGAGCTGGTGGTTCCCTGCGCCTAATGGTCTCTGTATCTGGCAGACCTGCTCCCGTAATCACATGGAGCAAGCAGGGTGTTGACCTTGTAAGTAGAGGTATTATTGATACTACAGACAGCTACACTCTGCTTATTGTGGATAAAGTTAATCGGTATGATGCTGGAAAATACATCGTTGAGGCTGAAAATCAATCAGGAAAAAAATCTGCAACTGTTTCTGTGAAAGTGTATGGTAAGTACTGCTACAATTGTATATGGGCATTACACCACTCTGCATGCTCATTGCTCAGGAGTAAGTGTCATTCATTTCCAAAAGAAGTTTGCAGTTTAAATAACATGAGAATGTTTGAGAAGTCAGAGAAAAAATCTAATCCAAAGGAAAATGCATAGTTTCTGAAACTGTGCTAGTTTATAAATCAAATCTCAGCATTTTTGTTTTATGGAGAAGCAGTCATTGACTGTAAAATGAAAGG
Source organism: Amblyornis subalaris (assembly GCA_018881555.1). Lineage (NCBI taxonomy): Eukaryota > Metazoa > Chordata > Aves > Passeriformes > Ptilonorhynchidae > Amblyornis > Amblyornis subalaris. The sequence continues at coordinate 4,786,231 of JACAXG010000012.1, read as the reverse complement.
ATCCAAAAGCAGGAAAAAAAAAATTTCTTTCTTTATTTTAGATACACCTGGTCCACCACCTGCAGTGAGAATTAAGGAAGTATCAAAAGATTCTGTGACGCTTACTTGGGACATTCCAGTCATTGAYGGTGGAGCCCCAGTCAACAATTATATAATTGAGAAACGTGAAGCTTCCATGAGAGCTTACAAGACAGTCACTACCAAATGCAGCAAGACATTTTATAGAGTTACTGGACTTCTAGAAGGAGCTTTGTATTATTTCAGAGTACTACCAGAAAACATTTATGGCATTGGTGAAGGCTGTGAAACATCTGATGCAGTACTAGTATCTGATGTCCCCATGATACCACAAAAACTGGAAGTGATTGACACCACTAAATCAACTGTTACACTTGCATGGGAGAAACCACTGCATGATGGTGGCAGCAGATTGACTGGCTATGTTATTGAGGCCAGCAAAGCTGGAACAGAAAGATGGTTGAAGGTAGTGACATTGAAGCCTACTGTCTATGAACATACCATTATCTCTCTCAATGAAGGTGAACAATACTTGTTCAGGGTCAGAGCACAGAATCAGAAGGGCGTGTCAGAACCACGAGAGGTTGTCACAGCAGTGACAGTTCAAGACCRAAAAGGTAGGTATCTACTGTTGTAAACAATAGGGTGAAGCTTACACAGTATCACAATATCTATAAAATATCAATATTTGTAAAACAGATATTTAAAATATCAATTATTTGCTTTTCTTAGTTCTACCAACCATTGACTTTACTGGAATACCTCAGAAGACAATTYATGTACCTGCTGGCAAGCCCATTGAATTAGCCATTCCAATTGAAGGACGACCACCTCCAACTGCATCTTGGTTCTTTGCTGGTTCTAAATTAAAAGAATCAGAACGCATCAAAATGGAGACTGTTGCCAAAATGGCTAAATTAACTGTGCGTGAGACCACCATACATGACACTGGGGAGTACACACTTGAACTGAAGAACACAACTGGAACAGTTACTGATACAGTAAAGGTTATAATCCTTGGTAAGAATTCATGAAAATAATTGTCCATGATCTTTTTCTCCATTTCAACTTTTACATGAGCAATATGATTCCTTTTTTACACCTGTTTTTTAAGTTTCTTTTTTTTTCCCTTAGACAAGCCTGGACCACCTGTTGGACCTATCAGAATTGATGAAATTGATTCAAATTATGTAACCATCTCCTGGGAGCCACCTGAGCTGGATGGTGGAGCTACCCTTAGTGGGTATGTGGTAGAACAGCGTGATGCTCACCGCCCAGGATGGCTGCCAGTTTCAGAGTCAGTAACCAGGACAATGTTTAAGTTCACCAGACTTGTTGAAGGTGCAGAATATGTGTTCCGTGTAGCTGCTACAAACCGCTTTGGAATCGGATCTTACCTGCAGTCTGAAATTATAGAATGCAAGAGCAGAATCCGTAAGTCTGAATTTTTGTTCATTCTCTACCTTTAAAATTAAAAATATATATTTAAAAGGGCCTATATATCCACATATATACTAGATTTTTCTAGATGTTGCTACTTCCTTTTGCCAAACAAAATTGTACAATATAATGCACAGTAATCTTATTATTTTCCAGAGAAGAATGCCATCCATAAATCTATATGGGTATTACAGAGGTACTGCAGAGAACGTGGATGGTAAACTTGGATTTTCTGCTCAGGTCTACCATTAGTCTTGAAAAATTGCTTTACCCCATTACAAAACCAAGAGTATTTCACTGACCTGATTTGTAAAGTACTTAGATATYTGCTAATAAAAAGAGTTTGATAGGACATTGATATTACATTGTCATTCACAATAGGTCATATACTATTAATGCGTAAAATCATTTGATGCTTTCTTCACTAATTCCATGTCATGTTTTTACAGGTATTCCTGGTCCTCCTGGCACTCCAGAAGTGTTTGATATTTCTCGAGATGGCATGACATTGACTTGGTATCCTCCAGAAGATGATGGTGACTCACAGATTACTGGATATATTGTGGAACGCAAAGAAGTTAGAGCAGATAGATGGATCCGGGTAAATAAAGTTCCAGTCACCATGACTCGTTACCGTTCCACTGGGTTGGTTGAAGGATTAGAATATGAACACCGAGTCACAGCAATCAATGCCAGAGGCACTGGGAAACCCAGCCRTCCTTCCAAATCTGCTGTTGCCAGAGATCCAATTGGTAAGTAATTTCCCACACAGATTAAACGCATTACGGTAGAAGGGAATGACACTAGTAAAATTCACTCTTTTTTCTAATTTGGAAATTTATCTGTGTGTATTAACAAATTAGATTCTGATTGGAGAAAACAAAAATATTAGTGAATATCTTTCATTCAAAGTTTTCCTGTATAAATTGACTATAGACATATTACAGATCATATGTTGCAAGTTAGCATTTGTTTCATCTTTTAAATATTCATTAAAAAAATCTCACCTCTATCTGATCTTCTCTTCCAGCTCCTCCAGGTAAACCTCAGAATCCAAGAGTCACTGATACTACAAGAACATCTGTCTCCCTGGCTTGGAGTCCACCAGAAGACGAAGGTGGTTCTAAAGTTACTGGCTACTTAATTGAGATGCAGAAGGTTGATCAATTTGAATGGACCAAATGCAATACTACACCAACCAAGATTCGTGAATATACGTTGACACATCTCCCCCAGGGTGCAGAGTACAGATTCCGTGTGCTAGCCTGTAACGCTGGTGGGCCAGGAGAACCTGCTGAAGTGCCAGGAACAGTAAAAATAACAGAAATGCTTGGTAAGACATTTTAAGTCRTAACTCTTGTTGAAAGTTGTCCTAAAAAATTTTTTGCCTAAAGCAGGTATGATACCATCTGTAGAACAGACATAGCATGACATGTTAATTTTGTTTACAGAATATCCTGACTATGAACTTGACGAAAAATACCAAGAAGGTCTCATGGTGAGACAAGGTGGTGTAATCAGGCTTACAATACCCATTAAGGGTAAGCCCATCCCAGTATGCAAATGGACAAAAGAAGGACAGGACATCAGCAAGAGGGCCATGATTGCGACTTCTGAAACTCACACAGAACTTGTGATCAAAGATGCAGAAAGAGAAGATTCAGGCACCTATGATTTGGTACTGGAAAACAAGTGTGGCAAAAAAGCTGTGTATATTAAAGTCAGAGTGATTGGCATTCCAAATCCACCAGAAGGACCACTTGAGTATGATGATATACAAGCTCGTTCTGTCAGAGTAAGCTGGAGACCTCCAACAGATGACGGTGGTGCAGATATCCTAGGTTATATCGTTGAGAGAAGAGAAGTACCGAAGACTGCCTGGTACACTGTTGATTCTAGAGTGAAAGGGACATCACTAGTGGTGAAAGGGCTCAAAGAAAATGTGGAATATCACTTTCGTGTTTCTGCTGAAAACCATTTTGGTATTAGCAAATCTCTCAAATCTGAAGAACCAGCAGTACCAAAGACACCTCTAAGTAAGTTTTCTTTCAGATTGAAAAAAAAAATTAGTTACTACATTATGATCTAAAAGTGTAATAATATATGCAAAAGTTTTAAGGCTATGTCACTGTTATTCCTATTATTTTTATTATTGTAATTATTAACAGATCCACCAGAGCCTCCAAACAACCCACCTGAAGTACTTGATGTTACAAAGAGTTCTGTCAACTTGTCCTGGTCCAGACCTAAAGATGATGGTGGTTCTCGTGTAACTGGCTACTATATTGAACGTAAAGAGACATCTACAGAAAAATGGGTCCGGCATAATAAGACACAGATTACCACTACAATGTACACAGTCACAGGACTTGTTCCAGATGCTGAATATCAATTCCGTATCATAGCTCAAAATGACATTGGTGAAAGTGAAGCAAGTCCTGCTTCTGAACCAGTTGTATGCAAGGATCCATTCGGTAAGAAAATGTCTGTATTAACAGATCTTCTGAAGAGAAACTTAATGACATTTAGAGAGGCATTGATTTTCTGTATCTGTTTTAATTTTCAGACAAACCAAGCCAACCTGGAGAAATTGAGATCACTTCTATATTTAAGGACAGCATTACATTAGAATGGGAACGACCTGAAAGTGATGGCGGCAAAGAGATCCTTGGCTATTGGGTTGAATATCGCCAGTCTGGAGAAAGCACCTGGAAAAAATGCAATAAGGAACGCATCAAGGACAGGCAGTTTACWGTAGGAGGTTTACTAGAGGCCACAGAATATGAGTTCCGTGTTTTTGCAGAAAATCAGACTGGCCTCAGCAGACCTCGAAGAACTGCTATGGCAGTGAAAACTAAATTAACATGTAAGCAAAAATATATTGTCACATTTCACATTTGCTGTGTTTTTGTTGTTATTTGCTGTGTCATAAGCCATGGTGCTGCATTTAACATCCTGCCTATTTGTTTTACATGTTATTTGCTAACATGACTGTCCAAAAGGACAGTCTTTCAAGTATAGGAGGAAGAAGTATAAATGAAAATTAATTTCCAGTAATATAGTAATAGAGGAAAATGTCATAGTGTACTGGTTTGAATGTGAACCAGCAGGGGAAATTAACCCCACACAAAATACCTTGAGAGATTTTGGGTCAGAATTACAATTTTAATAAAAAGGTTAAAATAAATACAGGAAGTACAGAAACACTGGCCTAAACAAACCGACAGAGTCACGGTACAACCTGGTACCCCATTGACCAGGGTGGTAGCAGTATAGTCCGATTAGGCACTGGTCCTGTAGAAGGTCTGGTCCACTGAGTATCCAGTGATGGTGGTCCCGTCCTCTGGTTGTCCAGTGGTGAAAGGTCTAGTCATGGTGGTCCGGAGTCCTGTGGCTTTCCAGTCAGCTGGTAGTCCAGTCTTGGTAGTCCAGTGATCTCTCCCATCCCAAAGCCTACTTTTATGTTGTGTTTCTTGGCTGGTACCTGCTCCAGGGGTGGGGATTTCCACAATGGAAAGGGATGTTCCGGACATTCTATTGGTTGGCGTGTATCTGGTTCCATAATGAGCTCACATGAGCCGAGTCTTCAGGAAGCAAACGGTTTCTGGCATTCTGTTGGTTGGTGTTTATCTGGTTTGGTAATGGGCCATTAACCAAGATAATCTACTCAGGATGGGTGGTGCAATGGGCCATTAGCCGAGATAATCTACTCAGGATGGGTGGTGCTTGCTGGCGGCCAGAATTGTTATCCYAGTTGAGATAAGGAGTACCACCCCACCTTACATGAGCACAGGGAGTCTCCAGGAGCAAACGACCCAGTTTATCAAGGAAATATGTGAGTGGTGATAGAATACATCCTTTTATGGTTAACCCAGGACACATAGTAATCATAATTATTTTGTTAATTTTCTTTGTTGTAGCTGGAGAAGCACCTGCCATAAGAAAAGAAATGCAGGATGTTACAACTAAACTGGGTGAGGCAGCTCAGCTGACATGCCAGATTGTTGGGAGACCTTTGCCTGATATTAAATGGTACCGCTTTGGCAAAGAGCTGGTGCAAAGCCGAAAATACAAAATGTCATCCGATGGACGCAGTCATACACTGACAGTAATGACAGATGAACAGGAGGATGAAGGTCTCTACACTTGCATAGCTACCAATGATGTTGGAGAAATTGAAACTAGTGGCAAGCTATTATTGCAGGCTCCTCCTCAGTTCCACCCTGGCTTCCCATTGAAAGAGAAATACTATGCAGGTGCAGGTGGCACCCTCCGCCTTCACGTTGTGTATATTGGCCGGCCAGTACCAGCAATAACTTGGTTCCATGGCAACAAACCTTTGAGAGGATCAGAAACAGTTACTATTGAGAACACAGAACATTATACTCATCTTGCTATTAAGAATGTCCAGCACAAGACTCATGCTGGGAAGTACAAAGTACAACTCAGTAACACATTTGGAACAGTTGACACTGTACTTAATGTGGAAATACAAGGTAAGTAATTTTATTTTCAGTATTTTTGTGGAATATTTTCTCAAATATTGACTGGAAAAAGAAATTAAAATTTTGTGTTTTTCTTGTACAGATAAACCAGATAAACCTGTAGGACCAATTGTTATAGAGTCTATACTGAAGAATTCTGTGGTGATAAGTTGGAAACCACCAGAGGATGATGGAGGTGCTATGATAACCAATTACATCATAGAGAAACGTGAAGCCAAGGAAGGAACAGAATGGCAACTTGTATCTTCAAGTATTTCAGGCACAACCTGTAGAATTGTTAACCTAACTGAAAATGCAGGCTATTATTTCCGTGTTTCTGCTCAGAATACATACGGCATTAGTGAAGCACTGGAGGTGTCATCAGTAGTTTTTATAAAGCCTCCATTTGGTAAGTGGAGGCCAAAATATCAATTTCTGTATGCCCTTGTGTTTTGGTTTAACCCCAGCAAGCAGCCAAGCCCCACACACAGCCACTCACTCACTCCCCCACCAGTGGGATCAGGGAGACAGTCAGAAGGGTAAATGCTAGAAAACTCGTGGGTTGAGATAAATATGGTATAACAGGAAAAACAAAGGCCACGCACACAAGGAAAGAGAAACAATGAATTCATTCACTGCTTCTCATGGACAAGCAGGTATTCAACCGTCTCCAGTTTGTAACAGTAGCTTGGGAAGACTAACGCCATGACTCCAAATGTCTCCCCCTTCCTCTTTCTTCCCCCATTTTATATACTGAGCATGGTGTCATACAGTTGGGAATATCCCTCTGGTCAGTTTGGGTCGCCTGTCCTGGCTGTGTCTCCTCCCACCCTCCCATGCACCCCCAACTTTCTTGCCAGCGTGGCAGTACAAAAAGTAGRAAAGGCCTTGGCTCTGTGTAAGCCCTGCTCAGCAATAACAAAAACATATCTATGTTATTAACCCTGTGTTCAGCACAAATCCAAAACACAGCCCTATAGTAGCCACTGCGAAAAAAGGTAACTCTACCCCAGCCAAAACCTGCACACCTTGTAATTGATTAGTAAGGCAAGCTCACTTCCGTTTTTGGACTTTGTTATTCTTTACAGAAAAACCAGGACAACCTGGCCAGCCAGTAGCAAGTGCTGTCACWAAGGATTCTTGTGTTGTCTCATGGAAGCCACCTGCAAGTGATGGCGGTGCAAAGATTAGAACTTACTATCTTGAGAAGCGTGAGAAAAAACAAAACAAGTGGATTTCTGTAACAACAGATGAAATTCGTGAAACAGTCTACTCTGTGAAAGATCTTATTGAAGGTCTTGAATATGAGTTCCGTGTAAAATGTGAAAATCTTGGTGGTGAAAGTGAGTGGAGTGAGGTATCCCAACCAGTCATTCCAAAATCTGATGTACCAATTAAAGCTCCACATTTCAAGGAAGAACTAAGGAATCTGAATGTGAAATTTCAAGCTAATGCCACATTTGTCTGCAAAGTCACTGGTCATCCTAAGCCCATTGTCAAGTGGTACAGACAGGGCAAAGAAATCATGCCAGATGGGGAAAAGATCAAGATACAGGAATTCAAGGGTGGATATTACCAGCTGGTCATCACGAATGTAACAGATGATGATGCCACGGTATATCAAGTTAGAGCTACCAACCAAGGAGGCTCTGTGTCTGGCACTGCCTCTCTGGATGTTGAAGGTGAATACAATTTGTCTTGATAACCAAGACAAATTCATTTTAATTTTGAATATTTAGACTATTGCTGCTCTTTTCATGTGCTTTCAGTCATGTGTTTTTTCTTCCTCTTTCTACTCCAGTTCCTGCAAAGATTCACCTGCCCAAAAACCTGGAAGGCATGGGAGCTGTTCATGCCCTCCGAGGGGAAGTGGTGAGCATCAAGATTCCATTCAGTGGCAAGCCTCACCCTGTGATCACATGGCAGAAGGGACAAGATCTGATTGATACTAATGGACACTACCAAGTCATTGTTACACGATCATTCACATCTCTTGTTTTCCCAAATGGTGTTGACAGAAAAGATGCAGGGTTTTACATTGTTTGTGCCAAAAACAGATTTGGAATTGATCAAAAAACAGTTGAATTAGATGTGGCTGATGTGCCTGATCCACCAAGAGGTCTGAAGGTAACTGACATTTCAAGGGATTCAGTCAACTTAACCTGGAATGAACCAGCTACTGATGGTGGAAGCAGGATCATAAACTACATTATTGAGAAACGTGCTACAACAGCTGAGCGATGGATTCGTGTTGCACAAGCTCGTGATACACGATACACAGTGGTGAACCTATTTGGCAAGACCACCTACCAGTTCCGTGTAATTGCAGAGAACAAGTTTGGCCAAAGTCAGCCTTCTGAACCTACTGATCCAATTGTAACAAAGGAAGATAAGACTAGAGTAATGAACTATGATGAAGAAGTTGATGAAACCAGAGAAGTTACAGCAGCTAAAGCAGCTCACTATTCTACAAAGGAACTGTACGACAAATATATGATTGCAGAAGAACTTGGACGTGGGCAATTTGGCATTGCACACCGCTGTGTTGAGGCAGTTTCAAAAAAGACTTACCTGGCGAAATTTGTCAAAGTAAAGGGTGCTGACCAAGTTTTGGTAAAGAAAGAAATTTCCATCCTAAACATTGCTAGGCACCAAAATATCCTGTATCTTCATGAATCATTTGAGAGCCTAGAAGAATTGGTCATGATCTTTGAATTCATTTCTGGAGTTGACATCTTTGAAAGAATCAGCACAGCTTCATTTGAACTTAATGAAAGAGAAATAGTAAGTTATGTGCGCCAGGTCTGTGATGCACTAGAATTTTTACATCGTCATAGCATTGGACATTTTGATATTAAACCAGACAATATTATTTATTTCACAAGAAGAAGCTCTGTAATTAAAATTGTTGAATTTGGTCAAGCCAGACAGTTGAAGCCTGGAGACAGCTTTAGACTCCAGTTCACTTCTCCTGAATATTATGCACCTGAAGTACATCACCATGATTTGGTCAGCACAGCTACTGACATGTGGTCAGTTGGTGCTCTAACATACATACTTCTCAGTGGCCTTAATCCTTTCATTGCTGAAACAAACCAACAAGTTATTGAAAATATTCTAAATGCTGAATACAACTTCGATGATGAAGCATTCAAAGACATAAGCATTGAGGCCATGGACTTCATTGATCGCCTACTAGTAAAGGAAAGAAAATCTCGGATGACAGCTGCTGAAGCGCTTAATCATGTGTGGCTAAAACAGCAGACAGAAAAGACCAGCACTAAAGCCATTAAGACCTTGAGGCATAGGCGTTACTATCAAACTCTAGTAAAGAAGGAGTGGAACACCGTTGTGTCAGTAGCCCGCATTTCCTGYGGAGGTGCAATTAGATCCCAGAAAGGCATAACGGTGGCTAAAGTTAAAGTTGCCCCAATAGACATTGGACCTATTGCTGGGCAGATAAAGCATAATGTTGCAGAAGAAGGAGGACATGCCAAATATGTGTGTACAATTGAAAACTATGATGAGTCCACACAAGTCACATGGTATTTTGGTATGAGGCAATTAGAAAGCAATGAGAAATACGAAATCAAATATGAAGATGGTGTGGCAACCATGTACGTCAAAGACGTTTCTAAATCAGATGATGGTACCTACAGATGCAAGGTAGTAAATGATTATGGTGAAGACAGCTCTTATGCAGAACTTTTTGTTAAAGGTGTGAGAGAAATTTCTGAGCACTACAGATGCAGAACTGTTAGAAAAGTGAAACGACGTGTTGATACCATGAGACTGTTAGAGCATCCACCAGAATTTACGCTGCCTTTGTATAACCGCACTGCGTATGTTGGAGAAAATGTCAGGTTTGGAGTAACTATAACAGTTCACCCAGAACCTCGCTTGACATGGTTCAAATCAGGGCAGAAAATCAAACCTGGTGATGATGATAAGAAGTATACTTTTGAATCAGACAAGGGTCTTTATCAACTTGTCATCAATAACGTCACTGAAGAGGATGATGCTGAATACAGTATTGTGGCACGCAATAAATATGGTGAAGACAGCTGCAAAGCTAAGCTGACTGTGATTCCACATCCGCCTCCAGCAGATGCCACACTTAGGCCAATGTTTAAAAGACTGCTGGCAAATGCTGAATGTCAAGAAGGCCAAAATGTCAGTTTTGAGATCAGGGTATCTGGTGTACCAAAACCAACACTGACATGGGAGAAAGATGGTCAGCCTCTATCCTTTGGTCCCAACTTTGACATAATTCATGAAGGTTTAGATTATTATGCTTTGCATATCAGAGACACTTTACCAGAAGACAGTGGCTATTACAGAGTTACTGCTACAAACAGTGCTGGATCTACAAGCTGTCAGGCTTATCTAAAAGTTGAACGCTTGAAATATGTCAAGCGTGAGTACAAGACAGAAGAAGAGCGGGAGAAGCATGTACAAAGGCAAATTGACAAGACCTTACGAATGGCAGAAATCCTTTCTGGGGTTGAAGCTGTTCCACTGACACAAACTGCACAAGAGGCTCTCAGAGAAGCTGCAATCTTATATAAACCAGCCGTTAGCTCAAAGACCGTCAAAGGTGAATATGAAATTAAGAAAGAAGAAAAGGAGGAGAAGGAGGAAAGAAGACTTCGTATGCCGTACGAGGTCCCAGAGCCTCGCAAACATGTGCGCGCTGCTCTCGAGGAAGACCAGAATATTAAACACTATGTGCCTCTGTCAGATATGAAGTGGTACAAGAGGCTGCGAGACCAATATGAAATGCCAGGAAAACTTGAGAGGACTGTTCAGAAACGCCAGAAACGCATACGTCTTTCCAGGTGGGAGCAATTCTACGTGATGCCACTGCCACGCATTTCTGATCAGTACAAGCCTAAATGGCGCATACCAAAGCTGACACAAGACGATCTTGAAATTGTGAGACCAGCACGCCGGCGTATGCCATCTCCAGAGTATGGATATTACTATAGACCAAGAAGGCGATCGCTTGGCGACTTGTCTGATGAGGAATTGCTCCTGCCTATAGATGACTACTTAGCCATGAAGAGAACTGAAGAGGAAAGACTGCGCCTTGAAGAAGAGCTGGAGTTGGGCTTTTCTGCTTCCCCACCAAGTAGAAGCCCGCCACGCTTTGAACTGTCTGCCCTTCGGTATTCTACTGCAGCAGCCCAGGTCAGTTCMGAGGAAGACAGAAAAAGAGAGCTGAGGTATTCAAGCTATCGCATCCCAACTAAGGCTGAAACCAGTGCAAGCTATGCAGAGCTTCGTCAACGTCACGACAGGGCTGCCTACAGACCACCTAAACAAAAGCAAAGGATAATGGATGAGAGGGAGGATGAAGAATTGCTCCGGCCTGTTGGCACCGATCAACGACTCTCTGAATACAGGAGTGAGCTCAAATATATGGCAGAGGAAGAAAAGAGTAGACTCAGGAGAAGGAGGGAAAGAGAAGTAACTGAGATCACATCAGAAGAAGAAGAAGAAATAGAAATGGTGCAATATGCTCACAGGGAATTTTCACCTCCCTCTAGATTACTAAGGAGAAGAAGATCCCTTTCTCCAACTTACATTGAGTTGATGCGTCCTGTATCTGAATTAATTCGACCTCGCTCGCGGCCTCCTGAAGAAAGTGAGAGAAGATCCCCAACACCAGAGAGAACTCGACCACGCTCACCTAGCCCAGTTTCAAGTGAAAGATCTCTCTCCCGGTTTGAGAGGATGGCAAGATTTGATATATTTTCCAGATACGAGTCCATGAAATCTGCTCTGAAAACTCAAAAAACCATGGAAAGGAAATACGAAGTTCTGACTCAGCAGCCTTTCACCCTTGACCATGCTCCTCGCATTACCCTGAGAATGCGCTCACACCGGGTACCATGTGGCCATAATACTAGGTTCATTCTAAATGTCCAGTCAAAACCAACTGCTGAAGTGAAGTGGTACCACAATGGTATTGAGCTCCAAGAGAGCAATAAGATACACTTTACTAACACRAGTGGTGTATTAACTCTGGAGATTCTTGACTGCCACATTGATGACAGCGGAACATACCGAGCTGTATGCACAAACTACAAAGGGGAATGCTCTGATTATGCAACGCTAGATGTTACTGGAGGAGATTACACTACATACTCTTCCCAGAGGAGAGATGAAGAAGTACCAAGGTCAATTTTACCTGACTTGACAAAAACAGAGGCATATGCAATCTCCTCATTTAAGAAAGCATCTGCAACAGARGCAAGTTCCTCAGTAAGAGAAGTTAAATCAGAAGTGTCAGCAACAAGAGAATCACTTTTGTCCTATGAACACTATGCTGCTTCTGATGAAAAAGTCACTGCAGCTGAAGAAAAATCATTGGAAGAAAGGACTGTACACAAAGCGTTTAAAAGCACGCTACCAGCAACAATCCTTACAAAGCCACGGTCGATCACAGTTTCTGAAGGGGAGACTGCAAGATTTTCCTGTGATGTTGACGGTGAACCAGCACCAATAATAACATGGCTCCGTGCAGGTCAACCTATTGTTTCTTCAAGGCGCTTCCAAGTAACACGAACACAGTACAAGTCTACCTTTGAAATTTCTTTGGTCCAGATGTCAGATGAAGGAAGTTACACTGTTGTGGTGGAAAACTCTGAAGGAAGACAGGAAGCACATTTTACTTTGACCATTCAAAGAACAAAAATTCCTGAAAAAACAATTACATCACCTCCAAGGATCAAATCTCCTGAGCCTCGTGTAAAGTCTCCAGAGCCTGTAAAGTCTCCTAAACGAGTGAAATCTCCTGAACCCATCAGCAGTACTCCAAAAGCTAAGTCACCACCTGGAGACCAAACAGTACCAGCAGAGAAAGTACAATTACCAACTGCTTCTCCACCAAAGATAAAACAGCATCTGAAAGCAGAAGCTCTTGGAGATAAGGTAAAGTTATCCTGTGCAGTTGAAAGCAATGTTTTAAGTGTCAGAGAAGTGGCTTGGTATAAGGATGGTAAAAAACTGAAAGAAAACCATCATTTCAAGTTTCATTATGCAGCAGATGGCACTTATGAGCTCAAAATCCATGACCTCATGGAATCTGATAAAGGAGAATACACCTGTGAAATTATTGGGGAAGGAGGTGTTTCAAAAACTAACATCCAGTTTACCGGCCAAGTATTTAAAAATATCCATTCCCAGGTAAGAGGTGTATCTGAATCTCATAAAACAGTTCAGAAAGATGAGTTGCTTACAGTTTCTACCCAGAAGAAATCAGTAGTGGCAACTGAAGAGAAATCTGCAGTTCAAGAAGTCATTAAAAAGTCAGTTGTTACAGAAGACGTCAAGCAATTGAAAGCAGAAATTACAGCTTCTTCAACTAAAATGACAGTGTCTGAAGGGCAGAAAGTGACATTGAAAGCCAACATTCCTGGTGCCTCTGAAGTAAAATGGGTACTGAATGGAATGGAGCTGAGAAATTCAGATGATTACAGATATGGTGTTTCTGGAAGTGATCACACGCTAACTATCAAGAAGGCCAGTAATAAGGATGAAGGTATACTCACCTGTGAGGGTAAAACTGATGAAGGCATTATTAAATGCCAGTATGTTGTGACCCTCTCTAAAGAGCGCTCCAGTGAACCAACATTCATCATGCAGCCTAAGTCTCAAAATGTCAATGAAGGACAAGATGTATTGTTCACCTGTGAAGTTTCTGGGGATCCTTCTCCTGAAGTTGAGTGGTTAAAGAATAATCAACCTGTAAGTAATAATTTAATATATTTACTTGAAAAATTAGAGTTATTCATAAAATTGATCTTAATGAAACCATTTTTTTTCCCTCCTTAGATTGCCGTTTCATCGCACATCAGAGTAACTCGCTCTAAAAACATATATTCTCTTGAGATTCAAAATGCAGCAGTGAGTGACACTGGAAAATACACAGTCAAAGCAAAAAATTACCATGGGCAGTGTTCTGCTACAGCATCTTTGACTGTACTCCGTAAGTTTGTTCTTCAGGTCTTGTATTCAGAATAATCACAACCTTTTGCTGTGGTGTGTCTACTAAAATGACTTACGATAGAAGCCACTGGTAATGTTGACTTAGGTATTTTAAGAAGTTCATATTTCTTTTGTATATTACATATACAGGCTTAAAAAAGCATTAGAAATCTTTTTAACACCCACAGAGGTGCTCTACTACATCAACAGGTGCACGTTAAGAGAAAGCTATGAGCATTCATTCTCAGATGAGTATGTTAAGACCTTGGTGCTGGTAATTACTCTTTCCTCATTTACTAACAGAATCTATTACAATAAAACAAAGTCATTCCTCAGTTAAAAATCTTTATGGCAACTTAACTGAACTGGGTTTAGTATTTTATTGGCTATACCATATCCCAGTTCCTAGCATCAAGGAGTGGCTGTGATTCGCTTCTGTGACTGTGTTTGGGTTTAACGCAAAGCTGCAGTAATTGAGCTTTCCTGTTACCCTTTATAGCTACAGAACAATGCAATGAAATACAGATTTTACTATTCCTATCCCATGCTTGTAAGAACTCAAAAATGTTCCACAGCTTCTACAAACATAAACTGAACACAAAATTTCTCAGTGTCTAAATGTAGTAATTGTTCTAATAAGAAATACTGTATGATGACCTATTTTTTCTTAAGTATGTATGTTTTTCCTTCAAGTTCATACATACTGGTAAGTCACTGCCTATTTTTTCATTGCCACTAAAATTACTGTTTATGATTTGGATATCGTGAACCAAATTATTGTAAACAATTCTATACTCCACTGCAGTTTTCCATTGAAAGCAAAGTATGTCGTCTTCATTTCTGTAAAATTAACCATACAGAACTGCATGACTTTGTTTGTTAATGTGATGTTGTTGCTTTTTCCTTCTATGTTTGTAATGCTCCTCAGCTCTAGTTGAAGAACCTCCGAAAGAGGTAGTATTGAAGACCAGTGGCGACACAAGCATGCACGAAAGTTTTTCTTCTCAGTCCTTTCAAATGGCTTCTAAACAAGAGGCTTCATTCAGCAGTTTCAGCAGTAGCAGCATGACTGAAATGAAATTTGAAAGCATGTCTGCCAAAAGCATGTCCTCCATGAAAGAATCCTTTGTAGAGATGAGCTCCAGCAGTATTATGGGGAAATCTAGTATGGCTCAACTGGAGAGTTCAACTAGTAAAATGCTTAAATCAGGTCTGAGAGGTGAGCATTACAATTATTGGTAGAGTTAGTGCTTCAGCTATCCTGAAGTAGTCCTCAGAGTAAAGCTGCTGCATGGCTTAGTGAAAGCAGACTAACTTGGTATTTCTTCTCCTGTTTTATAAAGGAGTACCACCCAAAATTGAAGCTCTCCCATCTGATATCAGCATTGATGAAGGAAAAGTTCTCACACTATCCTGTGCCTTTTCGGGTGAACCTGCTCCTGAAATAACATGGTACTGCAAAGGGAGAAAAATTTCCAGTCAGGACCAGCAAGGCAGATTCCACATTGAAACCAGCGAAGATCTAACCACCCTGATCATCATGGATGTCCAGAAGAACGATGGTGGACTTTATACCCTGAATTTAGGAAATGAATTTGGTACCGATTCTGCCACTGTGAATATAAATATCCGATCACCTTAGAGAGCTTGATATGTATTATTTACACTTGTCTTTTTACAAGTGATTCCTATATGGACTAAAATATCTGATATGTAAATATAAAAATATTTTTGTACCTACCTGAACGAGACAAAGTCCAGAGCTATACATTATGACTTATAGTCATTATTGACCTAAGAATTTAAAACACTTTTTTCACTGACATGTACATACTGTATATAGCCGAAGTTAACGGTTATGAAGTTTTGTACCGTTTATTTTATGACATTTTGAAACGTAACTTTTGGAACTAACAGTTGGCAGGAGAAAGTTTCCTAGCAAACGACTACCCTGCTCAACATTTAACTAATTTTTGCGCCTCAACTCATTGTTGATGTCTAAGAATGCCTCAACAGGTAGAGAGGCTCCCTGTTGAAGATTACCTACACCTAAGACTTGATACTGTGCATAGTATTTCATGCGTGCACAAATATTTATGTTGAATCAGAAATGTAAGGCATTGGTGATGTTTGCAATTACCCTCCTGTAAGCATTGCTTTAATGTTTTACATTGAATCTGATTATGTCATAATTTCCATACCTGACTGACAATTTTTGGACAAAGTGCAAGCGGCCAGCACTTTGTTCACCCACTGTCYGTGTACTGTTTCTGACATATTGACTGCCTGAATAGCTTTTAAAAAAGTAACATCACCTGGCCATCCCCTTAATCAACAAAGCTATTTGGGTATTCAAGTGCAGCAGCAGTACCCAATCTYGGAGGTTCATAGGGTGCAGTGATTGAGTTCGTGTGGTAGTGTTAGACACCCAGTAGTCACTTCCAGGCAACTAAGCAATGAACCACAGTTTAAAAACAAACTGTTGCTACAACATCAAATACCACCCTGCACTTCAATTTGCTTTAGTTCTCCTAATGTAGTAATAGAGCTTGATAGCTGTTGAACCTCCTTGAGATATAATTGTTCATTTGAAATAAAGCATGCTTTCTGCACCATAAAGTCTGGGACTCCTTGTTTATTTATTATACTGTTTTTACAGTTCCTGAACTACACTACAGAAAAAGAGTTGGTAAAAGATGAGGTAGAAATGCAATTCTCCAATGTAACCAAGTACCTACCTGTTGAAAATCCAGCCATCTATCAGAAACAGCCTATCCATCAGACAGTCAGCCTTGAAAAAAGTCAGACTTTGAAAATAATTTTCATCATAGGTTCTTCATTGACAAAGGATAAATTCTAGTACATGCCCTAAGCATTGTGCTGTTCTTATTCCTCTATTTCCAGGCTTTCCTCTACACCCTCTGTTTTTTTGGCTGCTGCAACTAATACAGACTAGTTGACCCTAATTGCCTGGACCTACAAGTTGTCACCTCCCATGGGTGATTAATCAATTCTTCATCCCACAAGTCAGCTGAGCTTTCTGTAGGAGCAAAGCCTGTCTTTACATCTTGGGGATTGAGGTGGTGGGGGGCGGGGTAGGTTATCTATGGGAAAAAGAGTATCAAGGTCAAAGGAGCAAGTTGGCTTCTACAATTCACTCTGGTCTGTAGAAGAAGCTTGAGAGCAAACACACTCACAGAAAGGCAACACTCCAGGGGCTGTAAAATTCTCTTAAGTGGAGCAGGAGCATTTGTTAGCAAACACAATGCATCGCTATGACTCCCASCATACCACTACTACTAAAAACAAATGTTTCAAGTTCATCAGAAGTAGTAAAGCATGTAGCACGTTTAAAAACCTACTCCAAAATTACTTGCTGTAGAAGCTTTTTTATAATTTCCTATCAAACTATATATTATCAACCACTATCTATCCAAATGTTGCAGGAAAACTAAGAAATAGAGACAAAACAAGGACTAAAGTAAAAACAGGGATTTCAGAAGAGCTAAGCTTTGGGTCAGGACAAAATCCAAACTTTTTCAAGGGATGGAACCAAGACCATTTAGAAACAATCCTAAAGATGAAAGAGTTTAAGTGTGCATGGTATTTCTTCCTTAGGGAGGAAAGTAAAAAAGAATAATAAAAATGAAGCAAAAAAGGCTGTTTATTTTAATCTTTAAACCATTCAAAGAGAAAAAAAAAAACCTCAAGAAAGTTTCTAATTCTTATTTCATTAGATGTTTAAAAAAATCCAAACCAACAAACTCAATACAAGACACAAAAATGCATAGGTACAGTCTTGTTTAGCTAACAAGCAACTTGTGTACACAGGCACATAATAAAATTAACACAAAAAATGCACTAGATAATTAGTCAGCAGAAAGCAATAGTGATAGACAGCAGCTGCAGATTTAACCATGGACTCTTCTTCACAAAGGCTACTGGAAACTCAATCTTATGTGGCCTCTGCTAAGTCTCAAAACACTCAGTCGATGAAGAGAAGGCGCACTGGTGTGGTGGTGTAAGCAAGTTCCTCCTGCCAGTACCTCTCTGGCCCAACTCTGCACGGTACTTAAGCAAGTACTTCAGGCAGATGAGTCACTCACATGTCTAAAAATAGGATTTAAAATACTTATGGGCTTTGCTGAAACACAGCTTGAACAGATGATGTTACAGGCCAACTAGCTGAGCCAGTGTTTTTCCACATAACCGCTGAGCAAATGCTAACAGAGAGTGACATTGCTAAAGTCACAACCTAAAGCTTCAATACTCCATTTCACAGAACACATCCCAAAGAATAACATTTTTCACAACAATAGATTAAACAGTCTCTGGCTGAAAAAAAAATAAACATTTTGAATTATTTATTTATTATATTCAGGTCAAATATTGGGATTTGTAACTGTACAAGCTGACATTTGCTCTCTTTAAAGATCAGATCTATTGCACTATTGGACCAAGTTTAGAAGAATATCCTACCACTGATATGGTGCATGAAGGCGTTTGGCATTTATGTTTCCCGAGTGCTGATGCATAAGGAAAAACTTTCTAACAAAGCTCTGTGAGCTGCTGTATAAATCCTTCTATAGAGTTATCCATTTTCTACTACCATTTTACATGTGGCAGCCTGAGAAAAGTAACTGTGATGGTGGAGAGCCATAATAACAGAAAGATTCATTTTACTGCATTTTAGCTAGTTTTCAGACATGGACATTTCCTTTATTCAGGTATTATGACCCTTTTAAAAGTTTCTAATTTACACAAAGAGGAACAACAGCTACACTAGAATACTCAAACTGACAGGGGTATAACGAGCAAAACCCAAGTTCATAGTTTGTGAAAATAACCTTAACAAAAACAAATAGCTGTGATTTCGATTTTTAAATAAGGAATACCATTTTTTTTGCAGAGCCAACCTCTGAAGTATTCCTATCCCAAAGACTGCTTTCTCCAAGGAAAAAAAAACAAGTTTAAAAAAGTGAAGGTGAATTATTAAGTTGAAAGACACACAAACATTAACGTACAGTACTTTAAAGCCCCTGAACATGGTAATCTCAGTATTCACAACTCTCTGAATCATCATGTGCCTGCATTAATTCTTTATAATGTCAGCTGGTAATTTCTAAGCATTCCATTTCTAATTATCTGATGTTAGAAACTTCAGAGATATAACTAGAAGTTATCACTTTTCACCTAAATATTTGTACTATGCTTATATTCCTTGAGTCATGAATACTATTTAAAAATTTGAATTCATTTCAGACTGATCTCTTCAGAAGCATGCGAGATCAAAATTAGAAGTACCAACTACCTATTCTGTGCTGAGGTTCAGCTCTCATTCTGCACTAGAAAGAATAATACAATTAAGCATTCCTGAGAAGCTCTCTCCACAACATGGAAATGAAAAATGTAAGAGCATCAAGGTATTTTTTAGTCTTACTATGCATGGATCATTGTGAATCAGCCAGGTAATTTTCAGAAATGATTTCTTAGCCCCAGATACCAAAAGTATAACAGCATAACATTATCACTGATTTCACTGAAATACATTTTAGGATGTTTGGCACAGGTATCTATCAAAAGGCTGATTTAACAGGAACAGATCACACACACACACACACACACACACACATATATATATACATAAAGCTGAAATGATGGCTTTGGGGACCTGGAGAAACCCAAAACAGTGCTAAAGTAATTGCATGCAAATTTTATGCTTGGATCTGATCACAACAACTTTTGTCTTGTGGCAGTATTTAAAATTATTACTTACTACTACATGCACTCATCAGTCTCACATTTTTTTTGCACAATGTAGAGTCTAACCTCTTTTCTTCATAGTAGTTGAAAGCAGAAAAAGGTATCTGTCATTGTGACGTGTACTTAACACTGCAGAAGCTGGCAGAAACCTCAGTGAAATTTAGAAAAGCAACTCTGACAGCATATGATTCAAGACAACACTCTCATTGCAGTATGTAGTTTACATCTCTGAACATCTTTTTTAATACTTATTTTTACAATTGTCGTGTCATACAGAATACATTAAAGCAAACAGTCAGAAAAAAATGTACAAGCATGTGTGTGGCTGATACGCATATGCCAGTTTGCATGAAAACTGACAGAACTGAGCACAAATGACAGCTCTGAGCTGGTATCCACAAACCCCTTTCACAAACCATTCCATTCCACTTGAACCTGACATAATGGTTTATAAACTGGCATTTTCTATATGGGCAACAGCTCATGTTTTTCCTCAACATTTGGACCTATTTTGATTTAGATAAATCAACATTCCAAAAATTTATAAGGAAAGCTCCCATTCCCATCTGTTCTTTCCAGCCTGCTTCAAACTATTTATGTACACAAAAGGAAGACTAGTTAAACCAAATTAAAGATCTGATTATAAAAACAGATTTTGGTATGTGCTTGAGTACAAAAAACCCTGTACATTTATTTAGCAATTGTGTAAATCAAGAACAGTAAATGGTTTGCTTAAAGTGCTCTACAGCTAAGACTTTATAGACCAAGTTCATCCCTAAACAAACACCCCAAAAATCCCCAAAAGCTTACAATGCTAACATTAACAACCTTCTGGACCAAGGTGCTAGTAGGCACTATTATACTATATTACTCATTAATTATTAAGAGAGTCAGACTCTGACCTCCCTTCCAGTTAATGCAAATTTACACTGATGTAACTGAGAGAAGAATCCATCTTCTGGTGTATACCATCCTCAAATGATATAAAGGATTTGCAAAAACAGAAGCTCCCTTTTGTATAAATATGTCATAAATCAAACGTATAGATACAAATATTCATTACAACAGCAGCTTAGAACGGTCTAACATTTCAGCTCTTGCTTCTATCATACTTTGCTAAAAACACATCTTAAGTAAGCAGAGTAAATCTTAACAGTGCTGTATTAATTATTTGTGATGCTACACACCCCAGAAACAATTTATGCACATTTTGAAGCCTTTAGTAGATCTTCAGATCTTTAGTAGTGAAAGTAGGTAGAAATTTTTGATGCAAAAAAGAATAAATAAATAAAAACTATTAAATATCCCATGTTTGGTACAAATACTTCATATTAAGTTATTTTTATACATTTGTTTAGAAAAATACACTAAATATTTCTACTTCCATTGCCTAAAAATAAGGACTGGATTATGTATATCCTTGTGTTTTTAAAGGCGGCAATGTGAATTACCGTCAAGCTGCTGGAGCAGACCCACGAGTGCCCATTCCCACAGCCCTTACACTGGCAAAAAAAAGCCATAGTGGGGCTAATCACAGCTCTGGGTGGATGACCTGGTACAAATGACCAAGAGGCCCATAGCAGAAGTTGCATTTTCTCCAAAAAAATGAAAACCTTTTGCTGAAGTTTGTAATGCATATTTACTAACATTCAGTCAGACCTCCACATTTTTTAAAAAGAGCTGCATTTACAAATGTGGATGCTTATCTGTTAAAGCCATCATTTGTTCCAAAAAATGCACATTCAAACTGTGAAATATTAGGAAAATACTCTTGCAAATAAACTATATAAAGATAAAATACACTTCAAAGATAGTATTTATGTTATTCTATAAAGTGCAGAGAAATCCTTCTAAAAAGGGAAATAACTACTTCCTATAACAACAGTATAATTACAGCAGCTTTTGCATAGCATTATTTATAGAAAATTTAATACGTTCAGTTGCTTCAGGAGGAAAAGGATGAAGGAAGCTCTTCCAGTTCAGATCTTTCGTTTGACACCCATTTATTTTCTTCAGGAATGGTTGATGATACTAGATCTCCATTGACAGCAGTTCTAGAACAGTGAGCAGATCCTGCGAAGAGATCAGTAAGTATTTAATTTTCAACCCCCCAAAATATCATCCAACGTGTTATTGTATTTGCTAAGTATTTCCTATACATAAGTAATCAGAAGAACAAGTCAAGTTAAAGTCTGCCTGAGAAGAGTTATAAAGCAGTCAAAATGACAGCAAGATTCAAAAGGAAAAACCACAGAAGAACTGGCTACTAAGTCAGCCCATCTAATCAGGAGGGATTAAATTCTGATCATGATTTTTATTACTGGCAAGGCTGCATGCCTTCAGAGCAGTGCTGTTCTCTACAAAGGCAAGGAACCACTGAAATGAACCATCTTTCCACAATGCACTGGGTGAAAACTACCCCCTGCCACTCAGAGAGGTCAAAAAAAGAGAATTTCTTTTCTGACAACAAGCAGATGGCAAACAGCAGTATTCCACATCCCTTACCAGAACATCATTCATGTAAGAGTCTATTAGTACAAACATCCCTTTTCTGGATATGCCTTTATTTTATCTTGCCAGTAGTCCCACTGATTTCAACATAACTACTCCAGCTGCAAGATCCTTTTTAATATGGACAGAAGCCAGCACAAGTCAACCAGGTAACAAACTCTGTAAGTGCTCTGATTTATAATATAGGAATCCTACAAGTAAAACCTTATGTAAGTACTAAAACCTTTTTCCTCATGCTGGTATCAGTGCTGGAACAGCTGCTGTAAACAGGGGAATAAATTGTACAGAAAGATATAATGAAAATCTCCCCCCTTTCAAACTTACTCTGAGAATCTTCAGAAAGCGTTTCACTGTAAGATTCTGTATCTGAGTATGTTCTTCTGCGCCGCTGAGAAAATTGGTGAAGGGATGAACCTAGTTCTTTTACAGAGTGATTAATCCTACAAAGCAAACGAGATCTATTAGTAAGCAAAATCTGTAACAACCCACACAAATTTTATATACTTTAAATTTGAAATAACTCTGTTGCTTAGATTAAACTGTGAGTATCAATGCTTTTCCCTATACTAGACCAAAAAACAGCACAGTCAACAATCTTAATTTCACAATTGTAAAGCCTGAAAATGGAAATAAAAATGCAGAAGGAAGTAATCTGAGAATCTGAAATACTAACTGAAAAAGAATGTTAGCATTTCAAGGTCTAAGTCTAATTTCATGAACTTGTCAGAGCAAGACAYTTGCATAAAGCTTCTAGCATGAAGAAATTTTTATAGCATATTAAAAACAGCAGCTGCATTATTTGCTACCAACACTGATAATCTACACCCTTTGTTTCCAAAATTAGATCAATTTATGATTTTAAATTTTTTTCTCCAAGCAAACAATTCTTCTCACATTTTGATTTTAATGCTAGCAGATTCAGGGAGGTCTTTTGAGACATAAGAAAAAGGCTTAATGAAATGGAAAGTTACCTTTCTGAATAGCAAGGACCAGGGTGGCTAATGGAACGCTTCATCTAGGGGAAAAAAATAATTCCAAACAACACCAAAACGTCACAAGCTACTTAGAAGAATGATATGCATATCTACATTATTGTTTACTTTATTTACAGTCTCTACAAAGAGAGAGGGCAATATTTTTTATTAAAAGCAACCATTCTTAGTTAAAAATCTGATTTAACTATATGAAAACAGATGGATTGCCATCAATATTAAAAGTTGTAGAACATTCACACAGGAAATAGTTTACTACAAAAAATGCTTTCTATGGAATTCACTCCCTCTTGCACGAAAGTTACTCACAGAGCCATTTTTAAATTGCTATGATACACAGAAGTATCAAGACATTTTTCCTTTGCCAAATGGAAGCTTACATTCGTCATTACACAATAAAGCCAAATCCAGCCTTTGATTCCTTGTGGTTTCTCTGCTATGACTGTCAAATCTCTATGCATATCAAAGAAAGTTATTAATTTAAATCATAATGATCAGCTTTGGAGGTAAAGTGATTGAAGAGAAAGAGATGAAAGATCAAAATGGAAAGAAAGAGATTCCCACAACAAAATCCCACAATACAGCTCATCTTGGAATATATACATAGAACTGAGAAAATATTTAAGTTGATTCCTTATACACTGTCCTTCTAAGGGAAATAATCAATAGTGAATAGCTATGTAAGTAATATCTTTATCATTATGCATCTTTTTGTTAAATAAGGGCATGATATATTAACACAAACATCTTGAATTTATACACTGAATCGTATGCTATCTTGCCGAAGAGCTTCAAGCCACAAAGCACTTAAGCAGGAGGTGAAGTTATGTAATTTTTAAGATCAGTGTACAGCTACCACTCTAAAAAAACCAAACAGTTGAACTGAGGAAAAGTTACACCTCATTCATTTATGAGATACCTCATTACACGGCCTTGACACATATGATAAATTACTCTAATGATGTAAAGGCTGGCAAACAAAGACAGGGAATGGAAAATTGATTTATATTTGGGACCAGTACTGATTTATACCACAGTCAAGATTTCAACTGTTGACATCATAGCACATAGCAACAGCATAGCCTTCTGCCACTCCTCCCCCCATCCAACCAACAATATGACACTTAGAAAAGAAAATATTACAAAATGTCTAAACCATTTGAATAGGTGATGGTGACACAGGAGAAACCAAGGGATCAGGGTGAGGCAGCTGGTACATTTCTGGCTTAAACTTGGCATTAGCAATCTTCACACATTCTTCAAGTGTTGTGATAAATGTATTACATGTGGCACTAAGCAAGGAAGAGGCTTCATTCATGTTCTGAAAATAAATGAACGCACAAGCATAAGCAAGAAAAAAAATTAAAATATGTAAATACAACTCTCCCCCACCACCTCTCCCAGGCACACTAATTTCCCTCATTACCACTAAGAACTTCCATTTCCCATTTTATTTAATCAAATGGACAGCTTAACCATGAGGCCAATTTAAGCAAACAAATGTGACAGCACTGTAATTT
This sequence comes from Amblyornis subalaris, assembly GCA_018881555.1. Lineage (NCBI taxonomy): Eukaryota > Metazoa > Chordata > Aves > Passeriformes > Ptilonorhynchidae > Amblyornis > Amblyornis subalaris. The sequence continues at coordinate 4,761,511 of JACAXG010000012.1, read as the reverse complement.
CTTTCTGACATCTGAGTCTCTTTAGAGTAGCAGCCAACAATGCCTTACTGCAAAGCTTGTCTCAGAGTGACTAACTGGTATCAGAAGATCATTCAGTGAAACAAAGGAATTGCAGTAGAAGGTGTGAACAGTTGTATCATTCCAGAGCAAGGAGCTGCAGGTCCCTTTCACCTCCCTAAACTGACAACTTGTTCTGTTGTGACTAAGCACCAACCCCTGGCATTGCACTAAATGACCAGCAATATTGTTCACACACTGCTCAAGAGTGGAAAGAATGAAGTCATTCATAATATGTATGACTTCCAGTATTTTCATTCAAAAGCAGGAATACGTTCTAGTATTGTACTTGTGCACATTCAGAGACAGATCTCCACACTTCAATATTCCAATGCCTGTAACACTAGCTTTCACTGATAAAATAATGGAATACCTTCCTACATGAGGAAGTAAGAATGGACAAACAAGATTGTTTCAACTACTCTGCCCAAAACAGAGATGTGAAACAAGACAAAATATTGTATTGCTCATATGACAGTTCTTCTAGCCTTTCAACCAAATGGCTCAGAAACACAACTGCCTCCTAACACCTGGCACAATTACAGTTAAACCATCCAGGTACTTTACACACAGAAAATCACTATCAGTATATATACATACAAGCACTCATAAATTGACATTAAGTCTCCCAACATTAGGGAGATGAAAAATGCTTAAGACATCAACAGTACCTTGARGTGTATTAAATAATGAAATTAAATGAAAATAAATTCTAGAAATTCTGCACCTCAATGCTGGGAGGAGARCGAGTCTCATCATGGTGAACAAATTCTTGTATTGTATGAACTTGTTGCATTAAAAGATCACAGTAGAGACGAAGTTCGGACATTTTGGTTTTAAGAGATTCATTGGTCTCACTTATTTCTACAAAAAAACAAGGACATGTCCATTTACTGCATACAATGTATGTACACATTGTAATTTTTAAGTGCTTTTCATTTAAATATCAATTTAAAAATTCACTTGAACTTCCACTTAATTTTGAGGAAAACTGGATTCTGCAATGAATAAAGAATTATCCTTGAAGCAGACAATGCTTTTGGATAACCAACACTAATTTTATTACTATTATGAAAAAGGCATATTATCAGGAAAAATAAAAGCTGAAATCTTTCTTAGCTGCAATGTTATGTAGAAAAAAAATATTGGATAAAATGTATGCCCACCAGAGTGGCTGGAAAAGGTTACATAAAACCATCCAAGAAAAATTATGGGAAAAAAAATAATAACTATAAAGAGTTACTAAAACAGCAGAAATGAAATGGCTTCGCAACAGCTACAAACAGTATATTTGTTCTTGTGACAACAATACATTGCTGGTGTTTCAGCTTCTTAAGATAGGTCAATGGAGGTGACTTCTAACTTTAACATTAAGGGGGAATTGACCATAGAGATGACTACAAATAATTGCAATTTATATTAAAAGATAATAATACTGACTTTGTACCACAATATTTGCCCTATGATTATCTGAAAAAGTGATATACTATAGGTAAAACACATACCTTTTTCTTTCTTAGTTCTGGTATCTGCTAAACAGGCTTTTGCACTTCCCAGTGCTACCAGCCATCTTTGCCTTTCAGCTGCATTAACTGCTTTCATATAGAAATGCTGCTCCCCTGGGATGATTAGCTCCATTCTCGTGTTGTCTGTTGCATGAACTTGTGATAGAAGAGAAAAAAAATTAAATAATAATAACCTCAACTCAGTAACAATCATTTATTAAATACTGATCAAAGTATWTTAAAATGTTTATGATAATCCCACAGCAATACAATAAATCACAATGCACCACTGCTAAATAAGAAAAAGCCGAAAGCTGCTCAGCCTTTCTCCCCCTTTCGTTCACCAAAAGGAAGGATAGATGACAAGCAAAATGAAGTGAAATGGAAAAAAAAAAAAGTGATCTTCCCCACTTTACATCCACGATTTCCTCTACACCAAGGAAACAGTAACAAAAAGGAGTTACCACATGAAAAATACTTGGTGGCCCATGCAAAGCAAGTTCCACTTTTTAATATACAAGTACCCATGTCACAAGCTCAGTCACCTGCAGGGATCTGGAAAGACGTCAGAGTTAACAGCAATGGGGAGCTAGACAACACCTTGCTATTTGCCAAGGATGTCGACCTACAGCTTAGAATACACTAAAGGCAAAACTCTTAGCTTGGAACAAACAGTTCACTTACTATCTCTAACACACCCATCACCTGTGCACGTGAGCAGCTGCTMAGAGCGATAAAAGTAAAAATGACAAAGGAAACCAAAAGACTAAACATGTCTGGTTTATAAGAATTTCCCCTTCTGGGCCACTGCTGCTGCTCTTCTGGAAAACTACCTTTCATGATTCAGTCTCTATTCCGGGTCATAAGAGAGTAAAGCAGTAGAACTAAACAACTAGCTGAGGTAACTTCAAGCATGAACTACACACATACAACTATTAAAAACAAAAAGTAATATATGGTGGGTTCTAAATTTCAAAACAGATCTCTATTCACATTCATTATTATTCATGAACTGTGAAGCAGACACACTGGACTACAGTTAAACAAAAATAGAGGAGGAAAAGCCTGTGATGCAAAAATGTGTGTTGGGTGATCTTCTCTATTTCCCTGGCAGCTAAAATTTCCTCAAGCAGGAATGAATTCTTACCTTTTATTTCACACACAGCCATCTTTATACTTCCTTTGCTRCCTTTGCAAACATCATCCTGGGAATCATAGTATGACAATATCCCATTGTCTAAAACAAACCACCGAGGCTGCCAACCTAGCAAGATCAAAAATATGAAAGGGAAAGTTTAGTCAAATTCCTAAATCGTAAATCAAATTCATCYCTTTGGCTGCTAAAACTTTTATTACAGATGCAAACATTAAATTATTCTTGTAATACACCGGGAAGTAAACAATCTGTGCAGTCTGAAGACCAGAGCCACTCTATAACCAGACCAGTGTTATACAGATATTCCACTCCCATTCTTTTTGGATTCAAGATTAGCATTACTTCTGTTTTCACTATATTCCATTTTAGAGAAAAATTACATTTTAATTTAGCCACCAGTCAATACTGTTTTGAAGGTTGAAAAGTTACGTGCCTCTGAAAACCCATTCTCATTCGAGTATACTTTTCAGACAGACTTTTTTAACATCGTAGGAACTTATCTGTAAGATACAAATAAATTACTGATGTCACCAACTGCTATGCTATGGTCTCCTTTTCCTACTGTATTGCAGTGAAAACTTTATATTTCACACTTAAGTATGGACACACCATTTTCTCTGAAAGTAGTCCAGCTCCACCGCCCAACAAACAATTAAGTGTCAGGTACTGTGTGGAGAATTCATGGCTTATACTCCTAGGTCCATTTGTGAGGACAGTATACAATAGCTCCTCTACTAMGGTTTTCACCAGCTTTGCATTAGCAAAATTATATAACTACCTCTGACTTCACTACATCTACAAAACAGAATGGTTCATGCATAGACACAAATATCTTTAAGAACTCTGCAGCATTACACCACACAGTAAATAATTGTCATGGGCCTTCTTGGATTAAAGTATATTAGCATTCCTTTTTTTTCTTTCCTTTCCTTTTTTAAAAATTATTCCATAAAACTCAACAATTAATAGAATAGATGCCCTAATTTCTAATACAACTAAAAGCAAACCATTTTGCCTAGTAAATCGCCCTTGTTTCTAAAAATAACATAGCACTAAAATATTCCAGTAGAGCATAACAGTGACACTGGCCCATTACCGTCTGGGTCAGCTGTAAAATAGGAGCAGATTATCCTCCTATTTTACAACTTGACACCAAACTTTAACTTCCTGCTTGGCTTAGAGTTCGGAATGGCAAAAACTGTGTGGTCAAGACCTCTACGTATCCAGTGACATGATTCTGTGGCCTAGGGTACTTTCCAGTTGCCATCCAACTGCCAACAGAGCAAGCTGCAGCCATCCAGCAGCAGTGTATTTTAACACAAGAGGCTTAATCAGGTACCAAACTCTGAAATCCGCTAAAGGCTTCATACTAGTCACATTCATAGCATCATAGAATCATTGAAGGCTGGAAAAGATCTCCAAGATCATCGACTCCAACCTTTGACTAATCACCACCTTGTCAACTAGACCAGAGCTCTAAGGGCCACATCCAGTTGTTTCATGGACACCTGCAAGGATGGTGATTCCACCACCTCCCTGGGTAGCCAGTTCCAATGCCTGACAAGCCCTTCTGTGAAAAAATTCCTCCTGATGCCCAACCTGAAACTCTCATGATGCAGCTTGAAGCCGTTTCCTCTCATTCTGTCACTTRTTACTTGGGAGAAGAGGCTGACCCTGACCTGGCTACAACCTCCCGTCAGGGAGYTGTAGAGTGATAAGGTCTCCCCTGAGCCTCCTCTTCTCCTGGCTGAGCGGCCACAGCTGGTCCTCCCTCTCTAGACCCTCCACAAGCTCCACTGCCCTTTTCTGGACATGCTCCAGCACCAGTATCGTTACAAGTTGTAACACTAATTCAAGAAGAGTAAGATCAGGCTGCATTAAATCATGTTACCACTCCACGATAAAGAAATAATAACATGTAACTGTTTATTGGGGTTTTTTTTATTATTTACTGTAACCGTAATCATACGTCTTTTTAAATGCAGAGTGCTAACTAAAAAGCAGATCCACACTCAAATTTAAAAGTAGAATGATAAAAAGTACAAACATTGAAGGATAAGAACTCACACAGGAAATATTTCAACTGGTATGTGTACATCAACACTAATAATCAAAGAATATGAAATTCAGAAGACTCTGTCCTGTAAAATGCAACTCAAAAATGCACTGATCTTTTTTTCTGCTACACTATGTTGCAAGAGATGGGCTCTGTGCTGTCCTTATCTCGTAAGTCAATGCCTGTCTCAACCGTCATATTCTGATAAAAAGGGAACCTATCCGGATGATTATTCCATCCTCACATTATGCTGGTACTGGAAAAAACAGAAGCAAAGGACTTAAAAGACCAAGTGCCTCACAGAAGCAAGCTAAAGAACAAAAACACCTCTTGTAATTTGAAACTGGGCAGTGTCCTACATTTAAGAAAATATTTAACAAATTTGTAGTTCACAAATTCTTAGTTGAGGGGGAAAAAAAAAAAGCTGTATTTCTGGTTTGCTATTAATGAAGGAAGAAACTAAATCTTTTCCACAATGCTTCAGCAACAATAACAACCTCCTTTGCTGCTTGGTAATAATAACAAGTACTACAGCCTATTTTTGGCCACAAAAACAGATAGTATACAGATAGTAGAGTAACAAGGCAGATGGTAATAAAATTTGAACATTTCACTAATATGATTAATGACTTTGAAAAAAAAAATGCTGCCCTCCTACATTCTGGAAATTGTAGGGAATCTCTGACCCACTGTAATTTTGAAATGCACGAGCAGATGCTCTCAGTTGGCCAGCACGAGCTGAAGAAGGGCTCTGCAGTTCAGCAAAAGTTAGCTGCATGCTGCTAGAACAGGCTATTGTGTGTACAGCATTCACAGCTACTTGTATCTGCTTATTAAATAAGATTTTAAAAGGGAGCAAACACCACAAGAGTTCATTGCCTGTGTCCATTTATCTTTTGCTACACTAACATTTTCAGTCACTTCAGTGAAAGTGACAATTTTCATTGTTTTGAAAACAACTTTGCGCTCATTCTTTCTCTCATAACCACAACTTTTCCTCTGTTTTCTCTATAGTTATTGTGAAGAAGTGACAAAGATATCAAATATCTATTTAATTGCAGCACAACTGCTCTCTTTTACCAGAAGGCCCGTATCTGTGGACACATAATTGCTCTGAAAAATGCAAGATTATGCTCTGTACACTTTATTTCACAGCACGTCCACACAGTCCTTGCGACGTGGCCCACATTTTATAATCCCTCAAAACCAAGTTTCACACCACTCCACACAACCTGCATATACCGAAGCAGAACTGCACACGTGAAATGCTGAAGAACCAGAGGGCAAAGAAGACACGGCCAAAGGAGTGGAACACGAGGCACGATTAAGCGTGGTATGTGATCCAACGCTGATCTGCTCCGGAGAGACAATTAGTCCTATCACAGTGTCAGAGGAGAAATGTTTCACCTTGACAGCACCGCCTGTCCACTCCCTGCTCCAGAGGGAGATGGTGTCTCTATTACAACAGAGGATCGGCCAAACAAAACAAGGCAAATGCTGGCATGTGGTGAACTTTTTGTTTGCAGCACTTCTAAAARTGCATTTAATGAAACTGAAGTTTATAATGTATTTTCCAAGTCGGGATACAGGAGCTTCCTGCAGCCTGTCCTGCTAAGAGTCCCTGACCAACTCGGCAAGGCGCAATCCAGCTGGCGAGAGGGGCTCGGCTAGGCCGTTCCCGGAGAAGGCCAGAGCCGGGCACAGCTCGCCCGTGCGGCTGCCGGGGGCAGCCGGTGCGCTCAGGGCGCCGGCCCGGCCAGGCCCGGCCGCCGCGGTGGCGGCCTCGGACAGGCGCGTCCCCCGGCCCAGCCCCGCAGCCGGCTCCATGCGACGACCGCGACAGCCGCCTGCATCGGGCAGCCTGCACCGCCCGCGGCGCGAAGCTCGGCCGCTCGCCGGSGCTTGGCTCCGAGCACAAAGGGCGGGCGACGTCTCGGCCAGCGGGCTACCGACCGCTCCGGCTGCCCGCGGGGCGCCGGGATCTCCCCGAGGCCGAGCCCAGGCTCGGCACCCCCCGCCTACCCGCCAGATAGTTGGTCCACTTGTACAGGACCCCCTCCATCGCTCAGAGCCCGGCGCCGGGCTGCATCCTCCTGCTCCGCCGCGGGGAACGGGTGGCCGCGGCCGCCGCGGGGATGGCGCTCCCCTCTCGGCCCCGCCGCTGCCTCCCCCGCGCGGAGGCGGAGCCGCTCAGCTCAGGCGCGGCGGCCGCGGCGGCCCCGGCGGCGCCGCCCGCCCCGCGGGGCGCTCTGCATCTCCCATGCGCTCCCGGCCGCGCTCCCGGCCCCGCCACCCCGCGACTGCTTCCGACGTTCCTTTCACTTCCTGAGCGGAGGGGGCGGCCCGAAGAACCGCCCGCCCCGCGGCCCCTGCCTGGGCCGGGTTCGTCCCCGCGTCCGCGCGGCTGAGGCGGAGCGGCGACGCAGGCTCGGCACCCGCCCCTCGGCGCGGCGGGGACTGTGCCACGCCGGCGGCCGCCTTGAAGCGCCATGGGCCGCGGGGTGACCCTGCTCCTGCTGGCGCTGCTGGCGGCCCCGGCGCGGGCCGAGGGCGGCACGGCGGCGGCAGAGGAGGTCCAGATAGAGGTGCTGCACCTGCCCGAGGCCTGCAGCCCGAAGAGCAAGAAGGGCGACCTGCTGAACGCGCACTATGACGGATTCCTGGCTAGCGACGGATCCAAGTTTTACTGCAGGTGAGCCCTCGTGGCACCGTGTGGGAGGACGGGCGGTGGGCCCTGCCCGCCGGGTTCGTGGCACAGCCGGTGCCCCGCAAGGAGCAGCGGGTCCCGCTCGCCCTCAGCCGGATAAGCGGGACTCGGGGCGCTCCTGGCGTGGGTACAGCTCGGGCCCCGCACTGACCACATCACACGAGTAATTTCTCCCCGTCTCAACCTTTAGTTTTCCTTAGCCGAGTGGTGAAGGATGCAAGGTTTCCCTAGGGTCAAGAGGGACCAGCGCAGAGGCAAAAGATGGAAATCAAAGACGGCTTTGCTCGAGGCTGGCGGCCGTCGCCAGTAAAGGGGTCCGACAGGGAGTAACTTAGCCTGTAGCCCACACCTCACATGGTAACCCCTTTGGCCGGGTGGAAAAAGACCTCACCGTGTTTTCACTTGTTATGTTCTGTGCTGTAGTATGCGCAGAAAAACTCGGGTTGGGAGGAGGAGCTCCTGGTAGGAATGCACACTGACAATTTTAGGCAGAAACTTGAATATAGCATGCACTTCCACATAGTTGGCACTGTGCAGTGCAGCCACATGGTTACACTAGTGGTTTGCAGCCTTTTTGCCTCTTCCCTGTTGCTGCTTCCCTTCTTGATTCGTCGTGCCGCTAAGTTATTTAGGCTGCTGGTTTTTCACTTTGCCCCATCCATCTATCCTCAGACGGTAGCTTAGCTTATTACAAAATCTTGATTCATTCCCCCCACTTGTATAATTTGGGGTAAAAATCAATATAGGATAATTCAACATTTAACAGTACCGTTTCACTTGCATGTTTTTCCTGTTGAAGTGACTGACATTGGTACATAGAGTGTTTCTCTCCGGATCTTTTGCTCAGTCGCCATTCACTGGAGTGCCTATACTGGGGATACCTCATATGGCCAGAAATGCCTCAAGCATTGACTATCTGAACTGACCAGAGTGGTGGGTGAGCACACAGTACTGTAGTTGACATTGCCAGGTTCCCCCAACACACACCTGCATTCTCAGTCCCATCCCATTCTACAGTGGTGTGAACTGCTGAAGACATTTTCACYTTCTAGTGTTCCCCACATTCTTCTTCTTGCAGACTTCCTGTTTCTGGCATCAGTGTACATGATCAGGAAGATCGGATGTTTTTGTAAGAAGTTAAAAAACACGGGKTTTTTTTTGTTTCAAAAGGAGATTTCCCCTTACACATACCAAGACTTGACCTTAAATCATAAGTGCGGCAGAAAAAATGTTCATACTTTGTATTCTTGCACTCTAAACATTCTTGTGTGCTAATAAGCTAATGTATGTTCTTACTGAGAGCAATATAAAGTTATATTTATGTAAAAAATATGTTAAATTTATTGTTACTCATACACAATTCTTTTTAATAGTCGGACGCAAAACGACGGTCATCCAAAATGGTTTGTTCTGGGTGTTGGACAAGTCATAAAAGGCTTAGATATTGCTATGATGAATATGTGTCCTGGCGAAAAACGGAAAGTGACAATTCCTCCATCACTAGCATATGGACAGCAAGGATACGGTAAAAAAGAAGTTTTAACACTAAACTTTGTTTTGCCTCTGTTTCACCCTTTCAAACATACAGTATTGTAAATGTCTGTAAGAACTGGTGCTCCCATGATTTTTGGAGGCAGTGCAGCTGTGCAGCCCAGTCCTGCTCACTCCTATTCAGTTTAAGTAGTCCTGATCATAGACCCAGAACCAGGCCTTGCAGTTTGCGTTAGARCTCAGTACATGCCACCCAATGCATTTGTCCAAGTATTGCCATAACACGAAAAATTGGCAGCAGAAGGAAGATCTTCATGATCCATATCAACATTTTTGTGTTAATATATTAAATTCTAGTCACGTTTAGTTTTTATTATTTGACTAGTACCTGTTTAGCCTTTTAATGACAGTCTGCATCTTCTGAGTAAAGTGGAATATAATGCAGTGCAATTAATCTAAGTAGAAATKATTTGCTTAAAATACTGCTTACATTCTTGATAGTTAATGGCTCTCATCATCACATTACACAGTAATTGCAACAGTGCAATGCATGAAATCTGATTTGAATATAAGATAATTCAGCCTGCAGATTACTTTAAAAAAAGTTCCAGTACAAGTTTTATACAGTGTTTCAGCACTCAAATGTAGATAAATTCAGCTTTGACATAGGGGTAATAGTTTTGATGAAAAGGTAGCTCCTGCTCTATAATAATACTTTGGTAGCGATATGTAAGAATTCAATGCACCAGTTTTGTCTTTCATACAATTTCATACAAAAAAGAAAAACACTGATACAAATAAAAGACGCTCTTTAACTCTAATACCAGTGTTAACTGTTTGTTCCAGGTAGCACTTGAAGAAAGTAGTATTTTCCTACAGCATACCTGTCCTCTGTCTCAGCATATTCCTGCATGCTGGGGAAGATGCCTGCCTAATCTTGAATTAGAAAAGATGCATGTGGCTTTCTAAATCTTTACATGTCTTTTCTTTGTTGGTATGTATACTGCTGACACTGAATTCTAGTATTGTATCTTTCTTTTGTAAGTAGTATTTAAACCATGATTTATATTCAGATGTATTTAAATTTTCTACTTTTCTAAAGCTTGAAAGGTTAAAATATTTTGAACTTTGAAACCTGTCATTTTTACTATGGCTATTTTAGATGAGTAGTGTAATAGTTTTGTTTATCTTCTGTTTACAAACAACATAGATTCTTTAGCGTTTCTTCAGTTTATGAAGGACAGGCACAAGCTCAAAATTCTGAGGTTACAGTGTCATGCTCACTGGCTTTGGCAACTTGCATGTTTACATTTTAATTTTACACTGCATGGTTTCTTGATGCTCTTTTGGCACTACTTTTAGAACCCATTAGTTTGTTGGTGTCTTTTCTCAGTTCCCTTTTTTTGCCAGATGTATGATACATTGGCCTGTGTTAGTAGGCAGTACTGTTTTTACATCAGGTGTCAGAAAACACTTTGATCCAGGAATAATGAATTCTAACAGTTGTTGTTTTTATAATTCAGAGACCAGACAAAATATTCCAGTAGTTTGGGGTTTCTGTGGTTTTTTTTTTTTTGCAAATCCGATGGCTTACATTCTATTGCTTCTTTCTGAGATGCACATTTTAAATGCTATTTTACATCAAGTCTCCTCCCCATAGGTACAATTCACATAAAGTGGGTAAAACATGATTTTGCCTGCTTGTTTCTTTAGACAGAAAATACATACAAGCATTGGTCTATTACTGTAATATTTTAAACAGATTGCAGCTATTTAATAAAGACATACATCTTAGAATTGGTCTCTAAATAAGCCCTGTCATATGACACAGTGGGAAAGAGTGAGAACTCTAGAAATACTTGTTTTTCATGAGAGCCATTCTCTTAATCTCTAAAAGTACCTGAATTGATACAAGTGATACAGTTTTGTTTCAGGCAAGTACATGATTAGCAAGTTCCTCTCAAAATCATTTATCTAACACAATCGAACAATCTTCCTGTCTAGATGTGCAACATTTAAATTCAAAGTTWAATCTGAATATTGACACAGCCTTCTTTAATAAAACAGTAAAGTGCTTTACATGTGAATTTATCATAAATGTGATCTTTGACCATAGTGTCTGATTTCATAAATGCTTTTTTTTCTTTTATTCATAGCACAGAGCAAGATTCCACCCAATGCAACACTGATCTTTGAGATAGAACTTTATGCAATAAATAAGGGACCTCGTAGTGTTGAAGCGTTTAATCAAATAGACAAGGACGGTGACAAGAAACTCTCTGAACTTGAGGTAATATGACGTAAATAATATGAAATAAATAATTTATAAACTATAGGTATGGCTGCATCAGTTTTATCTTTACATGAGCTGCCTCTGCTGCAATTGATCATGTAAGGTTTCTGTGTGTTTGCACAAACTACACTGTGCAGTGCTGAAATTTGCTTTAATACACTAATATGTCTCAGACATGCTGCAGGCAAAGTGTAGATGTGTCTGCACTGGAATCACAATACCTTACGTGTATACCCCCAGTGTCCTCAAAGAGAGCTGTTCAGTATTGGCCTAAAAGTCACAATGGTTGGACTTTTTTCTTTTCTTCTAGATAAGCCAGTATTTAAAAGAAGAATTTGCAAGAGATGGCAAAAAACGTCATCCCTCAGCCCATGATGAAATCTTAGCTGATATATTTAAGAAGAATGACCATGATGGAGATGGCTTCATATCAGCAAAGGAGTACAATGTTTACCAGCATGATGAACTCTAAGTACTTAAAAAGATCCTTGGCTGTTTTCTGGACACTGAATTCTAAATAATAATACTTTGTCACATAATTTTTTGTAATTTTTTTATAGTGGCATCTTTTTATATTTCGCAAGGTGACTGTAAAGATCTTATTTTTAACATTCAGCTAATAAAATGTGTTAGATGTTTCAAAAGAAAGAAATAAAATTGGAATACACTATGATCTAATATTAGTGGTTCCTACATCATGTTCCAATTTACTGTATTGCTCAGTAGTCTTTCTCATTTGGTAAATGCTGATAAAAATAATTATTTTTGTTCTATGGAGCACACAAAAATGGATCCAGTAACTGTTGACATAGCTGCGACATAACTGATGAACACTTCTCAATCCCTTGTAAAATAAAAAGGGAAAACAGAATCCCAGGAATTCCCAGGTCTCTTAGACCCCTGCAGGCTCCTAGCCTAGCTTCTTGAGGAACGGCCATTTGCAGCAATTACCTATAAAGGGCTTAAAGTAAATGAACTCTGTGGAATGTTAAGATAAAAACAAAATTGTTCTTAAAGCAACTTAAAATAACCTCTTTGATGTAATATTAACATAAATAATTCAGTGTTGATGAAAAGCAGTATTTTAAGTGAGTTTTTAAACTTTGACTTAGTAAAATTACCAAGTTAGCCAATTTATTTAGCAGCACCATGTTAAAAATCTACACTATCATCATTTATTGAATGACGTCAAAGATGATGAGAGATACTATATAAAAATACAAATAATTAATTATCCAGGCATCATTCTGGTTTTTTTCAGTCTGGAAAAATGCAAAGAAGTAGCAATAGTTAATAGACTACTTATATCTGCTGTGCAGAACTTATGGTAACACTTGCGTAATGTAACTCTTCTCACATGAAAAGCAATGGCTGTAGTCCTCTCAACATGTAATAATCAGATGTGCACAGTGAAAGTGGCAACACAAATGAAAAAAGCTTCCATGCCTAGGTTATCCTTGAAATAATTCTAAAAGGTAGAAAAAGGTTTTTTGCTTTGCCCAGTGTAAAACAGCATGGTGAGCGGTTTAACTGTGCGCCTTACCCCACGGTACGCCCACTCCCAGCCCTGGACACAGCTCTCTGGTGTTCCAGTTCTCAACAGACCCAATTTCCTGTGCTTGGGATGCAGCTGTTGAAGACCTTCACCCCGAATTCTTGTTGGAGTGTGCAGTTCCTTTATTTTCATAAGCTTCAAAAATATTTTCTGCTAAGTAATTTTTTTTCTGAGCACAAAGTCAAGAGCAGCTGTGACATAAAAGCTGAATGCAGCAGGTGGGATGGCTGGTACTTTTTAATAATCTAAACAAACTTGATATATGGCAACAGCACCCTAATATGAAACTCCCATCCATAGTTTCAGTTCTTCCCTTTTGTAAATGAAACATTAGACTGAGCTAAGTTTTAGCATGTTTTTTAATCTGATACTTCAATTAAACATTCATGAGAACACTAAATTATTAACAAATATTCTCATTTAACCATCATATGCCAGTGTAGARAAAGGCAACATTTTTGGGGTTTAACAAGTTTGTGTAAACAACTTACAGTAATTTCCAGTATATATTTTGATATTACGAAAATACAGTTTAAAACTACATTTTTCATTAAGATAATGGGAAGATTCTAGAAAGAACGGCAGTGTCAGGGTGTTTTAAAGTAAAAGGTCATTGACTGTGAAGCAAAGAATTTGAAGATAACGGTGTAATAAAACATTTTGCACTTTGACTATTTTGCATTTCACAATTTGAGTCATATTTACTAACTCTGAAAAGTTTGTGGCACAGTTATGCCCATGTCTGTGACAACAGGCACTTACCCAGTTACTTTATTCTCTTATGCCAGAGGTCAAAACAGGGCACAGCATGCAGTCGTACATATTTTTGTCCATTAAAAGAACACTCCAGGCATCCATAGACTGTCTCCCGTTTAGAACTTCCCATTCCACAAAGGACACAGGGGCCTTTGGGGATGTTGTTATTAAGTAAGTTAATTCGGATATGAGAACCGTCTCTGAGATAGCTTGTAGAGAGATCAGTCATGCTCGCAGCTTTTTCGTAATAATCTGTAAAAAGGTCCTCCAAGTAAGGATCAGAGTTAGCAATGATTTCGACTACTCCTTTGTCTGCAAAAGAATGCACAAGAAAACGAAGCAGTGATTTGTCATTATATTATGAACTGTTGCTTTAAAAAGTCAGTCTAATTATAGAAGTAACAACTGATTCATGAAACTGTTCTAAGCATGCCATATAGATTACTTCCCATCAAAAACTCTGTGTGATGAAAATTTTTCTTTAACTTCACTTAAGACACTGACAAAGGCCAGAATTTTTTGTATAGGACCTATGAAATTATATTTTTAGAAATATGCCTAAAAGATAGTCATGAGGCATGCTTCTGAGAGATCGGTGCAAAGTCAAATCACAGCTGTGTACTTCCCTGTTTTTATTTTTGCATTTCTAGTTTTATATTCTAAACATTGTAAATTCACTTTTATTTCCTTTTATTTACAAAAAAAATCGTACTAATGCTTAATATCCTTAGAAAAATTGGAGGACTCTCCATTAACCCCCTAGCAGATTTCTGAGCATCCAGATAGGCTAGGTAGGAACTACCTACCTACCTTTTCCATCTCTCTTCAGTGACTGACTAGTTTAGATTGAATGATGAACTTTTAGGCAGCTACAGCTACTGAGATGTATCATACACACTGAAGATTTATTCCCCTAGTGTGGACTGGAGCAGCACTGAAGGCTTGGCCCATAAAAGTCCATTGAGCAAGAATGGGATACAGTGGAGCAAGGATATGTCTATACAGAGCAGCCTTTAGGCCATGTTTACTGCTCAGCATTTATCTTCACACTCAGATCTGCAGATTTCCAAAGTACTTGGACCAATGAGYGTTACAAGTTTAAGATCTCGATCTGAATCTGCATACAGGGATCCTTAGTTTTGTTGGATGTTGGGTTCACATTAAAATGAGAAAAGAGGACTGTGATGGTATCTTGCCCATGTCCCTGCCATGGGAACATAGTGCCTAAGGAGTACATTCCAATTAATTAATATTGTTTGGTATTTAAACTTACAGCTTTTGCCCTCAAATATTACTATAATTATAGCTTGTATTGCATAACATGAGCCGTAAATGACAAACACATGAAATGGGTTCAATGTTAAGTTAGTTGTATAATTACTCAATACCAGTTTATCAACAGCCATAATTTTTATTTTAAGATCTTTAGAGTTTTAATGAACAGCAATACCATAGATGTGTTATTTCTGAGAGTCAGGTTCTCAAATGATTATAGAGTTATTAAAATTTACATATCAGTACACTAGAAATTGAGAGATACATTTTCCATCAAAATTTTTTTCTTAAAACATTAATCTGGCACAGAAATTAAAGAAACAAAGATACACATTCCATGCATTAAAGAAGACATTTGTATATAAATATCAAAACTCATACTTCGGTGAAACAAGTTATTCTTTAATCTCCTTAATTTGGTCAGTGAAGATGATCCAGATTTCTCTCTTTCAAATCCTCCTTTTGAAATTGGAGTCACACAGAGTTCTGTAAAAATGAAAAATATGTTTTCAGAAGAACAAAATATAAAAGCCATAATTGCACAACAGTTTAATATGCTTTCTAATCAATAAAGCTAACAGTGATTAAATTTAGCTTTGCTAATGTTTTTCATGGCTAGTACAACTTTTTAATACAAGTCTGCACGCRGTAATAGCCCACAGAATCAAGTAACACAGATTCGATGAGAATTTTTAAATGTTGGTGGCTCTCAATCAACATCATCAAAGCCTGTTTTGGTTCATACACAAATTATAGCCATATTGTGGGATTAGGATAGTCACGCTGATATAAATGGAAGCCCTGATTCTGAAGGACAGACATTGCTGTAGTCTTACTTGAGAGTAGAAATGAAAAATAATAAGCAAGGCTGTTAGTTCTGTAGTCAATTCTTCCAATACTGAATCAACTATTAACACTTACTTTTAATAAAAATAAGTATCATTTATGTTTCTATCCATAACTTGAAAGAAAACCTTTAAAGTGAAATATAAGCTATGCGAACTTTTTTATTTGTTTCCAATAACTGCAATTATTTCCTCCTAAATACTTTCAGATATTTATATGTGATAATGACATATAAAGCCTCAACAGAAAAAAATGTTAGATTAGTTTAGAAGTTCTGTACACTTTTTTTCTTTACTTGGGTCTTTTTACTTGCCTATTTTATGCCAAACTGATCAGATAGTCTCAGAAGCCTGTTTCATACAGGCTAGAAATGTGATTTTTTTTTTTTGTTCCATGCAACTGTTTCTCTTAGAAAGTCAGAATACTTATGCACGTAAAATTAAAGCATACCATTGTATGGGATCAGAGCTTATGCATATCAAGAGCAATAAAACTGTTTTAAAAACTTAAATCATTATAAATAATACTAGTAATGACAGTAATTCACATCACTTACCAAAATTACCATCCAAATGAATGTAGAGTTCAAATACACTAAAAGCAATAGTTGTATGTGCAGGAAAAACAATGGCTTTATCCCGTCCTTTATAATTCTGATCTTCAATTATGTGAAACTATAATTTAGAGAAGCATCAAAAGGAAAAAGTTGCAAATGGAAATGAAAAAATGAACAAAATAGTATCTYAACTGCGTATATTGTAAATTATAATGCCAGGAGGAAACTTTGAAACTGAAGATCAAATTTCACAACTAAAGAATTTTCTATTAACAACTTTGCATTTTAAAGAAGTTTGATACAGAGATAGTAATTTGCATCACTCACTGAAAATTATGTGAATGATTTATATATACTAGTAAAGGGCAAAGTCAGAAGACTGGTAGGTTCAATTATTCAAACACATAGAGGAGGGAGAGGGAGGAAGGGCATAAGACAGGGAGTAAGATGCTGACCCTTGAAATAATAACAACCTGAAGTTCCAATGTGTTATAGAAGATGACTATAATAATGAAAGAAAGATTATACCTTTATTAGAAAGTCAAACTAGCAGTAAATTCCACAATTTTGCTAAGGCTGCGCCCCAAGCAATGGCTCATTGTCCAGCCATCCTTTCATGCATTTCCCATCCCTCAGTCACATAAGCACTGCTAACAAAAGACCAACTTTTAAATCACTTTACATTGGTACAGTAATATTGATTTACTTCCGATTTTTCCTGAGCTTGCATAATAAAAATACAATTAAATCCAACCATAAAATTTATAAAAATGAGCTTTTTATGCTTGATCATTTAAGTTACAGAAATTCGTCAAACRTATTTACCCTCATTGTCTCTCCACGCATTCCAGTATGGACAGTTAATGAGCACTGCCTTGTAGTTCGAATACTTTCCATGACCACACACAAAATTTCCATCCTACTTTTTCTTGATTGGTGGACTAGACAATGATCAAAGTTTATTTTTCTGAAATCAAGAGGGAGGCAGGAAGGAAATTCAGACATAATTAGGAGTTTACAAAGCTGATAAAATTAGTAATTTTAAATCAGTAAATAAATCACCATAAGATCTGTTTCATAGCAGTAAAACAACTGATTGAGGAGATCTTTGGAAACTTAATATTGGTTTTCAGTGTTTGGGAGCAGAAGCACTAAAAAATTCAGGGAAGCCAGTAATGTATTAGAGAGGATATCTGGAACACCCTGGAAAATTCAAAGCCTTTCCATCTAATTTTGGTTTTAGTGCCAATAACTGAAAAAAACCCTCTATATGACTTCTAAAAAATACCAAACAATCATGAAACAAGTGTTTGTAGAAGAATTTCTACAAGCAGTGGCTGTTAGTGCTGTAACACTGAATCTTTTTATCAGAAGACGAGATTCTCTTTCTGCACCCACAGTTATTAATGATAATGTTTGGAGATTACAAATAAAGCAGGAAATGGTRGGTACAGAACAAGAGAGGTTACAGATATAAAATGGCATGCGCTGCTGGGTAAATTATAGCAAGGTAACAATATATATTTGAAAATGCCAAATATTACATCATGCATAGTAAATAATTTACTGGGATGCAGCACTGGGATTCACTGGGATGACACTGTGACCAAGAGACAATCTTTGAAATAGAAAGTAAAGAATTACACCTAGAATTAGTCCCATCATGTTTCTACACATTTTTGCTAGCACCACGGGAACACTGACTTCATTTTCAGTGTCCACAGCTGAAAAAGAATGTCGGTACAGCAGAGACTGGACTTAAAGAAAAGTCACAGAAGGTTATGAAAAATTCAAGTAGATAAACCTATTTTGCTTTTTGTCGAAAAGGCTGTGTAATAACTTGACAAAACCTCAAAGCACCTACACTGGCAATAATATATGTGGCTCTCTAGTTCATCAAAGGCAAAGAAACCCTATTTCTGAAACCTGAAGTTGGGTAATGTCATTCAAAGTAAATTGCAAATTTTCAATACAGAAGAACACAGATAGGAGTTTGGATGGACTCTTCCTCTCTGAATTTGTATTATATTTTCCTGAGAGATGCATTGTAATTCAAACAAGAATTCAGAAAAATTATACAGTCTGTATTATACAGAAGGTCATATGCCTAATCCCAGTGATCCAACCCGAAACTCTTGAAAATATCAGATGGTGTCTTCTACTGATTGATTAAAAATAATCAAAACCTAACCACTTCAGACTTTCAACCTAACTGTATGAAATATAATTATGGAACCAGAAATCAAAATATAGAATATAACCTTGTAGTAAGTTCTTTAAGTAATGTTGGTACTTCAACTTCATGTTTGGTCACTATGCCAAATGAAGCTTTAAAGGCAACAGAATCTGATCCAGCAACATCAAAACCAACATCGTTCATTATCTGATTTCCTCTTCTACCATTAAGCGAAACATCTGATTTGTCTTCATAGTTGAGCAACTGGTAAGACGAGACACCTGAGTAAAAGAAGATAACCTTTGTGTGATGAAAAGTCTCAACGCAGTATTTGCACATAGCAAGAATAAATAATACCATTCCTACTGCGCTTAACCATTTTGATGTGAAATTCAGAGCTACATTGAGCACTTCTTTATTGGTGTTACTGCTGATTGATAGAAAGAGCACGTAGGAGTCCGTGGGTTTCTGTGCCTCTCTCTGGCAGGGTTGTGCCCATCCCCCTTGGTGTGATTAGAGCTATTTTCAAATTTCTGTGCTTATCGCTATTCTCCTCAAGTACTTCTACCTGTAACTATGATGTTGATACATATAAACTAGACATGTATTGTGTTCTGGCTTTAATGACAGAGGCTCTGAAACCCAAAATGACTCAGTAGAGGCCACAGAGAGTATTAAAACTAGGAATAAAATGAAAGCCACTGTATAAAAAGTATTAGGGAGTTCTGAATTCTGTCTAGATGCTCTACAAATAACCCTAATATCAACAGATGAATTCTGACTTGCTTGAAAGCTGCATTCAATTATTGTACAATCAAAAGGTAGGTACCAAAGCATTTCTATAATGCTCTCGTTATAACATTAAATACATTTGCATTACACTAACAGAAAAAATACTAGAATGCATTGGTTGCCAAATTAAAATGAACACATGGATTAGATTTCCAAGTACATCTAAGAATCTGAGCATTACTCCTTTTTCTGCTTTTAATCTTTTGAAGCTTTTAGGATAAACTGACATTATGAAGTCACCTCATATGAATCCTGTTTGTGTTTATTTTTAACCAAAAAAAAGGTTCATATATTTTTCATAATTCCAAAAAGATTGCAAATGCTTGTCTTTGTCACATAAAAAAGGAAATTCAATTACAAACCTCTTTGCTTACGTTAAAGGACAATACTTTCTGCACATGACATTTAACCTTTACAGAAAAGACTAGTAAGGTTTTGTGAGGCTTTTTAATGAGATTTTGCAACCTTTTTCTCAGAGTTTTTAATAAGATTTTTCAATTTCTTTTTTTCATTCAAGACAAGCCAGTTGACTTTTCCTGAACATAAGACGTAGGATTACAGGGTTTTTTAATCATACTTGCATCCTGAAATACCCTCTTGTGGGATCAAGTGGTATTCCTGTCTTCCTGTGCTCATACTGGTTTGTCTTAGTAGAGTTTTTAACTAATGCATTTGTTGTGCAATTAATATCATAAATACTTTTGTCAAAATTTATGCATTTTCAAAAAAATAAAGCAATTAAACTGTTTTGAGAAAACAGAGCATGTAGACATGAATTACACACTTTTCAAAGGAATGTACAGGAAGATATAGTTCAATTTTGCATCTTCTAACTCTCATAGAATCTCCTCAAAATTTACGTTATTTCATAGCAAAAGCAATTTAAAAACAGTTAAGCTCTTTAAATACACTGAAGAGAGAGAGATTGCAAACGTGGAAAAAGTCTTATGGAAATCCAATTACATCAGTCAGATGTAATAGCTGTTGTCAAATGCTTCTGCCTTCTGCTCAGCACCAGGGACAACCAGCATGGAACAGCTGTTGAATTGAGGACAATCTTACACAGTTAAAATTGAGCACACGGAGAAAGGTGTACATTTCTAAACAAATTTTATGTAGCAATTAATCAATATGCACCAGTAGATCTGTCAGGACTTTGTGGTTTGTGGAAAGACAAGGCTTAACCGAATTTGTTTCATACTAGTTCAGAAAATATCAAGGCTTTTTAGTATAACTGACTTTCTTTTTTTACTCTTTTTCCAGAAAGCCCTTTTTTCCCATTGTTTTTACCATTTTGATTTGTACTTTTTTTCTTAAATATTTGTTACATGACTAAGCAAGAAAAATGTTATTACCCATTTACTAAAGAACCGTCATACTACCTTAACAGTTTCAAGTATGTTTACTATTTTGTATTTACTAGAAAACATGCATTTTTCCACTTTGAAGAAAGACAAAAATCTTACCTGCAGAAATTTCTTTCTCCCCTTGAAGAATGTCTTTTAATGTGAATGGTGTTGAAGCAAATTTAGATTTTTTTGAAAGTGAACACTTTTTTTTTTTAATCACAAGGCTCAGAGGTTGGTATCTGTCAGCTTCACTGAGGCTGGGCACTGGAACTAGTTTTCCTCCATCACCAACCTGTTTAACAAAGTTTTTGGTTGCAGCAGCAAACATATTATGACATTAGTAATGATAGTAATAAAAATCTGTATCAAGTGTAGCTTCCAGACATCAAGCCCATGTTCAATTCTTTTTATAATGTTCTTGCAAACAAATTAACATGCTTTAAAACAAAAAAATCTGCCAAATTGCTTTTTTTAGATTGAGTTATATTTCACTTGGAAAGAATCAACAGCATCTTAGCAATCAAACTTCTATGGTGTATTGCTCGAGACTTCTCTCAAAGACCTTCAGTTAAGGTCTCTAATTCTGCATGATGAATAATGAATTACCAGTGTAAACTGATAGGGAAATGGTTCCCTTTTCTTGGCAGTTTAATGCCACTGTTTAAAATCAAAATTTACTGTCATAAAATCAGAAAACTAACTTCCATAACCCCTAGCTTCCCATCAGGAGTTATTGGTGTACTGCTGTTTGTTGGGTCCTCGCTGCAGCTGAATTGTAGTGTTTTACCAACACCCAAGAAAGCAGCCCAGACGGGCTCTGGGAGGCTGCTGGAATTACACTTTGATGAACACTGGTGGGTCTGCGAGACGGTGTTGCCTTTCACAGCACTGACATAATCTACCTGGGAGAGCTCAGCTGAGGACTGAGCATTGTGCTGGACTGAAGTGTAAGATCAGAGATAGCTGGAGGCAGGGGGAAACAGCAGTGGGCTTTCATCGTATGTTATTAATCTCCTATGGACTTRGCTGTCTGTGACCCGAGGGCTAGGCTTGAGCTGCATGTACTTGACTCAGACTACTGAGAAACGCATTAAATTGGGAGAATTATGCAAAAAAATAAAAGTAAAATTGCAGAAAGAAGTGAGATTATTGATAGAGAAATGAGGAGCAACTCAAGGATCCGAGATGTAAGGCACCAGTGTAAAAAGGCAGAAAGTTGTAAAGAAAAAAAGAGAGTCAGTAGAGAGGACTGTGAAAGATCTGTGAGGGAGGCAGCGGGAGCCGACTCATCCTCATGTAAACAATGACTTTATTTTCTTGCAAGATTGATAAACATAGAACTAGCTAAACCTTGTAGCATGTCTTCCAGACTCCTTTTGCAGTTACAGTAGGTAAAGCATCAGCCACAGGCTTGTAAAGCAAAACTTTAGTAGCAATATTATCCCTCGTTGCCAGGTAACAATTGGTTTGATTGGCTTTTTTTTGGAAGTAGGGTTTTCACATGAAAGCATCTTAAGGACTGTTTTTATAATATGAACCCTTATTAAATAACTTATCATGTTTCAATACTTCCATAAATACTTTTAAAGGTTCAAAGTATCAGAAGTCCAACAAAATGGCAAAAGGAGGAGTGCATTACCTCAGCTGGTAATGAAAGGTGATGAGGCAAGAATGAAAGATGAAAGGAAAGGCTGCTGGAGCATTCTGCTTACTCTAGAGGGTGCTGAAAAATCGAGTCAGGTTATATATAGAATTTGAATCAAAAGCATGTGAAATGCTGCAGTTAATTCTGGCTGTAATTCATATTACACTACCGGAAAAACTCTGTACATATTTACTCAGTCAAAACAAAACTAATTAACAGAACTGCAAAGGTTTTAAGGGAATGAAAAGCTAAAGTCTAAAACGAAAAATGCCTGTTGATTCTTGATTTAGATTAATCCTGTATATATGTCATATGTTTGACAGGATACTATTTTTCCTACAGATTATTAAGCTTAGCTGGCACTGTTTATTCAACATGTATTTGTATTTCTCTTGCTCAGTATGTGGTCATAGATCATACTCAGTCTGATCTAGCTGTAATTTTGATAATGAATATTTTCATTTGATATGTTTATGTGCTATTCCTGTTACTCTAACACCCTATAATCCACCATAAATACTGTAGCAGATGTTTGTGTTGTCCTCATGCCACAGAGCAGAGAACAGGAGTCCAAGTACAGTAACATTGCCATGTTCTGAAAACATTCACTAACTTTGCACATCCAAATGAAGAAACTTAAGGTATTTCACTGCTCCTCCAGCACTAGGCACTTTTGTATTTTGCACACAAGTGTACTTATTAACTTCCAGCATTTCTGCAGCCCTGGCATGCTCTTATTTTGGGTACCCATTAAATGAAAGACATTTAATTTCCAAGTGAGTAAGTTATGCCTGAGTCATCACCGGAATAAAAAAATCTTGCCTTGTCTCGCCAAGTTGTGCAGACGTGTCCTTGCTCACATTTGGGTTCAAGGCTACCCCGGGGAGGATCAGGGCTGAAATGTTTCACTCCCCTCGGCACAGAGCCACATAACTGCACTGACAAGGCACCCCTTCTGTCTGCCACACACGACCCTTCACAGAAGAACAAAAGGACTTTTCTAGCCTGACTATCTTCCCCTGGAGGGAACAGCAACATAGTTTATTTCCTATGCAAGATGTGTTCTGTTTTTTCAGAGTGGGTCTTAGCCATGGAGTAGGAACAAAGCAAGTATTAGCTATATATAGTTGAGAATTTTTTTGGTTTAATACTGTATTTTTCCCTCACATCATATTGATAGGAACATGGAGATTTTTTTAGAGTAAAATCTAGAGGACAGTCCTGTTCTCTGCATAACCCTGGAGGATGCAGAAGGTTTTTTGTAGTTGTTAGGTAATTCCATAATGATTTTTGTTTTATTATTAGRTAGTTATCCTACATTATCCCTGCAGGAATGTTGGACTCCTGTAATTACAGGGTGTCTAAATAAGCATATATAAGCTGATCTGAGGAACTGAAAATGTGGAATTATTTCATTATTTTCAATCTAAAAATCTTAAACCATCCAGATCTAATCCACAGATCCACATGAACAGATCTGATTTTAACTTATTTCTTGTCACAGTCAACCATGTCATAGGATTAGCATGATTAAGCAGTCAGTTACAGGGAGAAAAGAAATCTTAAGCGTTAGCTGACTGGATAAACTGAGCTGGTATTTCACTTAAAAGGATTAAACCCATAATCTACACCAAATTATGCTGGTAATTTGTTTAATATCATCTTAGTGTACAAAAAGATGCCATCAGTTGCCAGATCTCCTGGCTGAAGTGCCTTTGAACTATATTACATTTACCTACAGATCTCTGCAAAAGAACAAGTGTAAGAATTCAACATATAAAAACCAGCAAAAGAAAATGCTACTGAAAAAAATTACTCACAAAATTCCATAGCTTTCCAGCACATGGCATGAGTATTTCCCTAGAAAGACACTTTCCCTAGAAAGATCTATATCTGGGCAATATAGATACTGCTATATTTCAGGAGGCAACAGAAATAACACTTTATGGGACAAAATATGGTCCTTATTACATAACACTTTTTGCTTTTTTCTAACTACCTGAGTGGTTTTAACAGCACTTGACTTCTTTTTTGGTTTTTTTTTTAAGATGGAATTTGCCTAGAGATTCTCATGTGTGAGTAAAACCTGCTGGTTTACTACCATGATTTATACCACTTCACAGCTCCTGGGTATGAAGACAGTACCCCTGTCATGCTGAACTCCTGGTCTAGCAGTTTGCTGGGGTACTGGGTGTGCTGGGGTCACTTGGCACACACTGCTTGCAGTGCCTGGTGCTCACAAAGCCCTGTGGCTTTTAGAGACCACCATGGGAAGGAAAGTTAAAGCAAAAAGGTTTTCAGCAGACTTATTTTCAACAAAGACACTTCCATGTTGGATTTCTTTATCATATAGTTTAAATGCAGTGAAAACTTGTTCCCAAATGCTATGCAGTATAGGGGAACAATTGAATTAGCCATGCCATATTTTAATTTTCTGCGGAAGCCCAAGTCCTAAAATGTTTCAAGTTTCCCATATTTAAAGTATGTTTTACTTCTTGTGGAGGCAGATCCTTTTGAATATTCCACTACTATTTGTAGTATYGGGACAAAATTTTAATAAGAAGTTTCTAGAGGCATGTATTTTATTGGACCTCCATATTTTATTTMTATGGAAGTTTTGTATGTGAAGTGTTAATTTACAAATTAGAATGAATTTGGAAAAAAAAATTTAAAGGTACAGGAAACACTGTTATCCTTTTCTATACAGATATCTAAAACATACCATTAGGGGCTGTTCTAAATTATTTTCAAGGTCACTTTTAACAGTCCATTTGAAACACAGATACACACACTCGCTATCACTATGATTCCTATATAACATTCTTCAGGTTTACAGCTCAGCTACTGGAACCTCCCTCTATTCTCTGCCACAGAACAGACCATGATAATACATATCCCTCATCTGTGCTACATACACAGATCTCCTGCCAGCACGTGCTGTGTAATAGCAACACTTGCCCAGCAATACAGGTATTTAAAGCTGCACTGTATTGTAAGTGGTACATCGGGGAAAGGTTACAAGATGTGAAGTTCAACTGGCTTCTCTATGTTTTTTGATTGACATCACCTCTCTTTCACCTTTATACAAGCAACATCTGTTGACCTGATGAAAAGGGTATGTGCTGCACAGTTGGCTCTCTTGTACCACTTCACTGCCTTCTCACTAGAGCCACGTTGATGATAAAAGGAAACACACAAGCAATTAAGGAATAGACATTCTGGTGATTGTTTTATATGCTGTTCCACAGACTTACCTTTCAGGTTTCAGACCTTTGCTCATGGATGTGCAGATTACTTAATCTGTGTTTCATCTGTCCATCTTTAGAGTGTATGAAATATCCCAGCTTTTGCTTCTTTGTAATTGTCCCAATATTACTGGCAATATTTTTAATGGGCAGATGGATGTGTTACTTGAGAAGCCTTTACTAAAAAGAAATGCCAAAGTTCCTCCAGGGACAGATTTGCTGAGATTGTTTGTTTGCATTTGCAGTTACTACCTATGAGAAGCAAGCAGATCTTTCAGCTCTCAGTCTGGCAACTGATGCCATCTTTTTGTGCAGTAAGAAGATATTAAACAAATTACCAGCATAATTTAGTGCAAATTGTGGGTTTAATCCTTTCAACACCAGCTCAGTTTATCTAGTTGGTTGACACTTAAGATTTCTTTTCTCCCTTCATCTTTCAGCTTTCATTTCTTACATAAACATTACTGCATACACCAAAGCTACTTTAATCATCTAGCATTATTAGCTTGTGAAGACAAATCTGGAAAAAAACAAGCCAGTATGACCTAAGGTAGGTTTAATGCTTCCTTTCCTTTGAAGGAAGCTGCCCAAACAGCTAAATCCTTTTTATCCAGCATCTGTCAGTGAGTGTGTCTCTGTGAGGGAACAGCTTTGTGGGCTTGCCCATTCACCAGTATGAGGATGCAGAACTGTAGATGCTGCTGTGCCACTGTATCTGAAGAAAAGTTACAAAACAAAGGATTTGTCTACTGTGTTATAACTCACATTGTCCATGCTAAGCTGTCTGATGAGTGCTGGTACAGTTATATCCATATAAAAGATCCTTCAGTTATGGACATATCTTGTTCATTGCTTCTTCTCCTTATGTTTTAATCTGAGCAGCAGGCTTTTATTTTTGGCATTGACACTAGCTGTTCTGTGATACTGGGCAATTAACCTCAGTCGATGAAACCTACTGTATGTGCCTGTGGTAAAATATCACTTCCCAGGGAAGGATACTGCAAGAATTGATTATTATCATAAAGTACTCTCAGATCTTTGGATACAGAGTATTTATGAACAGACAAAATGAAGTAGGTGTTTGTAGGGCATGCAAGAATTCAGCATTCTCTTTCATAGTCACCTCTCTGTTTATTCAGTCTGTTCCTTTTCATCCTACAAGAATATGTCCTCATCTAGTTTCCTAATTAATTCTTTTCACACATGTAGGCATAAAATAATACACTTGAGCAGTCTACAGATACTGAACATTTTAACAGACAGGTGACATAAAAAATTTTTGTCACCAAACATAAAAAGTAGCCTGACTAATATTGTTATTCTAGGTCAGCTGATTAGCATTTAAGTGAAGTCAGCTCTTGAACTAGAATTGAAGAATGGATCTGCCCTTGTGCTATATCACTTCAATTTCTTTGACTGCTAAATGTAATGCAAGGCCCTCAAAAATAACCTACTTAAAGAGGAATATAAAAGACAATCAACACCTTAAATTTTATCAGTTGAAAGAAATAACTCAATGTCCTTACCAGAACTTGTAGCCCACCTGCAGTCAAACAAGTGTAACCTTTTGGGAATTTTCAATTATAATTTTTTCCTCCATTGACTTGTCAAAAAACCTGCTTAAGAAACCAAGGGTAGTTGTGTTATTAACTTCTTTTCTTTAGTGAAGGAAATGTAGCCAGACAGTCATCAGTGAGAAAAGCAACTACATATTTGGTTTTACTTTGGAACTTATCCTTGTAAGTACAAACATAATCTAATGTAGTCTCATCACAGGCAAAAAACATCTTCACAATAGATTCATATCTGTAACATGCATTTATGCTCACTTTTTCATTTTTTTATGAATTTTTTAAATATACCATTATTAATATGCACTTGGGATATAGATATGGGATATACAACCTAACCTGTCTSTTATCTACTCTAAGTTAAATCTTAGACATAGCTTTCAGAAATAAAAAGCACAGTCTAAATATAAGACATTTTATTTGCTGCCCTTGAGTAAAATTAGACTCACCACTCAATCAAAAYAGAGTACCTCCTCAGCTAGCCCCTGGTACCCTGGGTTTGAATGCTATTTCAGCTTAATTTCTTTTAACCTGATTTAGTAATAATTACTTACCTGAAAAATAATTTTGCATATTGAGGTGCAGTGTTTTTTTAACATTTAGGCCAATTTAAATATTTAGTAAGATCATAAGGACTTGAAGAACCATGTGGCTTGATATGTTGGCTGTGCAAACATGCTATGTATCATCACATCAGAACAGATTTTTGTACCAGCAGTGGAACTTGGAACAGCTTTCTGTGGGCAACTCCTTTAGCTGAGTCAGGATGAAATCCTGTCAATAGCTTCCCACACTGTCTCACTTCACCACACCACAGTGCCTACATGTTTGTGGTTACAAAGAAGTATCATCTGTCTCTTGCTCAGATTAAATTTAAATATATAATTTACTTTCATACCTAAAGTAATAGTTTTGATGCTAAATTAGTTGTCAGATTGCTAGTGCTGCCTCACAGGCCTCTTGTGCTCTATTCCCAAAGGTTTGCTGTGTTGATCTCTTTTTTAATCAATTAAGTAATACCACAGAGCTTTTCACATTTCACTCTGCACAGTAATTCTGCTGAGTCACAGTCRTCCAAASCATTCAGAGGTAAAGGACTGATCTCAATGGGACAAACATGAAAGCAGAGCTGAGTTTCACTCGTAGAATGGTTTAACAGGGAATAAACTCCTGATGTGCCCCCTGCCTCAGAGCATGGGTTTGGACC
Organism: Amblyornis subalaris; assembly: GCA_018881555.1. NCBI lineage: Eukaryota > Metazoa > Chordata > Aves > Passeriformes > Ptilonorhynchidae > Amblyornis > Amblyornis subalaris. The sequence continues at coordinate 4,733,273 of JACAXG010000012.1, read as the reverse complement.
AAGTCAGATGTGTACTCTGACACTAGAAAGAAAGCACTGCCATTCATGAAAAAATCTTTTTCCCTTCCTTTGCAACTGCTTCCACTCAGGCAGCATTCCAGGCTGTTTGAACACTTGTTCTTTTTACAAAGCCAAGAAACAACAAAAACCATAGATTTCTCCTCCCAACCAAATTCTAATTTTTTATTATGCCTTCATTTTAAGGTCTGAACAACTGACAAGAACACATAATGGAAAAATCCCCAAATCCCACATACTGTTATTTTTCCAAGAGGCCAGACAGGGTGGGTGTCAAGTAATTTTTCAAGTAATTCTTTCATTTCCACTTTTTTCAATTCTATTAGAGAACATCAGGAACCATTTTTCCTACACCCTCTCACAAAACTTGAGAAGCACACTGAAAGCTCCCTTTAATCATAAAGAACAAGCTGAACTGAAAATAAAATAAAAAAGAAAAAGGCTCTTACCAGCTGTAGTATGAAGATATAACTAGAAACCACCGAAAAGAAAATTACCTTCTTTGAGACTGCAGTTGGTAGCTCCTGACAAATTTAACGGAACTGCACAGAGAATCACATGGGAAAGACTTTATAAAAATATTCCTGCAGTGGAAAAAGCTTAGAAAGGAACAGAATGATGCTATTGAAAGCCACTGTTCCGGTGCTATTGCTGCCACTATCACCCACCTCTTCAAAATCAATCTGTACAACATATATTAAGAATTTTACGATTAATAGTCAATTCACCTAACTCGTTAGAAATAGTTCATTCGAGAACCATTGCCTCAAGTGTTTCTTATGTTAATAAATCAGAACACAGATGACAGCAGTTTAAACAGTGTACATTGAGATTTATTAGAACAAGCACTAATAGCAGCAGTGTACAGAGTGATGGAGACAATGTACTGTATGCACTGAACAATAATAATTATACAATTGCACTTCTTCAGAGATCTATTAGAAAATGCTTTTCAGTAAACAGTTTCCCAAATCTAGCATTGTTTGGATTTGCGTCTGAGGAAAAAAAAAATACAAAAAATATGCTTTGTCTTTTTTTTTTTTTTTTTGGTAAGGCATTAGCAACATTCATTGGCAGGCTACACAAGTCATTTGTACATGCATTATCCAATTACATTGCAGCAGGTAAAAAGAGCATCATGTTTCCTTAAAAACTAGAATTGTGTGTATGTTTTGGACACAATATCCTGGTAAATCCGACTTAGTCTGAAGGAAACAGATGGCATCTTTTATTACATTTTAGAGCACAACAAAAACTATAGCATAGCCAAATTCACTTTTTATTTCCTACCAAAAGCTGTAGGACCTCCTTCAGTTGGAGCTGGTATTACGGGTATTGTGTATACCACCTATGTCACCAGAATAAAGTCTTAATTGTTGTTGTTTACTATTCCCCCCACTACCACCTCCCTGAATCATGTGGCCAAAGGATGCTCAGCTGTAATCAATGTTAACTACTGAATGAGCTTGGGTTTTATTGCATGAGAGGTAGTCAGTGTGAGGCCTCATCTGCTCTCTGCATTACTACAACGGTACATTCAGAACCAACTTACAAGCGCAAAGACACAGTAAGTGTTGCAGGTGCATTAYGTGGAAACTTAAAACTGTTTTCTTCCTGCTCCTTTCTGGCTAGGTTCAATCTCAGAAGTAGCCAGAGAACTCAATATCCCAAAAAAAGCAATTCTATATATGTGCTAAAGCCTAGACGGAGAGAGGCACTTTCTCACATTCATCCTTTTCTGGGCTGAGATTAAGAGCGTGCTCTTAGTCAGCCACCCCCTTCTCTACAAATCGAAAAGATTAGACTCCTTTTTTTGATTGGCATACAGTACTAGCAACCCTCAACTCTGGGCTGGCACCATCCTGGGGAAAGTACAGGAAAACAGGAACAGGGGTTGCGAATATTCTTAAAATTAAGCTTGTCAGAATGAGACATAATGTGATGCATTGTTTTAATGTACTGTTCTTTCTTCCAAATGTCATACCTAATTAAACTTTGCAGACATTAAGTTAACTTGTTTTTAAATACTACAGGCTCCAGAATAAAGTTCCAAAATGCAAGAAAGTCAAAGGAAAGTCAAATGTTTTGCTCAGAGTGGCAAGCAGTCAAACCAACTGTATTTCATACATTTTATCTTCCACAAAACAGTGCACATGTTCAAAATTAAGCTTAAGTGCAACTATTGAATACCTAGGCTTGACTGCACATTAGGCCTAGAGTTGAAATAGATTTGGGCAGCTAGATCATCCATTCACCTGGAAGCTTGCTGGGGGGGTTCAATAGACAATGGAGTACCAACAGCAGCTCAGCCTCTGCATAAGGTGCTCATTTACTTAAGCATGCAGGAATTAGAAATCAAGTACTATAAAGCCTGGGGAATCAGTTAAACAGGTACATTGTTTTCTTAGAAATGTCACTGTTGAGCATTTTTATTTGAACTTAAGCATCTACATCTTTCAAACTGATTTAAATGAGACTGTTTGCAATGTTAATGCTAAGTATGTATTGATGCCTGTGCAACGTCAGAATCCAAGAAGATGGAGCATAAAAAAAATCTGATGTGCATTGCCGATTAACCTTTGCAGTGAAATAAAAGTCTACAGATTTGGAATATACAAGTTATATCCTTTCCGTATCATTCCTCAGCTGCTGATGTTTAGTAACGATAAGCAATAAAGTTGCTTTAAAATCAGCCCATATTTGGAAACAGAATTAATMAGAATCATGAAGACATCCCAAACTTGTGAATAGTCAAGCACAGATGAAYGCATTTGCAGGAAATCAATCAAAAGCAATTAACAATATTTTTTTAATGTTAAATTACTGAATGTACTATGAAGGACTAAACTTATGCTTTTAAAGATTGCAATACTATAAGTAGCTCATATAATTTTCACTACAGGTATMTGCAAATCAATTTTCTATTATTTAGAGTTATTTAGACATTATGGTACTGATTTTTTTCCAGTATCCTATTCTTTCTCATCTCATTATGGAAATCCACAATAAACTTTTGAGTATAAAATTTGGAGTGCTGCAGGTGAGGTTTAATAAAAAAGTACTCAAAAACAATGCCTTCTGCAACATTTGGGTAGCTGGGTATGTAATTGCTTCTCACTGTCTTTCTTTGCCTTAGGTAAATTTTTTCTATTGCTTTCAAACAAGAGAAGAAATTTTATCTGGTGCGTCTAAGAACCCAGAACTTTCTCATCACAGTATCTTGTTTCCCCCAGACACTATCTACCCACTACTCAAAAGTACCACTGGCTTTATATACTATGCTTCTAAAAAGCAACTTTTTGCCTTTAGATTCATCTTAAAAACCACAAAGCAAGTTYCTGCTTGCCTTTGTAGCTGACATAATAGCATAACCACAGTGGAAAGACCCTGAGGATCTCCCTTTACAAGTAAGCTATGCAAAGAGATGGACAAGGAATCAACAGATATGCTTTGTTTTGCTTTGTTTTTTTCAGAACAAGCACAGGGATACAGGCAATCAGCAAAGAATGCTCTTTCAGCTATTTAGGTTCTGACATTTTGGCCTGCTAAAGAACTGGCGCAGGGCAGTTTACCACCTGAACGGCTGTTAAAAGCGAAGCAGCTCGGTAAGGCAGTATAAAAACGACAACTGACCTAAACCTTACTCTCCTAATTGCATTCTTAGAGTCTGAGCAAGGTAAAAATACTAACATGTACTACATCTCATACATGTGYGCATGGGATCTAATCACACCAAAAAAGTGTGACATTATTCCCAATTTATATTAGCTTTGTGCAAAAGTGACCGAAAATACAGAATTCTTTGCTATTGAAATACTGAGAAATCAGAAATCACCAAACAGTTAATTATGCAAAGAAAAGTACATAAAGACCCAGAGAAGAGTCTTGCTACTGGTTACAACAAATAAAATATAYGTAATATCCCAAAACAGAACTATCATAACAATCTTAGGTCTGCAGAATTCCAAACATGGTTTAATTTTTAAAACTCAAACTTCATGTGACTAATTCTTAGAAAAGAAATGGAAAAAATGTGGAAAAAATGTTTGAAAAGAAATAGTCTAGAAATTATTAAAAAGGAACAAGAATGGTGTCTTTGCTAATTAGAGAGAAAGAGCTTACTAAGGTAGAAGTTATCATTTTGCATTTATGCCTGCATACCAAAATACACTCATCAGCACTTATTTTTCTGGTCAGTCAGGTCTTCTCTGAGACTTAGCTGAAAATAAAATTTATTGTGATCTGAACTTGTTATACTATATCTCAACTACTAAAGAATATCAGTAGCACTTATTTGAAAAACTAAATAGACCTATTTTCTAACCTCAGATCGGAATGACAATTTTCAACATTGACTTCAAGATAGGTGACAAAGTAATTTGAATATATTTATTGTGATCCAGTCTCAAAATATTTTATGAACTATTAAGCAAATACAAGGGTAATAGAGGATCTTATCTGTATTTCTTCCACATAGTTAAAGAAGCTATCCTGTACTTTGTTTTACCTGGAAAATACTGAGGATTAACCTTGTATTAACTATGTTAATGTTACTATGATATTCCTTGTTCAGATGAATTTAACAAAGAAAGACAGAGCATTCAGCACAGCACTACTAGAAAAGAAATCTGAGTTTCAATCCTGACTCAGACACTGATTGTTCTCAGTGGACAGGACACACCAACCCTTGGGACACAAGCGTAATCCTAAAAAGTGATGCAATTTCAGAAAAAGAGGTTGCATGTGTGGCTACACTGACTGGCACCACGAGCAAGTACCTCAGTGAAGAACAGTTCTGCTTGAATATTTACCACTCTGTGTGCTGCTCTTGTATAGCACATTATTTTGATGCTCAGATAAGTTACCCACTTCTGAGTTTTTGAAGGAATATCCTCACCTCTTCCCATTTTGCATGCCTAATGTTCTGGGCCAGCAACATCATACATTAGCATAAGATAGCCTCTTTCATTAATGCAGACCATTAAAAGCAGTCAATATGGAAATGCATTTTAGTGTTTTACAGGAGACATCTGAATCATTGCTCCAGGAGTACCAGTAAGTAGCTTTACCATACTTCAATGAATTATTCATAGGTCAGAAAAAATATATTACACACTGCTGATTATATATTCAGACTATGTAACTCTTTGTCCACATTACCAAGATACCTTCAGCCAAATGCTGGCGACAGTAATTTTTTATTTATAAAAGGACTAAAAATTTCCCTTCACCTTCAGTATTAATTCTGAGCAAATGTCTCTGATCTTCCCGTTTTTCATGCTGTCATGGATCAGTGGCAAGAAAAATGGTATTAAGATAACCAGCCTGAAACAGATTCAGCAACTCTGCTGACATTTTAATTCCTACAAGTTAGAAAACTTTCTGTTTTGTTACATCTTACACTAACAGAGTTTCTGTGACTAGTTTCACTGTTCGGCATTGTCTCTCCCTCCCATTTCTTTTCTGAGGTTTGAAAAAGATTGCAAGGAAGTTAACAAAAAAAATTAAAGATATGATAAGTTTATAATGCCACAAAATTTAACAAAGGAGAAGGTTGGTATATACAAGTACATATCACTTTTTAAACTTGCAAGAAACTGTATAAAAATCCTTTTATAAAGAGACTTTTTAGTTTAATGAAAGAAATACATAGTTTACACCAAACCAAATGAATGAAGGTGTTTTACATACCTTAAAGAATAAATAATGTATTTGCTTTTGTAAGTAGACTCCTTACAATATATAATACAAAAATAAGATAAATTGCTGTAAATAAGCCATTTCTCTGACCTTACTCAGATTTGCAGCATTCTCCTGGGTGCCAGTCACTGTTCTAATGGAGCTTAGGGAGATATCCTCCCTGGAAATAATTAAACCATTATTAACATACTTAGTCAAGATTCTTCTGTTTAAAAAAAAAAAAAAAAAAAAAAGAAAAAAGAAAAAGAAAAGGGAAAAAACCCTCCTTTTTTCATTAAAATACTGACTGGTATCAGGATTATCATAAAAGTAACAAGGAACGGTAAAGTTGAAAATTATACTACTTTTTATACTACATATACCTTGAATTTATCAATATATGCAGTAAAGTGTAAATGCAAGTGTTATACAGTTTTGATGACTGTTACTTAATGATAGACAGAATGAAAAAACAAGATAGTATTTTTCAGCCCCAGCAGCTGCCAAGGTAAGTGGTTATGACATAGCAAATTGTTAGCTTTCTCATGGGTGTGTGCGCAACACAAGGTTACTACTGTAACTRCTACCGGAAGCTACTGTTTATTGTTGCACCAGACAATGTTTAAAATCCTGTAAAACAAGGAGACCATGCAAACCTTCTCTATACTAAAAGACCTTTGCTAACGAAAGCAAGTTTTGCAAACCAGAGAATTGGTCTATTCAGCCCTCTTGGTTATTGTGCAACTGCAAATGAACCTCTCCTCCCCTCCAGGGTATTTCTAAAAATTCAGATTTTTTGAGGAGAAGCTCAATATAAGACTGCAATTGTGCTGGGCTCCATTCGTGAGAGGTGAGAAAATCCTGTTCCTTTCACGGGGAACACAGGACATGGCTCAGATGCAAGATCCTCACCAGATGCCCATGGGGGCAGGACCAGCACTGGCTCCTAGTGTGCCTTAAGGTTTGTGTAATTTGTTTCCATAAAGCACTGATAGTGTTCAGTAGGGAATTAAGGATAAGGCCTCTCAACACTGTGCCATGTATACATACTGCAGTACTTGACATATGCCTGGCCTGTGCTATTCTGAAAAAACCCACAGCTGCCATACAAGCTTATGCAGAGTCAGAAGTTCAAAATGAGGAAAAAAAGGGTAACATTATTCGTATGATGAAAATACTATTATAGTGGGAATTGCACTTTCAAAGCCAAATACAAAAAAGTTTATTTCATGCAATTTACATCTGTCTAAAATTAGGATGGGTGTCTAGATGACTTTTTAATCACACTGATACTGTATGAAAATCAACTCATATTCAAATTGTCTCTCCCTGTGAGGTAACAGTTTCTAACACACCAAAAAAATCTACCACCTTGTTAATRCTGATATAAAATAAGAATGAAGCTATTTAAGTCTTTGTAAGACATTATATTTGATGAAAATAGCTACTATTACCCTATCATATCCGAAGTACCACAACAGGGAAGAAATTAGGTACACTTTTAAAGTATTAATAGAAAGTACAGCTCACTATTGTGAAACTAAAGCATAGGAATGGTGTATTTTTATACAGAAATTAGTGTTTTGAGAAAACACAAGAGAAAAGCATATGTCTTTGAAGTGAAAGAACTTCTTAAGTTGCTTAAAAGGTTTTAAATGTCGAATGCTTTACACTAATTTTCATCACCTACCAAGCCTATAGCAATTAAATCTACTGATTTGGATAGTATTTTTCACATCTTCCAAAAGGAAATACTGCCTGGATGGAGTGAGGTGGGCTGAAAACTGCTCGAATCCCCAGGCTTGAAGGACAGCTGCTGACCAGTGGTTTACGCCCCATTGGCAGCCAGCAATGAGGACAGCCCTGCAGGGGTCAGTTCTCTGGCCATGTCAACAAACATCTCACCAGTGACCTGGACAAGGACATAGGACTACATGATAAAGAAGGGCAATGCTCAGCTTGAGGTCTAGGCCAGGAAACACTTCACAAGGTTCAACAGAAGTGGAAAAGTCTGCTCCTTCCTGGCAGAAAAATCCCATGTGCTGGGAAGGGATGTCCGAGCAGCAGCCCTGCCAAAAAACAGCAGGCATTTACAATAGGTGCCAGGCTGCAAAACAGCCAGTGCTGCACTCTCTTTGCAACACAGGATACTCCATTCTGCACTACATGGGCAGAGAATGTGGAAAACTCACTATCCCCTGTGACTCAGCGGCTGTGAAATTTCACAGGCTGACTAAAAATTTTAATTTGGATAGAAGCTCCCAGACTCATCCTCTTTAGAAAGAGAATAAAATATGCCATGATGTCTCCCAATGTTAGAGGAAAAATGCAATAACAGAATACAGAGAATTCTGCACTACAAGAAACTGCTGTATGGTACATCTGCTAGAACTTTTCCATTTCTGATAGAGACTGCAAATATCTTMTGTTGCATCATGTTGTGTCTACTTACTAATTAACTAATTTAACATCCACTAGGCTTCAAAAGTGCCTGCAATAGAAAGATTTAGCATCTCTCAGATTTTCTAAATTTTAAAAATGTTAGTGTTATTTTTCTTTCATTGAGTGTCAAATAAACAATTGTAAAAAACAATTCAGTGATGGCATTTTCAGTGTCCACCAAGTTTCAGTTTGTTGCATATAACGGCATTCACAGAGCACTACCAGAACATTGTAAAATTAAAGACCTTCCTTCTGTATTTAAATTAAAACTTTGAGCACATGCAGTTTCTATCCCTCAAATGTACTTGCAGTCATACACACATAGTGCTTCCTAATGTCATGGTGAACTGCACACAAAGACTGGAGCAAAAGGTGGACAAATGTTTAATAGAGTTGGTTTTAAAGAAAATGACATAGAATAATTAACTGCTATTTTACACAACGTGCCAATTTGATTCCTGGTGTAATGTCATCAAAGCAAACAGGATGACGTTAACCAAATACTATTTAAAAACCCCACTTTGATATATTTTTATTTTCTTATAATAACAATTGCAGAACTAAAATAAGAACAAATCAGACTAGGTTCAACCAGGAAAGAAAAAGATAACATTCTTCGAATAACTTGAAATTTTCTTTGCAAGAAATCCCATTAATCTACATGGGGTTTTTTTATACCAAATTTTCACAAAAAATTCATGAGCATTCACAATTCTTAAAAAGCCTAGTTAATATTTTCTGTATGTTTTCATAGTTCTTTCTGATAACAGAACTGTGTGAAGAAATTGGAACTGATCAGTAGCTAACTGCCCTGCTAGTTACTTTGCCATACACTCAATGGGGAGAAGTAAATTAATATTGAATAACCAAAGTAATCTCAGTTGTATAGCGACCTGACGCTCAAAAAGGAAGAAGCAGGCTGACAGCTGGGCATGTGTGGTAATCCACTGAGAACCATTCAAGCAGCTCTGCTGGCAGGATCTCATACCTATCTAGTAATTTTATTTTAGGTCTCGGTACTGGAATCGATCTTAAATAGAAAAATTGTATGTCTTGTATGGGCAGAAAGAAATACAGTGTCTACGCATGAAATCTAACCTATCATCAGTGGTGGGATGCATAACACATGCATAAATGGAACACCAGATCATACCATATGGAATGTAGTTCTTATCTAATAAATTACATTTTTTTCTTTTATTAAAATCTGCCCTCCTACTGTTTAATGTTTCAGAGATTTTCAAATAGAAAGTGCCAAGTCTTCTCCCACTTATATTAACTGAGGCTTAGCAACACATAAAAGACTTTGTTTTTAATCACAAAATATAGAACCACTTTCTGAAAAACCGTAAAGTATAATTTTGCACAAAAGCTGTTTTGGCAACACAAGTAGAAGTTGTTAGCTACAACACATGGGAGCCTCTACCATACTCTCAAACATAAATTTAGATAAGAAAAGTAGATGGGGAAAAAACAGAGCCAGGAAAATAAACAGTGTGTGTGGCAGAAAACAGTTGCATATACAGTACTATCCAGCTTCTGGAGGGAAGCCAGAGACCTTCCCATGAAATCTTTCTGTGCTTTTAACACTGTTGCAAAGCTTCAGGGATTTCTAATTGTATAAACAGTTATGGGAAAATGAGATTCACTGCAAGGTGTATGTCCAGCCAGTGCTGAAAGTGATGACTGCATCTCAGCATCAGTCATTTAGAATATGAACTTTCTGACTAGCAATTCATATGCATTTACCAAAATTGTTTCCAATTCAACCAGCTAGCAGTTTCTTTTCAGTCTGATTATACAGTCAGCATCCCAAAGCATGTACAGTAGATCTCATTCCTCTGAAATACAGTTAGATGTGTGGTTATCTTTCGATTTCAAATAATGCAAGTCTTCCAGTATTTATATTACGATAAAATTCTAGTGCTTTAAAAATCTGCCCTTCACACAAGCCTAAGCATAGATATTTTAAAATTACTTACTGTACACCTTCATATTTTGTTAAGGCATGAACAATGGCATATGAATGGGAACAGCTTCCAGAAAAGCATATCTTTTTGACAAAGGCCAGTCCAAGCACATCACACCAAAGGACTAACCTGAAGCCAGAAATGACAGTGTTGTGACCCAAGAGTTTTTAACAAAAATAGTTGAAACAAAATGGATTTTTTTCTCTTTTTCTTCCTTTTTTTTTTTTTTAATTTAAATTGTATTACTCTTAATGTCTGTTTAAAGCACCGGTTGCAGTTTTGCGCTTACCACCTCTTCCGAGTGACTTTGGATAACTCATCTGCTTCTTTTTTTCTGAATTTTCAGCGTATGAAACTTTAAAAGGTTTCCGTTTCCTTTTTTTTTCTTTTTTTGTTTTAATGGCTGCTGCAAAATTAGAAAGATCCAGAAGTGGTCAGGGGCCTGGTCTAATGCACTTTCAAAAGTCCATTATAAAGGTGAATATAAATGCGTATGATATGGTTTCTCTGTAGACCCACAAACCACGCTTAGCTATAAGAAACATATTGTGCATAGTTATTTTTTTCTTCAGAGTGATATGTTTACTAGGTCTACATTCTGAGTTTACCAGAGTACGGGAATGTCTACTTTACTAAAGCCAGGATCCTTTCGCAGTTCCCAGTAGGTTTCATTGGTAACCCAGGCTTCTCTTTGATTAGCGTCAATAACTTTTCTGTAGAAAGGAAAAAAAAGAAAAGAAGAGAGACATAAAGAGGGGAAAATGTTTTGACCATAGATATTGCTCTTATGCAATAGAAAATCAAATTCCAAACCTCTCTGATCTAACTCAATTTGAAATCAAATTTCATATTTATAAAGGACACAAGAACAGTCAGGAATTTAAAAACAAAAATCAACCTCTACCTATATCAAAAGTGGAAGATAGAGAAAACAGGCAAGACTGTTGTCTGATTGATGTAAGTCTTAGAGCYATATAAAACCTCTTTGGCCTTTACAGATTCTAGTTATGGGAAGGGGATTATCCAATAGATGTAGCTTGCAGAATGTAAGCCTTTTAGCATTTATTTTTTTTCTCCTCTGTATTTTGCTTACATCACACTACAGCTGCATCAAGCATGTTCAGTCTTTTCACTTTTGATTCCCCATGCTAAATATCAGGCTACTTGCTGTGACTATCCCTTGTTTCAGAAGAATGCTTCATTGAAAAACAACCAACAAAAAAACACCTCCAGTCAAAAACAAACACATTTTAAGTGTGTATACATATACACATTTATATATACATTTATATATACATTTTATAGAGATACAATGGATGATGTTGTTATTCAGGCCACACATTATTACTTGTCTATGCAATGACTTAAAAAAAAATCAACCCAGTTAAATCTTAGATCCTAATATTATGCTTCTATTCTACTTCAGTTCAAGAAACATTGGCCAAGGGGTACAGTAGGCATGCATAGCTGTTGCCCATTGTGAGAGAACGATCTTTCAATTGTGAAGCTTTAAACTGTGTAAAAATTGCTTCAGGCAGAAATCACGAATCTGATTATCATTCTTAAAACTGCAACTTTCCAAGCTTTCATGATTAACAGACTATGTTGGCGGTAATTCTTGTAGTATTTAATCCAGTTACACCATAGGAAACAGAGACTTACTACTCGAATGAATAGACTCACTTAAAAAATTTGGGTACATATTCAATGCCATTTTCTTCCATGTATCGCCTCCGAGCTCTCTGGAGTTCCTCTATTCTTTGTTTCTCAGATGCTGCTGCTTCTATATTTCCTTCCTCCAGAAGCCTGTAGGAATAACAGCAGGCCCTATAGCAATCATACAGTGTCTATTCCAAGGGATTTTCTAGCCTCAATCATCACAAAAGACAAGCAGAAGCCAAGTCTGTTGTCTGTGTTGTACTTACAGCTCCAGCTCGAGATGCGACTCCCCAGCTACGTGTACCTGACCTATAGCCTAAGGCACACACTTTGCTCAGTAACTTCAGCATATCACAAACGCTGAGAGACTATGAACTGAGAATTTGGAGGGAATGAGTGTTGCTTCCATTCACAGCAGAAGTGCATGACATTTCAGAGCCTGTTTTTCAGTTTGTTATGAGGAATCTGCCCCCAGATTGCACCACAGCGACACCACATCAACAAGAAGCTTTCTAATTTCCCTCAACTGGGTAAAGCAGAAATTTGAGTGCAATACTGACTATCTTCTCTACTAGCAGAATCCTCCACAGCTTAATTCAGACTGTAGTGAAGACAGAGACAAAATTCAAGACTCAGACAAACCCAGCCTTGAACCCAAGTATTAAGTGTATAAATAAGCATTCTTGCCTTTGATCTGGCCTGAATCGTGCATCTGTTGCAGGAAGAAGATCTTTTAGTAAAGGATCTAATTCATTGAGCTCAATAGCAAACCTTGTGAAGCCATAATAACGCTCATAATTGGTTGGCATGGAGCCTGTAGGCATATGAAAGAGAAAGAAAAAAAGCTTTTTAAGATATTACTCTATATATGCAAGAGATACCTTTATTTATAAACTTTTAACAGAAAAAATATTCATATCTTTTACTCTAATAATTAAAAGGCATCAAAAGCTATTTTCTAGGTGAAACAAAATTCACTAAATATTAATTTCAACTGCTTATTCTGCAGTGGTTGCAATTACATGCTAATAGATTCAAAACTTTAATGATCTTCCTTCCTTTTTAAATAAAAATGTTTTCAAGATTTTAAAGTTCAAAAGTTTACTCTTCCCCAGAAAATGGGCTTATCAAATGTCTGTCTAAAACCTAACCTTAACTGATCTTTAGAATTCATTTTGGAACTTAACGCTCACTCACAGACTGATTCAGCACTGTCCAACACCCTCAGCACTATTGGGAGTCAGAATAGACATCACAGAGAGCAGGGTGCAAAGCAGGGTTCAAGATACCATAAAGACAGAGTAGGACTCAAAATATTAAGAATAATAACAATTCCTTAATAAACAATGTAAGAAAGATACAGGTGCAAAGGATGACTAATTCAGCCTCAGTGCCTCTAAGCAAGCAGGAAGTTGAAATCAGATCCTAAAAATCACAGGTGTTCACCATCTCTGAATGCCAATCCTTTTAGCTAATAAAGCATTAAGACAACAAACTCAATAAACCCCTATCTGTTGAATCCAAGTAAGTTACCCTGCTCCCTTTAAGAAGGCAGACAAGACAGCCCAGACACCCAATCTTTTTCTTAATTTTATTCTTATGTTGACCCCAAGACCCCAGCACATTTGACCAGGAGTCAGACTGAGATGTAAAAGATTATGCCCTGTAAGAACACTTCCTCTTACCGTTATTATAAAGTCATGGAAGTTCTTGGTTTTTTGTCTAGCCAGGAATTTTGGTTTCTCTAGTAGCATTTTGTGTACTTAAAATGAAGGCTGAAACAGCTTTGCATAGTTTAGGTTTACCCTACAACACCTGCCAGAGTTTATTACAAGCTTCTTACCTGGCCTCCATATGCATTTGGCTGAAGGTGCAACCCCACAATAAAGGCCTTCATGCCATTTTCCAAAAAGTCGATGAACCACCTTCCCTTCTTGATCTATCACAACACCCTGGACCTCATTTACATTTGAATTCCAGTAGTTCACCTGCAAGTTTAACAAAGATTTACTAGCTCACACTGCTTTTTGAACAACCATTGCACCAAGACACATAATGCATGAATCTTGGTATGTGGCACTGACTGTCCCAATTTTGTGTTTGGAACAGTGAAGAACACCTCACCTGGAACCAAGAACACCAGAATTCAAAAATCATATGGTCCTAATGCTAATTGATTTAGTATATGAGAAACCCCGAATAATATGCTGTGTGGTTTTGGCATAAAAGTATTTAAATTATCTACACATCTGGGAACTACATTGTCATTCATTAATCCAAATCCCACACAATTCTCCAAAAATGACACTTTGCCAGTCAGAGCCAGCTAACACTCCTCTTCCTATATGAGGAAATACTGATTATACCTGTACTTGCATGGGAATCCTTTGATGGGTGCTGCACACTACGGTTTACAGCAGGGAGGACATTCGGCCAGTATTGCTTGTTATTTGTTTCTTTCTGTTTCTCTTCTCTGTTTTGCTTTTCTTAGACACATTTATTTCTTACACCTTCATCCAAGAGTCAGTTGCCCATTCTCAGATTATCCATCAAAAGACAAATTTCAGATTTATGTTAACACCCCATTGCTAACACTGCAATGGTATCGATGTCTTTTGTTGCAATAGGAAGACAAACTTGGGTTTAGGCAAAAAAATTAATAGTAACATAGCTATACAGAGTTCTATTTTTATATATGGTCCTTGCCTAGATATTAAAATACTAGGAACCAAAAGAGCATTACTTAATCTAAAGAGATAAAATATTGACCAACAAATTCTAGTAAAAGCAGAAGTAAAATGGCATGGTAGTGTACAGTGACTTTGTGTTTTCATTGTGGAAATACTTAAAAAACCCTGACACTTCATTTATAATCAAAAACCAACAGCAGTACAGCACACAGCTATATAGCAATGGAACACACTGATATCAAATATTCAGTGGAATAGGATCGTTCCACTTGACACAGCATTCTCATTTGACAATTTATATTTTAGGAATGCTGATAAAAGAAATAAAAGATAAAACATGGAATGTGGACTTCAGGAATACTGAAGAAACAGCATGATGCATCCTTAAATGACAGAGTTATATGAATATAAGATATGTATTAGCATCCATATGTTACCTTGACAAAAGTGAGTTTACAAATACAAACACTGCTTTTTGTGTTTCTGATAGTTATCTCTCCATAGTGTTCTATCCATCTCCTTCCACTAAGAATATTATGTATGCAGGTAGTGACTTTGTTCCAGACATAGTAGTCTCCGTACCTAAGAACAGATTAAAAAGTAGTTGGTAACATCTATTAATCATGATCATTACTGACAAAAAAGTAACACATTGCTCCATTATTGTAAATACGAACCATACTGCTCCAAAACATCTGTACAGATTACAGAGATAAAGTACTGCTTCTGGGTATATTACTAATCCTCCTTAAAGAAGCTCACCTAAGCTCCAGTGCGGAGAACCGCAGAATGGTGCTATAAAGCACAAAACAACACATTATGAACCACTGAAGCCCTGCATGGCATATTCACTGTCCTCAGAGCATAAAGTGCTTGGGCCATGATTCCTATAGGGGCAGGACAATGACCCACAGATCAATATAGGGCTGAATTGAGACTGTAAGCAGAAAATGTAATTAAATCACAAATAGAACAAAATAAATACGAAAAGGAGATCAAGGAAGGGAAGTAGGAAGTCAAGAGCACACTGGCACATTATCCCTTTCCCTCTGTAACAACTATCTAGTCAGTGCATCTCTAATGTCAAACAAGAGAATAAAATCAGAGAATTATATTGTGCGAAGCACATTATCCTTCAGAGTTAAGGGCAAGCATGAAGACAGAGGACAAAGCTGCTCAAGAGTGCATTTACTTCAATTTCATGAGATGGATAAAGAGGTGGAGTGRTGGTATACTGTTAGAGGCAGAAAGAAAGGCTGGCTGCAATGTACAGGAGCAAGAACAGCACTGCAAAACCAGAAGACATGTTTAAAGTATCCACTCCTTGCATATTCTTAGGATTTACAAGTTGTATTTAGTCTTACTGGTGGTGAAGCTATTGCTTCTCACTGCTCTGCCAACATCTGAAGAACATACTTCGGTTCATCTACACTTTGAAAAAAGACCCTTCATGGTCACCACTGGTTGTTCCGAGGGAACACTCAGCAGCACGGAGAGCCTTAGCACAGCACCACCTGCTGACAGTCCTATAAGGCAGCCTTGTTCTGAACAGTTCATATAAAACACGGGTTCTCTCTCCTGAAGCATTTCTATCTCCCTCTCCCCATCGCTTTCTAGAGAGTTTGTATATTTTTCCTCCAAAAACAAAAACAGATCTTCAGGCTCATAAAAGCTACAGTAACCCCACCTGAACACTACGGTGAGATTAGAGCTAGGCACTAACTCTCACCAGTACAAATCCTGTGATGTCTGCRTGCCCTTCCCCCAACCCATTCACAAGGCAGCACAGACTAGAGTGCACCAAAGACTGAAAACAGAAGGAGAGAGGACAGTAGCTTACTTTGGAAGAGTCACATTCAAGGTTCCAACTGGCAGAATTTCCATTGATTTCCCCCAGAATTTGTTTTTCCACCTGATATCTGAATATAATAGTGAAATATTTAAAAAAATGAAATGACCAAGGTCTTCCCCTTGCAGTGATCTGTGTGGCACATGAGACTATCGTGCTAGACCACCCAGTCCAAAACAGGGCAGTAGACAGTATGGATTTTCCATGAAAATACTAAAGAAAAAAAATACTAGAAAATTACATTAGGTCAGAAAAACTAAAGATAAGTTTAATTTTCTTCTCCAAATCATGTCTTTGCTATATTATTGTCAAATCTCTCATGAAAACATTCAACACAAATTAAAGGCGTATGCCAGTAGATCCAAGGAAAGAAAGAGTTATTCTTTCAGCCGTGTAAAAATCCTGCTTGTGTTTGTGAGAAATAGTAATTTTCTTGGTAAAAATCTTTTAAACAGAAAAGTATAAACAGATTGCAAGTGACAGGGGAAGTTGTAACATGTCTGCTCACTCTTAAGAATGAGAATTTGAAGTAAAATAAATCAGATCATCAATTTATAATATGTCACTTCAAAAATAATAAGTATAGAAATTTTGAGTAAGTTCCGAATGCAAAGCTCATCTTGTACAAATTTTTTACTTGATAATAAAAAAGGAGTTATGCTTTTGAATTCARAAGTATACCTTGCCAAAACACAAAGTTCTTCGATTCACAGTGACAGGCCGAAATGGGAGGATGGTGGCTAACCTGGAAAACAGCTTGGTTCAGTTAAAAACATTTAATTTGCATTCCTRAAACAGTACAATTGTTATTGCAATATGGAAATTCTAAATAGCCCACACTCTTTATTAGCCTACATTGCTATGAAAACAGATACAACTTAAGTGGTTGTACTTAAAACACTGTACTTGAAACAGTTCCTTGTGATTACTATAAAAATAAAATATATATATTCTAGCATTTATAGCTATATTCTAATATGTAATATATTCTAGCACTATAAAATTCTAGCATTTAATGAAGTCCACTCATATTAATGATACTTATTTACTACTAGGAAAGCAAACCATTCTAATTAGAAACAAAAAATGGGATTATTCTACAAAACGAAGAAACCAAAATATAAGCCTAAACAGGAGTGTCTATTCAGAAACAAGCTTTACCTGCTCTGAGAAAAATCGAAATCCTTTGTCTTCTCTAATACATTCATAAGTTTCACCGAGCACTGGGTTAAATGGCTTGCTTCCTGCTCTGAAGTATGTAGAGGCATAGCCTGATGCTGCAAAGGCAGCTATGAGAACCTGTGAAAATACAGACCAGAACCTGAGATTAGGCAGAGATCCTTGTGTATTTGCCACCACTATGTGGAACCACACAACTCACTCTATTCAGAGTGAAAACTGGATTAACAAAGCATGCCTGAGAGTTAAGCCGTGCATCCCAGCCAGAACCAGTATAAACTGTATTTCTTCTGTTGCTATAATTTCTTTTTCTTCATGGCCTCATTCAGCCTTTCAACAGCCCCTTAAAATGAAAATCTGCACATGACACAGTTTTTCTACCTTTGACCAGGCTTCTCTCTACTGACCTAAAACACAGACCCAGCTCTAGTCTTTGCTCCCTGTGAATAAATATTATATGATAATTTCTCATTATAAGATCACATACCATTTTCCTATGGGAACTATTTTATTTAGTGCCAAACATAAACAGCTCTCACTTAGGATGTCCTTAATGCAGAGTTATCTCTGGATCTTCCACACATGTGCAGCCGTAATAGTCTCCTTGTCTGCATGTACAACGAAAATTTAATAGTCTCTAGTCCAGGCCTAACTGGGAGCAATAAATTAAGTGACATGCCATTGTAATTTAGTTTACAGGTCCTGTTTGCAGAGTTTAAAAATCACAACAGCCACTCAGAAGTCCAAACAAAATTTAAGAAAAACAATACAGGGATAAAAATGAGTCAGCTATTGGCAACATGCTACCAGTGGGCGAACCTTAGCCAGGTTCCCTTTTCCTCCTGCTAGTGAGGACACAGCACTCATGTGAAATTCTACATGCTTTGTTTTCTTCCCACTATGGAATTGGGTGCTCCTGGGAGAACATCTTATTGACACCTGTATTGATCATGAGCCAGTCACAGACTTGATTAGCTCTTGAAGGCTGCTGGACTTGATCACTGAAAGCCAGGAAAGGATGCTACGGAGTTAGAAACTGCCAATGCCTACATATACAGTCATAGAGCATGAGATCAATCTTAAACAAATGAGTGACAGCTGCAGGACTTGGTTTGAGGTCAAGAAAAGTCCCTCAGCCTTGTTCAGATTCAACCTACACTTACAATTGTTCACAACAGTCTTCTGACCCAGCAGGGGGGTCTGTTGTCTGTGAACAGGAGCAGAAGGAGAGGACCCTGCACAGACCTCCACTCAATGGCTCCCTTTTTAATACAGACAGAAGAAGTGCTACACTAAATTTATTACCATGCGTTCATAAGGATCATCTGTTTCAGCAGCCTTGTCCAAGAGTTCACTGTATTCCAGCTCTTCACAAAGATGTTGCAAGGTATTCAGAGGTTCATTTAGCTCAACTGGCATGGATACTTTGGAAAGATCTTTGCCAATGTTATTTCTCAAAATATTCCACAGATTGATGTTACTGGTGTCAGGGCTGGGAGCTGGGAGACAAGTTCTCCGTCCGTTTCTGAATGCACCTCCTGTTAGCTCACCATTAAGAACTGGGAAGGGAAAAAAATATTATCATAAGAAAGCACCAGACTAAGAAAAACAGACTTCTCCATTGAACCAAATCACTGCCAGAACAAGCAAGCCCAACTTCACTGTTTTCAGCTGAGTTGGTCTTGTACAGACATGCAGTAATTCTGGTACATGAACATAACCAACGTAATTTCCCAAAGTTTGAAACACAGTATACTTTGCCGAGAAATGTTGTCTGCAACACTGGTGTTGTCCTCAGATATATTGTCACTCACATCACTGATATAAGATTCATCATCAGAAGCCTAAAACATAAATAAAATATCAACTCAAATACATATAAAATATACTGACAAAATAGACAAAAATAGTTAACTGAAACACAAATAGTCAAAGAAATAATCTCTACCCAATTAGAGCTTTTAACTAAATCAACTGAATGTTTCAATCAGCCCATAGTGACAATGTACTAAAAGTATCAAGACGAATGCTATGTTCTCATGTTTCTGAATTCCTTATTATCCAAATACAGACATTAGATTGGCAAAAGGTTGCTTCAAGTAAGATCAGAGATGAACAAAAACTGACAACATAGTGCACTAGGGATGGGAGGTGAGAATAGATAATCAGATTTGTGCTTTTTATAAAAAACCAATCAATAAAATGCAGCTTGCATTTCAGCAAAAAAATTACATAAACATCAACCCACCATTCTGCAAAACAAGAATGTCATCAGTGTTAAGACTATATACATACAACTTTCAACTCAGTTTTACACTTCAGGGAACTTCTGCACCTCTTTATATGGTAGTCTCAGGTTTGTTTATCTACACCTAATACATTCTGATACCTTTTTATTCTAAGCAGCATTATAAACAAAAAAATTCATTAGCGGTAGCAATACCTAGCTCTATCCAACAGCAAAGCTGCCATGCGCTGTCATAGCCTACCTCATTTTCTGACGAGCTGGCAGATAGAAGCACTTCCTGTGCATCAAAGAACTCTGAAACAGATTCAGACATAGAGAGCCTGCTTTCATTAGAAACTTGCTGAGACAGGGGCAAACTGACATGAATTTGTTCACCCGTCTGTAAATAAAGCACAGAAAAGTAAAAGTATTATTTCTACTATTAAAGAAATATGCATAGAAGGGTTAAATCACCCAAATAATTCTTCTATGACAAATATAAGCACAGAAACTAAAGACAGCATTTTAGTAGGACTTTGCATGTACCTAACAGATGAGCCTGAGAATTTAAAAAGAAAAATGCATTTTGAACAATGAGATACAGGTCTTCATTTGAGGCCTGCCCAGCATCTACTGCCAAGTTTCAGCAGCATGAAACTGCAGATCTAGTTCTCTATCCAGAGACATGATTTTGTGGACCATAGCTGGATTGTGTCAGACAAGTTCAACCACGAATTTCAGATGAAATGACATCTGGTAATAACAAATTACATCACTGGGAGATAGCTTGGTACAACCAAAATTCAAATATAAAGATTTATAACATCAAGGAGATAAGTTATTGTCCAAATAAATGACCTTGTGTACCAGTTTAGTAACAATGTTTGAAATGTTTGAATATTTAGGAGGATGGCTATAATATATATTTATGGGCTTTTATTCTGTTTTTGTACACCAAATCTCATTGAATTACACCATTAATGCTGATTCAAAGAAACGTAACAGCAGTCAAGGGTTCAAAACTGTGTTATGTGTATGTCAGTAGTGTGGCAAGCTAAAATAGTGAAATATACCCTCCCCGTCCTGCTGTTGATGGGAGAACACCAGATTTCAACATCTTACCCTGCAGGCTATCACTTTAAGAAAAATTAAGATACCCTCCCTGTACTATTTATCCTTTACAAAGGATCTGCTGCTGTGGAGGGAAACAGGTTTCTGACTTAATTTATACAGCATGTTGCTTCTGGGAGATAATACAGATGAAACTACTGAAGCCCTTCTAAAYACAGTTAACTCTTCAGATTGCAACTCAATCCCCATTAATCTTATTCCAGAACTCCTGCCTATGGTTTTGTTGACATCTGAATCCTGCAGAATTATTCTATACAGTTACCTCAAAATGCACTAACAAAATCTCCCAAAAAACCACAAAAAAGCCAAGAGGTCAAAACCCATTCCTTTTTCATTGGGACTTACAATCTTGTAGATGCTTGATGAATTATACAAGCTTTATATGCTTGTAGATGCTTGATGAATTATAATGAAAACTGAAGCTCATTTTACTATGATCTTTACAAGAAGTGATTATATTTTTGAGGTTTTGTGTAAAGTAGAGGGACTTGGAAAAATACACATGCTCCTACCTGAAAAAGACCCTCACACAGGCATTGTCTACACACTGCAAGATTATAGATATAAATACATATAAAACAAGCAAGAGAAGTGAATGAGCGATCTGGAAACTTCTTTGAAAAACTTCTTCAGTCAGGCACACATCTACCAAGACAATGATGAACAAATGAAAAAGAAACAGCTAACCAACAAAAAATACAGAACAGAAGAGAATCAGCCATTGCCTAGAACTTGACTGCAGATTGCTGTGCTGTGGCACCACTTCACTTCTATCTTCTGTTGCTAGTCTCCAGCGTGCTGGATTCTTGGAAAAATTGTTTGGACATTTTCAAAAAGCAAATAAACAAAAATAATTTAACCTTTCTTGCTTCTTGGAAGAAATAATTAGGAGACAAGAGTGTATTAATTGAAATGGCATATGCATAGGAAAAAAATAGTGGAAAGGACAAATCAAAAACATTTTGGTAAAATGCAAGCAAAATGGTTGCCAAAGTGACCATACTAATTGTAATATATTACAGCTCATAAATTCAGATTTGTCAGGAGGGAAGCTCACTGTTATTAATACAAATGTTTGTTAAACTTGACTAAGGAAAGCAAAACAGGACAGACTAGACGTTGCAAAAATATTACTGCAGTGCTTGGTTCATAGACTCAATCTTTTGATTTTAACAGTACCACTCAAGATACTAAACATGAGGCCCTTTAAGAACTTGCAGAATCAGGCCATTAAATACTAAATTGTTCTGTTGACTTGGAAAGAAACTAAGACACAGAATTGGTTAGCTACTGTGTGTTACATTMAAATACAGTAAAACCTCACTAATTCCCACAGCCAACAATTAATATTCCAAAACTGGAGTCCCTGTGTTCCTCTAAAGAGACCAAGATGAGTTCTTTTATGATGTCTGACATACGCAAAACAAAAGACAGATGTTTTATTTTATGTAGGGAAATACAACCTGACTTTTTTAATGAATGAACACTTGCCAATCTGAAAAATTCTATAATTTTCCAGGTGTGTTTCAGCTGTTAGTGAGAATTAGCAAGGTTGGTTTGAACTCTAAATCCATTAAAGGCCAAAGTCTTACCTCATCAGGACTAGGGATAATATTTACACTGACAACCTGATCACAAATAACAGATTCTGAATGTATTCTGTTCAAGCGACTCCTTAGTTCAGCATTCTGGTTGAGAGCCTTAAAATAAAAATTGTACATTTCATTTAAAATTAAAATGTAAACATTAAAAAAAAAGAAATAAAAAAGCTTATTTCCAGCAATTTCCTAAAAAATCACAGAACCTTCTTTCTTCCATTTATAGAGAGATACCTATTTTGAGATCCTCTCTAAGAGGATTTAATCTCTGGTTACTTTGCCTTCACTGATTTTCAAGAGACRGGGGGGACAGATGTTCTCCCATAATATAACATTGGCATTCTACTTTAATTCTTCAGAGAGCTCTTTGCCAGGCATACTGGTGGGTTATGTACATTATGGAAATGGGGAGTGAATGCAGCAAGAAAGAGTGAAACTGCAGAACGACAAATGGGAACTACCCACAGAATGCCCAAAGAGGGAATTCTTGGTTTACAACTGTATATCCCCTTTTGAGTTGTGGTTATCAGCACTCAGAGCCTGCAAACAGAAACTGCTTCATTTCTAGTAAAACCAACATAATTGATAGTATCATTGTCTGCCCACCCAAAACAATTTTATAGATTTGCCTTTGTGTACTTATTTCAAACTACTGACCCCCTACAGTATCACAAATACCAACAGAATTCAACTGGTGTCTGGTATCTGCTGATTTTTCTCCTATTTTAAAGTCCAACCTAGATTATAAATTCGAGTGCATATATGTACATATTATCTGTTATTTGGAAAGACTTGTGTGCAAGATTCTGAAATCCAGAAGTATAATATGCTACATACCTCGAACAAGAGCTGACTTAACCTTAATATATCCCCAGCACCGAGGATTACAGAAAAGAATGACAGAGACACATATTGTTTTAGTAGAAAAAGGTTGTTACAATGGAGTAAGAATCTTCTTCTGTCTCTCCCTAGTGCAGACTCAGGAATAGATTACATGAATGTACTGAAACAAAGTAGGACCAAAGGAAAATAGGTACATTTAAACCATCACTAAAAACTTTAAATTACCCAATTTTGCTTTGTTCTGAAATGCTCTGGGCATGTTCATAGTTGACATCTCCCAGGAAGGCAAGGTGATGACTAACAGCAGCCTTGCAGGAGCTTCTTAAATGGCTCAAACCTCGTCATGAGACTAGACAAATCGAGTCACAGTCAATTTATTCTCCATTGAGACTATGAACTAATGTGTGACAGTGACTTTTAAACTAACATTGAAGGACAGGACCAAGAAGAAAGCATGATTTCCTATTTCATGCAAGTTGCTAATAAATATCCACAGGTCTTAGTCAAATTTGTGTCAATAACCAGAAATGGTTACCCTCATCTCTTGTTCTTAACCTCTTTCTATTACAACACACAGTAATCAATCTGCAAAACATGATATGCTTCTGTATCCATAGAAAGGTTTGTCTTTAGACTTCTGCTCGTACTTCTTGCAGATGCAGTCCTCCACACCAATCTGGCAAACATTTTTATGCTTCCTTGACAATGAATATAAAAAATTGAGTTATTTTGCAACCTGAGGACTTATTGTTGTTTATTTCTTCTTGCCCACTAAAGCAAATAATAATTTTTCCTTTAGCTTAAGTGGGAGAGATGCTGGACAGTAACAGGTGAGTATCTGGAAATCCAATTTACCCATGATTATATTGCAACCCAGGATTCCTTTTGCATTTAGAGACACGGACATATAAAACAAATCTGACAATATACTGTCAAAATTTAAAACTTAATTAGGAAAACAAGAATATTTCCTTGGCTGTGCTGGAAACAGCTCCAAGAAAGACATTTAGCATTTGTACAAAAACATTT
Source organism: Amblyornis subalaris (assembly GCA_018881555.1). Classification (NCBI taxonomy): domain Eukaryota; kingdom Metazoa; phylum Chordata; class Aves; order Passeriformes; family Ptilonorhynchidae; genus Amblyornis; species Amblyornis subalaris. The sequence goes on along the minus strand of JACAXG010000012.1, from coordinate 4,708,959 downwards.
GATCCTTTTCCTTTACTTTGGAAAACCGTAACAGATACATGTGTACACAAATTATACCCTTCACCTCCACATGCACTGAAGTTAGATTACGTCATAACAGAATATATCACAGTTTTGGTAGAGAACTTGGGTTTTTCTTGGCTCCTTTTACCTCAGGAAATGGCCAAAATACAAAAGAAATAGTGCATCAGGCAAGCTATATGTGCTTGAAATCAAATCAAGAGCATACCTGCGAGAGGGACTGTCTGAGGTGTGATATTTGAGCATTGTGGCCTGTAAGATCCTGCTCTGAAACAATTTGCTTAAGCTTCTCCTTCTCTATAGCTATGCTGTTAAAGGCAGACTTCAAAAGAGAATGCACTAAGCAAAAAGAAAAAAATAAAATGAGTGKTTTTTTTCTTGGCTACAGAAATCACATTGACATCTGTTACAATATTTCATCAATAAAGACAGTGAGACTTCCATCCCACAATTACGGACACTTGAAGCAAGGGTCTGAACTTCAAGTAATCCATGCCAAATTAAGTACAAACACGTACAGCTTGCGATCGTAATGTGCGTACTGTATGTTCACACATATCTCATCTCAGCATATTCTTGGTGCTGAACATATGGAAAGGTGCATATTTGGAAAAACTGTGTCCAATGTGTGTTCTTTTCTTTCTGTTTTTTATTTGTACTTTTCAGARTAACAGAAAAATCAGTTCTGCTAAGACTTAATATTGCACTAATGAAGAGGATTACTTGGTCTTCAAACAGGCTTTTGAATTTCTTAAGATATAAGTCTCACATTTTTTCTATGCTTGTTATATAACAGCAAACTGATAACAAAACCTTTTAAAATTGTACTTTTCAGTTTGTAGGACCATTCACTTACTGGCAATAAAATTGCATTTCTAAAGTACATTCCTGTAATAAGCTCTTTTTCCATTGATTCCGCTGACATAGAAAATATTGCACGAAAATGAATGCATAGCATTATGTGTAGCAGTGACACTGAATGGTCTTTGGGGAAAAATAAAGCATTTTGTTCAGAAAAAAAAATGTTTGCAAATTCAGTCACTTATTTACAGAATGCAGAAAGTAATTCAGAAGACTTGGAAAACAATCTCAGAGTTTAACCATGTCTATATTTATGACATTCATGGAAAATATAAGAAGGATAATACACATTGATTTTATGTAAGCCACCTGAACAGCTGAAAGTTCTTATACAGTATCCTCTAATGCAGATGAAAGCCCTGGCCAAAACTAAGTGAAGGCAACAAAGAAACGCAACATAGAATCACATTACAGGAAAGCTTTGCCCTCTCCAGCTACCTTTTTGTGCCATCAAGCAGAATTCTTCTTGAAGCTTCAAGTACTCAGTAGAGCACTCCAGAGGGTCGGTGACATGGCTTGGGGGAGCCTGAAACTCAATGTCTGCACAAAGGTTGGGGTTGGATGAATGCAATCGAACGGGTGACATTGTAGCACTGAAAGGGACCTACAACGAGAAACAGTGAAGAAATGTTGTATAAGGTGTAACCAAACTCTTGACTTTGTTGAAGAAAAATATACTTCTTCTGAAAAGACTTATATCACAATAAGAAGAACATGGTAAGAGTGAACATGTAACTTTTTACTCTCCTAAATCTCAACACAGTTGATGCAGACTTCTCTTGGAATTTTTCACTGAAATAGAAAAAAGAAGGCCCAAACACATAGCTAACAGCTAATGATGGATAATTTAAATTTTAATATTTACAAAAAATGGACAATTTCCTAATGCTTGAAAGATTGCTGGAAAATTGAACCATGAGATATGCTCCTTTATATTTGGACATTTGAGAGTAAGTGTAGATTAATCTGTTGTTTCAATACCAACATTTGAAGTATGCAAGTTCCTCCACAAATCTAGAAACAGGATATAATATTATCAAATACATCATTGAAGTTTTTCAAAACTACTGGTAAATCTTTTGTTGAAACTCATTGTACCGGCAACTATGAAGAGGGAAAAAGCATACAGTCTATTTTCATTTTAACTAAACAAATAAACAACAACAACAAAATAAAATCAAAACTCCTCCTGATTTTCATTTAAAGTACATGAACCATAAATAAATGCAGAGAGATATGGTTTAGTAAGATGGAGCAAAGAATTTAGTCTATTTTTTTTCCACTTCTCCTTCTCCTCTGCTTTTCAGGCACAGTAATAAAATGTACACGCAAGTCTAAGTTATACACACATATCATGTACTGAGCAGTTATCTATATGCTACATATGCACTATATGGCTACTACTGCTATATATGTGATGTGTGTGTGAGTGTATGTTGTATTTCACTTTAATGTTACCATTTACACGCATTTATATGAAAATCGGGCCAAGAACACGATTTTCAAATGTACATGCAAAGGAAAGGCATGCAGAACAACAAATACATTTACCTAAATATTGAGCACTGTTTAACATATTAAGCACTGTTTAGCACATTAAATCTAATTAATTTCATTAGATTGATCAAATGTGTAAATCAAGAATTTTCACACTGCAGATCAATGTAATTGTTCACATACAAAAAATGGGTTCAAAATATAAAATGTCTCTTCCAAGGCATGATAAAGAGCAGTAGATAACATAAAAAGTCATATTACTAAGAATTTTTATCAACAGCTTAATTCTATACTGCCATCAGAGGTTGAACTTGGTACCTTGTTATTTGATTACATCAGGGAATGGTTTTACCAATTCCTTCCTGTAAAAGTGACATCAATACATATTTTTCTGATTCTCCAGTGAAACCCTCAAAATCCTGTTGTATCTCTTAATCATTCCACTCATGAGCACATTCGGTGAAATACTGTTTTCCACTCTGTTCTTTCTCGATTTCCAGATACATATAGCACATAAAATAATAGCTCTGTGGCACCTATCTAATATAAGCTTTATTCCTTCTCTCATGTGTTTTGAGTTCCAGCTATATCAACAAAGTAGGTCTTTTTTACTGGATCTCATTTTAGTCTCATATCAAGAAGAGTTCATAAACAGAAGATGTAGAATAAATTCCTTCCATTCATACTGGATATTTAATGCTTTATCTTCTTYGCCAGTGCTAGACTGCCTCTCTCAAGAGCCCAGCAAAACTAGGTGAATAGACTACTGTGGCTAAGTGTAGGCTAATTTCAAACTTCCTTTCCAAAACTGTTCCCCTTCTTAAATGGGAGAGCATGTTTCCAGAACATTCTGGCTGGGAGCAAAGGTTCAGCTGCTCCAGGTGGGCAGAGTAGGTATCTACACTGTACTTGTGTGTATAGAGCACATACCCAACCCTCCAGACCATCCAGAAGGCAGGAAAGAAGCTGATACCAGCTATTGTGCAGGAGCTTGAGGGAGAGTGCCTGCAGCCCCACGTGCCTGTGGCGATGGGGCAGGTTCCCCAGACCCACATAGACTTGCAGAGCTGCAGGCAGCCAGCCACACATGCTAGGGGACTCTTAAGTCACTCTGTGATGAACCAAGCTGAAGAGATCTSCTTTAGATCCATCATTTCTGCCTCATACCTCAGCTGGCCAGGCTGAAAAGAAATGCTTCTGCAGTGAGGTTTATTAGAAAAACAGTATTTTAGATTATGCCCTAGAAACAGAATTTACATGTTCTACAAATACTGTCACACTACTTGCAAGGAATATACATTCACATGACAGAGACAAGTAGCTGCCTTGCTGACTGCTTTAAATACAAGAACCAAAAATACTCAACAGTTGATTGACATGAACTCTCCTCATATGCATTTGTTAGAAAAGTTTCCAAGCTACTTTCCATAACAGATGAAAAACCACACATTAAACAGACATTTTCATTCTCTTGAATAGGCAACAGTCCAAGAAACACTGCCTATATACTTCTCTTCCCCCTTTTTCCCTTCACTGATGTGCTTTCTCTCTATGTTAATGGTGATTTGATTCTGACTTTACTATCCATTCTCTTTTTGGTTGTTTTTTATTGTTGCTGTTTTGAAGGTTTTTGAAAAAATATTTAGCTTCTTGATGCATCACTCTAGTTTTCTCCATACACACTTCTAGACACAACCTCAAATGAACCTTGTCCCAACTTCCTGCTTTACACCAGAGACGTAATACACACTCATCCATCACCTTCTTCAGAATTACGTGTTCATGTAGGAACAGACTGTTCCTGGTGGAGTGGGTTGTAAGGAGAACCTCTTTCTGCTGTGCATTTAGCTGATATAATTCTGCATCCCTCAGTCTATGTACACAGCTTCACTGTCTGGGAGTGACAAGCACTTTGCTGCATCAGCCAGGAAGAACACGCCGTGGCCACGAACACTGCAACAGCTAAAGTGTTGTTTTGATGTCTCTAGTTTTCCTTCCTCCTGCATTTTTTCCAGCTCCTCCAAGACCTTCCTCAACAGGTCCTCGCTTCAGCTGCAGGTAACACCTCAGCAATTCCCTGTACTCTTACTGCCTTCCAATCCAAGTCCAGCTGCATTTGTCCACTGAAGCACTCCTTAGGTAAGGAGTATAATCCTTGCCAATGCTGTTTAACTGCTGCTGAGTCTATAGGTTAGAGCCTCCCACCAACACAGCTCAGCCCTGTAAACTGCGAACTGGGTTGATTCCTGTGCTAGGCAGGCAGGCAGACCGACAGAGTCAAAATAGCAATCGGTTATGGAGCACAGCATTCAGCATCAACTGATTAGGGAGGAATACATTTAGATAAGTTAATCTGGAAGCTGGAGAAATGCTGATATCTCATGCTTTTTAGTAGGAGGGCATAGCAGTAACTTTCGTGGTTCCGGTAGCAGGAGCTCAAGATAGTTAGGCTTAAGCAGAAACTGTGTCTGATCTAGGGGATTTTAGCTTCAGCCTGGAATAGCAGACCTTGGAATACTTTAAGCTGGTGAAGACATCCACCACTTGGGCTAGATAAGGAGTATGTATTTAAAGCTCACTTCAGTCTTTGGCTGCACAGTCTTCCCTGACTTGCTGTTGTACTAATCAATTGATGGATTAGTACTAACATCTATATTGGGCCTTCCTAATCAGTACTTTCTTGATAAAGCAGCAGCTGAAGATATCCTTTTGATGCTAATGCAATTTCAAGAACAGGACTCACCCATCTAGTTCCCAGCCCCTGTGTTGATTTCATAGCTCCATATTTTCTGACAGAGACTTAGAGAATTAGCAAAACTAAATACAGACACTGAGGTAGTAATATGACTTTTTGGGATTATGGAATGTAAACAGAAAGTGCCTCAAACAAAAAGGCTAACCTTATACTAGTTATAAAAAAAAAATCAGAGAGTTTTATAAGTCCATGGTTATTTGTAACAAATCTGCTTGGTTTTTTCTTGCTATAGACTGTCACAACAATCTTTTAAGAGAATGTGATCATTTTTTTCTATTTTGTATAGTATGTCAAAGACATATTCAGTCCAGGGCCTGAGTCTGTCACTTGCACTTGCATAAAGGAGGAGAGACATGTACCACATAAACAAGCTCAGACCCATATTTATGGAATTAATTTGTGTTGGGCCTGACACTTCTGAGAAACTCAGCTGGAAGTGGGTAGCATGGACAACTCCAAAAAGTGCAAGAAACATTTCATAAGCTTATTACACAATCAAGTTACACAGCTTCCCATCTTTAGAGCTATCCCTTGATTTTTAAATCCACTCACTGTTGTAGCCACTGCAGCTGCCAGTCTCTGCCGGCGTCGTGTTGTGCTGAACTGGCCCTTCGGTGCCGGCCCTTCCTGACAGTGAATGCAAGAAAAGAAGGAAGTAGAAAAAGAGAAGGGAAAGGGTGATGGGACACAGGAAGATGAAAGGTGATCAGAAAAGGGAGAGGGAGAGTCTTTAAGTGGGTTTCAATTTTGTTAACTCTTATGGCCTACACAGGTTGAGGACATATCATATGTTTTCAGCTGTGTATGCCAGAGACATAAAAAGCTGGATACTTCACTAAAATTATCTCCAGATRAGTTGGACTGCAGTGCACTTACTAAGACTACCAAAAAAAACCTATAAGCATTGCCATTCAGAGTCATAAGGCAAAAATGGAATAAGAAAATGAAAAGGATGCTACAGCATGCCAGAAAATAAAACAAAAATCAAACTCCTGGGCGTCACTTGACCATCTAGAAGATGAATTCTGAAAGAGATCACTTTGCATTCGTGGAAGTGCATGAACTGTGGTCACTGAAGATGCATGTGTCTCAATGGTAAGACTTTTCAGTGTGCATGTTATATAGTGAGTTTTCTTATGTAGTTATTCCTGTACATAGCTCTGGCATTTCCACATCCATCTCTCAGCCTATTGATTCATTTTCTGCACACATMACTTTCTTGAGTTCCACCTACTTTTCCCATACATTACTGAAGGCTTGGCTTCCAAACCAAGGCAAAAAATCAGATAAACCAGCACAAATAAAAACTAAGTATTCCAACAACTACTTCCTTTTCTGCATGCCTAACTTGTGGCCTCATCCTGCCTAATTTTACATTTATTTTACTCATAAGAAAATTCATCATGGTACATTGAAGTCAAGCAAGTAACTGTCTAATGCAGAGGTGCTCCACACCTGTCATAAAGTCATTCTATTTAATCTCTAATCAAAAAGTCATTATTTTGAAGCCATTTAAAGATTTTGAAGATTAGAAAATACATCTTTCTGCTTTTAGAAAACAATTCTCAATTCCTTTACATTTTTCTTCACCTATAGCCACTTCAGTATTTTTAGATCTATATACATTTTACTTTTTCTGCAAGCAGCCTGAGAGACATACAAAAGACAAGGTACAGATTGGATACATGAGCACTATGCTGAAGAACAGGATAGCGTATTTCAATTATTAGCTGAACTGTCTTGCTTCTGTAACATTCCCAGTAGGGTTGCTACAGCTGAGAATGGCCAAACAATTCACCCTCTGGCTGATATCAGTGGCAATGCCACTGACAATTGGAAGGGTTGTCTAAAGATCACAGTAAGAGAAGACTTGTGGTGTAATATTTTATACAATTGTCACATCAAAAAGAGATGTACATAACCTCTAAATTACTGAGAACAAACTCTGCTAAAGCTCTTTGTGATCTACAGAAATACGTCTATCCTGTGGATAAGATTTTGGAAGAATATCCTTGTTTAAATAATAGGGACATGTACAGAGAGAGATATGTACAAATATATATATAAGATTATGAACGCAGGTATCCGTTGATGAAATGGTAACAGTGAGCTTTGCAGAAACACACACTCTCCTCAACACAATAGAAAGTGAGGTCATAATCTGAGTTGTCATAAAAAGAAATACTTATTTAAAATAAAAAGTAATAAGCTAGTCTGGGTTTGGTTTCAGTTCTGAGCTGAAAGCCTCAGTAGAGCAAGATTTTTCAGGTTACTCCATACTATACAGCTCTATATTAAACTATTCCCCCAGGGGAAAAAAAAATAAAATAGAAAAAATTAGTCTTGGAACTTTACAACTTTGAGGGGAACCAAAACATCACTGGTTCATTTTATTGCTTTGCAGTAATACTTCTTCTTCTTTTAAAGATTTTTAGGCTATCATGAGAATGATAACTTAGCCTTTTACCTAAAGGGAAATAAATTTTAAAAAAAACCAAAACAAAACCAAACCCCACAACTCAGTTTTTGTACAAAAGTGTAGTTTGTAAAATGAATTAATACAGGTCAACTAACCTGCCATTGCAGGCCATTTTCATAAGATCTCAAACAGGCTTTTTAAAAACAAAATGAACCTCCTTCATAAAAGCAATCTTTCTTTAGAGAAGCAATTAATGTGCTACTCTTGAGTAAAGGCCTGTAAATTCAGCTGTTAATCCTAAATAATTTAGCAATATTAAACACGCAAACCTGCAAATGTACAGAAACATGCTATGCTCAATTTTACTTCAGGGAGTAACCCCACCCTAGTTACTGGGATTAGCTGTGTGGGCAAAGTCAACTGCACACAAAACTGGTAAATTTAAGCCGTAAATATAAATTTCTAGGAAACAAATCAAGCAGCTTTATTTACAAGAAAAAGTATGTTTTGAATACATTACACACCTAGCATTCATACTGCAGAATGTGCTAGCAGGAATACAACAAAAGCTATCTTACTAACAAAAAAATGGTAACAAGTACAACACAAAATCTGGATGGGAGAATTCCTTCCTTACATCTCACGCAGTGGATACTGAGCCAGCAGAAATTGCACCCTCGCTCCCCATCACTCACACAGAACACACCTGTATGTAAAGCTCTCTGATTTTTATGCTTCCTAGCAGGATGCTCTCAACATCATACTATCAGAGGGTCGTGTTGGTAGTTAACAACTGCTCATTCTGAAATACATWGGTACAAGTACTCCAAACGGAATTCATAGTGAAACTAGCTTAAAGTTAGTCTGTTAATATTAGCATTATCCCCTAAAACTAATGAGATGTATGGGGAAAGTAACAGAACAGAAATTACATTAGTGCCAAATGTCAACCATTCAATAGCAAATTATGTGTAAGCACCATGACAAAAAGATCACAGATTAGAAAAAATTATTCTCAGTAGGGGATATCCTGATAAACAGTTCATAAAGAGTTGGAGTAGTCTTGGAAAAATGACCAATATGGAAGGCCAGTGAAAGTAGAAGGAATGTCTAACAGAAGAACAAAACGGGAATTAGCTTAAAGGGCACCTAGGCATTGGAGAAATTCCATATTTTAGTAGCAAACTAAGCAAATTAGGAATGATTTGAGTCAGAGTGAGGCCATCTTCCCAGATATGGCAGCTCAAGCATTCATGAGACAGGACAGCCCTTGGAAGAATAAACTGAGCCTATACTAGGCAAGATAATGGAGTAGCCATAAAGTATTCTTCATCTTCCATACAATTTAGAACAAATTTATTGTTTCCATTTCACTGTAAATTAATTTATAAATCAGCCAACAGTAACTTAATGCTTTGCTATAACTAAATAAGCTTTATATTTCCAGCATGAAGCTTGCCAGGAATTAATGCTGACCCAAGTTAGGCAGAGTTCTTTATCAACCCAGAAATGACAGACCCATGTGGAGCAGTGCTATGCACACAAACTCTCTCAGAGGAACCTGCAAACCAACCCTATCCAAAAATTTCAGGAGCTGAGGCACACTCCTACCAAACCACAAGCAGCGGTTTGAGAGTCAGGTGCCAATGACAGAGGGCCAGACCAGTGCTGCTTTGGCAGAGTGTAGGTAACACAGGAACAGCTCATTATTCACTATGACCCACCAAAAATCATCATCCATGGACTGCTTTCATCATTTTTGTGGATAGGACTTCTCTGAGACTACTGCAGCATGAAAGAAGAGCATGCAATGGTGACTGACTCTTCATAGGCACCAAGTACTTCAGGCATTTTCCTGATATTTAGATGTGCATGTGTTATTCAGCACCAGGGAAAACCAGTGATCCTTCAATTGCAGATAATAGGACATGATATCAATCACTAAAACTCCTTTGTTAATAAACCCTTTTAATCCTAACAGATACTTCATTGTTCAACCTATTGTGATTTATCAAGGTATAACAGGTAGAAAGAAAAATCACCTACAAGAGCTGCAATGGGAAAGCTGGCGCAACTATAACCTCTTCTTTCCCTAAGATTAGTAATCTCAGATGAAAACKCCTTAATGCACCTATTGGGGACATATTAAAAGCTTTCAAAGTTTGCATGAATTTCATGGTATTTGAATGGATCCCAAGTTGCTGACATTTATTTACTCAGTAGCAGACATCACAGTGGTGATTGTTAACTCCTGAAGCCAGTTGAATAGTTTTCATTATCAGTTGCTCAGTTATAAAAAAGATCAGCTTTTGGATCAGACCTCAAAACACACAACTGCTTCCAACAAAACACAAGGCAGCAGGAATATGTGGATGTTATCCTTATTTCTGTGCTTTTACCTTTCAGCTCTATGGAAGGATGGGGTAAATTCTTGCTTCACATAATTTATTCCTTGGTTATTTGATTTGTTTCCATATTAGCCTTTTCCATAAGAGAAGGCTTGTGAAAATAATCATTGGTAATATTACAAGTATAGGTTTTAACAAAGACAACTGGTGTGTTTAGCATTTCACTCTGCTTTTAACTTGATGTCACTTGTTCAACTGCCTTTCTTTGCAAGATTGATATGGAATAGCAGGATCCCCATGTGGTGCACGTATATTGAGTTTTATCCACCTTAATTGACTAATATTCAGATCTCCCTCCTTTCCCTAGATGGCAATGTTTTCATATGAATGAAAGTAAAATCACTACTTTTCTTGTTACCTTCTCTAGGTTTTGAACAACAAACTGAGATTTAATTTACTTCATCAGAAACATAAGGAACAGCACACTGACTTCCTACTTTCAGCTAACACATCCTTTYGTGCATAGAAGTTAATCTAAAAGTACAGTGAAAAGTAAAACATTGCATTCAGTACCTGAAGTTGAATTTTTGCATCTTTGCTGACACTTTTTGTTCTCCATCGTCTCGTGACCCGCTTGTCTTTCTTTGAAATATCTACACAGTTAGCCTACATTGCACAAATAGTTAAAAGCAACAAAGTACTATTAAGTTGACACAAGCAACACAGACAATACAGCAAGTTAGTAAAGAATTGTAGCATTAGACATGTACAAATTAGAAAGTAAGTAGAAGAATGCTGCTGCTGGGGCCCGAAATTGGAGCAGTGATCAGCTGTAGCCATCCATACACTTTTATAAACACACAGTATAATTAGCTCCTTTAGCAAAACTACTGGTACCCTTCTTTCATGGGTGCATAATACTTAGGACCAGATCTTGAAATCCTCATGGATTTCTATTGTGGTACTACTCAGATATTTGTACAGACAAGAGGATTCAGTGAAAAATGAAGAAAGTATTCACGATTTAGAATCTGCTGTTGCATTCTGTCGAGAGGAAAACTCACCCTGAACTGGGAAACAGTCCAAAACTTGGGACCTTTGTATTATGCCCCCTTTTCTAGAGCATGCAACTTGATCATTGAGGGTCTTTGGGTCTCCAATCCTTAAAAAACTTAAAATGTTATCTTACTCAACATAACAAAAACTCCTTAAATACAACTTCAATTTATACGTGTATTCCATTGTAACAGTTCTCAGTTTTGTTCTGCAAATTACTTAATCATTTGATTTGTCCTATTTAACTCAAATAATAAATACTTCTTCATTATTTGCTTACACATGAAACAGAAACAGTATTACACATGATTAAAATAAACATATAAGATAAACATTTCATCCAAGATTTACTATTATTTCAGAAAAACATTCTGAGTTAACAGACAACACCTCTATATTTCCCTTAACACAAAGAACAAATGTTTCAGTGTAATGATTTATGTTCAAGCATATTTACCTGCATGTCTGTGAAATTTGGTGCTGACTGAGTTCTTTGTAGTATTTCTAAATTTTGAAGAAGTTTACTGAGTTCCACAAGGTTAGACTGACAATGAGCAAGATCTAACAAATATAAAATAAAAATACATTAGGTGCTTTAGTTCAGACTTTTTTTTGCCATGGTGTCCATTTTTAGCACTTAATTCCATTATAAAAGTTAAATGTCCAAACCCCTTGTTGTAAGGCATCCAAGTAAAGTTTTATTTTTAGAGATGTTGAACACTTGTTATTTCTATAGCAGTCAGCAACAAGTCTGGACCTCAAAAACTGATCAGATTTGAACATGACATCCATAAAAATAATGCAGATTATTAAGATAAATTTTAAAACATCCCAAAACATAGACAGCAAATTTCCCGCCTAATATCTAATTATCTGACGAGCTACTTCATGTGCATGTAAAGATGTAACTTAACCGTTTACTGACTTGATTCTTTCTTATTTTATATCAACAAGTTTTGCTGAAAGAACAAGGCATGAAAAGATAAAAGTCTAACCTTCTGCACATCTGTCCATCTCTTCCGAGTCCTGCAGCCAGGCTGCTACTTTACTCTGACCAGTAGTGCAGGTGACAGGAAGGCTGTTACTGCAAGGTATAGGAGGCTGCCAGGGGAAGTTATTTTGTTGCACCTAAAGCATAATAAAATGCTAAAATTTACTGTTTTTATGTTGCTTTGTCAATGTAATGACCATACTACTTCAGAATAGAACCCAAGACTCGCATTTGTGTTTTCAGAGACATCTGTGATTTGTCTGCATATTCCCAAAGATGCAGATTTTTCTGAACAGCACATTGGAGAACCAAACCAAGAACCTCACAAGCAAACTGTGTTTGCTAGCCACCAGTTAGGAAAACTGTTGTTTAAGAGAAAGAACATTATCAATCAGCAAAGAGACAGATTTATATGTGATGACAAAGGCTAGTGCAAAGCGTATGGGTGGTGAATGCTTTGCAAGATCTCTTCAGCAGCCCACTAAAGAAGTAAGGCTAAATTAGACAGTATTTCAGCTGCACACACTCACAGCTTTTCGCTGGCCATTGCTTCCCACAGTGGAAGCTCCTGTCTTATTGGCATTACAAGAAGAGCCCACTGAAACTGCCCACAAGCAAGCCATGAGTATTCAACAAAAGAACACCTCACACCTTTCCATCTGACACGTTGGCAGCTGGTGAAGACTCTGTAGTAGATGCAGAAGGGAATATATGAAAGCTGGCATCCCTCGGAGATCTCACAATCTCGTTCTGACGGTACAACCGGTGGTGGCGTAATTTTGAAACCCATGCATCAAATGAATCCTGTGATTTCACCTGAAAAAAAATTTACTATCAAGAAAGCATTCRAGATACTACTTTTCCGCACAGTCTTTTACAATTTTGTTTATTTCTACTGTAGATGAAAAAATGCTATGTACTTGTACTTTTTACCTTTAGGTGATAGATGTGTTCTTCTGTGTCAAGATCTATTCTACGAGCCTTTTTTTTTATAGACATGACTGATAAACCAACATCAATGCTCCCATGGACCTTTCCTTTCTGTATCTAAAAAGAAAAAAATCAGGGTAAGAATTTGGAAGTATCATGCACTTCTTCAATATATTTAACAGAATAATATTTGGTGCTGAAATGGTTTCCCGTTTTATAAACATTTTAACATAAAGCCATATTAAAAAAAAAAAAAAAGCTGCACTCAGACCAACCATTTAACCACTGATTATATTTATATTCAGAAAAAAGTATCTCACAAGAAGTGCTCAGTACAAAGCCAACCCCAAAGTTGAAGTGTGTTGGTTCACACCAGTGCACAGGTACAGGTAAGTGAGAAGCACAGAAAATTAGACAGTACTTGGCACCCTTGCTGCTACCACTTGATAGTTATTGATATCAGATCTAACTAATTTATTGCTACCCTTTACATCTCTAGAGTACATTGTTCTCTAGGAATTCTTTGTTCTCTCAATTCTTCGTCCTATCCACATATCTCAGAATAATCAGCCCTGACTGACATAAAAATTGGAAAAGAAAAATACATGGTCAGGTTAATCTTTCAAGCAGCTTTATTCAAGAAACTACTTTAAGTACCGTAACTTATATTTCCATAGAAGTAAAAAAATTAGAATTCTTGAGGACATAACTAAAATCTTACATGCTTTATCTTTAAATCCATCAACAACTTTCATGTATGTACTGTCAGAAATATGCTTAGAGTGAGTATGAGCAGGCTAAACTTCATTAAAACTTTTAAAATAGTCTACAACTCTACTTACATCAATTGGTGACTTTGAATATTTCAACATTCCATTATCCAGGACAAAAAACCTCTGAAATTATAAGAAAAAAATCAACAACATTCTTTCTTAATGAGCAGATGCAATTTAAACTGTGTACAACAACTCATCTGGAAAAGTATTACCCTGTAGCAATTAAGGAATGTTTGGAGGTTGGAAGGAGAGGATAAATACAGTATTAAATAATTTTCTCGCTTCTTTTTGACAACAATTATGTTCTAAGCAAGAAAAACTAGATTCTTTTTTCAACATTATGATCTAGGTTTATCTTAACAAACTTCAATAATGAAGGTTTTGTTGGGGTTTTTTTCAGTTTTCCAGACAATTTAATAAATTCTGCAAGAAACACACTGTAGGACAAGAGAATTATAGCTGTTTCTTCATTTTCTTCCTGGTGGTTTTTTTTCCCCACACAAGCTGGTCACATTTCAAATTAACAACCTACCTTCCCTATCCAGAAACTGAAAAGTTTTTCCTAGTGCAAGATCTACATCTCAAAAGGAAGACTATCTGAAAGACCCTGCTCTAGCATCCAAAACTTTGTGCCTTATGGCAGAGCTCTACTGTGAAGTAAAGATGAGATTGTAACTCATGCTGATGATACCTTTTCTAGTGGTAATCTCGGTAATACAGGTGTTAGCAGTGCAAATATTAGAGCATTCTCAGCAACATCCCCAGGTCAGGGGAGGGCTGCTGTTTTAGCTGTTAGTCGGTGATACAGGGTGAGCCACTGCATGTTAACTGACACGGTTACCAGGACTGGCCTAACCTGACGATGCCTGTCTGTGCTATTGCTACACCTTTATTTTGCTGAGCAGCTCTGACTTCTGGCAGAGAGCAGAATCCCCTACTGGCACTCCTGGAACTGAAGCTGTCCTAGCTTGTCTGTACCAGATCACTCAAGCTGCACTGCAGTCAAGTTAATGTAGACTTGGGCACTCAACACAAAGATACAGCCTACCAGGAAACTGGACTTGAAAATGAGATTCACTAACTTGCGTTTATCATCACTACCTTTCAAAACATGCTAACTAATTCCTGTTTTCAGAGTGCAAYCTAAAGCACTAACCTACGTTGAAAACCCAGAACACAGCAAAATAATATGCTTGATTCTCAAAGCTGTCTCAACACGGAAGGGAAGGACAATGGTTTCATGATGTAAACCTGTTAAACTAACACTACAAGCAGGGTCAGTAATCAGATGGCAGAAAATCTCCCCAGAAGACAGTTCTAGAAATCACGTGAGTTACATAAGAGATGGTACCAGTATTTAACACAGGGCAGGAAAACAGTGCTTTTCTCTACCCCAGCTGAAATCAGCATACCTGGAGACATAACTTGAGTAAGATGTCAAAACAACAGGAACGTTTTTAGAGGTTTTTTTAACCTAGGTATGGTCACTAATGGACTTCACAAGAACATGATATTCATGTCATATTGCTCTGTCTCTCTAAGCTGCATACACAAAAGAAAATTGTCTTTCATCATCATTTCATTCCAAAGCACACTGTACTTCAGAGAATGATAAGCTCACCAAGTTGCACAAACTGCAAAGCTATTTGGTATGCTGCTAAAGCACGTTCAGAGCTGTCAGAATATGACAATATTATGCAATGTATAATAGACAGAAGATGCTATATATGGCTTTGCTAGCAGAACACTAACACAGCACATGCCACAATTACTGTCTCTGAAGTTCCTCACTGGCCTCTCAGCACAAAGCATTGTTACAGAAACTCCAGGATATCCAGGCCAGCATTGAAAAAAAATAAACTTATTAACAAACCCACAGTTTCAAAATCTAAGTTCAGCATAGCTCCTAAGGTGAAACGTAAGGCAGAGTAGAGTGGGATGCTAAAATGTGAAGTCCTTAATCACATTAAAAATCATTTACACAGGTAACCGCTCTAAATTCATACAGATCATCAGTAGTGATTGCCTTTACAGAACTGTCAAAGTTGGACTCCCCTTGCTCTCCTATAAATTAATTCCTTACTGAAACAGACCTTGGCCAAATAACACATTAACATAATATATTTTAAATATATTTTATTTAAAATAATAAAATGGTGGAGCAGTGGTTTATTCCATAAATTCTTATGTATCTCATTATTGATTTTTTGCAGGGTCAGAGTGGTTTGTTGGAGGTGCAGGATTGGTATGCTTTTTCATGTTTCATCTGTATCAGTTTGGAATCCATTAATCTGTCTCGACTACATTCAGGCAGCGTGTAAGTATCTGGCTGCTGAAACTACAAATTCTAGTTAATTAAAACAAAGCCAAAACATCTAAGGCAGATAAGCATGGACAAAAAAAGGGTGGTAGGCATACGTATAACTTAGTACAACATCCAGAAAGAACAGAGAAATTAGAAAAAAGCTGTAATTTATACTAGTATGTACCGCATCTGGACTCAAATCTAAGTCCCACAGTCTTTAACAAGAAAGAAACCCAAAGTTAATACTTTCCCAGAAAAACCACCATGTATAGTAAAAGATTTCACTACCCTTTGTAGTAAAATGCATTCTGTCCCAGAAAATTTTTTTACTTCAAGTACCCTCAGGAACAAAATACATCTCGTTGCTAAAAAAAGGGGGGGAGGGGAGAAATGCAATTATTATGGTATGAAATACAGACAAAAGAGTTTATGAACACCAGGTGTAAGGCTAACAAAAGCTAGAATCATGCATGGAGATATGTGTCCAAATTAACTAAACAGAATCAGGAGATTTGGGGCTGAGTTTCAGGGTGTTTTGGGTTTTTTTTTTAAATAGAGACATCTTACGGCAAAAATGCATAGTCCCACTGCATGCCCACAATGAAGATTCCAATCAAGAAGACAAACAAAATTCGGAGACAAAGCTGAACAAATCTACTCAGTCAGCTGACCTGAAGGGGAATACTCTCCTGTAAGAACACCTTGGATCCATGGAAAAGCCCCTCAGCTCTCCTCTGCTACGTACTTTAATGTAAACTCATTGCAATCTTAGAGCACACAGCTACACTTTGTTATAATATATTGGAAAGAACAAAAGGGATATTGATCAAACCTCTTAAAACACAAGGCATCTGCAGCCTTATTTACAAATTCTGTCTGAATTTTGAACATAAGCTTAGGCAGCAGGCACTGGCATTTGAGAGCCATGAACTGTGTCTGCAAACTAATTCTGTACACAGGTGGAAGAAAAAGTCATACACCAAATTCATTGGTATTTATTTGACATCCTAATTTCATCTAGACAAAAAAATCCCAACTCATAAAATAAGGTAATAACCTTCTGACTGGTTTATGAGACATTTACCTTGTGCCAACCTTTTAATGGCCATTTTCTCTTTTTGAGCATGAAACCTTCATGTTTATCTGGCTTCTGGACATTGGTCTGGCCTATTTTCAGACCCTCTATGATTTCCCAGCTGTCAGGTTCCTGGTGAGAAAGCATGAAGACACATTGATTAATTAACCGTGCACACACATGGTGAAAAATTGCACTTATAGCAATGCAAGACAAAGAGTAGGAGCTGGGCTTTTAAATCAACCTCTTTAGGTACCAAACTACATGGTCACTGTATTATGTCTGGCTGTATCTCATTTAAAACTACTAAATACAAACATTTTTGGAAGTCTAACCCTTACCAGGTAAGGTGCATAGTAACAGTGCCCTTTGTGGTATTTCTTAATCATAAAGAAAGGAAATTTTCTGATCTTTAAAATAAAAGCTACATTGGTTCTGGATGCTCTAGTTTTTCCTCCAAATCAGAACAACTAGCAGAAGAGGTTACTTTATTGTTGATTTTGAGTGTAGCTAGCAATAATCTTCAAAGGCATTTCATGACAGTTTCATTGGCTAATTGCGCCTTCAGAAATCTGCAAAAGGATTTTTTTTTTATTTTCCTGCATTCATTTTCACTGTATTATGAGAAATTTATAGGAAAGCTAACTAATTTTCTCTCTAGAGAAAAACACAGGAACAGTATAATTTGAGACAACCAGTTGTATGCTTTTCATGGAGCCAATTAAAGCATATTTCTGGTACATACCACTTCTTATGCATTATGACTGGTGCAACTCAAGCCAAATTTACAATGCAACATAGTGAACAGGCAAAGAACAATATTTTTAAAGAGAAAAAAATGAATTCATGCCTTTATTTCTATCCTCTTGCTACTACTGTAATCAACAGAATTCTGCACCAGTTTAATATTCTCTTATTGCCTGCTTCCTCAGAGTGTATTTTGTTAAGTACACCTTACGAAGTTGTAAACTTGCATTTTCTCAGCTGATCTGTCACAACTCCTAGCAATGTTATGAAAGGTTATCAAGAGAAGAAGGTGGTCATGTAGCATCAAACATTTAAAGGGAAAAAGAAATTGTGTGTCTCCCCATTTCCCACAAAACTGTTCAAAGCCAAGCACTGTCAGTCTTTTATAACACCTTCAAATAAACTACACAGCCTTGAAAACATCAATATTACTATTATGAAAGTACAGTTGCAAAGGTAACAGCAAATTTCAAAACTACAATTTTCAATAAGGTCTTGGTATTTTGAGAAGGGTGAAAAGCTCTATCCCAAATAATACATACTGCAGTAAATTTTAACAGAAATCTTTATTCAGCTTAGTTTTCCCTGAATAACTATAAACTGTAACTATTCCATTGTCTGTAAATGCCATACTCAAAATCCACCTTTTTTACTTCCCTGTGTTTTGCTTCAATATTCTATTTCCATTCTATAGAGGGAAGCAACAGGTATTACTTTTTCCCTACAAGGAAGTACTTGGCACTTCAGCGGGACAAATTAAACTCTAAGTCCCCTGGGGTGAGCAGAGAGTCTCTCTCTGCATCTCTGCAAACTGATTCTTCACCATATTGATTTCTCCTTTAGATGATCAGCTGCAGGCATAAGTCTTTTATCTACTAGATAACATCAGTATTGATTACTTCTCAAACAGAAATCACACAATCTCATATAGCTATTCACTCAAACAAAAGGCCAGATACAGAGGGATAAAATGAGCAACTACTTGGTGCAGTGTGGATACCTGTCTTCTGCTGTATCAGTGCTACAAGATGTTCTCAAACCCTCCTAACGATCCTAACTCTGCCTCATCCCATAGTTTTGGTGTGTTGAGATATGCCCAATACAAAGGACATTATGATAAGAGCAGCCAAAAATGGGGAAAAAACAGAGTGAAAGTGATATGCTTGAAGAGTCCTCAGCCAATGCCAGCTCTCAAGTACAGCACCAGTACTTTAGGACTTCAGTGATTCCATATGGATTACATGAGACACAGCCCTGTGCAAAGCAGCGGGACTGGGGGAACACAACAACTTTCAGTCCCTGGGTCTGCATATGCCCCATGCATGGGGATTAAGGGAGCCACTATTAACAGATTTCTCAACTTCAGTCTTTTGACTGCAAAATATTTATTTTCTAAATAAAAAAGAATAAACCATTTCATTTTCCCTGGATTAACAGAATATTTCCTTTTGAAATTGTTTTACCAGGTCTGTTTTAGAACTTACAGACATTTAATTTCAGACTTTTCTTTTCCACCAAATATTCCATCACAGGATCCTCACCTTTTCAGTAACAATCTTACTGTGGTATAAGAAGTATCTTAAAATGAAGCCTTCTTTATGTGGAACTAGACTTGTTTGGAATCACTTATTCCAGAACTGAAGAATTTACCCGGAAAGAAGTTGATTTCAAAACCACATGCAGGGCTCCAACTTTCACAAACTGGTGGTGTCATCCCTGCAGTTCCATCCTTTTCTCTGCCTCAGGAAAGAAGGTGTCAGCAAGAGATTTTAAATTTCCAACTACCCACAAGGGATGTCATTAGGACATATTTTTAAAACTAATATTTATTAGCAGCAATTTTAGACTTGGATATGATTTGCTCCACCTTAATAAGAGAATTGGACTGGAAAACTTCTCAAAGTCATAGACCCATATAATATCCTGAGTTGGAAGGGACCCATAAAGTCCCTTCTAGACCCATACTCTGAGATAGTAAAATTTGTTCCTGAGGCCATCCATGAGAAAAAAAAAATCCTTAATTTTGTTAATATAACATTTACTAAAGATTAATGGCTCCTCTGATACCTCAGTCATGGGACAATAAGCTCCAGGGCAGATGCACAATATACTCGGTGGTAGAATCATACAAAACACTGTCCAAAAGTGGTAGCCAAACTACTTTACAACTCTAGAGGGAAACTTACCACCTAGATTCATCTCAGACTTTTGTTTACCTTGGATAGAGAGAGATGATCGCTTTCAAGGAACTGCTTGCTTAAAGAAGGGTCTGTGCTTCCTGAAGAAGCCTTCCGCTCCAAAATGTGAACACTCTAAAAAAATAAAGAAAACATCATGGCTCAAAACGTACAAAATACTGCCCATCTATTACTTAAATGCACAAATGGTTTGCCTTCAGATGTAATATACTTCTCTTTCTTTTTTCACTATTGGTTTTTAAATTAATTACTTTGTTTAACCTAGAAATGATGGTGAACTAAAAAAAGCCAGGAAAGACAAGTAATGCAGTTCTTACCTACACAGGTTCAAAGTGCTCCTAACCAGACCTATCATGTTTTCTGCTAACATACAAGACACCGAGAGCACATATTGTGCAGTCAGCACTGCCCTACATTCACTTCTGCACATAAGATATTCCTGCCTCTAAAATTTTCATTATCACACCTTAGCATTTTGTTATTGGCTTCTCAACTGAGATAAAGTAACTCATTACACAAATGCTTTTAATAGATTACATGTATTAACAAGATCAGTTACTGTGTCTCAGCTGATGGGCTTGCTGGTGAACATTCATGGAACACCGTGATCTTAAACCACTGCAGCTGTTTTTAC
Source organism: Amblyornis subalaris (assembly GCA_018881555.1). Lineage (NCBI taxonomy): Eukaryota > Metazoa > Chordata > Aves > Passeriformes > Ptilonorhynchidae > Amblyornis > Amblyornis subalaris. The sequence continues at coordinate 4,688,346 of JACAXG010000012.1, read as the reverse complement.
ATATGACAATACTGTGAAATTTTATATCTTCAAAGCATGTAATAAAAATGAAATACGTGTCAAAACTASTCCTGAAAAAACTGCTATTCTTAAAAGGCATCTAAAAATTACTTCCCATTTTCCAGAAATGTTTCACTCCTATTTTATAAAAGAAAAAGCATTTTTTATACAGGAGAAAATAACCACACTCTTCATGCTTGGAGCTGCATTTCATTCTCTGGTGAAATTTTGCTACATCTTATACTATTATTTGGTAAGAATTCTACCAAAACATGTCATTAGTATCTCTTTGGCCAGGACATGCAGTACAATGACAAACTTCCAATTGCAATTACCCTCTAAGAAGCACAATTTTTTCTCAACTGAAAACACCAATTAAGTTTTGTTCACAATTAAGCTTCTTTACATTAACTGAAGAGGAGATAACACAGGTACCAGTGACAGCAGAAACAATCGGGGAATAAAAAACCACAAACAAACAGCAGTGTAAATATTATTGTTTATACAACCAATTAAGTACATAAGGACCATAAACAAACTAAATGAAAATAAACACAGCTATTCATTTAAATGCATATATAACACAAACCACATCTTGCTCCAGAGCAACACACAGACCTTCATTGTTCTCTTTCAAGTTGCAACTGTGAATGAGAATAGGAAAATATGGGGACTGCCTCTGTTGTCAGTGGAGATTAATAAGCATCGCTGCCACCATGCAACAATAATCGGTATTTATTTTCAGTTACTTTTAATTAAATTTTACAGCGAAGAATGTGGAAAAGCAGCAGTATTATGTTACTTCAGGACCAACCAGCAAAAAGCTTTGTCATTTATGCTTTGAAAACTTCTGCTTTATCAAAGGAAGGCCAATCTTCTTACTTAGCCCAGTGTATTTTACTAGTCAGATGAGGAAAAACGTTTGTATGTATGTAGCACAAGTTTCTATGTTACATATCAAATAATTTAATAAACTAATTTGAGCTGAGAACCACAAAGTTCCTAATGATAAGCTTTCTCAATGAATAGAGGAAATTCTTCTTATGTACACAGTATCACATTTAAACAATATACAAAAAAAGCTAAACCTGCTCTGCCAAGGAAGACTAAAATGTCTCTTGATTAGCATAATCAGGATGATTCCCAACTTTCTTGCCAGTTTTGTCTGGCAGGCAGGAATCCATCTTGAGATGGAGCAATGCCCAACACAGATGTTCTGGAKGTCTCATATGTAGCAGCTGGTGCAGTTTGTTGTTACATAATTGCAATTGCATTTTGTACAATATTTAGAGAGGAGTAGCACAACAGCCCTTGGCTTGCCAGATTTCCAGTGACATTTTCAATTGCATGATTTTAAGTCAGGAAGGTTTTGTGCCCTTTTTTTTTTAATTAGCCCTCAGTCATTACAGTTCCACTTCAGTTGAGAAATACATTATTAGCTAACAGCACTTTAATGAATGCTGACTTACTCAACTATTTTTTTGAAAATTAGAAAATGAACACCTTTTAAATAAAATTGCTTTCTTTACATTCCTTACTTCCAGAAGTGTTGGCTTCTTTTCTACATATGTTTGCTTTTCAATTCTCTTCTCTCATGACCACCATTACACTGACATAAGATCATTTCTTTAGATTTGTGACATGTCTCTAGCATAATATTAAGAGACATTACTTAGTGCAAAATGTCTTCCATTAACGCAGGTTATTTTTCTGCAAAATTACAGCCAGAAAGCACACAATTGCTTGACATTTTGAAAAGCAGCTAATTTTACAGTGCAAAAGTTCAGTTATTTAGCATTACAGAAATAAAAATTATTTAGATCTGGAAGTTATCATCAAGGGGTTTTTTGTGTTTTAACATGAAAAACAGAGTTGGTAAAGGAAGCAGTAAAAAAAAAAAAGCTGATAAGAAAAGGAAGAAAGAGGCAAATCAACAGAGCTTCTGGGATTAGTTTATAATCAAACCAAAAAATTAATAATCTATTAAACTAGGCGTATCAATCAACCTGGTACTCTTACTTCTCTCATCCCAAAAATACAGGCAGACAAAATTAATGTCTGCATTGCTGCATTCCAGTGAGTGATTGTATTGCGCATCAMATGCCTTTCTTGGGTTTTATTTCTTTCTCTCTTGTTATTTTTTTCTATTACAATCATTATTATATTTTATTTCAATTATTAAACTGTTCTTAACTCTCTGGTTTTACCCTGTTTTTCTCTGATTCTCCTCCCCATTCCACTGGCGGGGTTGGTCTCCATCAGACCAGAGGCTGAAGACCCTAACTCTTCTTAACTGAATCCAACTTCCCATTAAAACAAAAGATATTCAACTGTTTTCACAGGAAAAGTAAGGAAAGAAAAGAGATTTTGAGCAAGTAGAGACAGAAAATTCAGTGAAGGACAAGTCTGGCACTCATGCCTCTCCCTCTTGCTTTGCTGCTTATTTAGTTAATAGAATGAATTATATTTCATGCAAAGACTTCTCCATAATTTATAATTTATTAATTTCCAATAAAGAGACAAGCTGGTGAGGAATTTATCACTCACATTGGACACAGACTCTCTGTAGTTCAGAAATGTGCACAATATGTGGTTAACAGTTAATTAATGAAAAAAACTCTAGTGGGTCATTTTGTTTGTTCATAGCATTCTASCAGTCTTCAACACCCATAACCGTGGGGCCTAGGTAGACGCTGTTCTACAACAGTAACTCAAAATAGAGCTTTTCTGTCTGGGTTTTTTGTGTTGTTTTTCTTCAATCCAAAGAACTAACTAGTGCATTTTTTATTATTTGCTATTCATTGGCATTCTTTTTGCAACCTAGCAAACCTGTGTTCTTATTTGAATTCCATTTAGTATGAAGTGCGATGTTTAATCACTTTCTCTCAGCTAAAACCACAGTACTTTCCAGTTATCTGAAATACAGCAAAAGTAATAAGGTAGACACAGATTTGACTGCATTCATGCCATTTTTTACTACCTYCTAAACAAGCTGTGATAAATGCCAAGTTAATCTGCAATATTATTTGCAAAGGGAATAACTTTGAAACCTGCTTTTATCTTAGGCTGCTTCTCAGCCAGCTCTGGCTTTCCTCCTGTTAATGTTGGAAGACAGATTCTTGAAAATAATTGTGAGAGGAGAGAGAGTGCAAAGCAAAACAACCATATCTTATCAATGTACTTCTCCTTTCTTTCTTCTAGCACATTTTTTTTAAATTTTTACAAAGCAGTCATGGTCCTATTCTTAGTCTCTTCTCTCAACACTGCTCCATAGCTGTTTTCAGCAATCTCAGCTACTAACTAACTGACAAAGGAACTTAACAATACTTTGTGAATAGCACATGCAGTTAATATTTTTTTTTCTTCTTCTAAGACACGTTCATCCTGTAGAGAAATGTGCTTAAGAGCAACATTTTCTTTTTGTAACCTTTTTACTGAAAGACAAGTGTATGTAAGATGCAGTTCTGTAGCATATGAATAATATACAGGTATGTATGCCTGCTTCTTTCCTGGGATATGCAAAGTAAACACTTCTTGTATAACAGAAATGTCAAGGATTTGTTAGCTCAGGAGCTCTATGTCACCCTAGAACTCCAGCTTTGTATTGTACTTCATGTCAATGCTTTTAGGCTCTGGAAGCAAAGAAGCTTTTCCTTTTCAAGGTACTTTCTGACAAACTCTGAAGACAAATAAGCTCTTGATCCAACGAAGAGCTTCTTGGAGGGAATCATTAGCACAACAGGATAAGACAGACAAGAGCTATCTATCATTTTAACAGCAACCTTCCCTTTGCCAGAATGATGGTTTGGAATGACTACCAAGTCACAGCCTGAGTGTCTAATGACAATCTTCTCCCTTTGCACTTATCTCAAGAGAGAGCAAACAAATAAATTTACAATACCTGACAGAGAGAATTCAAATTTTAGCTAATGATACAAAGTTTTTTTATTAATATTGAATAATCACAATTAAAAGGCTTGATATTCTGCTAAAAAGTCCCCAGCTAGCAATTCATTTTAGTCATGTTGATACAGTCCAAAAAAAACAAAGAGGGAAAACGAAATGTATGTACACAAAAGAAAACCATTCCTTGATATGTTAATTTTTTTATGAATGAAAACATTTTAGACATGAAAGAGAGTAATTGTTACCACAAATAATAAATTAAAAAGCTGGACCTCACTTTAAAAAGTGCATAGGTTCAGAAGAAGAAAGACCTTTCTTCCTGTGACTCCTTCACTTCCTTCTGTAAGCTACCTACTTAGCCTTTCTCAATAGCCTTTAACCTTTAATATACACAGCATAAAAATACAGGAGATAGGAAAAAAGAGGGGTTGAAAAATTCTTTTTTTTTTTTACATGAAATATTATTCTACTGGGGAAAGAAAGTTTTTATGTAACCACTTCATTTTCAATTTCAGGGTACAGTATTTAATAAAAACAGGAAAAGAGGTGTCATAACAGCAAATAGCTTTACTAAGGCATACAGCTATTCTGTCTAGTACATCTGTATATTTTGAATGTGGATAATCCAAACCATGTGAGTGTCTGGAAAACAGAAGCCCCCATATCATACCTGCTATCACCCTCCCTCTTCAATTTGTGCCTTTCCTCTCCACTGAGGAAATGAAAATACAATCATGCTTCTCCTTCTTCTCCCCCATTTATTTCCCAGAAATCCTCAGTGGCACTTCAGAAGRGTTGCACTTCTTCCCTCTAAACTCGTGTGTGTATGAGTTGCACTTCTAGTTTGTATTCTCAAGTAAAGTGAGACATGCTTATGCAGGTATGGATGTGCACATATGGCAGAGGGGAAAAACGAGACAGGAGGAATGCAAGAGTAACCATGTTCTGAAAATGCCACTTTAAATTATCTGTCATAATTTGCATGGGTAAGTAAGCTTTTATGAGAACAATTTTCCTGGTTTTGTAATAGAAGATAGCTATAGACACCATTTCTAATCAAACTGACATATTTTTTAAAAAATAAGTCCTTCTTCATAGCCCATATCTGAACTTCGGCATTCTCCCCGCAACCTGTAAAGCACTCCTAGAGGTAAGATAGTTCAGATAGCAGTGTTTATGAAGCTCAGAGAATGTGTACACACTGCCCCTTGGGACAGCTTGGTATGAATGCTATCACTGTCTCTCCCTGACTGCTCCAGACAATTTTATCTCTTCAAAGCTTTAAGGCCAAGTCTTTCTTAGGAAGAGACAGCATCTCCATCTATTAATCTCCAGGACTGTACCCTGGATCTTGTCTCCAAACCACTATAGATATTTCCAAGGGCAGGGGCAGTCATGATCCAAGTATCTCCAAATACGGGCTAGAGAGGCCCGTTCCCTGCACGTGCACACAGAGGTACTTCTTCTGTTTGCTGTCTGTCTCTCAGGTAAATTCTAGGCAGAAACACAGGCACAGCATGAAGGGCATCTGCTGTGTGCCTGCAGGCTGGCTTCACACACACACACAGCCAGCCTGAAGCATCCAGGTGAACCGGGCTCCTGGACACGTGCTGCTGCCAAGGTAAGCCAGCAGCCCTGCCCACAGGGATTCCCAGCACTGGAGGATGCCTCATACTTTCAACGCACCCATCAGCACCGGCACTCGGGAGTCTGCCTCACCCCGAGGATCAGCCTGTACCCATTCCCTCCAAGTATCACTTGCAGGAGTTCCTATCTCTGGGGATGCCYAGACAAACCTGTAGCCCAGAGAGATTCACTTTGTAAGTTTAACCACCTTCTGATTGTGCCAGGTGTATTTGTTCGCTCATCAAGTTATCCATTTGACTGATAAAAATCTAACAGGTCTGAGGTTCATGATTTCATTTAAAACAAGCACTATGGCATTGAACCTAACGTAACATTGACATGAGTATTCTACATCTTTGAGAGTTACATTGTTTCAGACATTTTTTTCAGACACTGAGGTAAGACCCACTACCTTTCAAACCTAAGGAATATTTTCACACTCTATCAAAGGCACAACAAAAAAAAATCTTGCAGAGTAGCAGCAGCTAATCAATTTAAAGAATAATTGCATGTTTTTGTTAACAATTTTGCCATTTCATTCTTTGGCTCCCTCAGAACATTTGCTTGCTCCAGTGAGTTGTTGCTTTTAAAGTATTCAACACTTCCTGTTCTAATCCTGCTTCAATTGTTTTATGTAAAGAAAGTTAATTAAGAAGGAGAGTAAAAGAGATTTACATCACTGTAACAACAGTACTTGGCATTTAGTAGCCTCTTTAGTTCGAAACTCAGAGACATTAATAATTATTACTAAAATAATTCTCACAAACTACTGCAAAGTAAAAAAAGCTTCTAAAAGTCTATGCTTAGCTACAGAGCAAAGGAATAAAGGAATAAAGGAATAAAGCTGCATGTTCTCAGGTCTGTACCATATCTACTAGACAACTGTCCATCTTTGCCTTTCTTTCTTTTCAAGTCCCAGAAAGACAGGAACAAGTGAAATTTACAGGTGACCACCAAGAATACTCTCCCAAATGTCACATCAGGCTGACAGCAATGAGCAAGCACGCAGGCTGCTACCCAATTTCGGAATAAAGAAGGTATATAAATGCGGTCAGGCATCTCCTCCACATGGAATACATTAGGTTATATTACGTTGCAATCTTGTATGAGCAGCACTGTCTCAGCATCTACAGAATGGTGATACCCGCCTTAGGAAATACCACTTTCAGGAGACTTCTTTGAAAATTAAAATGCAGTGGTTGTAAAAAGCTAAATAGGCATTTCCCAACACAGACCTTTAGGCAAGACCAGAGCCTTGTAATCACACTCTGCTCCTAAATTTCATGGTCAGCTAAACATCTTCAGCCCAAACTCAGTCCTTTGTGAATCCCTTGTGTACACCCCTTCTATTAGTCAATACTGCTCTTACAGAAAGGAAAGAAAATTAAAAACAACCCAACAGAAAACAAACTAACAAAAAGCCATGTTAAAACCTGAAAAGCACATTGCTGCTCTGGAAAATTTTTTTTCTTCTTCCTTCAAAGCCTCTACCATTCACTACTTACATATGGCTGAAAGACAATAGTCATTTGAAATATGRAAGCTCTCCTAGTAGAAAGGTGACCAGACAAGGCTAAATGCAATAGGACTAAAAGCATTTCTTCTTTTGTGATTGCTGTATGGAAAAAGAACCAAGGATTTTTTGAGAAAACAAACAGACAAAGAAAAACAGAAAAACAAAAACATAACAGCTGATCATCTATCCCCCATAAAAGAAAATTGAGACATTAGAAGATAGATCATCACATTTAAAATAGAAGACATTGCTACACCCATTTCACATAAAGTATTAGCTAGGCCTTTAGGTGGTGGTCAGAAAAATCAAAATCTCTCCTTTGTTCAGTATTATTATTCTCCTTCTGTATCACTCCCCCTCTTTAGCAGCCTGAGGTCAGACTCCAATTTGCCAAACTGCACRTTATTAACCCTATGATGTATTTACTTCTTTCTGCCTTTTCAGCACAATATTACTACCCACACATTGCAGAGAATGCATAATGTATTACAGCCCTATGAGTTGCATACTTAGTCAATAAATAAAACACAGAATATTTATAAAGAACTTACACCCATGAAACTGAATACACAACATATGATTTTATCATATTCAGCTGTACTTTCTAAAAGTTGTTAGTTTTCCTCCATTTTGCTGTGCAGCAGTATATAGTTAGCCTTTTCAGAGTTTCATAAGGGATAAAAAACAAGAATCTCCCTTGTCAGCATGGCCCACAAAAAAGGTTATCAGAATTGCACTTTTTATGCTACCTTTTGTATGAAGACTCTTACTGACAGTGGAAGTGACAGGTTTCATGCTCTGCAACAGCTCCACAGTAGGAAAAACTGCTGTTCCCTTTTGAAGTATTCCTTATCAACAGTACCACAACTGGCTTGCCACCTTGTTCAACTTGAGCATGAAACAAAACAGGTTGATTCTGGGCCTTCTTCTGTCTAAAAGTCCAAATTAAACACAATTTTAATGCAAATGAATGACAAAAATCTGAAATCAGGTTTTCAGTTATTGCTGGCTTCATTAGTCTGTCCATTTATCTATTACTTTGTCACGGAGCCTGCAAATTGGCAATGTCAAAGCTTTTGCTGACTGCTAATTCTCCTAGGTGATGTATATCATACAAATAAGAAAGCTACATTAAAATGCCAGCATTATATACAGCACGACATTTTCCACTCTCCCCGAAATGATTTATCATAGTCATGTTCATACTCATTCAGCCTCCTGCACCACAATTTATTGGGAAATTGTTCCATAATTGCTGGTATGACTTTGACAAGAATTATATGATGAGAAGGTTTCAATCATTAACCATCTAGAAATATCAAGTGTTATCCTCACATATGACAATAAAAGCTACATTGGCACTTCATCCAATCACATCACTTTCCATATTCATATATATTACCAATTCAGGAAGGGTACTTTTCTCCTAGCTGCTCTGAAGAGTCAAAGGAGGTAGCAAGATGGAATTTTAAAGCCTTTTCAAAATAAAATCCAACCACCCCTGAAACAAAACCCCCTAACCCCTAGCTATCATTGTGTTTGGGCAAAAGCCTATGAAAACCAAAACATATACAAATAATACCACAAGCAAGAAAAGAAATTGAAAATACAATACTTATAGCGGATGGTAGGATGAAATGGTTGGTTTACTGTGTCTACATGCACAGAGGAAACACGTGCACGCTTCCTTCCCTGGATATAGTACCGCTGCACCTCATGCCGCATTGCACGCTGCAGCTCAGTTTCTTCCTGCAGAAGAAATTGCTCATCCATTCATTCTCCTGCCTTTAACACTGAAAGCACTAAGGCAAAAAAACAAATGCCCAGGAGTAGCCCTTCCAGTCCACATTTACATGCCTAAATGTATCAGTTAAGCACCATCACACTTTATGGGATCCTCTGGATGCATCACACCATCAACATTTACAGCATTATTTTAAAATCATGCTTCACATTTCCATGATCAAATATGGACTTAAAGTTAAGCATCCATTTCATTATGATGAGAGGTATACCTGGCTCTATACCGTTGCTATGGTAACAGATATGGTAACCATTAGATTTATGGTAAAATGTATTCCCGGGAGGTAATTTTTTTTTATCCTCACTTGCATGATTGTATCAAACTACCTAATTACAAAGAATACTCAGAGAATATGCTCTTAGCTGAGACCAGCAGCTCCTGCAAGTCTTGCATTTACCATAAAATATACCAATGCTTTAAAAAAGATGTCCAAATTCTTGCTCCAGATGGAACTAATGAAAATGAAGAAATTATATGATAACCAACACTTAATTGAGTACAGCTATCCAAAATCCTGTACACTATGAAAGGGAAAATATTTGTCACCTGTGATAAAATAATTTTTGGATTTACTCAAGCAATGGAAATTATTTTAAATATTCCAGACATATTTCCTGCCTGTTATTGAGCACACATCAGAATTCTCCTTATTTGACATTTTAAACGTACCTCATGGTGAGACTATTTACATTCAAAGCTGTAAACGTTACAGTTTCAATTAAAAATACTGAGTTTTCAAAATTTTCATAAGACAGGTAAGGGAAAAAACTTCCTCAGTAGCAGCTGAGAAAAGTGTCAGCACTGCCCTACAAGTAGCTGAGAAAATATTCCTAAACCACAGCCATTCAAGTAAATGCGTACCACTGCAAATGATTTTTGGTTTTAAATTTTTTTTTTTTTTAATCATTTGCCTCTTTCACATGGATCAAAACTTTAAACTATGTTTCTGTTCTAACTAATTTTTCAGTATCAACCTTTGCATTGGTAAAATATACTTGTAATAACTTATCTGAAATCTAGTGGGTAGCTCTGATACTTTTGGAAATGCTCCCGCTGATGCTGTGGCCAGACTGTACTCCCAGCCCTCAAAAAAACCCAGGAATGCTCAAGCTCTTTTGAGGGGAAATAACACAGTCTTCATGTCAAAGGGATTCTGGAGAAAACACGTATTACATCCACATAAACGAGGGTCACTTAAAAAGTGAAGTCGAATATAACTGGACTAATAGTCTAAGAGGTGGTACAATCAGGGTTAATTTGTAGCGAAACAAATAATATTTAAAATGTCAGGTGTTGACAAAAAGGATGAATAATATGATATTTAAACTGAATGATCACCTTTTAAAATAATAATGCACCACTGTTGTTAGATTTACAAAAAGAGATATTCCCAGAGCACAGAAAACAACTTTAAACAACCGTAGGTTCCTGCTGTCAAAGAAATCACTTCCCAAAAGACTTCAGAGCAGATTTCCTACTTGTCCATGTGATTATATACTTCCTGCTCCAATGCTGCACATAGTGCCCATGTTGCTTCTGAATCTTTTTCAAGCCACTTCAGAAAATGGAAAAAATAAATTAAAAAAAAAATCTCAACAGTTCTTGGATATAGTGATATCATCTAATGCTATAAGCAAGCAAATGTAGAGCTAGTAAGAACTACCGGTCACATTACAGGAATAAGTGTATCATCCCACCAGATGGTACAAACATTTAGAGCATTTCCTTACCTGCCTCCTGTCTCTCTGAGACGATGATGAGGAGGAGGCACTTCTATGTGACGGAGTAGATGTTTTGTGAGCTGGAGATATACTCTTCTCCTCTGAACTCATCTTTGCAGCAAACTTGTATTAATGATCTTGTGCTCTTATCACTCATGTACAAAAAGAGAAGCGATAGTCTTCTGCATTCTTCTGTTTCACAGTTTATGGACAGCCACGGAGGAATTCAGTCTCAGCTGAACTGCACCTTAATAAAGAAAAATGTGAGAGAAAAAGTGAATGAATATACCCTCGCTGCAAAGTAGCTCTGCAGCAAAGAAATCTGTTGACTATTTAATCCAACAGATCTTCCAGTCTTTTACTTCCCTTTCCAACAACTATCCAGTACAAACACAAATGCATTCTTTTGCCTTCTCACAGAAGATAAAAGAGATATTACATTATTTCAAAAAACTCTAAGGCAAGGCTTAAGTAATTTAAAACATTTCTCAGAGAAGGGGGCATTATCCTGCGTAATATCACAACATTATCAACTCCTCAGGACTTCCCAAAGGACAAAGATACCACTGAACACCCCATTATAAGCAGTACCTCCTAAAAATCCCACAGGTAGATTGAGAACTCTGCAAGGTTTTTAACAAGCACCTCGCTCACAGATGGTGGCCTCACCTGCAGTATCAAAGGCTTTACTGAGGCAGGAGGGAGTGAGTGGCTGGGTGGGCATTTGGCTGCTGGCCAGGACCAACCCACCCCAGTGGAGCAGGCATTCCTTTCACTGTTTACTCAGCCACTGCCAGTACATCACCCCTTTACGAATAGTAGAAGTTTTCTCTCACTTACTTCTCTCCACCCAAACCTTTAATTTCCACCCACAAACAGAAAAATAGACACGTAGAGCAGCACGAGGATATTTTTGTCAATAAATAGTCAAACACTACCTGTCAAACCTTATCAAAATGTTGCAAGTACATCATGACAGCTCAGGAATGGAGTTACACTCCTCCATGTTTAACAGATCACTGTGATTTTGCTTCAGCTGACTGATACAGCATCTGATCTTCCATTAACCTTGGATAAAACTGTTCCCTGAATGAGATGTTAGCTTCAGGCAGATGACATATCTTCTCCACTGCCCTCTCTAATTTTGAAATAGTGCCCTTCCACATTCACTGTGATGACAGCACACCAAGGGCCATCACAGCACAGCTAGCTGCAGATGGGTGTGGAGAAAGGGGCTGTCCTGCACCACGTTAAATCGGATCAGGACAAAAATACATTAACTAACACTCTGACATGACTACAGGCACAAGAAATGATGACATATTGAAGGCAGAGCTCTAGCTTCTCCAGTCATACCAGGTATCCATGCAAGAATATCATCCTGCACCCAGATACTCACAAAAAGGCAGGTAAATAATTAATTACATTGTGCCACCAGCTTCTGAATACCGCACCCCAAGAAACACGCTCCTGCTGGASCCAAAATCTGGGATGACTTGTAAGTAACAGACACCTTTTCTGCTTGCTGTACTATGGGAAAGTGGAGTGACTTCACTTTTTTAGTTATCAGTACTTTTGCAAGTATGAATATTGTCCATATCTTATGAATGAGCTTCAATCTCCATCACGGAGTCTCCCATAGAATTACAAATCCCACATAATATCCACAGAGTCCACACAGCATCCCAGTGACATGAGTGGGAGGATATGGCTGTTCCAACAGCAAAAACTGCCCACATTCTCTGAACATCTTGGCAAAATTCCATATTCTTTTCAGGATGACAAGTTCCTGYGAGAAGAAGCCTAAGAAGAAGGGTTTTGCTGGAGCTACTGGAGCCAGCTACAAGACAGAGGTTGCAGGAAGGAAGAAACAAGCTGCACAGCACATTTGTTTCAGAACTTCAGAGAGAAAACATAATGAAGCTGAATCCAAAGATAGGCTTTTCCTTCCATCCTAGCATACCAGGGACAGCTGGTCTAGTTTAACAGCATTTTCATATCCTACGAATGCATCAGGGAAATTTTAGTCAAAGAGGTGTACCAACAGGGATATCTCAAGGTCTATGCAATTTTCATTTAAAAGAAAAACGAAATTACAAAAATCAGAACAAAAATATTATAATCCTAGTTCACAGAGCTGTGCAGAACAGTTGAGTTATTTAATAGCAAATCTGCAGTCACTTTCAGCTATGAGGTCACCGATTTTTTTTTTAGCAGAGTAGCCTTTGGGCAAATGAAAATCAAACCCTTTTTAAAACATCTGATCTTCACTCAGTTGACTCATGTGGAAAAATTTATATTTAGTAATAGCACAGAAGGACAGTGGTCTGGCACTTCAAGTGTGTTTTGAAGGCTCTTGAGAAGCAGTAGATGTTGTTGTAAGAAGCAACCATGATGCTAACAAGCAGTACACGAGAAAAACAGCTCTGTAAATAGCTGCCAGGTTTGAGATTCTGTCAAGTATGGACTTTTTCTTTTGAAAGGTATTAAAAAAAAAGTAGTGGCTTACACCTGAGCCAAACTCCACAGTGGTTCTGTGGCGCTTCCCAAGCACCAAGAGCTGAACCTAACCAACAACTTGTTCAAACCACCCCGACTTGTGACCAAAACAACACAAAAAAAGCCAAAAAAATTAAACCACTCCACACTAAAAGAAGCAAACATTTCTTGTTGCCCTATTTCACAGCAAAAATAGCTTCACTATTAAATTAATATTACTTATAGATAGAAGTTTGATTAAGAAACAGTCCAGTTCAGGGTTAAAAGTCAAAAAAGGCAACTGGAGTATTTGAGAAAACATGCCATGGAAGCACAACAAAAAAAAAATATACAATGCAAATTAGCAAGAGCTAGCACTGAGCTTTTTCTTGTTGTTATCGCACATTGAATTTGGGTTCTTTCTATATTGCTAAGAGTCTATCTTTCAATTTTGGCTTAAAATTTGGGCAATAGATCTTTTTCAGAGCATGTTAGAAGGAACAAATCTAGTGGAACTGACATAAAAAACCACCAGTCTTTCTGTAACTATGACTGAAGCAAACAATTAGGAATTTAAATTTTGGCCAACAAATTGAATTTACCAAAATAAAACCGATGCTTTTGAAACATTTTTCATGGGCTTTTTCCATCAGTCACTGGCAATTTTGCTGTTGACTTCAATGGAAACAGAAGCAAGCCATATTCCACAGTAGTATGTTTCCAGAGAATAACAGAAAATCTAAAAGCACATTCAAAAACTATGATGTTGGGTTTTGGGTGAGTGGGGATGACCTCCTGGTAATTATGCATTTGTTCTGTTTCCTTTAAGGATCAAAACATCTGTCTCATTGTATGAGGCAAATTTTATTATCCCTTCACTTCACAGCAAATACATCTTCAACCTGGAAGTATTTTAATCAATTTCATCAGAAATCAATCAGAAAAAAAAATTACTTAAAGAAGGGTGACAGCATCGGCTGTTGGTTATTAATTACTACATATCCAAGTAACATCAACCTGTAGGCTGCATTTTTCATACACCAATTAAATCCCTCATGAACTGCTCAAAACCACCTATCAGTTCAGGACCATAAATTGATTCGGGCCATCAAATGTGACAGGGCATTGGCCTGCTTGAAAGCTGCTCTGCCACAAGTTCCCAAGGCAGGAAATACATGCATTGCTTCTAGCACACAAGAAGAGACAGAGTGCCTATAATGCAGAAACCAGACACTGCAGAGAGATTTTGGTCATCAGAAGTATGAGTGGCCCGCCTGGGAGTTTTGTCCTCAAGTTTTTTTTACTGGCATCTCAACTACTTTGGATTTAAAACATGATTTGTAATTATCTACTGGTTCTGTAGTTCATTGTCTTTTAAGTTATTTAGTTATTTTTTATGTAAGGTGATGTGTGAAGAAAAAGTAATAGAAATATAGAAAAGTAATATGCCCAAAGTTATGGAGAGAGATAGTCTCATAGGCAGAACATGCAGCAAGGTCTTTCAACCCCGATGCATAAGGAAAAATATCATGTGTCGTGATTGTAACATCCTCTATATGAGACAAACACCTATATCTAATTCTGTTCATAAAGGAATGCAAAATTACCACACAGAAACTACAAAGAGAAATTATTTAAGAAATACACTAAACAGTCTTTATCATACAGTTAAAAAAATCATTTATACATTGTTAAATATGTGGTATTGAATATTTCTTCTATAACTGAGAGCTACTCCACCACTTTCTTGCAGTTCATCCCTACTATATTTACTTTTTAAACTAGGATTGAAGATCTGGTTTTCTCAATAATGTTTTTGTGCTGAATCTCAGATGTTACAACTTGTCTGGGCTGGGGGGTGGAGCTAGGGGTTCCCCATTCCTCATTCTCTCTCTACTTCAACTCAGATTTGAACATTTTTTACTATACAGTTATTTTTGACTCATTCTCAGTTCATTAGTGTTGTAATTTGGGACTTCCCCCCCCTCCAGTGTCTTATATCAAGTATTAAATAGATTTTAAAAAATTTCATTTTTCATTTCCTTTCTGTCGTCAAAGGGTTACTGCCTCTTTCTGTCTAAATAAACAAAGGAAAATGACACACTCTATTTTTCATATTGGAAACCACTAATTTTTACACTAGAGATATTTTGCTTACCCACAAGTCCTGCTGTCTATATGAAACAAAATTCTTTCAAATGTATTAAAATAAATGACCAATCCATTAACAAGATGTAGAGTGTGATTATTTTTATATTAATATTACAGTAAATAGCTTAAAGGACAAGGAAGCACTGAGAGCTACTTACTGATTTCTCATCACCTTTTATCCCAGGTTACAATATGTTTGATTCAACATCTCTTAAAAGTATTTCCTGGAATTCTCTAGGAAATCTCTAGATTGAACTGCTCAGTAGTATCAAAATACTGAAGTAGACACTGAATCTCCATATAAAAATTCATTACTCTTAATTTTCTTCGATGAACAAACTACATTGTACCTGAGGTTGCACAGATTGTCATTATTTGAAATTTCATTTTAAAATTATTTTTATGCTACTTGCTAAAATTTAAAAAAAAAAAAAAAAGGACGGGTGGAATGAAATGGAGCAAGGCTATTTTTATCAGGGTGAAAAAAATAGTCAGCTGGTTTAAAAGATCCAAATGAGACAGGTACACAAGGAATGACATGAGACAATGCACCAGGGAGAAAACTGAGCAAACACTTGGAAACACAAGCTGTATAAACGGCACAAAATTAACAGGCGACACAGAGGACAGAAGCAACATGTGGAAATGAATATTAGCAATATTAAGGGTAGGAATATTTGGTTATCACGTTTTACAAGCCTTCACTGTTTGGCAAGTCCTTGGACACTGAAGAGGAAATCTTTATCCTCTCCCAAAATCTGAAGATGTTCCACTAAGCCTGGGCAACTGCACCAAATGAAGCATGGTTTGTGCAAAAGCTATTAACAGAAATGACGAAAACGTACATATAAAATAGATTCTCTAAATCCAGAGTCACAAATAAATGCATGTCATATAAAAGATAAATTAAAGTTCTCAATTGGTAACTCAAAATGAAGCCTGGACTCAAACAACAGACTTCTGTGATAAATGTTGTGTTCCTTCTCCCTCTGATTGAGTCTTTTCTGCAAGAGTGCCCAGAATGCTTTATAGAGCATTTAATATATTGTGTGGTATCGGAGTAATTTGAGAAGACAATTTAGAGTGCAGAGATGAATCTTTAGACATAAATGAAACAACAATATGCAACTGTCACTGGCATTATTTTAAGGAAAACACTTAAACTGATCAGTCAATATGGGGCTGCTTTCCACTTGGGAAGGAAGAGTTTTTCTGTGGTGCTCTGTGTGACACAGTCATTCGATATTCGAGCACTCAGTGAAGGCCAACCTTTGTTCCCATATAATGAGCAATATGTACCTGCCTCTTTCCCTCTTCACTGATGACCTTCCATGCAGAAAAATCATAACCACGCTTTTGTTACAGTACATGAATGTTGCAAACACAAAAATACAATGGAAATAAAACTTACCAATGCAGTAGCAATGTTGCGGTGATCTAATAGACCCCTTGCGGGAAATAAGCAATTCGTCCTTTTTTAATAAACAAGCAAACCAATCCCTTTACAGACACAATCTGAGAATCAGCCACACCATTTTAGCAAAGAATCAACTTTTTAAGAAAAGGTTTTCATCAATTCATTTTAAGTTTTGGTTTATTTGCAGACCTCTGACCAGTGAATTTTAAATCACTGATTAAAATATAGCAAAATAACACTTGATCTAAGGGAGCCACTGATGATTTATTTTGAGGTCCAATATTTATAGGTAGGGATAAATGAGGTGCTACAGGAAAAATGCAAAATCTGGATAGCACTAAATGATTTTTAAGGTAGAAGATATCAGAATTCATATGGCTGTGTTACCATTACTCCTTTCAGGTACTTTAAAAGCTGTGTACTGAAGGTTTAGATAACAAATGTACACATCTATTTGCAGGAATTCATAACAACATTGGCATATGCAAATTATCAATCTGATATTATATACAGCAATGCATACAGTGCCTAAATACTGCCATAAATCTCTGTCCCATACTCAACAGGATCTAGATCCTAGCTGTAGCTAGGAAATTAGTCCAGTGCAGCATTACCCTTGGAAAGGAGCTCTGATACAGACCAAACTGCTGCGCTTGTTCAGCACAATTAGCAACCTCCATGATCACAGAATCATAGAATCATTTAGGTTGGAAAATACCTTTAAGATCATGTCTAAAGACCTTTAACCCCATGTAATGCTACAAGCTGGGAAATAAGTGGCTGGAAAGCTGTCCAGCGGAAAAGGACCTGCGAGTGCTGGTCAACAGCAGCTGAACATGAGCCAGCAGAGCCTAGGTGGCCAAGAAGATCAATGGCATGCTGGCTTGTATCAGCAATAACGCGGCCAGCAGGACCAGGGCTGTGATCACCCCCCTACTCAGCATTGGTAAGGCCACATCTTCAATCCTGTGTTCAGTTCTGGGCCCCTCACTACAAAAAAGACATTAAGGCTGGCCAGGGAAGCAGCGGAGTCACCATCCCCGAAGGTATTTAAAAGACATGTAGATGCAGTGCTTGGTGATGTGGTTTAGTGGTGAACTTGGCAGTATTAAGTTGTGTTTGCACTCCATGATCTTAAAGGTCTTTTCCAAATATAATGATTCTGTAGTCATGGAAATGGCAAATTACACTGACCAAATTACCAGCAGCACTGATGATGATCTGCCTGAGATCACGATGTTGATCAGCAGCCTCTCTGCTGCAGGGTGATCAAGGCACACACTCAGCCTTTCTCCTACAGTCACTTCACTGCTGGGCTTCAGCAGAACTCTGAGATCTCGTGTTTGCTTACAAGACTTACTGTGTGGTTAGATATGGGCACTCACCTCTTTCACCTCATCAATTACTCTCTTTGCTAATTTAGCTAAATATATAACTAGATGTACACAGTAGCAATGCAACCACTAAACTCAACTAATAAAAATCCCAAGGGCTTGCTATTTTATGTCTTATTTCATATGGTAATGGACAAGATCAGCACTTGCCCATTTTACACATGCATTTTCCTGCAAACTCTTTCAAGATTAAATAGTTAATTGCTGAGACACAATGTTTATGTCAATAAGAGCAACGTCTACACCTACTATCACTACTCTGAATTAGGATACCACTTCCCCTTGACTGATTGATATTCAATAATGCAGCGAAAGTAATGAAATAAAAAAACCTGCATTTCATAGATGTTATGTTTTACAGCACTACACATCACAGCCTCCCATGACAAGCGTTTGTTGGATGAATTATCAAAGAAATTAAAATGAATTAACATGGTGTTTCCCAAAGCAGTGACTAAGTTTATTAAACACTGTGTTTTTTAAAGTCCTCAAGCTTTGTTTTGGTGTTCAGGTTAAGGGGTGGTTTTGGTTTCATGGTTTTGGGTTGTTTTTTTTTGAGGGGGGCAGTATTCAGGTGAGAAAATCTTGTGGGTTTTTTAGCTTTTAAGGTCTCCTTCTGTACATAATCTCTACATCTTAAAGAGCATATTCCACAGGAGACTGCAGTACCAGCCAAACATAGAGACAATTTTACTTTCATGTTGTACTTAACAGAATGTAGTGCCCCTCAACACTTGGTATGATTTCTTTAACACTGAGTTATAATTTTTTTTCTGAGTGGCTAGTCCAAGTATGTCTCAATAACATAAAAAGTAAAAATGATATTATGAAAAATTACTTGCATGGGCATGTATCTCTGTAAAATACACAATTATGACAGACTTCGTCAAGTGTTGATGAGGTCAAAAAACAGCTAATCAGATTCACACAAGAAAAGGACAGTACAACATCTGTCTTTTCTATTTTCTGCTTGCCTACACAATTAAGCAGCGTTTCCTGCCTTTCCAGGGGCCCTGAAGCATTCATGGCAATTAGTGGAGTCCCAGTATGTCCAAACCTCCAGTTTAGATGACAATTTCAGAAAAAACCTTCAACTCATTTGCAGCCTCTGAGGACTGCCTCACTAGCTGAAGTGATCCTAGGATTTTCATTAGGAAATCTTTGTTGTTCCATGTTCCTCAGGCTATCACAGCAATAGAATACTATTGATTTGTATGGCATGGAAATGTTTTGCATAGTACAGAGTCAGCATATCAACCTGTGTCATATGCATTTCTAACAGACTGCCGTATTCAGAGGGCTCAGTGTATACACAGATTCACAAATATAAAAACACAAATATGCAATATTTACCAGTTAAACATTAAACAGGAAAAAGTAACTGGTGGACATTATCATGCTTTCTAGACTAACCTAAATCTAGGACATCTTTTTCAAAAAAACAAGGGGAAAAAAAGAAGCAATACATACTATAATATCCCTTTTTTAAACCAAAAACATTGCTAGGGGATTTTCGTTTCCATCCAGACTTTTTCAGGGAATCACATTTTTCAATTTAAAAAAAAAAAAAAATCCTAAAATTTTAATCAAAACTCAGGAAGTGCTTTAAAGAATAAAAAATTTTCATGCATCCTGCTTTTTTTCCATGGGAAAAACTCTCACAATTTTCAACAAGCTCTTAAAAAATAAAAAACAAACAATTTTTTCCTTATTTTAGTAACTATTTTTTTCTTTACCACTTAGAAACTTGGACAAAAGAAAACTAGATTAGAACCCTCAAGACACTTAAACTGTTTTTTAATAAAGTCTCAACTGAACAGTGATCTAAAGCAAAGAAACTAATTTCCCTTATAAAAGAGCTATAAAATGTTTCCACAAAAATTGTACCATTCTTCCAGAGCTGCATTTTACTGCCCTTCATTTATTAAGCTATCTCTTGTTTCTCTGCATGCTTTATTTCCACTACCACACAAACATTTTGGTTTTGCTATATGTTTCAAACCTACAAAGTAAAATTTTGATTCACAATAAATTAAGACTTGCCTATTTCATTGATTTTGAACATTATCATCAAATGTTTGTAGAGAGGATGTCAAAAAAAAAAAAATCAGTGCTGCCTCAATATAAAAGTAACATGTTTATGGGAATAAATAAACGACTGGAATTGATGGAGTTTAATCAGGTCATGGAGAACGGAGAGAGGAGACACAAAACTGGCAGATTAGCCAGAGCTTCCACCAGCCAAGGTTTTTGGGGTGCTACATGGAAGGTCACATCCAGGAACACAAATCAGAATGCAATTTTATTCTTAGAAGTAATTAGCTTGACAAACAATAAGGAGATCACAGCTGCACGGAATAATATAGTTAATGGCTTACACATAAGCTGGGAAACATCGAGAAGGAATGGGAGTCTGTATTGCCTCTGTGACTGCTACTAAATCACTGTGTCCAGTTCTGCTGTCAGCATTTCAAAGACATTCACAAATAGCTTCAAGAGAACCATAAGCATGACGACAAGATTGAAAAACATCACACTAATAAAAGATTTATAGAGGTCAATCTATTTAATTTGTCAAATAGAAGATTGAAGTGTCACTAGATGACAATCTATAACCCAGAATACGGGAGGGAAGGAATTTATTGTTAGAATTCTTCCAAAAGGTATAACAAAATCTAATGAAAAAAAAAAGAAAACATAAATATATGCAGGTTAGAAATAAAACACAGATTTATAATGGTGAAGATAACTAATACTGATAAAATACACTCAGGGTTACAATGGGTATTTGCGTAGAGGTATGAGAAGACATTTTCAGATTCAGCCTGGAACTCTCAAGGTTTTGGGGTTTTTTTTAATATATTCCAAAGCTCAGTCATCTGCTGATTTGGAAGAAGGAATTCATTCTGAGGAGTCCAATGAGCCATTCCATGGCAAGAGTTCAGGTTAGATCGTAATGTAGCCTCTCCCTTTCCACAACTGAAACCAATCAACCAAGAAAAAAACCAACAAAACACAGAAAAGGAGACATAAAATAAAAGGAATAAAATTATTTTTTTCTTAATTCTACCTCTGGTGCACCCCAATAATTTTTTCACTTAAGGTTTTCCAATTTTACCCTCACATGCCGCTAGGCATTTATTAAGTCTGATTTTTTGTATGGAACAATGTTAAATGTTCTTCAAGTGAAGAGAAAGATATATTCTGATTACTGTTAATATTTGTTTATCTGACTGCTTTAAAGAAATCTGACACATGTTTAAAAACTAACTTTACACAGAAGAGCAGGAGCACATCATAAAGTCATTTTTTTATCTTGCTACTACACAAATTTCTTTGCATCTCACTCAGTGATCTTATCATTAGAAATACAGAAAAGAAGAACAGACAATTATTGTTCATTGCAAAAAAATACAAAAATGTCTTGAGCACTTGACAAACACTTTAAGAACCACAGACATGGCTAAAAGACCATGAAATGGAATAATCATTTTGAAGTTCCTCCAAAGTCTAGCACACATTGACTAAAATTAAACTGAACATAAAAACAGGCAGTTACTCAAAAGCAGTTTCCTGACATAGCAAATTAGGGACAAAAAAACCCCCACAACAACAACAAAAAAATCCCTTTTCTCCTAATGCCCAGCTGGTTATCTCTTGACTCTCTTCCATGAGGGAAACATAATATTTCCTATCATCCCACTAAGTCCCGCACACATCAATAGTTAAATATGCTTAGTTCTTCCTACCTTTGGAACACTAATGAATCAACATTCAGCTTCACTGAAAAAAACACTGTGTACCCAAAAGTAACATTCATTTTTCACAGAAGTAAACACAGTAGTGTTTACTTCCAACACTACTAATAATTTCAAAAGAAATCACACCACACGAAATTGTCTTTGCCTGTGCACAAAGCATGATCTAATATGAGGACTGCAATGCCCTAAGGCACCTTGCACAGAAGAAAATATCTGAGTAGTTCTAGAATATTCTCATCATTGAAAAGCTGCATGTTTTCCATCATTGATTTCCAAAACATATTAAAGACAGAAAACTCCTGCTAATATGTATCGATTTTTATACATGCACAGACTACAAAACCAGAAGAGAATACTGGAGTCATATAACACGAAAAGGACCAAAGGAACTTGGCAGTTCAGCTCCTGTTTGAAATAAACCATATAACATAGCAAATCATCCAACCTCAGTGCAAAAGCTTTCAGTGCTGTTAACCAACCACAGATCCAAAAAAGTTCTTGCAAAAATTAATTTTCCTGAATTACTAAGAACGTGTACACAATTTCTTCTTTAAATATGTCAAATCTCAAGTCTTAGCCAAGAGCCCATGTCAAACCTTTGCCTACTACACAGAAGAGCTCTCTACAAATGCAAAATTTGCTAGTGCACAAATACACTATATTTGCAAGGCTTTATGCATCTAATGCTGGTTTTCTCAGGTTTCTCAAAGATTTTTAATAAGTTTGATGAAGTTTAGAGAAGAATTGGCGTAACTGAAGAACTGACAAACATTTTACAGTCAGATGTGCAGAAAGGCCTCTATTTAGTTAATTAAGAGGAGGTCTGAAAGGTMGCTTGAGCACAATGGGAAGTTCTGGGCCCCTCACTACAAAAAAGACATTAAGGCTGGCCTAACAGTTCCCACAGCAGTGTACTTGTTTATAAAATCTAGACATCAACATGATGATTGATCATATTGGACACAGTAGCAAACATGGTGTGCTTCAACAGGACTTAGGACAAAAAAAAAAAGTATAAAAATCTAAAATCTTTGGCCACAATTAACAGTTCTATATCCATAAATTAGCAAACATGCCAACTGGCAAACAATCATCCTTCCCTCTTAATATCAAATATTGCTATTCTCTTTGAGCATTATTCTACTTACAGTCCCTCATAATTAGGTACGGGACACATACATTTAGTACCTCTTGATGTCTTAAAGAAAGAGCCAAGGTTGGTAATGCCCAGCTGAAAACCCTGTTCGATCTGTCTAAAAACAACTTGCCTTTTAACACTTCAGTAAGTGATCATTATTGCATGACCTGCTGGATTAGCATCACTTGCAAGACATGAAGTTAGTTTTCCTCTCCTCGACACACAATAAACCACAATATGTGTAACAGCAGCCAAGAATAAGACYGAGACACTCAGATGGAGCTGTGCAATCTTTAATAGGGTGTATAAAGCTCAGTCAATCAGTTGAGAAACAGGCTAATTTTACATGGGCTAGAGAAGAGGACTCTTCTGTGCTAATGATCAACATTCACACCTGCCAGCCTCGATAGGTGCTTGTGAGATATTTGGTGCTTAAGAACATTTCCATCTCCCAAGTGCCATATAAATAATCTGTGATAACCAGCACAAAAGATTTGTAAGGATAACAGAGCAGTAGAAACACAAA
Organism: Amblyornis subalaris; assembly: GCA_018881555.1. Classification (NCBI taxonomy): domain Eukaryota; kingdom Metazoa; phylum Chordata; class Aves; order Passeriformes; family Ptilonorhynchidae; genus Amblyornis; species Amblyornis subalaris. Next base: position 4,664,908 of record JACAXG010000012.1, on the reverse strand, counting down.
TCCCTAAAATGCCACTATATATTATTAACATCTTAACTTTTTACTACAAATTCTTTTTCACCCACTATTCTTATCTTGCATGACCCCAGATTCTCACAATTACTCTGTGTTCTACAGACCCATCCCCATCAAAGCTCAACCTCTCTGCCCYCACTCCCCTGTTTTTCATTCTTCCTCTCCCTCATCCTGCAATCATGAAGCACAGACTACCTCCCTACCGACCCAGTTATTCCTTTATATTTCATGACCGTGTCAGGTCCCTTTTCCTCTTTCTTTGTTCATGTCCTCTCATAAATTGCACACAATCATGATCCTTTGAATTTATCTTTCCTTTTCTAACCCAAGCTCTGTAGATGCCCCACTTCTTTATGTCACAGAGCACAGCCTAGAAGCTCAGCTCACAGCAAAAAATTCCTTAGAAACAATTTAAAACATATAAAACAATTAAAACATATAAAACGTATTTTCAAGAATCTGCTCTTCATGGGAGAAGCCATGACTGCAAATTCTAGTTGTAAGAAAAAAGAATAAACAAAGAGAACCTACAATTAGAATTTAAAAACCAAAGACCACCCTGCCACTTTGCAATAAACTGACCTATTTCTCTGTAGGGCTGTATGACATATGAGGAAGGGGTTTTTTCAGCTTGATCTAAATAAAAAATGAATGGCATACAGCAAGCAAAAGATGTCTTATTTCAACACTACTAAACCTGTGGTACACTATCATTTTACCATAAACTGTTTGTAATTTTCTTTGCAAAATAGCCTTCTATTGAGAGGCTTAAAGTTATGCCAGCAACATCAGCACTCACACAGGGTCTTTCAGCTCTACTTCACAAAAGCATTTTAAGGAGTATAATTTTAGCATGGAGTCAGGTCAGTTACAGAAGATGCAGAGTTCACAAGTTGCAATCAATTCTCACAAAGTCCTCATTAATGATCCAACATAACAGCTCCATTCAAGCTCTAAAGGACAAGTGGCTGCCAATTCTTTAAAACACTTTGTCATTGTGGTTTACCAGAATATTTACTAGGAACTAATATATTTTGTTTTGTGTCCAAATACAAAATTCCCCGACTGATCTCAAGGGAAAATTCCAAACTGCCTAATTTCAATATGATTCTAAAGAGAATCAGAATAGTTCTTCAGTTTCACTAGTAATAAACAAATTCAGTTTTTGACAAATTAAATCATGTCTCAGGGTTGCATCTAATTTGCTAATGTTGTCAGCAAATAACTATTACCTTATATTATCAACATACATGAGTAACCTGGCATATTTATCAAAATTTTGCACATATTCTTAATTAAAAACACCACTCGCATACAACATCTCATATTCAGTTCCAAATTTTTGAAACTTTGATTTAGTAGTCCATTAACCCAATAAAAGAAATTTCCTTTTTTTTAAAGGAAATTTCATTATTTCAAAACCTCCATGGGCCAGGCAGGAAATAAAATATTTTCATTTTAATTTAATTTTTTGAGCTTTTCAAATCATGCCATATTTACCAGGTAGTTACATATTTTTCATTCTAACTACATTGATATGAATGAAATAAACAGTGTTTTAAAGCCCTCTGATTCTAGGAGGTGAATTTAAAACTCTTTTTAAATGTTACCACACATAAAATAATTGCTCTTCTATCTGCAAATGTCACAATTTCATATTTTACAGTTGTAGAAGTTAACATCATTAGAGAAGTGCCTTTTGGAGACCTTCTTAGAGCAGCAGTGAGGTAGACTAAATGCAAAACCTGCAGCAAGCTCTGACACACATCACAGAACTCGGAGGGTGAAAACCTGAGGTTTACTTTAAGGTGAGAGAGAAAGCAAACTAATAGTACTGGGGAAGATAAGAATTGTTTCCTTCTTTTCCTGAGCAAACACAAGTGCCCAGAGTCAGTCAGCTGCTAACCAATATGAGCAGCCAAAAGTGAGGTTCAGCAGTGAAAGCAACACTCAAGCGTTTTGCTGGCTGATGTGCATTAACGTCAAAGCGAGCAGCAAACGCCGCAACCGAAAAGAACAGCCAAGAGGCAAACCCAGCATCTGGCCAAAGGCAGTGACTCAGCTACAGTCATAGGGCACAGCAAGAGAGGAATGTAAAACCTAGTAGTCGGCAGAATTGCTCCTCTAGTGCAGAAAACTGATGACGTTAACCAGGACAGCTCAAACAGGGCTCTTCTGCACGCTTGAGCATTTCCACGCCGGTCGGCTGGACAGGGTGAATCATAAGYACCAAGTGATGGCTTTTCATGAATAGTGACCTTGCTTCATTCGTAAAGGAAATGTAAGATTTCTTTCTCTAATACATTCTGTTAAAAGTAAGATCAATTAAGGATGAATTTAGATTTAAGGTCTGTCTGAATTCAAACAATCGAAAACCTCAGGTCATCTAAAATAGCATCGTGTCCTCTGATGCTTATGAGCATCAATGACATAACAGAAAGCCTTGACTGTTCAGCCTGTTCTGTGCTTCCTGTTTTAGAAGGCAGCTGATGTTCATATGAATGGGGAGGTCTAAGAAGTCACAAAATAAATCAGTGAACTCCATGGGGTTTCAACTGATGCAGAAAATGTAATAATCTGTGCAGGTGAGCTAACATGAGATTGACCAAGAGTAACTAAACTACAGTGCAGACCTAAATCTGTTGCCATTTGAGCTCGTGGAAAGATAATCAGTGCAGGAACAAGTTTCAAGAAGAAAACAAAAACAACAACAACAAAAAAAAGAGCTGGAACTCTTTCTGCCTTCTGCTACAGAAATTATTCAAAAGTATGCTTTTTTTGGACTGTTGCAATGGAAGTACTATCATGTCTTAATCAACAAAATGGTAATAGCAGTGGATAGTTAGTTATAATTATATATTATAAATTATAGAAATTGTGACTGTTGGAACATGGATTATGACTAATTCCTCATAATGAAATTTTTATATACACACTTCTTACAGAAAAGAAAAAAACAGAAAAGCACTAAAATATTTCAGAAATCTTGGACTATTTCACTAAAGCCAAAAGTTGAAATCAAATATTTGTTTATTTATTTGTCCTCAGTAGTTTGTCTTCTCCTCTGTATGGTAACTGTCCAGGAGACCACACAAGCAAATGAGCAGTTCAGTGAAAGTGGTTTCCTCAAACAAGTACACTGCCCTGAASAGGGGACTCTCCCACCCTCCTCATGTTCTGGCTGACACCATCAGTCCCAGATATGGTGTAAGTCTTGGTATTGTTTCACCTCTCTGTGTAAATTCCCATGTGTCCTTCTGTTATATATAGCCCATAAAACGATTTTCTATCCATCTTTTAATTACTGTATCATTTTATCACACCTGAAATAGAAATCAGAATAGCAAAATGATTCCTATGTACTTTTAACTCAATTAAATCTAACCAAAGAACAATTGTTTTCCACCTAGGGATGAGTAGAGACTCAGAATTCACTCYTCTCAAGGAATCCCCAAATCCCAGGGGGACTGGAGGATTAAGTACCAGTATCAGATGTTAGCAGGGACTGTCACATCCTCACTTGCTTAGGGTACCCCTGCATCAGATGGCAATACTGTACCTGTGTTTTCTGCACAGTATCATGTAAGTTATAATGAGGGTATGAAATATTCACCTCGTTGAACAGACCAGTAATTCTAAATTCTAATTCTGTCCAATCTAAATTTAGTAAGAAAATAACTATAAATTATACCTCTGCATTTAGAACAGCGAGCAACTGCAAACCAACTGCAACTGCAGATGCAACGAAGTCAGTATGACTTTGCAGTATTTTAACCTTCCTTAGTAGCTCCTGAGATTTGGGGGCAATCTACTCAAGAGGAGAATAGTTGCTTCTTTTGTGATGGGTTTCTAATGAAAACATACAGTGAAAAGTATTTCAGAGGTATAAAATTTTTGAGTAGTGGATAAAGCACCAAAGAAAATTGTTGAATTAGCATGCACCTACTGTCTCAAACCATCCCCATGAAATGTTTGCTGCGCTGTACACACAGGATAGTTTGTACAACAACATCCAAAGACATGGCTGTGTAAGTGCCAAGCAGTCTCAGCACAGAGCCAGGCAAGTTGCAGCATTCTGTCTTAAAAAAAAGAAATCTAATACAATATGGTTGTAACAGTTCTCAAGTTTGCAGCAATCCATCAGAAGCTTTTAGAATCTGAAAGTATTAATGGGACCACGTAGGGCAGTGGCTTCCTAGCAACAATGTGAAGCACTTTCAGTTTGTGTTAATAGAAAAATAGAAAACAAACAAAACCAAACAGAAACATGTAATTTTCTATTACCCTACAGCAACTGCTGAAAATGTGTCATTAAAAGAATGTCCTCCTGTGTGTTTATCCAGTACTGACACAAACCTGTTTTCAAAATGACCAGTTATATCACTGGTATTTGTGCTTCCACTGCTGCAATAAAATCCCACCAGCAAGTACACAAAGAGGTTCTGCATTACACATATACTGCTTTTCCTCTGGTACCTCTCCTAAAGTTTCACAGCTGATAATGCAAGAGCATTGCACTCCACATTCATCCTTTGCTTTCTGGAATACTGCCTGTTACAGTTGTTCCATTTACTCTCCGCTACCTATCTAGTTTGCACTGAAAAGCTACACATACCACAGCTAAACCAAAACAGGTATCTATGTTGTGCTACAGCAGTTATTACTTATAATGCAATAGATACATTCGTTTCTGTCACAGGCCTCAATGGAAAAAAGTAAGTATGACGCATTAAAGATAAAAAAATCTGTGCAACTAGAACATTCCAAGAGTAAAACTGATCAATAACTCCAAAAATCTCAGAGATTATTTATCCTTGACTGGCAAGGCCTTGGTAGGAACCTTCTACCTCAAAAACGGTAGTTTCACAAAGTTTAACTTCGAAGGGAGTTAAAGGAGAAGGAAGTTTAACTTCGAAGGAAGTAGGGAGAAGACTTGTGGAATATTAACTGTATATAGATCCTTTGCATCTACGTGTTTTCTAGAATAACTGTATCACATTTCAGATGGGTATTTCCCTGACATACTATATTCCATAGATTAGATATGATGGTGCTAATTGACTGTTTATAAATACAGTCTGCGTGCTGCAGCACAGAAATGTAAAAACAGAGAGTGCATCAGAGCTCTCCACAAGGTAGTGGAAGTGAAAAAGATTTTGTCAGTGGTTGGTAAATTATAGCTGGATGTGGCTTTGCTGTGGCCTAAATAGGTCTTTTTAGAACTGTTTTTGTCTGCTTTTTAAGAGTTGTTCTTTACACAAGCAAACCATTAACAGATTGTGTTTGTCAACGTGATCTGCAAAAAACTTGTTTTTTCTCACACTCCACAATAAAATGCTGCCCTGTTTAAAATGCTGTTTGTGGCACAAGGTGTTGAGTTCTGCCTCCAGAGAATAGCACAGCAGGAGCTAACTCCCAAACCCTCTTTTGGTAAAGAGGATAAGCCTGCTTTTCCAGATCATATTTTCACACAGAAGTTTAAATAAAAACCCTGTTTCATTATTTATAATGATCATTTCTAACTCATCGTAATGAATTCAAAATGGAAGTCATAGAAAACTAAAGAGCTTTTATATTAATTAACAAAGTAATCATATGTTGTTGTTTTTTGCTTAAACAAGCTATTTCAATCTGCAGTAGTTACCCTTAGGAACCCACGGCAGCCGAGTGCCCATACCACAATATTTGCCATGCACTGTATTCATCCACATGCCAAAAAAATCAAAGGCTAAGGATGTGACAGAGACCACAGCAATATTCATTTTATCTGCTAATGGTGTCAGCTTCTTTAATCACATCCATTAGATTTAAAGAGAACTTAAAAGTACAAAGAACTGGCACTGCAAGAAGGTAGAGAGCTACAGCAACTATACAAGAGCATGGTGTATGGTAATGAATTGCTCTATGAAAAAGAATCTGAACTAAGTTTTCACTGGTCGTAAACATTTTGGGTGAGAAAGCATTCCAACACACACAGAAATTTGAACCCAGCACCATCAAGGATGGTAAACACTTGAGGAAAGGCAATTTATGATCAAAGACAGCAATAGCCACAGGATCAACATTGTGTTGAGGCCTCCTTTACAGTTTTAGCAAAGCAAAACTGAATGATGAAGTGCTGACAGGACAGATCATGTTCTTGAGATGCTACTTCTAACACGGTCTTCTCCTTCCAGCATTGAGGAGGAAGCAACTAAAACATAAAGCAGTGGCAAATAGAAATAAAAGAAGCTCCTACATAGAAAACTTAGTGGTTCCTTTTTTTTTTTTTTTTTGTCCTTCTAAGATGAGGTAATGATGCTTTCAGCTTGAAGGGGGACAAGAATCCAATAAAAGGATTRTCCTGCAACTTTAATGCAAGATTAAGACTGCAATACTCACAATTGCAGGACAATATAGCACAGAAGATAGTAAGAGAAGGATGCATTATAAACTACTTCTACATTTATTTTGAAATTGATTCAGACAAATACAATGATTAACCCAGGCTATCCTCTAAATGGAGAACTTACATAAGAAAGCACAAGTGAGAGAAATATCAAGTCAAATATTCCCAGTTTTCCTTTTTCTGTGTATATGYAGCAAATATTCAGCTATCTCCCTTGACTTTAAAACATTAAGCAAAACTACCTAATATATATGTAGAAGTCTAATATTGTTTCATTTTATTAAAGTGTTTGCATGTTTTCTCAAGTCCTTTATGAAACTACATAAGTTTGTCCACCACAAATATGCAACCTCTTCCTTTCTCCTCTTCCATCTCCTATTGCTCTGAGGGCTTCAAGTAGAGCTGGCACTTCAGTAAGTCCCATTTGAAAGAGAAAAATCACTGATTTTTGAATGGCTTGTGACTACTGGCAAGACCAACAACAGCAAATGTGGAATGTAACTCTACCTTGCTCAAAAAGGACAATGGCATCAATGCTGACAGGCTTTTATGTAAATCCTCATAACAGGATAAAGGACAAGTAATAAGGCCTTTTTGTGCAACTTCTACACCAAAGAAACCCCAAGGACTTCACTTCTGTACGGTCTATGCACCTGAGCAAAAGGACTGTCACTCGGTTTCTGCTGCCACCTTCTTCCCCTACCACCACCTTCATATATTTGTCTGGCAAACATCACCTCACTATCCCAAGGGAAGTAAACTGAAAGTTAACAGTTCAAAGAATTTAGCACAAAAAAGAAACCTATCCTATATTGCACTTCATTAAGTGAACTACTGTTGGTTATACAAGAAGAACTATTTCAAGAATAGTAAATAAAATCGATCATTCTATCACCATACTGACAGTAGCTTTCACTAACTGGAGATAGATTTCCAAGGGTTTTGTTTATGACTTCATCCACTAGACAAATAAAAGCATACAAAATGCAGATGCTGCAGAATTTCATATCCAGGTTTCCAACATCTCCTATTTTTATTCTGTCAGGACTGACATTCTCATTTCAAATCTTGGGTTTCTTTATAGATTGATTTTGTTCTTTGTCTTATCAGAAATTACTCATCACCTAAATTATGATGAAAAATTCCAATAATGGTATATTCATTTAGATGGAATAGAGCCAAAGACTTGAGGTACCACTTCCTTGAAGCATCTGCCAAACATAAATATATTATCTGTTCCAGAGAGGCATAAGTTACTACTGTTTCCTTTAAAACCTCAAATCACAATTTTACTGCATAAAATAAAGGGGTGAAAACCAACCCGCTGACATTGAATGTTCTAGGTTCACACCATCAGCTAAAATACTCCTACTTTTTTGTTACACAACATTGGGATAAGATTTTTATTTAGAAATCAAAAGGAAAATGTCACCTCAGCTAATGTCATGTGAAAGTCTGCCACAAAAAGAAGCTCCAATATAGAATCAGGTACCTGGATATATATCTTGAAGTTGAAAATAATGCAAGACAAAATGAACTCTCATAAAAGCTCCAATTCCTTATGCTGTCCTGAACACAATACACTATGATAAACAGTATTCACAATTTTTTTAAAAAATCTATTATTCTTTACTACGAAGAAGCTATAAATAGCATTTTCTAGGGAGTCCACAACTATTTGTCAGTTCAACTCTCTCTTTGATCTAACTGCTGTGTATATTGTACAGCACCATCTCCATTTAGCCAGCATATGGACCTGCTAGAATAACCTGACGAGAGAAGCGGTATTTAAAATGCCTGTCACTGACCATCAGGGAGACTAGCTTCCCTTTTTTCCAAGTCCTTGGAAACTATAAAGTGCAATGGCCACTTCGAGTAGAATAGGTTTAGTGAAATTGGGGAGCTCAAAGCTCAAAGCTTCTCAAAGTGAAGAACAGAGAAATTTGTTAGCAGGTCAGTACTCATCATCTTGATACACTTCACTGCAATTGAATAATTAACTCACAATTCCCCTAAAATAAAAAAGCCACGACCAAACCACACCCCAAGATACTAACTACTACTCCAAGAGAAACAAAAATTGTGTGCAATTACATTTCTCTCTGTTGATTACTAAACGGGGGAGCTTATTAAGATGTAAAACCAAAGTGACATTCTACAACTAAAAAACAGGACAGAAACAAATAACACCTACATTTTCTAGTATTGTCCCTACAGACCTGTATCTATTTAATGGTATGTTAATAGTGTAAGAAGGTTGAACTAGCTCTCTTTGAACTGTTTTTTCAATATAACAAGAGTAGTGGTTTGTGGAGCTCCAAATATCCAGACAGCCCTTGTCTGATAAGGGGCGGGGGGGGTGGAGGATTTTAAAAAAGCACTTTTAATGTATTTGTTGGGGTTTTTTTCTATTATGCTTAGAAAGAAAGGAGAAATAAAAGTCAGGAATTAGAGCAACACAGGATGTTTTATAAAAGTTCCTATATTTGTTTGGTTTAGCATGCTTCCATGTCAGCCTAATCCCAGGATTCATAATTTCATTTATAAAAGGAATTTTAGTAATTTCCTATCTGGTGAAGCTGGCACAYCCCTGTCAAATACAAGAGCTGTAACCCGAAACTCGGGAACAGTCAGAGCCCACTGAGTCACATTCTAAAAGCAAAGAGACAACAAGCAAGTCTCACTCTTCACTAGCACGTTAGTGGTCTGCCCTATTGAGAAAGGTGCTGATATTACCCATGCTATCAGTAAAAGCTTTTCCATCTCAAAAGCCACTGTGACTACTGCCACTCTGCTTTGCCTGAAAGCCCCTGGAAAGAAGCCAGAACTAAGGAACACCACGCTTGCATTATCCTCCCTCCCGAAGACAGTTAAGACAGAAGAGCATTTATGACTCACTGCCTATGCTCCACACTGCAGATACTGGTGATATTCTGCAGTGTCCTAAACTCTACAGGCACATAGAAAAATTGAGAGTTTTAGTCACAGAGACACTAACTATTCTAATTTGAAATATTTATCCTGAAATGCATTAGACTTTTACTATTTGCTCATCTGGTGGGCTGAAAAGCCACAAAAGTCTATTATTACAGAAATATTTTAGCTCTAATATACAGATTTTAATTCTGTAATATGAAAACCTGCATCCTAATTGAGATTATTTAATCAATGCTTTAAAACATAAGTGTTGACAAAACTTCAGAAAAAGGGAAAAACACCACCACACACATACTGGGACACACTTTTTCTAAACTACAAGTGAAGGTTGCAATACGCAGGGAGCTGCAGGAACGAGGCCGCTTTCCAGAAACAAACTAGCACCATCAGAAATGCCAGCACCTCCTGATCACCTAGAAACATGACCTGACAGCTACTATATAAACACTATTTCTACACATCACAACTGTCATCACAGAACTTTAGATTAATTATCTAAGTAGTGTATTTCACACATCAGACAAAGAAGCAGAGAGGAATCCTAGATGCCTTCTTCAGAGAAAGACAACTCCAGTATATCTTGGTGTACAAGCTCACCTTGGAAAATTGCAACCAAAAAAAAAAAAGTGTCTATGTATTAGTACAGCCAGTTCAAGGATATTACACGTGTATGTATTTGTCACCCAAAGAGSCTCTTTGAAATCAACAACTGTCATTTAATGGGTCTCATTTCTTACTCCAAGAGATACATGGAAAAGACACAAATCCTCACTGCAATCCATCACACAAAAGAAACAGACTGGTTTATAAGGAACATACTACATATAAAGCAAACCCACCAAGGAGAAAATAGTGCTGTGAAGTACTTATTCCTTGGAAGAATCTGACACACTTATGAAGATTGAAGCTGCTGCAAAACTGCTACAAAGCCGCAGATGCTGCTTGCATTGCCCTTCTTGAACCAGAAAAGCCACTATTAGAGCCAGGACAAATAGAGCATATAATGACCAAATACATCATCTTTTCATCTGCAATGCTACAAACCAAGTCTTTGAAGCCACAGGGGAAAAAAGGGTGCAGCAGCTCCAGGCTAAGGCAAAATACAAATCACTCAAAAAGCACCTTCACACTTGCCACAAAAAAATATTAAAGAAAAAACCCCTCAAAATTATGAGCCAATTGCTGTTTTGTTACTTCTTTGGGAAAACATTTTAGTCACCAAGTACCAGAACAGAAAACTGAGTATTCTAAATATCATAAAAAATGGTTTTCTCTTAGTATAGATAAACAAATTACTGTTTCTCAAAAGCTCTTTGCATGCTCATATTCACTGATCAACTGTATTGCATTATTCAGTCATTTGTCATTCAGAATTCAGAAAGAAAGGAAAGGAGAATGGCATGTGATATGTTAGTATGAACTCTTTGCTGGGGCATACCCCTCCAAGTCACTAGGGTACCTCAAGACAAAGATGATAGGCTTGCCTTCTTGGTAGCACTATTCATGCTTTTATCTCCAGGATTTTGATACAATAGGATTTATCATGCTGGGCATATTTCTGACTTCTGGCCACAGCAGGCATTTTTACAGACGTTCATGAATTATTGTCCACTGCAGAATTGCATGTGATTTGGTTCAATAATTTGGGTGGGTTTGTTGTCTACAAAATTCAGACTTGTTACCCAGTGTGCAACTAGCCAATAATGACACTCTTGAGAGGGACAGTTAGCAAACCTGGGTGCTCAGTGGTATTCCACAAATCAAGCACACCAACTATCAAAACTTTTTGCAATTTATGCATTTTTAGCAAACAAAGGAATTAGTACTCATTGACTACCAGTAACATAATTCTCTTATTAATCAGTATTCTTCTATCTTCTATTGGTTAATGATTCCCTCGCTTCTTATGCTAAATAGTCCGCACGCACACTCTTTTACTTCTTTTGAGTTGGTGGTCCCGTTCTCCCCCTGCTGGAATTACCTCTTACCCAGTTGGAGCTGATTCAGCACAGTTGCCGAGTTGGCTTTATTAGTTTCTTCCTTATCTTGGGAGTCCTGCCAAATGCCCTTGTGGCCTATAAATTCTACATTCTTTGTGTCCACCACCCTTCTTCTCAAGCTTTGGTAACCCCGCCTAGGTCTGAGATCACTGAAGCATATCAAGCCCTAAACCTTAACAAGGAAAGTCTACCAACAAGTAATTTCTCTTTCGAACACCTAAACATCACTTAGAACTTGTTGGCTGCTCTCTGTTGCATTAAATCTTCCTTCTTGCTATTTTAGGCTTGAAAATATACACAGATAAAACACCAAAAACATCCTTTCTTAAGAAAATGTTACATATTCCACATTTGCAACAGTTTCTTCTGCTTCTGTCCTGTTATGTTTCTAAATGGAATTGGTATAAGCAAAGAGCAGAATTATGGCAGATAATACAGTGCAAATCAATTAAATTGTTGCAGGAATTATAAGTGGAGGTTTTGCTGTTGTATCATGTACAACATGTCAAGCAAGACATCCATCATCTCTTCCTAGTCTCAAAAATTCCCTACTGCATACAAAATTGAAGTTCTCTTCTGAAAGTCGCCTGTAAAAAAAAGTATATTACTTGACTCATCTCAAATATAAAAACTCATTATGTGGTGATTAAAAAAAAATTTTAAGTGTCAGTCCTAGAAGTGTATCTTGAACTGTACTGCACACAAAATCTCTGCAGCCAGAGCTGAGTTAGTACCTTTCAGTTATGACGGGCATCCCAGTAAATACTCCATCTTAATTTGTTCTGTATCTGTACTATATCTGCCACAGTAACAAACTTTTCCAAAATAACAGGAATTTATCAGTGAAGTCAAGTGAGATGACTCATTACCAGTGACCATATATCTCCAAAGAGTTGATATGAGTAAGATGGGGGAGGCTGACTGTAATCCGACTTTAACATCACAGTGACTCACCCATCCACTTCACTTGCATATGACAAGGCATCCCAGATCGGAATACAAGCACATAAATAAATAAGGCAGCCCAATCACGTTAATAGCAGACATATAGAAAATGTATCCAGAATTATATTTTAATCTAATAAAAATAATAATACATAGAGATCTCCTGGGAAATATGGGATCAGAAGAATAGAAAGTAAGATTATACAGGCTCCATGTAGAAGAGATAAATGGAAGAGGGAAAAAAAGTTGTTTTTTTTAAAAAGGAGATTATCATGAATGTATTGTTTAAACACCAGAAATTCTAGGTACAGCAGTTAGAATTTATTGAACCTATAAAATATACAACTTTGCAAAGTACAAAGTAACCAATTTTTGTACTAAAGATAAAATAAACCCTTTTCTAACTTATATATATATCTATATATATATATTTAGTCAAGAGACAAAAATTATGAATCTTTATGTGCACATACCATAAGAGGGATTTTGATTCCAAGGCAGAATCAAAAGAAATCAAAAAGAAAAAAAACCCAAAACAGTTCAGTAAGATTTATTCTCTTCCTTAAATATTAGGGACATTACAATAGGTCTTTCTGCTTATTATTTATAACACTTATACAAAGATATGAAGAATTTTATCTGCAACTGCACTTTAAAAATGTACTGTTCTACATCCAAATAAATAAATAAAAATCTCTATTTATATAAGCAGAGATGCTTTATCCTGAGGACAGTGTACCCAAACATAATATTTCCATTTTATTTCGTTTTATCTTAGACACAATATTTTTTTTAGCTAGGTGGATCCTAAAATTAACCTCCTAAATCTGTATTTAGCCTTGAAATTTAAAAAAACTAACAATTCTCAATGGCAGACTCAAAGCTCTTACAGGAAACGTGCTCCAATCCCTACAGCAGGGTGGCTATTTTATATGCCTAGTCACTGCAATTGCTTCAAGCTTTATAGACAAGCTCTATAAGGCAAAAAAGGAACTCAGACCAAGTGCAGATTCTCTAACAGAAAAAGACAGGTCCTTTTAAGATGGATGTTCTGAAAACTTAATTTCAAGACACAGAACAGGGAAATCTGTGTTGGTACTTTCATGTAGCAGGTTTATCATTTTCTGCTTTGGTAATTGATGTTTGTATAAGAAGCAGAATTTTACCCAGCCTTCAGAACATCACGTGACAACATGAAGAGATGTTGGTCAGATTATAATATAAAAAGGACGTGAACAGAAGTGGACGCCATGAAAGCAGAAAATAAATTCATGTCGATTATTAGGCCATCTAGAGAAGGGAGTTGAGTTTTGCTGTAGCTGGCATTAGAGCTCTGTAACTTATAAACCAAACCACTCTGATTTCTAAACCCAATTCCACATGCACAAGTCATTGTGCATTTGTCATTGTGACTGCTGGCAGTAGCAGCTACAATAAAAGCAGCTGACAGAGCAGAGTACTACACTGAGCAGCAAAAATAAGATTTTAATGTATTAGAACACACCTCAATATAAGAGATTTTGTTGATCCCGTCAAAGCACGCTACTGGAGAGGAAAAAAAAAAGCTTTAAAGATTACATCATCCATAATGAAATTACATAGCAGAAAAGCTGTTAAAGCAGAACACAAACACTTCTGGACAAGAAATACCTTTCTGTAAAAATTGAAGAAGCTAGCACCTAAGTGGCAGAATAAACTCACTCTTAAGGAGATCTCAGGTAGCTGAAATCCAAGCATATATCCCACTCAGAAAAAACACTGAAAGATATTTCATAGGATTATGGAATAGTTTGGGCTGGAAGGAATCTTAAAATCATTTCGTTTCAATATTCCTTATTTCCTATTTAGTTTGTTGTGTTAGTCTCTTCTCAGGGCTTATCTTTAATTTTGAAAGACTTCCATACAATTCTTTACTGGTTAAAAAAAAGTAGTCAAGATCTAAACCTCTGAATTGCTCTGAATTTATTATAAAGCTCAAATGCTCAGAACAGATGGAACAAATACTTCATACAGTACATGAGCTATCCAAAAATTCACAGGCTATATGTGTATAAAACAAGGAAAATTAGGTGGGTTAACAGCAGGAAAGTAGCTACAGCATCTCAGTATGATGTAGAGACGTGACTGTGAACCCTTTGTCTGGACGGGTGCCAAGGCCTCCCCACAGTTATCCTAGCTGTAAATAGGTAGCTCTTCATTCAAGCTGAGAAGAAAAAAGGCAGACAGATGTGATACCAGCCATATTGCTCCCTTGTGTGCTGTTGGCTGCAAAATACAAGTGGGCCTTAACCACACAAGATCGATAAGCAACCTGCATCCAGAAGAGATCTTTGGTAGGTTTTATTTTAAGGATACATACCCAAGTATCAAAGCATCAATAAGTCTGTTATTTCTTCATCATTAAAAACAAACAAACAAACAAACAAATAACCAAAAAAATGACAAAACCTGAAATACAGATTTTTCAGCAAAGACAAATCTCATTAGTTAATACAGTTTTAATGTAAGAGCTATTATATGCTTTAAAAAAAGATATTTCCCATTTTTACCCCTTTATACTGCTTCTGCAGCATTGCCCATGTTTTCTCCCTCATTTCTTTTTGAAATGGTTTTATTCTGTTTAAATGCTTCTTCCACATTGACAATCTTTTCTGCCAGATTTTTCCCATTTCTTTGTTCCCATAGCCAATATGCAGAGCATCCCCACCTCTCTTTCCCAAAGGATTCCTTTCTTTGTTCATGTTGCCTTTTTCTCTACTCCTTTGTTTACTCCATGTCTTGCTTATTTTCTACCACTTCAGCAGAAAAGAGTCCAAGCAAAGATAAAAAACAAATGGGAAGCAACAACATTCCTTCGCTAGTCCACTGTTTTGTGCATGGAAGCATGCCATTTCTGAGGGAACAGTCCAACTGGCATCACAGCAATCCCTGTGGCATTTGACAAGGATGTTATGTTGCTCGGGCAACCATTCCTAATTGTCTTTTGGGATGCTGAGCAAACAAGATGGATTTTTTTTGCTGGTCTGTCTGAAGGTCACAGTAGCATAGTGGCAGCAAACAGGTTACTGCTACAGCAAGTGAGGCACTGAAAAAAACACATCAGGCAGCCCTCTATGCAAGAACATGTCAATCACCTGTAAACCCCAATCTATTCTGCAACCACAGTCATGTAAGATAATGTGTACAACAGTTGTCATGAAAGACTACAACAACTACTATGCCAGAGACAACGTTATTCTAAACTCATACTGAAAGCAAATCTGAATGTTTCTCCTGGCCTGAAAAATTAAACATATAAAAGAAGCTATTTATATATAACAGTATCCTACAAGAAACAGATTGTCAACAACAGTTTGGCAGGGCACCATTAACATCTTTTAGAGATCGGGAACAAAAATTTTCAGAAAGTAAATGTCTGCTGAAACAAATGAAGACAGAAGCTTTAAGAGCAAGAGCTACTGCCTCAAAGTTCCTCCAGAGGGTTCATCTCAGTATATGAATATTTTGCATCTTAAAAGAAACACACCATATGCTGGGATGGCTTTTCTTAACTAGAAAAGTCTGCCTTACATTTTTGGAACAAGCAAGTTTTTCCTTGGGCATGTTTATTGACATGTTTCATAAACCTCAAAAAACTTGAAAAAAGAACCTACTTTGGCTGCATGAAAAGCAGTGGTTTTTTAAGTTCAGAGACCAAAAGGAGGAAGAAAGGAGAAATTTCAAGTAAGTTTGGGGGGAAAAGACCATTTAAACATCAAGACACACCAAAATGAACGTTTCATTGAAAATGTATTCAGATAAAACTTCAGTTTTCCAAAATTTTCTCCATTTTTTCCTTTAATAAAAAATATTTGTTAAATGTAATCCAAATTAACCAATAAAGGCACAAATCTGAAACATTTTTCAGAGTATAACAAACCAACGAATTGCACTTCCTAACACAACAGAGTCAAAAATCCTCTTCTGTGGATCCCTGTACTGCCTTTGTTTTCTGCCTGGTGCACAGGAGTACATCTGAACCTCTCTGGTTTTCATCACCCCTGGAGCCACGCAGAAACTTACAGCAGATCCTTTAACACTCTAGCAAAAAGACAGAAAATTACTTAAATTTTTCTTTTAATTGTGTTTACTGTTTTCACTTCAGTCTCTGGCCTGTAACACAAAGGTTTCTCCAGCCCACATTACTGGATGCGATGTCTGTCTTCCCCGAGTATCTTCCAACCTACACACTCTGTAGCACGCTATAATAAGCACATATACATGCCAAATTTAAGGTCTAGGAAGTGACTGAACCAGCTAGGGAGGGAAAGATGTATCTTGCGCTCCCTGTGCCACCTCCCAGTCCAACAGCGGAGGCAGAGCGTGGGTAAGAGCAGCATGTTGTGCTCCCTGCTCTGAGTTACTGCCATGGGCAGGACACCAGGCTCAGCAGACCTAATGTACCACATCCAGCCTGTGCTCATCTTTCATGTCTAGAAGAGCAAAAAAGGGAAAAAAATATTTTCTCACTCGTTATTTATACTTTTCTAAGGATGTTGTCTTAACTATTTTTTTTCCCCATGGATCATACCAGTTCCCAAAGCCTGGGAATAGCTCCCACTAAACAGAATAAGAGAAATAACTGTAGAGATCTTGTACTTATTTATCCACAGCTGGCCAGAAAGCTCTGATATAGTGTTTGTTTAGCTAGATTTGCATGTACTTGCAACTATTTTTGGCAGAATAACTTTCTTAGCCTCCATTACTTCCACAGTGGATGGCTCCTTCCATGTGTTTCCCATTTTCAGGCACTTTCCCCTGTCCAAAGAAAGCAATCCAGTTCTCTAACATAAGATAGTAGATTTTACCCCTGAAAACACTTGAACAAGACAACAATCTGAGAGGCCCATATCACAGATAACTGACTATCAAGATGTTCTGCATCCCCAAATGCTGCCACTAGCACTTAACACAACAACAAGGTCAACAGTATCCTGCCATTACCACTCAGGGGCTTTCAGCTTTCACAAAATGTACTCAGAGGCATTTTCAATTTCATAATGATGCTTTAACATACACAATATAAATAGATATGACAAAACATTATTATTGAAGCCTGGAGGAAGAGACAACAGGAGTCATACTTCTCTATTACAAATTATTAGACACCCTGAAACATTAATGAAACAAGTGACATTGCTGGACTGTATTCAGAAGATAAATAACAGGAAAATTAAAGACTTGTCCTTACAAGTACTACTATTGGAAATGTGTTAATTTTCTGAAGAGCTGTGTGAGCAAATGACGAGTTATGACTTTACTTGAACTAATTTGGTGTTACAAAGAAAAAAGGTAACCCTTGTGGGTTTTTTCTATTTGCATTCTGTTTTCAATTATGAGCTAATTTTTGGAAGACACTTTTGCTTGTACAGTATTTGTGTGCAGGCCTCAAAGTTAACTGCACACATAGCTCCTCATCTATCTCAGGAGGGCTGAAGGAGGACACTGCTTTTCAAGTTGCAGGGCAGAGATATTACAGACTCACAGGCTCTTGCTGCACTTGTGCATCCATTGTGATTGCCAATAAAAGAACTATTTTTCAAGGGCTTGGTAGTATACTTAAAAGTAGGAATACAAGAGGATGCCCAAAATAAATAAATACATACTGTAAACTATCAAATTATTTTAAAATCCCTTTTGTTTTCATATCAAAGATCATAAACAGACATTTCATGAAATACACTAGCACCAAAACAAACAGCATTCTCTAGACATTATGTACAGATGTAGAGTCAAGGGAAAAAGCATGTGTGGTCCCTTTTACTTAGGCTAGAGGGTGACCTAAATTAACACTAAGTTAGAGATAACAAAAAGACCTCCAGGGGTAAGCAGCTGAACATAAATCTGATCGTTTCGATTACTGAGAAATCGTCATGATTTCTCAGAAGGAAGCAGCTCAACATTTACCTGCAATTCTATTAGGACTGATTCTCAGCCTGAAGAGGGGGCATTTACCACTGTTGGGTGTATACTCATGCTCAAGACGGGACACTAAAAATTTTCTTTCATGACGACATCTCACTTCATTCTTGTAACATTAAATCCCTCAGTTGCCAGGATTCCATCCACACCTCCAACTTGGCTGTTAACAACTGCCATAAGATTTTATCATATCTGGCAGCCTTGGCCAGAGCCAAGAAGATGTGCTGGCTGTCACAAACTCCAATAAAACAGTGTTCATTAAGTATTCCTCCTCCCTCTGCTCACTGATTTTGACAAATCAGGGAGCACTGTTTCCTACCCAGAGTTTCTTTTTCTCATGTAAGATGCTGACAAATTTGGATTTTCCAGAACAAGCTTAACAAAATATGGGCAGGATTCTAGTGATAAACTTGCATGAATAAAACTGGTGACCAAACTACAAGCATCTTCTTCTCTCTTTGCAGGAATCACACTTTTACGAAACAGAAGATTTATGTACCATCACCAACAGGAATAGAAGGGTTCACTTCATATTTTGCTGGCAATGAAGACCTAAATATAAAATCATAGAATGGTTTGGGTTGAAAGGGACTTTAAAGCTCATCTGGTTCCAACCCTTTGCCATGGGCAAGAACACCTTTCATTAGACCAGGCTGCTCAGAGCCCTGTCCAACTTGGCCTTGAAAACTGCCTGATGGCGCAGCCACAGGGTCTCTGGTCAACCTGGTCAGCCTCACCACCCTCATAATGAACCATTTTTTCCTTATATCTGATCTTAACCTACCCTCTATCRGTTTAAAGCCATTACTCCTTGTCCTATTAACATACCCTTCTAAAAGAGTCCCTTTAGGTAATGAAAGGTGCTATAAAGTCTCCCCAGAGCCTTCTTTTCCCCAGGCTGAACAACCCCAGCTCTCTCAGACTGTCTTACTAGGAGATGTACTCCAGCGTTCACAATTTGCGTCAGAAGTTGCAACTCGAGTCCTCAGGTTTTTCTGAGCTTCTAATGCCATACTACCCATGGTTTGAAGTTCAGCATCTCCTTTTTAAGCTTCCTGTTGTCTATTGATTCCTTAGTTACTGAAAAATCTCCTAACATTACCTGAAAGCAACATCTAAGCATAAGAATAGTCCTGAAAACTGTATTTCATGCAAGATTAATGCCAAAAGTATAAACAATAAAATGCTACTATATTAAAAACCATAAAAGATACCATAAAAATAGAAATAGAGATAAAATTTCTCCCTCTGCTCCTTGTTACCATTCACAAATCATAAACTCGAGCAAGGGCAACTCACTATTTGTAAATTCATTAGAATAAAAAACATAAAAAACTGAGTCATCTATCATTTAGACAGTGAAAATATATTGTGATATATTTATACATAAATGTTACCCCCAAAAAAATTTATCACCAGTCACAATACTGTCATTATCATAAATAAATATACCTAGAGAAAGTTATACCAGAAAACTGAATCAGAGAAGCATCCAAGTTCTACTCAAAAGTGCGACTTAGCATTTTTCCACTGAAACTTTTCATCATTGTGTATATTGCCACCGAATGGACAAAGATACTGAATTTAGCCACTTTTTTTTTTAAGGCACGTTAGGACAATTTCGTACCCCATGTAAATATATTCTATAAGTATACAGAAATGTAAAATATTTTGTTAGCCTTGACATTTATTTTATCTCAATATTGACTTTCAGGTTCTGTTGCAATTTCTTTTTCTTCCTTCAGAGGAGAGATCACTTGGACAACAGTAATTTTCTTAAGTGACTCAGTTTATTTTTTCAAAGTTCTTCAGTCCTTCACAATAGCTGGTAAGTCAGCATTTAGCCAAATATGTGTCAGTAACCTCAGCCAAGATGCCCATAGCCATTTACACAGAAGAGAAACTCCCCTGCTGTATGCAATATCTGTTCCAAAATTAATCAACACCAGAAAATAGCAGTAAAACAATTCTTGAAAGACTACCAAGCAAATACACTAAGGAAGTAAAAAGGACTTGTAAGGTTAATTGTATTACTGCTACATAGTGACACCTGACAAATATGTTTTGGGACAGCTTCCCAACTATGAAAATTCTAAAAGGCAGGTTAAAAAGGAGGGAAGGAAAGYACTGTAGATACCGAGCAGGAAATTGCAGTGTTCTGGAAAGAAAATTTCAAATTCATCTTTATTTTCTCTGATTTTTAACAAGTATCCTGAAACAGGAACATTGTGTCTATTCTACAAAGCAGGGCTTTGCCCAAGCATTTGGAAAAGTTAGGAAGGTTACTTCCCTTTATTTTTTTCCACTCTCTACAGCTGTCCAGGGCACTGGTCTCCACTTCCCAGTCAGAGCCTCAGCAAGACAACAGGCTACTGAGGAAAGTAGAAGTATGAAGAAAATAGAAATTTGAAATTTACAGTCCATTCCTTTCAAGTAATTATGTTTTAGCCCTTGAAATGATTTGTAAAATGTCTACTGTCTTATAATATTTAAGTTTATAAAAATTACTCTGGAGACCAAAGCCTCCAAAGCACCAATACCGTAAATCACTGACAAATTTCAGTGACTACAAAGATAACATGAGCCAGCACATTTCCAAGTGAGCAAAAAATAAACCCATGATAGGGATCATTTTCAGTTTCTTACAAAGTTTAAATTTCTCAAATAAAACATTCACCCTTTTAACTTGAACAATGGCTTTAAAAAACACACCACAGTTGCATCATTATTTGAGTATTCAACTCATAAACACAAGCAAGGGTTGGCAGTGAGAATGACAGGCACTAAGTACCCACTATACAAAATACAAAGATAAATTAAAACCAGCTGTCTGGGAAGAGCACAGAAGTCTGAGAAGACTAGAAGCTTCACGTTTCCTCATTTATCCTTAAATGGAAAAAACTGACATTAGCTAAAAAAGTATTGATATTCTGTGCTGTAACTTGTGGGTAACTAAAGATTTGAAATTCATTTTTGCAGCATACTGAGATTGCTTAAAAAGAAAAATTTCAGAGAGGTCTGCTTGAATTACTTTCTGGATCCCACAACACATACAGACATTTATTTCTGTTCAGACTTGTCCTTCTAAACAAGAAACTTGCATTTGGAAGTTGCACCATTACATTTAGATCTGCTTCAGCATGGTTGAGATGTATAACCCACCTTGACAGAAACACCAAGCTAAAGTGCAAAATATTTCACTCGCTGCCATTAAGAAATGGCACCTTACACTGCTTCTAGGCATAAGAACTGGTAGGAAAACAACTGAATTTCCTTGGTACGCTTACACTGTGACTATCCAGGCCTTTTGTTCTGCAAGGTTTTTTTCCTTTCATACTCCCCAGCCCCTGGCAGTACCCCCCAAAGGATCTCCTGAGATGGCCAAGGACCCCAGGAGAAGCATGCAGGAGTGGCAACTGGAAGGAACAGGCATGGAGCATCGGCAGCGTGGCCAAGGGGACATGCCTAGGTCCCCAGGACCCCAGAAGGATCAGTGAGCCTGGGCACAGGACTGGAATTCCAAGAGCAGTGAATTAACAGGTAGGAAGGGACCTGTGGAGGAGGGGTAGAATGATAAAGAGGGCAAGAGGTGAGGAAGATGTCTCAGTGCTGGAAAGCCAGAAGTGACGAACACAAACCTGGTGCATTTGGCTTAAAAAAAATTTGTTTCAAAATAAGTTTGCACTCATCACATTTCTTYATAAGAAACCAAATATCACCTACAAACAGACGTAGCCAATGTTGGTGGTTTTCTCAGTGTTGTATCACATAGCTATGACACATTTTTCACGGCAAGCTACCCAAGAATCAGCCAAGAAAGCAGAGCTGTGTGTTCCTCAAGGTATCTGCAGCCTAAAGAGCAATTTGTTTCCACCAGTTTTCAACTTGGGAATGTTGCCATACATGTTGAAGTATAAAATCTCTGAAGCTACTGTGCCCTCCACAAGCATGTTCTTGTTTCTCAGCACTGAGCACAGTGTCCACAACCAGACAAAGCAGGAGAACAGAAGGAAAAAAGACAGAGAACCCACTGAACCTGTGCTGTGGCATCAAGAAATAAAACAACTTTGTTATGACATACTGCCCTTTTCCTAGAGAGAGCTATGAGCCTAATTTACATCCATCACAGCCTAAATAGTTCTGGTTTACTGTACTTAAAACCCCTTCAACTGATGTAAGCTAGCATATTTCTGCTGCCCTTAAGGGAAATTCACCATGTTTATCAAGTTATTGTTAGTATCTACCTATTTTTTACATAGCATTATTCCTTACTGCATCTTTGAAATTATTTTTACTGACTTACTACAAAAATACATGGGAAAAACAACGAAGAAAATGTAGAAGACACTAAAGCCAATGTATTTATACTTTACAAAACAATGCTGTGTAACTTTAAAATAATTCAAATAGTAAATAGTATATAGAATTGTAAAAAGATAGGGCACAGGTTTATGACTGACATTTGATAGTTTTATGCAAAATGATTGAGCTAATGTGCTCACAAATTTAAGCTGAAAGCATAAAAATCTGTGAACGCTGAATAAATCTCTCAAAACTCCAAATACTGAGAGGGAAATCTAATAATGAATATTTCAGAAGGTAATTATACCAGAAATACCATAAGGTGGCAGAGAATAATAATATCACTGGGCATTTGCACCACGAGCTGGCAGCCAAGGGCCAGGAGAGCTCTGGGCTGGGCAGGCAGCAGGAATCAGAGCTGGATCCTTCCTTTCCTGCCCCGCGCACAGCCCTCGCACACTGTTAATGGTTTGAGTAGCATTTCAACTATTGGAATGTGCACACATCTGAGAGGACAAGTATATATTTGGAACTATACAGGTCATACAGCTGGGAGAAAAAGGAGGCACTCAGGAAGGCGCAAAACATCAGGAGAACTAAGAGCAGCAACCTGTTACGCAGCCTCTGCGGAACTGGTCTAGGCTTCTCAACTGGAAACCGAAAACCTAAGGGTATTAAGAAAAATATCACAGCTTTAGGAAAGGCCACATAATTACAACAGGGCTGTTTTATCCAAACTTACTCTTTTTAGATTAATGTTACATTGTTCTGGCCAAAACACTATGAAAAAAACAAATTTATGAAYAGGAATTCATAAATTTTAAAGGCAAAGAATCTGACACTCTCTACTCTTCCTAATGTAGCTCACGAAATTTAAATTTGTAGCGGGCAGATGAACACACACAGCAGCTGTTATGGAAAGGGTAAGAGCTATGAACCCAAGCTGCCATGTCATTGTTACATTTCAGAGCATCTGCAGATCCAACCACAAACTTTGCATCACCAGAAATGGAAATTAAAAAGCATATCATAGATTACTTCTGAAGCTGTTTCTATCCCTCAAACTCACAGATAATGCACAACCCTGGGGAGCTACTGAAGAGTCCTGTAAGGGTTGGAGGGCTGGTCAGTTGGGCTATTTCTAACCCTCATCTCTGACCCGGTTTGAGGCCTCCCGCGCTAATCCTCAATCCACATCAAAAGAAAGGGCAACCATTATTGTATTAATTAGAGACAGAAGCCACTCTAGTTATTATTTGTAAGCTCTGTCACAAAACAATATTTATAGTGACTGGGCAGGAGAGAGAGTTTGCAGCAACTAAAGAAAATACCCTGTTTGCGTTTTTTAAAGGTTTTTTTGCGTTGCAAATAGTAATTGCATTGCATGCCACTAAATTGCTTACTGCAAACTGACCATGGGTTTTAAATGTAGGCTACTCTACCAGTCATTAGGAGAACCGAGAAAAGCCTGCTCAGTGGAACACCATATAATTTACATTTAGCTTCCCACAGCATATTTGCACATCCACACAATATAGGTCACAGTTAAGGAGCATTGGAGAACACTTTTTTTTTTCTTCTTCAGTTAGAGAATGCATTATTTTTGCCCATGATTATGTCACCCAAGAATATTAAACCAGGTAGCAGCTATGACCTGACCATACTTCCTAGAAGTTACACACAGGACACAGTTGTCAGGCACAAGTGAATGTGGAAAGCCAACTTGCATTCAGCTGACAGGAACAGGAGAAAAGGAGATGGATTTCACACATTCTTCAACCATTACACAGAAAGACACCAAATTTGTCTCGCTACAGAGCTGACTCTCGGTACCAGGGGCACACCAATACTTTACAACCAGACTCATCCTCTGGCTACTCTACAGCTCTATTTCATATCATTCCTATCCTTCTGGTTTTGGCAAGCATCTTATGAAGCTTGTTCCCCAGAAACAGATTAAACCCAAGAAATAGAGACTTTAAACAGAAAAGGAACATAATTACTTACCAGAGGGATGTATATATAATTTTCACATTGGGGTCAGAAGGACCTCAAGATGACTCAACACCAACTGCTGGTTTCAGATCTCAGCAAGCTGTTTTATGTTGAAGTTTCTTCATTTTAACTATCATTTCCACCATCAGCCACCACCTTCTCACCCAGCTGACCCACTCCACTCTGAAAGAAGCATTTGTCACTAAACTAACCACTCCAGCTTCACATTTTCAAGCTGGAAGTCCCTTTATCTGGTCCATTTCTTGTCACTTCTGTAGTTCTTCATCAGTGATTCTGCCTTTCCATCCTCCCTAGATCAATCTTTACCAGGTGACAACACAGCTAACTGCCTGCCTAAATATAAAGGTATAAAAGAAAATAAGTTGCTCTCCACCATTTTCCTAAAAGTTTTCCTAATCTAGAAAATAAATTAATTAAAGAAACTTTTATCTTGTGGCCAAAATCTCAAAAATCATAATCTAAGAAGATGAGCCACAGTCCATCTGGGTTAATTTCTCTCCCACTTCTATCAGTGTGTCATTTCTTTCCAAACAAGGTTGAATTTGATTTTCAAAGGCAGAAGGGAAGAAACAGCAAAACACTGTTTTCCTGAACAAGATCAAAAGGGTGCCAGGCAATCCTGAGTAGGTCAGGTACAAAAATCCTCTAAAAGTAGAGGTGGGGACAAAAGTGCATTTGCTCCTCTTCGGGAAACCTGAGCTTATTACATTTCTCAACAGAAAACTTTTCAGTTCATCATCTGAAAAAGGATATCACATTCCAAGATAAGGTATCTTGAAATCAGTCTATAGATCATTCTTAGACAAATGTTACCTACTTTGGATTTACTTGTTTTCATAACAAAGCAATCCTAGATATATGCCCTWCTGTACTGATGTAAAAGATGCAATACATGATTTTAATACCTCTGCATCCTTCACAATCATAATTCACTAATTTAATTGGGAATAATATATGCTCTAGAAAAGCCTCATGCCAACAGAACAGCATTCGCAGTAGAGAGTGGGACTACATTTGATACCACATAGAGATCAGCTAATCCAGCCTTTTAAGTAGAGAATCCACCAGTGCCTTTGCATCTCTGCTAGAAATGTGTAAATCAGTTAAGGACTAAGTATGCTTTTCGTGGTTTTCACAATTTTAATGAGAACTGAAAAGTACTGGGGGGTTTATGTAGTTTACAGGCTAGAAGCATTTCTGTCTCTCAATTTCCACTGTAAAAAAAGGGAAAATAAAACTATTTTAGGAGAGTTATGAATGTAAGCAGTCAGACCACACTGTGAGAGATCATAACCAAGACTGCTATCTGCTAAATTCTGGGTAGATTCAGCTTGTCCACCTGATTCTCAGCATCCCAAAATGAGGACAAAAAGATCCATTGGAATGGGAGGAGGGCTTAAATTCCAAAAATGTGAAATATTTGATTGAGGAACACAGAACCTTTAAGATATGCCCAGGGACTGCACTCTGATAGAAATAAAGATATCAACCTCCATCAAGAAGACAGCAAGAAAACCAAGTTTCACAGAAGGAAATTATTTTTTTGGTAGAAAACCTAATCTTCAAAGCTAGCGTTACACCTGCAAGTCAAAATTCTTGCAATTCTCTATTAAACTCACAATCAACTAGCGACTTCTTTTCTTTACACCTCAAATTAATGTATCCATTATCTCCTTTAAGTGGTCTCAACTAGTATTAAAATATATTCACCTTTGAGAAACTGAAAAAAAAAGAAACCAAAATTATTTAACTTGGTTTCAAAACGCAGCTGCTCACTCTGCTATAGTGAGGCATTTCTAAGAATCATTATAAAGCTCTCCCAATTTAAGGAGATTACAACTGCCATACATTCCAGACCCGTACTCTTACTCTTCTTTGATCTCCAACTTACTCTTCCTTCAAAGCTTCTCTTTTTAAAGTTACAGGTAACTTTAAAATGTTAATGTAATGACATACAATCTTTCTTGGTTTCTGAGTTGGTGATGGAGGGGCTCACATCGAAACCATTTACGCAACGAGTCTGTAGCTTTCTCAGAAAGACAAGCCTGGAAATTCATCTCCCTACCTGCTGCTACCACCCACACCTGTAAATAGCCCTCAGCACCCAGTGACACATTTCACTTGGAAACAGTTTATAAACTATCAGGAAATTCTGTAGGCTTAATATACATATGCCAGAAAAAAAAATAATTCTGAGTTTCTGAGCACCATCTATTTTTCACTGACAAAATTACAGAATAATTTAGGTTAGAAGGACCCTTTCAATGTCACTTGGTTCAAACCCCATTAAAAAAAGGAAAAAGAACAACAACAAAACCAACTCTCTTTTTTCCTCTTTTAGCACTTGTCTCTAGTATTTTGGTCTTCTTCACTTTTTTCCTCCCTTAATCTTAACAAGTACATGCAACCGAGAAGTTTCCCTAAAAGACAAAAGTTTGTCTGTCTACACATGGTAATTCTTGTGATGTTCTCCCATTTTCCACATTTCRCATTTAGCTGTCCTCCCTTTCACTGGTTTATCAGCTATGAGCACCAAAAAGTTCTTCCATCTTTTTTCAACTCTTTTGAAAGGAACAACCTCAAAAGAGGGGCATGCTAGAAACACCATTCACCAGGATATATACAGCAGTGGCATTTATAAAACCCCAAACTTTTAACTGCCTCCATGTCTGTAGTCTGACTTACAAAAAATAGCTGAAAGCTGTAGGTTTGTATTTACAGCTCAGAAAACCTTGGTATGGAGATGGTAAAACTAATTACAAACAATAAAACTATTCCTAGCATGAAGTCTACTAGAAGGGCCTAGGACAACAGCAATAGGACAGTTCTAAACTAAAAGAGGGTTGATTCAGACTAGACATAAGGAGTAGGCTTTTTTATGATGATGGTGACAAAACCCTGGAACAGGCTTCCCAGAGAGGTAGTAGATGCCCCACCTCTGGAAACATCCAGGCCAGGCTGGATGGGGCTCTGAGCAACCTGATCTAGCTGAAGATGTCCCTGCTCATTGCAGGAGGATGCACTACAGGACTTGTAAACGTCCCTTCCAACCCAAACCATTCTATGATTCTATAATTACATATGCCTTAGTATTTCATAACATTACAACCAAATTCAACTCATGTTACCTGGCATCTCATTATATAACTCTCTTGCCACTAGACTTTAGGCAGCTGGAGCTTCCTTTATGTGACCAAAGCCACATTTCAAATTTGCCAAAAATCCAACATCCCTCAAATGGCCTGAGTAACTTACTTTCATTTGTGTATTGTACTTGTTGCTGCTTCCTTCAACACCTAGAACCTTGATATGGCAAATTCAACACACACACTCCCTCCCCCCCMAAAAAAGTAAGCATTTACTTTAGTATTTCAATGTGAAGGATTTTTTTTAATCTCATTAAACTTAGCTTAAGAAAGAAATACAAGCCTGAAGGAAATTCTTGGAGAAATTCCTTTTTGAACTATAATCACCCAGAGTAACACTTCCCATTAAAATCATCTGCAGAAACTGCTGCCTTTTCCCATACCAGGATAGTCAAAAGCTTCAAAACCAGAAAGCATTTAGTTATTAGCAAAAAAAAAAAAACAACCCACCTCCCAGAAATCTCTGAGAATGGTTTGAATTGTTCAGTGTTTTTAAAAAATATATCAGAAAATACAGGAGTAATGTACAAGTATTTGCTACCCTACACATGAGGCATAGAGGCTAATTAAGCCATTCAGACAGGCTCACTGTATACGTACACACACATTAGAATTATAAACACACACATCTTTAGCAGTGAAGTGCTAGCAGCTCCTTCCCATCTCCCACTGCAGTAACAGCAGGTTCTCCAGCGTGGCACAGGCACACAAGGCTGACTAAAGTCCCTTAAGAAATACAACCCTCCTGAGACAAAGCCACATGGTAAAGAAGCATAAATTCTCAGGATTCTGAATGATTATATAAAAAAAAAAAAAACAGCAAACCAACCAGAAAGAAAACACAGAGAAAACCCATGCTGACATCACATGTACTTGCCAAAGCAAGAGCAAACCCATTCACTTGTCACACTAAGAAAACCAAGGCTCAGCTGAAATGCGCAGCAACAAGGGGCACACACACGTGCCAGAGGACTAAAGGAAAAAAAAGCAGTACTATGAACACCCTCTGCTTTCATCTCCAGAGTGGACTGGAGGAAGAAGTGGCAAAGGAGAGCAGTCTCATGTCCACTACCATTTGCAACAGAGCAGGAGGCAAGGGACTCCCTTATTACAGAAATCATGGAGCTTTACCTTTCCATAGCCATGGTGGCTTTGTAATAATGTCTGAATGGCTGCCCATATGCACAGTAACTCTCGCACCCGTGAGCAAAGTTGTTGTTTTCAATGGTTGTATAAAAACCACATCCAAGCATATAAATATATGGAATACAAACCAAGGTTCACATCACAGACATTTATGAATAAGCTCCCAGGATGGGCTAAGAACAAAAAATGGGCAGCAATAAACAAGGCTACTAAAAACCCCCAACAGTACAGCTCTAAGCTCTATGGAAGACCTGGGAGTACAATAGCAAATTGATGGGAAGTGGGAAAAGCAAGCTTGATGAACTACAGTACAAAAAGAGGTACCTCTTTCAGCCCTTAGTAGCAAGGAGAAATGTTTAGGGAGTCTTCAGTAACAAACCCTCCAATACTGTTTTCCAGATGTACATCCTGCCATGTACTTTTACAGAAAAAGTAGTTTAAATATAAACCCTTTAGGGTTTTTAAAAAAAATCAGTGTTGTACACATCTGTTAATTTATCTAAAATGGAGAGAAAAGATAGTCTCCTTGTGTAGTTTTTAAACAAAAAGAAAAGAAAGCCCTATTTATTATAGATACATAAAGATGCTTCACTAAAGGTGTAAGATCCATAACAACATCTGCTTAACCTCTAACGGTCAAGGTCATATCATTTACACCAAGATAAAAAAGTCTAATTATAGTATCTACACTGTATGGGCAAAGGCTGGTTATTAGGAAAGAACTATTATAAACCAAACACAATTACACTGTACAGAAACCATCAGATATTTGATGAGATTTTAATCTTTGAGCTGGTATCATTCTGCAAGTTAATCATCTGGAGAACAGAAAATCTGTTAGGAATGCAATTAAATGTACTAGTTCCATTAAAATTGAGCTGATATAGTTAATTGTAGTCCTAAAATAGCTATTTCCTCACACCTTCGCTAAGCATTTTTTTCATCTACTGAGTAATAGTCTATTTAAGGAACACTTTTCACTTAAACTCTCAAATAAGATTTGTGAATACTTTTGCTACCCTATACAAGTTGCACTGCCGTTTGCTGTTCGACCTTGGATTCCTAATTTGCTCTGAGAAGTCCAGCAAGGTCTTTTGTTTCAGTTACCGTTAGTCCATAGTACCTGCAGTGCCGAATCTTTAGGGAAGAAAATCACCAATGTATCCTCACGGCACACGATAGCAATTAGAAACTGACATGAAATGACGAGCCCCGGGCAAAACTCACATCATATTGTCATTTTAAGCATCAGCACTTCTGGCAAACACTTGATTTCTAAACATCAGTTTTAATGAATCCATACATCTTCAAAGTACTTGGAAGGGTTTTGCAGCCTTGCTAGCAAATTGGGAATACAGGCCGTTCTTGCCTTTTTTTGAGAGAAACAGAATGAAAACAAAAAGGTATCCTAAGCGTGCATCAACTTGGCAATAGCTAATCTGCAACTGACTCTCAYGGACCACAGAGTTTATTGGGGCATTTTAAATTGCTCTGCAGGGAAGGGCGAAAAAACCACGACTTCGGGGAGCGCCAGCGAAGCCGGGGCTGACACGGGCGCATCTCGCTGCGCGGATGCCGTTACGTAACCCCGGCCCGGCCCCCCCGGTCCGGATGCTCCGGCTGCGCCCCGGGGCCGCAGAGCCACCGCCAGCCCCGGCTACAGTAGCAGCCCCGACCCCGGCCCCGGCCCCGAGCCTGCCGCCACCGCGCCCCGGGCCGCTCCCGCCTCCCCCGGCGGCACCGCCGCTCCCCGCCGCGGCACCGGCCCCGCGCAGCCCCCGCGGGGCCCGCCGAGCCCCGGCCCCGCCGCGCCCCGACCCGCGGCTGCCAGCACAGCACTCCCGCCGCTCCGGCTCCGCGCCCGCGCCGCCGCTCAGCGCCCACCTCCTCGCCGGGATCCGCGGCGCATCCCCGCTGCGGCCCGGGAGGCTGCGCCCCGCCGCAGCTCCCCGCCCGCCTGACGGATGGGAGGGAGAGAGGGGGCGGGCAGCCGCCGCCGCCGCAGCCCCGCCGCGCCGCCCCCCGCCCCCGCCCGCCGGCCAAGGTGCCCTCCGCCGGCCGTACCCACCAGCGGCAGCGGCACGGCCCGGGCACAGGTGTCGGGCACAGGTGCCGGGGACGGGACTGAGGCGGGGCAGGCGGCGCAGGGATGCTCAGCCGAGCGCGGCCGCGGCCCTCCGCTCGCAGCGGCGGGGCGGCGCCGGGGCTCGGCACGGCACCTCGCCGTCCGCTCCCGCAGCCGCCCCGGTGCGCCGAGCAGAGCCCGGAGTCAGGGTGCTGCCGGCGTGTCGGAGAAACGTGGCGGCGGCGGGGACCGAGTAACGGGCTTCGATCATGACATCAGGTCTGGAATTAAACGGGAAAGCACGTGGGCAACAGCGGGGCTGTGCTGGAGCCAGAGGGACCTCCGTGCCAGGGGCGGGAGGATGGTGTCAGACAAAGAGGTGCCGCCGAGGGACAGGGCTGTCAGCAGCCACGTAAGGGCTTTTCCCCACCCAGGCTTGGTGACACAAGCACGACACCCAGCCTCGCACCGTCACCCTCCCGCAGTAGTCTCTGCGTTAGCTGATCAATCTTTGTCATCCAATAATGGGAGGTTGTTGTAAAAAAACACATTACACGCGCCACAAAGCTACCGTAGAAATTATGCTTTTGATTTAATTTGTATTAGGTTTTTGGGGGGTTGTTTTGTTTCGGTTGGTTGGTTCGGGGGGGATTTTTTTTGTGGTTTTCTTTGGGGGCGGGGGGTTTGGTTTTTTTTCCCTGCAGATCCTCCATCACAGCTTTTACCACATCCTTGATAGCTCAGACACACCTTTGGAAAGGGGAAGCTGGACTGTGTTGTTTAGAGAACCTACTGAGTGGAACAGGTCACCCTGCTGTGGAGCAGACAGGTTGCAGACTCATCTCTCTAGTTAGTGAATCGCCTCTGGCCCCCTGGTCCTTCCGCTAGGGCCTGGTCACTCCCTGTCCCCAGGGCTGGTGTACTTCCCGCCCTCCAGAGATGGCTCTAAGGCCTCTATTAGCAAACTGCACTCCTACTATTTACATCCCCCAGCTTAGCCCTGCTCTCTGGTTCATGGTAACAAGATGGGAAATAGATTTTGGCATCCAAGAAAATCAATTCAAATCCCTGGAGAACTAGATGCCACTGCCAGCAAATTTCAATGAGAGAATGGGGGGGAAAAGGGCAAATACTTTTGAAAAAAAGTAGATTTACAGCATTCTATAAATTATTGAGCCCACACTATTCATTAGGCAAACAGGCTGTGTGATGCTCGTTTATGTTTTCCCCATTTCTCAAACTAGCAGTTCCAGATTTGCCAGTATCATTGTGCAACAAAGGATCATTTTGAGGACCCTGGCATACAAAAAACCATAGCTGTTTTCCTATTAAAGCAGAGACCTCCATAGAAGGACCCTTTGACACAGTATTTTTTTTGTGTAACTTCTAGGGTAAGCTGCTTGGAAAAAAAAAGCTTTATTTTCTCAGCTGAACCTCTAAGTCTCATTTTTAATGTGGTTGAATAAAGTTAGGAAATTCATTAAGTAACATGTTTTTCTTTTCAATGTTCAATTTCCTCATTAAGTAACACTATTTTTCTTTTCAGTGTTCAGTATCCTCATTAAGTAACACATTTTTTTTCTTTTCAATGTTCAGTTTCCAAGCGCCAGAGCAGGAAAAACATTAAGCGGGACTTTAGTGGGTGTCAGAGTAAGTTTTCGTATAAAATCCGCAGAAAGATTAAGTAAGAAGCCACATACATTACGGAAAACGGTTAAGATCGGATTATTAGAGAGCAACACCTCTACCTGAATTAAGGTGCGAACGAGGCCATATGCCAAAGTCAATAGTATGGATTTTATTTAACAGTTAACGGGGGAGAGAAATAGGAAAAGGGGGGGGGATGGAAGAGAATGACAGAGAGACATCACTGTGATAGAAAGATATCACCATCCGTGGATCCAGACGGCGTCCCGTTGGTCCTCTTCTTCTGGTGTTCTTGGTTGGGGAGGTCCCGCGAAACGTAGAGTTCAATGGGTTGGTATGTTCAGTGTCCGCGGGAACGCCCAAGCACCTCCCCTCCACGGGAGGGGATGTTTTACACCGCGTTTTGCACCACTGGATTTGTTGCAACATTGTGCATCCTGCGCAGTCCTTTGGTGGACGGCCTCAGCAACAAGTCTGGGGGCGCTTCGGGGGTCTTTGATGGCTTGTGATCCCTTCTAACACATGGCAGCTGCCTCTGACATCAGCGCAGGTGAGGCAGCTATGCYCCATCAGAAGGGATGAATGCCCTGGGGCCCGCGCGTGAACGTGAGTGTCCCGTGTGGATGTGACCTTCGCCGAGGAGGGGTGGYGGGAGCTTTACAACAGGGCCAGTTTGTGTACGGGAAGACAACCGGCATGATAAAAAGCACCGTCCCGTCTCTGCAGGGTCCGCTTCTCATCTGGCTCAAAGCCCAGCTTGTAGCCTCCAAGGGCGGGCGTTCCCCCTCTCTGTCTTACGCAGAGCAAAGGCGTCACTACCGCACCCCCAAAACCTCTCTTCCTCCCCCTCGGTTGGCGGGGAGAGTGTGCAAACCTGGCCTCAGCAGACGGGTCTGTGGCTATGGCTCCCCCCCCCCGCCAGACCCAGCCAGAGCTGATTTTCGAGCACAGCTGCTGAGTTGGCTTTCTTTGTGGATACATTCTTCTACCCCAGCCTTGTTTACTTCTCCTTAGGCCTGAGATAATCGGGCAATAGTACAACCTTTATCTTATCTCAAGTTCCCATCAGGTGTCTTAACTCACAGTCCACTTTCCCGGATTCGGGCGGGCGAAGCTTCCCGCAGCTTCTTTAGACAGTTTGCCATAGTGGGCAAAGCCCTTTGGTGATCTTAACGGTGTTAAGCACAATTATGATTTTAAGTCTCTTCCAAACACTTAATACCAGGAATGTAGTCACTTATTTTTCTTCTAAAAGAAATAAGTAACAGGGCAAGGAGATAGAGGTATCTCAAGGTCACCATTCAACACCACCATTTCAGATAAGAGGTCACTCAACATCTGTGACCTGAAAGAAATAGAAATTCGAGAAAACTCTCGATAATTAGCTCACTTGTTTATGAACAATTTATTCTTTAATATTCTCTAATGATCTTGATACCAAATTCTTAAGTGGCTATTCTACAGAGAATTTTTTTTTAATAATTTCCCTATAGTTAAACCAAAGAGAAACAAACATGTAGAAGGGCAGCTTAAATATTTTGTTAAAATAATACAGTTATGTAACATAGATGGTGGATGACAAAGTGCTAGTAAAGCGTATACACACAGGTACCCTCCACATCTTCTAAGGCCTTAATTATATGGAACTGTTTCTTAGACAACTGTAGTCATTCCCATTCTTTAATTCAGGCAGCAGGGAAGTTTACTAAATACAAAAGGAAATGTTTGCTTACCACCCATATGCTGAGGATAAGCAGATCTATGAACATTGAAAATATTTACTTACAGAACTTTAAGAAAATACTTTCACTTTCTCCTGTAATAAGCAATAGTGTTGTTTCCTTGCCAACATTTATTGTTAGGGGGGGTGTGTGGCAAAACAGTACACTTAGGTAAGGTATAGGTAGACGACCCGTTTTTAATAAAGATTTTTGCAAATTACACCTTGCCTTTTTTGCAAATTCATTGAATTATGCAAAACTGTGAGAGTACAGTAGTAATAACCAGTGAACTGAAGTGCTTTAAAGAAAAAGCATGAAGTAGAGCACCAAAGAGCATTAAAGAGTGTGTGATAAACAAATTAGGCAGAGGGAGAGCTTGGGAGGCAGTGGCAGGCTTACAGCAGGCAGGAGCTGTGAAAGGAGAAAGGCAGGCACCAGCAAGATGGAAACTGGACATGCCCTAGAGTAGGGGTGTGCCAGAGGACTGAAGAGCCACCTCCAGGAATCAGAACACAGCTGCCATTAGGACAGACAGCAGGTAACCAGATCAACGTCCCCTTTCTTTGACAGATACTGACCACCCACCACAATATTATTTACTTTCCTCTTTGAGTCTTCCTTAGGGCTGAATTGCTTAGAATACTTCTGGATTAGCACTGTTGCGTGTAAATAGCCTAAAATTACTTGTGTGAAAACACAGTTTTGTGATAATGCAAAATTACTCATGGTAGGCAAAATGAAAGCTGACTCTGAGCAGCTGTAGAAGGATCTGAAAATACTGAGCAATAGGGCAATGAGATGGTGGCTGAAAGTCTATGTCAATAACTGGAAACTAATGTAAACAGTAATGAAAATAACCCTAACTAAACATACATAATAATGGGCTATAAATTAGCCTTTATTATTTGGAGTCATTGTGAGTAGTCTTCTGCAAACATTAGTTTGCTACTCAGCAGTAGTCCAAAAGGCAGTGTTAGAAATTGCTTCAAAAGCAGCAGAAAACAAAGCAGAAAAGTTCATTACAAGCCTATGTAAATCTCTTTGGACTTCAGTGTTGTATACAGTTCCAGTTCCTTCATATGAAAATGTGAAACTAGAAAAAGCGTGTACACAGCTGAAAAAATATATGCAGAGGTATGGGAGTGCATCTGTGTGAGGAGATAATTTCTAGCTGAAGAGTAGACTGAGAAAGGATTGTCTTTTGAGCCCTAAAATCCCCAATGATACATAGGAGGCTGACAGGAAACAATCACATGCTATTTTTTATCACACAAGACTTTGGGGAGACTCAGTAAATGATGACGCAGCAGGTTTAAAACAACAACTGGGAAAAACTTTTCCATACACAGTGTTATTGAATCAGATGGCTTGCTTCTATACTACACTATGAAGCTGAAGAGACATAGATGTTTTTAAGCAGGAATTACACAAATGAATGAAGGACAGCGGTAGGCACAACAATTTCCTTTGCAGTTCCTGCTGAAAAGGTGCCTGCCCACAACCTACTAAGAGTTGCCCAAGAAAGGACACTCTTTTATCTGCCCTGTTTTACCTAACAACAGTCTCCAAGCACCGTAGATTAAATGGACCTTTACACAGTCCTGTACAGCCATKCAAATGGTTTATTCTTTTCTTTCTGCTCCGTTAGATGTGAGAAAGCAGAGACAAGCAGCATCCCTATATATGAAAGCATACTCCTGCCTTTCCCCATCTTCCCTGGGAGAAGGGAAATCAGACTCTTAGTTCTTGATCTTTCCATTTGGATGTTCTTCCATTCTCCTGGACAGAATTTAGAAAATCTGGTTTCATCTTCTCAACATTTCGCTCTTCAGTTTCTGTAGTGACAGCCCATGTGCACTGGTCTATTCATTTCAGCACCCTTTTTTACTATCCTGTGTACAAGACTGGGGCAGTACATAGCGAGAGCATAATAATGTAAGATATGCATACAATATACCAAAAAATACCTTCCATATTCATAATTCATCACAAAAATAAAATCTAAACTATTCTTGGACATCTCTGAAGAAAAAGGGAAAATTATGTCTTCTCATGGAAGAAACTGGAAAGGGAAGTAGAAACATCCGGAGATTCTTTAAAACTGAAGTTACAGATAAACACCTTACATAAATAATGACAATTTACAAGAGTTCTATTAAGAATATCCCTATTAAATAAAAGAAACCAGAAATCTGAAAAGCAAATCTGAAATGCAGTTGGTCAGAACTCCAAGAATCTCTGAAGACAAACATGATAAATCAGCTGGAGTGGTTTAATCTCATATAAACAAAATCTATGTGGATGATAGTATAGTTAAYTATGTCCACTCAAAGATAAGGCAAAGTTTGCTTCTTACTCAATTTTAGCAATGGGTAGTAGTCCCATGGTCTCATTTTCAGCACAATGCACGATTTCTTTACTGTGTAGACTGCAAAACYAAAGTAGTAAAAACAATTTGAGCTATACATTTTGAACAACAACAAAGAGAAAGAAATCTCTGGTTGGAAATGTTACTACAACCCTTATAACCCTGCTGGCTATTACCAGCACTCTACTTTCTATTCTAGACTAAGTTCTTTCAAGCTTCAGTATTTAAAGAAGTTTTCTCTCACTAACTCCACTAGAATAGCTTTAAAAGGGTCACAGTGGTACAGTTTCCTCTGCACTCTCTGAGAACTACCTAATTAATTTATTTTTCCAAAGAGATTACCTAGCTTCAAACAGTTTCAGATRGTCTCCGGGATAAAATTCCAAGAATGCTGTTATATGTGGGCATTGAGGCCATCTTTGTATCCTTGGCCTTTAAACAGGCAAAGGGTAAAACTTACTGTGATACCTATTTGTGGATAACTCATGTCTAAAATTCTGGCTGTAATTTTAGGTTGCTTAGTTGGTATGTTGCCAGAGAGAAGACAGCAAATTTTAATGTCCCCCAGCATTATTATAACAGAAGTGAACTCTGAATAGAAGTGAATTTTGTGGACTCGATTAAAACTTAAAAACACCAGTGGGTCAAGACATGCAGTGCATGTTTTCACATGCCATTGCCTTTAATTTTGTTTTGCTGATTGAACATAACTTCAATCCTGCTATCCTTAGGTATAACAGACACATTAGAAAGCGGATTTAGTGTGCCTGGGATGAGGATAATCAACATTAGGATACTTAAAATAACTTTGACCAATCTTGCAATTTTATTCGTGAAGGTGCTTATAATTTCAATTTCAGAAAACATTTCCAGCATATAGTTGCATTTCCAGTAATTTTGATGTCCACATAGCTGAGTATGGTCTGTTAACATTACCCTGTATCTTGTAAAATGGCACCTGAAAAATTTACTGATTAGCACTTTGCAAAGACAGAACTCGGTCAGAACAGTTGGAAGAATTCCCAGTGAAACTTCTGTACTGCCATGCTCAGGATTTGTAAACATTTTCTCTAAATATAGAGTAGGGTCTGGTCAGCAGTTAACTCTTCAGTCTTAAGTCCTGCAGATATTGTTAGATATTGCATGTTAACATTGGATTTGAACACCCCACACTTCATGTTGGACGAAGCCCCACCTTCCCAAGCCCCACGGTCTGGAGAATTTCAAGAAAAATTCCTAATAAAAGAATTAATGTATGGGAGCAGGCAGATGTATACAGTTAAAGTAGATGAAATAAAAATCTTATATCAATATTTAATTAATCTGAGAGTGCCATGTATAGTTCAAAACAGCCTCACCATCTATGAGGTAAGTGGACTGTACAGCACTGAAATGTTATTTTCAAGCTGTGATTTATGACGTTTACAAAGCACCAAGGCCATAAAGCCCATCATCCCTCGAAACAGCTCCCCTTTAAAGCTTCCTTTAAAGCATTTCTAACCAAGCAGAGCAAACAGCTGGACTGTGGTTTGTGTTATATTCAGCTGCACACTTCTCTTTGCCCTTGTACCCAGCAGAGCTGCCTGCCACAGAGCTTCAGGCTCCACAGCTTCAGCTGCCAGAACCGTCCAAGGCATCTGGGATATCCCATTTTGAGTGTGACACAGCACCAGGCTGGCTGCAGGAAGCCTGATCCTGCCTGCAACTCAAGTTTCTGTTGCTGTGCTTGTCCCTGCCAAAAGTAGAGGCTGTGGATGAGTGACCTGATGTGAATTTGCGCTGTAAGTTGGTCAGTGAACTCCAGACAGCTGCAGCTGGGGTGAGCTGTGTCAGAGGAAGGAGGAGGTACAGAACCACCACAGCAGAGGGATGAAGGAGAAATTACCCACGATAAATGAGCTCAACAGAAAGTACACGATTTGGAAAAAAACCCATGCTGCTCTAGAAGTAATCCTGGTGCTATAATATTCACTATGTGCATATGAAATATGCATAGTGCATCACAATCACTGTATTTCAAAATTAAAGAGAAGACACCAAAGAGTGACGTCACTACAGATTGATGTAAGGGCTTCTGAGGTTCATTTGGGACAGATATCCAAGACTAAAAATCCCTACACACAGCCTAATCTTGAAGCATTTGCCTTCCAGAGCTCCACAATGCCCCCCCATCTTTTCTGTCTTAAGAGCTGAATCATTTAATTATCCTGCTTTTCCCCAGTATCTAAACTGGATTTCCCCCAGGAACTCCCCACACACCTTACCTCCTATTAGACTGTTTCCTATTCTATTTCTTGAAACCTGAACTCCTTTTTTTATAATCTTCCTTATTTTTCCTTTGTTTTGTCCCTCTTTCCCCTGATTTTCTCCCTAGTTTCTGCTCATTATTTCACTCAAAATCTTTTACAGAGAAATTGCAAAAATGCCAAGAAATGGTATAGAGAGGTGTTCTGTATGCAGTGTTTTCAGGTATCTCACAGGAAGTTTTCATGCTGGGCATGACAATTTTAAAACTATTTGGCTAATCCTGTATTTGCAAAACTATAAAAAGCCTCTGGAACAGCAAGAAAAAAAAGTCAGAAATAGACATGTGAGGCTTGTGCAAGCAATAATAGAACGTGTATTTAAGAACTAAAAGGCTATMAAGAAACGGTTTAAAAATAATTTAAAGAAAATAGGCAAGTTAAACTATGGTTCTGTCATCTCTCAATTACTTTTAAATAATTTACTTGACATTATCTTAATTATTAACTTATATTAAAGTACTTTAAATTATACATTTGAAATTGATACACCTAGTGATAATTCTTTGTCTGTGAAAAAAACCCAAACCAACCACAATCTTTTGGTTAAGAAGTTCTCTGTATACGTTGATTATTTTAAGA
This sequence comes from Amblyornis subalaris, assembly GCA_018881555.1. Classification (NCBI taxonomy): domain Eukaryota; kingdom Metazoa; phylum Chordata; class Aves; order Passeriformes; family Ptilonorhynchidae; genus Amblyornis; species Amblyornis subalaris. The sequence continues at coordinate 4,625,366 of JACAXG010000012.1, read as the reverse complement.
GCAGGTTAAGATTTTCAGTAGTGTCAGCCTTGAGCTGCGGCCTCCATCTACACACCCAGAGCCCAGTGACCTCTGCTGGAACTGGGGGATTCCTGGCAGTGCTGCGGCATCACCCTTTGTCCCTTCACTATCACTCTAAGTGAATTTGGCATCGTCAACCCTCACTCTTTCTTTGATATTTTTTTCTTCATTTTATTTTGGAGAAAATTTACCACTGCAACAGCAGTTCTAGTCTGATATTGTCCGAAAAACTTGATCAGAATCTTTGATGAAGTTTTAAATGAATGTTTAACAAATACAGTTTAAGTTCAGGAAAGTGGCATGGTGAGAATATGATATGAGTAGTTTTCTTGAATTGAAGCTGTGCACATAATCACATGCTGTTTTCACCTTCAACAGCTTCCCCTTTACATATGATTATTCCTTCTGTCTCTCACTTACTGCTACAGTAATTGAAGGAGKGGAGGTGCCTGGCATTGCAGATGTTAGATGACCTCTCTGTAGACAGAGCAGAAAAAACAAGATAGAGTGCCCTGGATCAGAAAAAAAGGACCACGAACAGGAAGAATGAGGAAAGATGCAAAAGAAATCCAATTGCTCTGTGCACTGCAAACCTGGGTTCTGCCCCTATGTGAGCTGCTCTAGTAGTGGTTTGTGCCACCAAAGAAAAAAGTCTCAAGAGTCCCAGGACCCAGTGAGGGGAACTGCAGTCACAGACTCACAGATCATATTAGGATGCACAGCCCTCTTGAGAGCATCCCTTTTTTCACTTCATGATCAGAAATACCTTAATGTAGACATTCAGGCAAAATAATCAAATTAATATCTTCCTACAGTTACACAAACAAGATTCCTCTGCTGACCAAACAGTTATGACTCAATAAATGGATAAAATGAGTTCTACTGGACATAATTTAGTGTGATTTTTGAAATCTCTATTATCTTATTTTCAAAAGGTACAAAAGTCTTGTTCAATGCCAACAGAAACTATGGCTGATGAACACAGCTGAAATCCAAGTCACTGACAAGGAAGCATGCTAAATTCTACTTACCAACATTAAAGCACTGATACTGCAAAACAATACACCAAAATCCCTATACAGTTTCAGTCAATTCACTCAGCAGCATCAAAACAAGTATGAGTAACACAGGTTTTTTTCCAGTACAGGAACCTAATGCTCATTCTCACAGCAGACCAAGTTTTTACTTACCAATGAAAGGACCTAGAAAAGCAGCATGCCACTTAGCACTAGTGCTACGTAACAATTAAACAGGGAGCGATGAACATCATATCTAATCAACAATGTATTTAAACAAATTGTTACTTAGGCAAAGGATAGTACGTGAATGTTTTCAGGAAATACACGAAGCTCTAAGGAGAGCAATAATGATTTTGCTTTAAGTATCTTCTAAAGAAGTTTACCAGAACAGTACAAAAGACTCCATGCAAGTTACTTGGTAGCCTGATGCAACAGTGACTAAAAGTGAGATACCTGAAGAAGCAACTCTGCAAACAGTATCTTGAACCCTCAGAAATAAAAATGGGAAAATTTCTCGAGTTCCAGCCCAATTCTCTTCAGTTGCAGACCTGACTGAGCAAGCTGGCAAGAGAGTTCCATAGCCCAAAGCAGGACTGCACACAGAGCACTGATCTTCCATGCCCAGCGGAGTGCAGTAGCCCACTATTCCCAGAGACATGTAGTAATAAAAACAAGATTGAGAACAATTAGAAAATGGCACTGTTCTGTCTGCTTTGTAACACCACTTCAGGCTGTAACAGGTATCTCTTAACCCTCTGTGTGTGCTGAATGCTCTCTCAAGCAGCTGTTAGGATGATGCCAACATGATTCTTCTTTCCCATATTGGATGGACAAACACCATCACCAGTTACTTAATTTTTAAGTGTTTACTCTCCTGGGGATGTTTATATCCCCTAAACACACAGGCATCCACCTTCAGCGCCACATTAAACTGGAGATTTTGACATGGGAGAGACTCATCAAGAGGCTGATTCTACCACATAAATGAGAAGTTGGGGTTTTTTTCAGCTGACTATACAGGGATTCTCAGCATTTCACCTAGTACTGTGCAGATCCACCACAGCATACAGGTTCAGCAGCATGTGTCAGAGCCTCTGTACGAGCATGGTGTCTCTCCATGTTCACAGAATAGTACTGATGCTTTCTGAAAATACTGGACTCACTGCACATAGTAACTGTACAGTTCAGGCTGCAAAAGTGCTGCCTGAGAGTTCTGGAGTTTGGGATTTATAGCAACATGGTCAGAATTATTTCCCATGAGCAAATACAGAAAATCTCCAAATGCTACTTGAAATATACCATGAAGGATAGAAAAAAAACCCCAACCAAAACCAAACAAATAAACAAACAAAACCCCCAATACATCCACCCAAACTGGGACTTTTTCAGGGGAACTCCAGAGAAATGGCAACCCTCCTTAGAGAAGCCCTCCTCTAGGCTAGAGTCAGAGACAGGATCCAATTCTCCAGGCTAAACCATAAACCTCTTTTTTTACTGATTTCTAACAGCTACACCAACTTAAGCAGGAATTTTACAGCCTGGTTAACCATGCAGCCCTGATTCAATTCTGTTCTTTGTGCTGAATGAAACAACTGCACTTGGGGAAAAAAGCTGCTGGTGAGTCACCAAGGACTGCATTGTAATAGGTACTAGTGCAATGGAGAGAAGGAAAAGGGTTCTTAGGCAACTTTTATTTCACAACTTTCTCACATTTGAGCATTTGAATTCCAATATTCTTTTAAAATAAGAAAAATTGTGGTTTTTTTTTAAATACACAGTTTGTTACTTTGAATTTAAACTTCTGAACCAATTGCAATGGCAGTGCTTATTCTCATATGCCTTCTAATGCAAAAATATTTTTACTGCCCAGTCCTGACAATAGCATCTCCTTGCTGGGAAGGGAACCTGAGGCTTAGCAAACCTACACTGCTGGTGGGGAGAGGAGAAACGTGGGCAAGTGCATGAAATTATAAGGTAGGATAAAAGCTCAAACCTCTTTGGTTCTTAAACCCCAGCATCTGGATCTACTGTCATTCATTCTGTCTTCCCTGTGGCCCAACCCCCCTTATCAGCATAAATAACTCTCCCAGCACACTACAATTGTAGACACTGGCTGTATMTCCCCTGAAACACCTGGAATCTCATGGCTGGAACTAAGGGAGTAAGACCTGCATTCTCATCCGTACCTTCCTGAGAACCAGGGATTTCTTGGAACGAAATACTTCTGAAGGTGCTCAGAGACAGAGGAAGTTACAGGATGCTTCACTGTCTCTCCCCACACCAATGATCAAGGGACCAGGATGGGAGACACTGGGAAGCAGGATACATTCCAGGGCATGCTTTTTCTCTAGTGTGCATACAACTAGAATTCCTCAATTTCATCTGGTAAGTTATTTTAATAGCCAGGATATTTTCAATTCAACAAGTAGTATAGAGGACTACACAGGAAAGTATTTCAAAATTATCTGTGCACATACTTGTTTGAACTATCTTCATTTACTCTCCATCAGTGGCAAAACCCTCTTCATCCTGCTGAAGAGCTGACTTGTCCAACTCTTACTTGAACATATGCATTGAAAGCTTCTGGAAAAAAAAAAGAAAAAAAAACCCCAACCCCTCAAAACCAAAACAAAAGTCAAACCACACCCCGAGACTCCACAGCTTCCCCACAGTTATAGCCAAAACAYTTCAGGATAAGAAAGGATAAATGTAAGAAGTTTTGGTGTCTGACACACAGTCAAATGTCCCTTTTACTAAACAGCATACAAAGCATGAATACTTTTGGCCCAAATCAACAAAATACTTAAGAATGTACTTCGAATTATTTTCTTGATTACAGCTATTTTCATAAATCTAGATTAATACTGTTATGTCTGCTAGCAGTTTTTAAACAGTTATTTCATTTTCTTTGAATTTTTCTGCTGTACTTCACTTTTCAATGCCATTTGGATCAGGAGAAATGTCTTCTATTTCAACAGAATCTGAATCATTATCAATGAATCAGTCAAGTCAGAAAATGCTGACTCCTTTATTGCCTCCATCATTGTAATGTAATTCCATCTTATAGGAAGAATTCAGATAAAAACAAGAGCTATTTTCTGTAATACAAGGTTATACACTACTACAAGAATAACCACCAGTTTACAGTTTTTAATGCCTAGATAATWTTCAAAACTGCATGTCTGCACATTCAGAATGAAAAAGAACCATGGAGAAAAGATCAACTAAGTAACAATTAACAAAAAAAAAAAGCTGTCACTGAAAAAGCTGTCACTGTCCACAGGAACCATGTCTAGTCACGTTTTCAGTCAGTCAGTCAGCTAGCTGAGGGTCATGTCATTACTTAGTTTCTGTAGAAAAAACACAAGTACAAAAATAGTATCAAAAAGCAACATACCTATTTTTATTTTAAAGTACGTATTATAAAATATAATCATTCCAACAGCATATMAATAAGGCTTTCAATATCTTTTGAAGAATAATATTAAAGTTTCAGGTATGCTTCGCTAACTTTTAAAGAAGTGTCTCTTTCTCTGAACAGCATGTAAAAGCCAGCATTTTTTCTGCAGTATACTGTTGATATAAGATGCAGCTACTTTTTCAGAGTATATCTCAACTATGACAGAATTACTTTTTTTAAACATCTTTGCAGAGCAATAAATCATTATAAATATACATGTTAACTTCACGATTTTAATAAAGTTTTAAGTAAAAAAAAAAAGAATGCAAATCAATCAGTGATGCAGGATTTCTGGACAATAACAAAAGACAATAATCAAGTATTTCATGACAGAATAAATGGTTTTTTCAACTTAGTAAGTAATTAAATAATTATTTAAAAACACCAAACTTTTTCAGAAGGGGAAAAATGCAATGAATGCATTTCCTGTGGGTTAAGGTTAATCAGCAATGACAATCAAAAGCCACAGAATTTAACTCCATGTAGCTGTGTCTTGCGTTTTTCATACAATGCTAGTGAGCAGCTCTGCTTTCTAAGGACTATTTGAAATCTTTGTGAAAGATATTTTGGGTGGGTTTCGGTTTGTTGTTTTGTTTGCTTGTGGGTCTGTTGTTTAGTGGTTTGTTGTTTGTTTTCCTCCCAAGGGTGAGGGTGGTATTTAAATAGAACTACTAGGTAGCAATGAAGAAATTAATTGGAATTCCACAATGCATTCTTCTGAAACAGCAAACTCCTTTCTCTTCTATTTTTGAATGATACAATTTATGTAACTGGCATCAGACATTGCAGTGGAGTTTTCACAAAATACTCAAAGTAATGCAAACTCCTGAGTGGAGGGCAGAAGGCGCAACAACAGGAACAGTTAGATAAGTCTGCTTTTAGCAACTGCCCAGAAGTAGACACTGTAGTTGTCTTCTCAAGCCTCCACTGATGCAAAGCAAGACAGTTTAAAGTGATTATTTCAGCCATTAACACCTACTTAGCATAAGAGGGAATAACCTCACCCCTCAAAAAACTTACATTAGGATTTAAGTAGTTAAGAGAACCTTACTGGTCTGTATTTCCATCTTTTCTCTGCTACTTTTAACTACTCATATAAAAGATTGAATTTTCATTGACTTGCAGGAGAACCAGAGCCTGTAAAATTCACTAGGTGGATTAATTTAGAATATTAATATACGTGTATTTGATTGTGCCTGGCAAACAAAGGTTGTTGCAAGGTAACAAAGTTCTTATAGTCAGAAGTTTACATTGCAAAAGCATTATCAGTAGCACGCTTACCATAAAACATTTTTTAAGAAACAGTTTTGTACATTGTATTTTAAAAAAGATTATTTGCATAAGAAGGTGTTGGGGCAAAATCTCAAATGTGTTGAAAAAATAAGAATTTTATTTAATTATTCCCTTGACTGACATTTATTTTCATACAAATTCTAGAATTCACAGGTCTTATAACAGATTTTAACCAGAGAACCTTGTATGGAAAGGACTATTGGAGAAATCCAGTCACCTTTTTAAAGACAAAAGGCAAGCAATACAACAGGACTTTAGAAAGGATTTTTTATTAAGAGGCAGTAATTTCCTTAAATGAAAACTCACAGAAGCTTTAGCTASAAAGATTATTTCCTACAGCTAAAATTCAAAATGAAAAAAACTAAATATTCTCACATCTTAAAAAAAACCAACTATTTCAGAGGTAGAGACAATTACATCTTCTTTCACAATTTAATGCTTTAATTGAAAGCAAAATATAAGCCTCTAAACTACTGCAAAGCTTGTCAGTCAGCCAATCCAGTGCAAAGGCAGGCAGTAGTAAACTTCACTTAAATGGGCAAGCCCTTTTGAAAGGGAATCTTTCCTTTTAATGTACCATTTCATTTGAACTCGAGAAACCAACTAAAGGACAAAAAAAGGGCAACTAATTCTTGTCTGTCTATCCTGGAAAGAGAGAGATGCCAAGACAACCTGTTAAGAGACTCAGAATCACAAACCTGGTGTACAGAAAAAGTAGGGATAAATCATTTTTCTAATTTTGTAGGCATGTTGTATTTACACTTCTCTAGTAAAAAGTACACAAGGCAGACCTGGTATTATATTACACTTCACATCATAGTTATTCCTGGAGAGACCTACAGGCTGGGCTTTTCTTGCTGGAAGCAAAAGTCACATTAAAAACAAACCAAACTTTCTACAAAGAGCATGGGTAGGAGTTACTCAAAGTTGCATTCACCAGAGATGCTGATTTAAAAAAAAGTTTCAAATTAGTTTTAGCTATAATTCCATACATAAAAAGAATGCTAGAAATCCAACTTTTTAAAACAAAAGTTGTGTATAAAGACTAAGGCCATGTTTAGTATCTGCTGCTTATCAAAAGAGCAACATGGAAGTCCTTAGGAGAAAAGGAGAGAAAGAATGCTTTAGGCAAAATCTTTTTTGGTCTTTGCAACTATGGGGTCACAAAGAACATCCATACAAAGAAAGGTACAAGGAGTGAAGCTTAGAGGTAAAATACTGATGCAAGAGAGTCATGGTTTCATGTGATATTTTCTGAATTAGTTAAATCAAAACCTCATGTCCCCTAGGAAGATAATATGGTACTGGAAGCTATAGTAATATTTGAGAGTTATTTTTTAGAAAACAGGGCTTAGCCTTTTCTCCCCCAACTGTATTTCTCCTTCTGTTCAAAAAAATAAAAATAATAATAAAAAAAAGTTATGGAATTCAATATGATTTGAAGCAAACCAACATTTTAAAAGAACAATTGAATTTTGGTCCCTGAAGTCAGTAAAATATAAAACCCCTCTAGGAGTTTAGCTGGCTTTCACTGGCCATAAGCATCAAACAATAAGTTCTCAAACTAGTTATCTTAAACATGTATCTCAATTCCTCCATCACAGGCTCTGCTGTATTTTCTTCACTATCACATATTCCAGCTACACCTGATTTCTGAGAACACAGATGACCCAAATATCTCAAACCTTCAGTTTCACCTGACAACCTTACCTGTCCCCCCACATACACCCTTTTTTTATTTACCCCTTCACTCCTGTGGCCTCCAAGGGCTCAACTCTGCATCTTTATCCAACACCACTGAGGGCATGTGATTTTAATGAAAAAAAGACACACACAAGCTTATGGCAGTTTCATTGTTTATTTTTAAATATTCTTTTCAGTGTTAACTGATTCTGTTATGTACAAAAGAGATATGTCTGTGAACATCCAGATTGATTTTTATCAACTGGTTCATATTTTCTCAAGAATTCTAAAAATTGGTTTTTGCTAAAATAAAGTGTACATGTGCATATATAAGCACGCACACACCCATATGTATATATGTAAACACACACAGATGTATCAAAAATTGTATTTCAAGTTGTTAGCCACGAATAGATGTAAAATTTATCATTATATGTTTGTATCTAACTTCAAAATCGCCTATCACCATTTCAGGTAGCTGAACTTGAGTGTAAGTACCAGCTCAGACTGGGTGGGGGGCACTCACCTGCTCAGTAAGTTCTCTGGCGTTTGTTGGGCTCCTCCGAGGGTGAGTCTGCCAACCTCACTTTCAGCCTCACACCATTCACAATCTTGCCATGTAATGCAGTTATGGCCTCGCTGGCACTTGCTCTGTCTGCAAATTTTGCATAGCCCACATTTTTTCCAGCCACAAGATAAACATTTATCAATTGTCCAAAACGACTGGGGGGAAATAAAAAAAGATACCAGGTTTTTCCTGCAACATATCCAATCTGAAGTATATACGATTTGTTAACTGCAAAAACAGTATTCTTATATCCATGTTTTCTTGTGCTAGCGTTTTCCAAAACTCCCAATTCGCATATTCCCTTCTCTTGAATTATGGGCGGATATACAAATAACACCACAAGTTCACAGTGTTTTCTACAAAACACCAGGATAGAGTCACAAACACCAGTAATTTCTCTCTTATCTAAAAGAATAATACTATAGTTCCCAAACACTAAACAGCACTCAAAATACCACACAAAAACAAAACAAGAAGAAAACCCAAACAAACCAAAAATAAGACACACACACAAGTCAGCAGATAATTTAGAAGCTAAACCTGTATCTCACTTAAATGAACTTGCTCAGTTGTGATTCATCTTTGAAAAGGTCTCACTGAAATGACTCAGAAAGCAAGCACTACGGCTTCAGGGAAAAACACAGATTTCCAAATACTCAGGAGATTCCTAAACAGAACATTAATTATTTTTTAAAAATAGTCTGCTTGCTTCATACTGGAGCTATACCGAAGTGTCAAGACTAGGGCGCATAGCCTTTTCCTTCTACAGCACCTGATTAAGAAAATCCAGTATATCAAATAGTTTCCAATTCCACACATGTGCATAGTATATCTTTTCCTCTCCTAGTGCTTTTAAAATATTTTGGCTTTCCAAAGTTTTACAGAAAATGCAAGCTACTAGAAAAGAGAAATGTCTTTTTCTTCCAGAGTATACTACAAATAAATAATATAAAGTACTGGAGAACAGCTAACTATAGATGTGTTTTGAAGATACCAAAAAATTGTCTCGTTTTTGCTCCACATAGAGAGGTAGTGTGAAAGAACAGCTGAAGTAGTGTCAATAAGACGCAAACCATTATAACATATTACAAAAAAAAAAATTCCCTATACTTGCTCCCCTAAGTTACTGAGGAAATTTATCAAAATACTTAAATGCCTTACAGAAATATGTAAAAGAAAATGCAAAATAAATTGGGAAATAGTAACTGGAAGTACTACATTCCTTGCTTAAAGATAAAGGTTAGAAGACTAGACATTTTACTTCAGATTAAGGTAATTGATAATAAAGCTACTATACTTTGATACTAGATCTATGCTTCAATGTGAATTTAATTACACACTTCTGTCAGGAATTGCTACCTACTGTTCACTCATGACTTACTGGTCACTGTACACTGCCTTTTCTGGAAAGAGTTTTCATTACAATCTTTTTTATTTTCAACATTTATTTTACATATGTCATAGTTTGTTTTCCTCTTGTTAGGCAACACTTATTTGTAAATGGAGTCTTACCAGAACACATCCTCCAATACATTTACAGGTAAAGGATGGGGATGAAAAAGTATGAAAAGCCTTTCCTTCACAGAAGTGTCAGGTGGAACTTTTTTTTTCGGTGGTGGAAGTACGGCATCTGTTTGGGGCTGAAGTAACTGTGGGCCTGAAGTTCCTCCAAAYGCTTGCTGAAACGGGAAAAAATGCAAGTCTAAGTTAACTGATGGCAGGGGACAGAGGAAGTGATTCACCTTACTTACAATTTTTGTTCCCATCACAGGACATAAATAGGCTCTATGCGTTCTAATCTTCATTACCTTATTTATTTTGGTTATTTCATTAAATTGGACAATAAATTCAAGTAAGGTCAGACACCTTTACAGGGAATAAAAACATACCAAACCAAGACTTTGCATGCTTAAAAATGCAGCATGCAAAACAGTTACAGAAGAATGTGAGAAGTATGCTTTATTGACATAGCTGAAGTTTCTTACAATTCCAAAGAATACCAYCACTATCCATGATATTAACTTACAGGAGGCGTCCTGTACTGCTGAACGATGGCACTGTTGCTGCGCAACGCTGACGACACCTGAGCTGTTACCAGCTGTGTTGCCATTTTTCTGATGAGGCTGCAAGCATAAGTGGTAACAAACCTCTTTAAAGAAAGAGCTAAGTTATGGTAATCTTAAATTTAGCAAGAGAAAATAAGTTTTAATACACCTTAGAGTATCTCTAGGAATCTGTAATGCCATGTGGATAATGAAAATCAAGACAGGCTTTCAWGACACCCCACACACGTGATCTGAAAGCATGCTGCAACTCACTGAAAACATTCATTCATTAGCACACATAGATACAGAAAACTACTCTTTGGGTCTTTTAATATTCTTAGGGAAAAAAAAGATTAAATTATCTCTACAAGAGCCCACTACATTTTGTGAGAGATGCCTAAAAATCAAAAGGGACAGAAAAATTTCACCTGTTTCAGTAAAGAGCACAGAGATTCAGTTCAGAAGTCAAAATACTATCAYAGAAAGTTTACTTCCAGCTCTCATTTTCCAGTGATTTTTCTTTGTTCTGTTGAAGAATAAGAAAAAGCAATTGCACTTTTTGCACAGATACACAGCCTGTGTTGTAGGACCATGTTGTAAGAGCTACTGAAGAATTAAGGTTGCAACGAACMTTGGTTACAGTTCATATAAGGCATGAACTTTTGAAGTGAATCTCTCCATTGTCACTCCTTACTATCCTCATTCATATCTCCCAGAATAGGTTTTGACATGAACTGGATTCCTTTAGGATGAAACCAAGATTCTTTTAGGATGAAACCGACACAATATTCACTGCAGGAGAGTATCCAAGCTGCTCCAACTTGTAATGGGCATTCAAATCACAGGAACAAGTTAGAGATGGTCAAACACCTGACAATTCCCCATACTGTGGGGATATCACACCCTCAGCACCCAAAAGTTTTACTCTACATATGTGCTTCACAAAGCTACTACTTGCACTACCACAAACAACCGAGAGATGAAGCAGGTAAATCTAGTTACAATACAAAAACCTCACCAAAAATACATTCCAGCCTTGTTACACATTGCAGATATACTGACAAAGATTCTTGCCAAATTCAATTCTTCCATAGTACCTTAAGAATATATATTTTAATCACTCCTTTATCAAAGACTACTAATTTTCAAAAGGCTTATTGTAAGCCATTCAAAAAGAACACCCCAAACCACACAGTTTCAGAAAATACTATCTACAAGTATAACAAGCTCACAGTGATATTGATGTTACTTCTTATGTTAAAAATGTATTTATTTATTTTAAATTTTCCTCTCCAGAACACAACTTACAACTTTTTATCTCAGTGTACTAGTACTTACTCTGAACTATCATTCCCATCTTCTAGGAAAATGACAGTTAATCGATTTCCAGGAGGATACTCAAACCCATGTAGTTTGTACTTGGCATATATAGCTGAGGCAGCAGTACTGTACTGAATCACAGCATACCCTGCAAATACAGTGCACACAGTGTCAGTGGGATACAGGTAAACCCTGAGAACAAACTACATCATATGAGCAATATATTTAAACTGCATATCAGTCATGGATGACACAAAATTTTTACGTCTTTTTACCAGGCATCATTATTACTTGATCAGTTGTACTTGTGAAGGAAACTTCAGTGAAATTAACTAGTGACAGGTGAGCTGTATTTCTGCTAACTTGAAAAGCTGGCAATAAAACCACGTAAGTGAAAACATGTCTTCTTCACTACTCCAGAATTAATAACAAAAGGATACAGAATTTTATTTAAAAATGCAATTATCCCATCAACAGTGAATTTCAAGAACTGTAAAGTTAAAATGTAACATTTTAACATTGACATTTCAAGTTTCTTGGAGAAGAGACCACTTCGGATTTGTTTCAGCAGCAGCAAAACAAGACAGAAACCAAAACAATCTTTCAATAGAAAACATGATCCATTTTGGAATTATTTAATCCCATTTATTCACGTCACTCTCTACACACACACATTTCAGGATGAAAACACAAAAGACCTGTTTAGAGAACACATTACTTCAATCCCTAATAATTTCTGGAACTTTTTCTTATTTATTCTGCCTAAAACTATTAATTTGACCAAAACTCACTTATCATGACTTTGATACTATCCTTCTTGAGATTTTATAGCTGAAAGTAAAGGTATTTAAGGCTACCTGTAAGCAACAGTTCAAGCAAAACTGAAATTTTAGGTTTATGCAGTGATAGCAGCAACCACTGATTGTTTCCAACAAGTGCACTGTATTTTGCAATACAAATTAATTGAAGCACAATTACAAGACATTCCCTTCAGAAAAAAAAGGACAAAAGACTTTTGTACTTTTACTTACCACTATTGGTATGAGGATCTCGCTGAACATCACAGTATTCCAGCCCTGGAACTAAATCGAAGAGGGCGAACAGCTGCTCTTGGGTAAAGGGGAGCCGCGACACCACCGACAGGCGTTTGGAGACCGGCTCTTGAATTCGGGTCTCGGTTTTTTCAAAACTACAAAATTCTGGCTGCATACCTCAAGAATCAACAAAACAATTTGAGCCATCACACTTGCATGCCTTCATTTCATTCACACGTTGCATTCAACTTTTAAAAGTAATCCAAGTCAATTATATACTAAAGGTCACGTGTTGATTTCACCAATGCAGGTCACAAACTAATTGGCCAACCAGAGCAAAGCAAGCCATAAAAATAGAGAGATAAAATGCTTGGCTAGTTTCTAACTTCGATATCCAATCTACTGTTTAAGTGTTGACCTAAACCTCTGTCAGYTTCCCTTCCTCCAAACCACATTCTTACTTAGCGACCACACGCAAGACTACAAATCATTTTTAGTATAAAAAGCTGTGACTTACAGAAAGGAAGTGTATTTCCTCTTAGCTCCTGCCGCATATTATTACTATAATAATCATGTTCAAAAGACTCGGAGGACTTATTTTTAGGTTCAGCCAAAATGGCCCTGTAGCCTGAAAGAAACAACCACACACATAGCAACACCTCAGCACATCTCAATTATCTGACCAGACCCATGTTCCTCAAGTACCATATTTAGAAACATATTATTCAGAAAACCCAGRAAGTGCTGGCTTTAGAGGAATAATTAAACTATAACGCTTGAAGTCTGCTGTAATAATTGTGTGACAGTTAACAGCTTGCAAAGAGAATTACTCCTACTCATAAGTTACGCATAACAGAGCCTACTTGTCATAAGAATGACTGAGCACTGGCACACGTTGCCCAGAAAGGCTATGGAGTCTCCATGCATGGCGATATTCAGAAGCTGCCTGGATATGGTCCTGGGCCACCAGTGCTCAGGTGACCCTGCTTGAGCCAAGTGATTGAGCACGATGACCTACAGAGGTCCCTTCCAACTTCAAGCATTCTGTGGTACTTAGCAGGATTCTGAGATGCTTCAGAAGCCATCACCCGAACTTCTGTGCTAAAACAGTAGTTTATGGATGTTTTACACTGATCTAAGTTTTGCTTTTAGGAAAGAAAGAGGTATTACACTCAAGCTATCCAACTGATTTCATTTTAACCTCACAGCAAAAAGGAAATAAAATTTGACTGCTAAGTAATCTCAGACTAATATTCCTAGGCACACATATAATTTCTGTAGAACCACTTATGAGAGATCCAATGCAGAGCCACCATAAATATTACTGCAGAAAAAAAAGAGCCAAACAAAGCTATAAAAAGAAATAAGAACAAAAAACAACCACACCCACACCTACACACCAAGTTGTTTCATACTTGGGATTAAACAAACAGTGAACAGGAGGCTGGACTGAAGGACTGCTGTTAGGCTTCTGGGGAAGCCTTTCTTCTCCTGGATGAGCAAACCCCAATTCCCTTTGTCTCTCCTATGAAATCTTGTGCTTCCAGCCCCTGACCAGCTTGGTGGCCTTCCACCAGACCCTCTCGAATTCATTAACACCTTTTGGCACTAAAGCATAAGTGATAAGTTAGAGAATCACAGAATGGTTTCGGTTGCAAGGGACCTTAAAAATCATCAAGTTCCAACTCCCTGCCATAGGCAGGGACACCTTTCACTGGACCAGGTTCCTCAGAGCCCCATCCAACCTGGCCTTGAACACTTCCAGGACATCTGCAACTTCTCTAGGCAACCTGTTCCAGTGTTTCACCAAATGGCTGGTAATAAATAAAGCCTACAAAGTCTTTCACTCTGTAACAGATAAATCATGACACTAAATGAAAACAAGCACCCTTCCACCAATTTCAATTAGCATTTAGTTTTTAAATAAATGCAATCACAACAGTATCCCTATGTCTCATGAAATATATTTTACATACAAATTAATTTTATATCAAACACATTTGTTTAAGAATGCCTATCCCCAAGGATACATTAAAGGATTTTSCTGTGTATGAAGCCTACACTACAGACCAATAATAACGCATGAAAGAAAACCCTGTCTCCGCTTCCAAACTCTTCTCACTGATCTTACTTGCAGTTTGGTCCTGAAAATATGTAATCAGGTGACTGTTCTCACGGAATGTTAAAAATGCTACCATTTATTTGGAATAGAACTTTGCCTCAAGATGTYTTTTAGACCATAAATAATTTACCTGCAAACAAAACTAAAAATTAAAGGTACATTAATGACAATACACACTGATTGCAAAAAAAAGTCAAAGAATTCACTCAGATTCTTACTTCGATCACACTCTTCAATTGCTCGGGCAGCTTGTGATGGTTTCAGATACCTGACATAGCCCAAACCTTTACTTTCTCCAGTAGTCTTGTTTTTAATAATGCTGCAATATTCAATGTCTCCATACATCTAGAACAATTACAAAACATATTAATTTCCAATATTTGAAAATGCATAAAAGTTCCATGTGCTAAGATCTTTTAACAAATTAAGGCAAAAGCATTTTAAACTAACAACAAGTAGCAAATCAGTACCTTAAACTTCTCTCGCAGATCCTCCTCTGTGTAGGTTTTTGGTATCATAACAAAGATTCGTGTAAGCTCCTCATCTTCAACATCTCGGTGGCTTCCAGAAGCTCTTGACTGTGCAATAAATACCTAATGAAGTAATTACGTAGACACTAATTAGTGGCAAAAGGGTCTAAAGCACATATCAACAAGCAAGTAAAATAGTTTAACAATCTTTGTGTTTATTGTTCACATAAGCTAGCCTTCTTAGCATAGAGAAAAAAAGAACATCTGCGATCAATTGTGACAAAAGAGCTACAAATACAATACACCCCAAATAGTTACCCAAGAAGGACATGGGCCAGAAGAGGTTCTCTTTGGCAATAATGAGGAATGGTGAGACACAACATTGCTGATTCAGCAGCACTGGCAATACCACCAGTGACATGTGACATTACTGTAACAGGTCTAGTATAGCACYAGTAAAAACAAACAAGCATGCAAAGCTAGCAGCTTAATAAAACCTTGCTACTGCAGTTCACTGCTCAGTTGGGCCAAAGGCTGCAGGTCTAGTGCTCTATGAAGGATCATAACGTGTCATATCTGTTACTGCTAAAATCTTTTTTAGTTATTGAACTAAATTTCTTCTTAGAAGTGCACACCAGAAGACAACCAGGAAAAAAAGCCTGCATAGACCATAAATAGAAACAAACAAAGAAACAAAATCAGAACAACCAAGTAAGAAAGACAAAACTTCCAAAGCAAGCCTCTTATGCAAAAGTAGCAACTGATTTCACAGAGCTCTTAATTTATTTTTTAATAGTCATGCAAGGGAGTGAGCAATACAACTCTGATCTATTGGCTTCTGATGGCAAGTTCTTCAGAAAAGATTTTACTGACTCAATTGCATTTCCAAGTGAAACGAAACACATGGCATGTTCTCTCACTGTTCAAACTCACTCATACTTTCTTAGTAGTTTGTGAACAGGAAAGCAAATCAGTAAGCTGAAAGCTGCCAGTCAGCTCCAYAGATTAAAAAAAAAAAAAAGCTTTGGAAAGCGTTCACAAGCTACAAAACCAATATAAAACATACTTGCAAACAGTTCTATTTATTCACATCTATCTTGCTTACAACACTTAAAATATACAAAATCATCTTTGTCACAAAGATTCCCTCAAAATTAAAACCGTAACCGCAAACACCCCCTCGTGTCCAGGTGCAGCATCTTCCGCGGGGCTGTTACAGCTGAGCCCACGCGTGGGACCTTCAGGAGCGGGCGGGACCCGCGGGTGGTTCCGCCCGTGCGGGGCCAGCGCCAGCTCCGGCACAGCAGCGGCGCAGGCCCGGCCCGCGCGGCAGCCGCTCCGGGCGGGCCCCGGCCCCGGCCCACCGCCCCCGCCAGCCCGGCACACCCTCCGGGCAGCCCAGCGCGCCCCCGGCCCCGCGGTACCTTGATGGGCTTGGAGTCGGGGAGCAGGCTGCGGCCGTGCATCTCCTCCATGGCCCGGCAGGCCTGCGAGCTGCGGGCGAACTTGATGAAGGCGATGCCGCGGGACTCGTTGGTGCGCCTGTCCCGCAGGAGCCAGATGTTCTGGATGTCCCCGAAAGGGGAGAAGCGCTCCCGGATCAGCGCCTCCCCGGTGTCCTTGCCCAGCACCACGAAGACGCGGCTGTTGGGCGGCTCGTCCAGGCACTCGGCCGAGAGGCGGATGCCGCTGCTCTCCTCCATGGCGGGGCCGCGAGCACGACCGGCTACTCCCGGGGGCCGGCAGGGAAGTGCGGCAGCGCCTTTTCCGGCGGCAGACAGCGCGCCCTCCCCTTCCGCCCGCCCTTCCTCCGCGCCGGCCGCGCCCCTCCCGCCGCTCTGCGCCCGCCCYGCGCGGGCAGGCCCCGCGGCGACACCGCACCCGGCGGCCCGGGAACGGCTCGAAGGATGGAGGTGGCATTCTTCCTGTTATTTGTCAAAAGCAAATTAAATATGCAGAAATCCCCTCTCTCTTTCACATAAGCAGATGCAGTTGTCAAGTAGAAGGACGTGATAACTGTGACCCACATTTTATATTTTTTCCATAAATATAAATGGGTTATGTTGAAAACAGCAAGATGATCTTCACTCAGAAGTATTCTCAGTGCCGCACTGTTGAAAAAGATGGAAAGCCCAAGACMGGACCAAATAAAAACCAAATGGGGTTTATTTGGGCGTGTAACAGGACAAGCTGCAGGAATTTCTTACTCAGATGCAAACAAAAACAAAGGCAAAACCAAGAGGCGACATAAATACGGTGCAGTGTTGTAGGGAACAATATTAAAAAAAGGTTTTTCTTCAGAGGTATGATAGAAAGCCTTACAAGGATTTATTATCGCAACTGTCTACTTTGCATTACTTCAGATGAATCTGAACTACAGTTACAGAAACAAAAATCCTCATTCCCTGTATTAAAATATTGGTACATTTCCGATACTCAGTACACCAGGTCAGAAGGCTTATAGCTTTCCCAGAACACTGTAGTACCAATGGGCAGATTTTAATTTGTGTTTCTGAAGAGCTTTTAAATTTTGTTTGCTGGTCACTGCCCTCTGCTGGCATCGTGGTGTGCTGCACTTGTTTTGCTTGACTAAAGACCGTCCCCGACCGCTACACTATGACTTTTGGTTTTTCTTGTGTTTTTCACAGAGACAGTCTTGAAAAGCAGTGGAACATCTACAAGGGAAAGGATTCTCTCTGTGTTTCATTGTTTTTATTTATAGTATTTGAATATAAATTATATTATTTGAATCAAGGTATTAATAACAAATACAGTCCTGTGTYGTGTGGTTTGGGTTTTTTTCTGGTTACTGAAGTGCTTTAGAATTGGATGACTATTTTATTTTTCTGTGATTTCTAGGAAACGTTTTGTGACATTCACTTTCTACTGGAACTTCCTTCACACGAAACATTGTTAGCATATATTAACTATATTTTCCTATTAAAATTGTAGTGAACAAATCATACAGATGTTAGTACAAGCTTTTAAAAGAAAGCCGACAAAGTGATATCTAAATTAATTTTAGACAATGCGAAGGACAGCTCTGGAGGACAGAAGAGAAATGTGAACATATTATAGGTGTTGCAGTAGTCTTCGGTACAAGAGTAGGCTTGTACAAATTGTTGACAGAGACAGGTTTGAGCAGGTTTGGAAGGAAGCAGTAATGGTTTTTCAAATTCGGTCAAGAGATTACAGGGACTGGCTACTGACAACCCTTTTTCTAATGCCCTTCAATGGAGGGCAAAATCAATTCGGCTTTGATGAATTTCATGTCAATCTCATGCTCATTTTCAAAAACTGTATGAAATTAGATTTGGATCTTCCGTATATGGGAATTACAAAGATACTCACATAGTTTAGAAGTAGTAAGTAGTTGTATATGAAATGGTGCAAAGAACTGCAACTCTCCATGATGCAAAAAGGATTTATATTTTACTTATTAAAGTGACACAAAGACAAAGTATACCTTGTGCATTTTATATTATGCATCATTTATACTCCCATTCTCCTGGATTCTATATGGACTACTTCTCCCCTTCAGACTGTTTAGACAAATAAAGCATCTCCCCGAGTGACAAAATTTTCTCCAGTGGTTTTCCCAATTGCWTTTCGAGGAGTGCTATGCCACTGCCTTTCTGAACAGAGAAACACACTCTGCCTGAGGAATGCACGGACATTTCTCCTTGTGATTCTTTCAGAGCATCTTAGGGCATCTCTGTATGTTGCACCCAAGGAAACCAGGTGCGACTGGCCAAAGCCTGCCTTGCTGTCCGAGTAGGTGTTGTGCACCCCTGCTGACAAAAGGTGCATCACACCTGAGGTGCATCAGATATAAGCATACCTACAGAATTACAAAGGCAGCACAATCCCATGGCTTTGACAAAATCCATTTTCCTTTTTTTTCCCTCCCAAAAAAGGCTGTCTCAGGCCAACACATGAGGCTGCAGCCCAGTGTGCTTGGTTAACTCACCCTGCAAACTGAGGTGTGTGTATACATATGTATGTGCCAGAACACAGATACATCCCAGTTTTCTCCTAACATCCATCAATGCACACCAGGCCAGGCTTCTGAACCAGATTTTATTCTGACAGCACATCCAAAGCCTGTGCAAGTTACCGAACAGTCAAACCACTGTGATAATCTTTGTCACTTTTCATGTTTACTCAGATTTCRGGTTCCACAGTTCTTTACAATTGAATTGTTACAGTAAATTGTTCACTATTTATTTTACGCAATGGAGACGACTACACTTTTGCTTTCTTCAGTCTTGACTGCTATTTGAGAAATTGTCAATATGCAGATTTTTTATGTAATCAAATTCCATGCATAAAATCCCAGCCAATAAACTAAAGATGCCATAAGACCTTGAAGGACCTTGTTTATAGCTAGGCTTATAGAAACACTAAGTTG
Organism: Amblyornis subalaris; assembly: GCA_018881555.1. Taxonomy (NCBI): domain Eukaryota; kingdom Metazoa; phylum Chordata; class Aves; order Passeriformes; family Ptilonorhynchidae; genus Amblyornis; species Amblyornis subalaris. The sequence goes on along the minus strand of JACAXG010000012.1, from coordinate 4,605,920 downwards.
CTTTAAGTGTTTACATACAGAACTGCTACACAGTAGCCATTTTGTAGTAAACACCGGTGTGAGTGCTCAAACCAAACCTTACTACAATGAGATGGTAAAGGTTATTTGCATACAACTATTTTGCACCCAAGGTCCTCGCTGGAGAGCTGGGGGTACGCGCCGGAGCGGCCTCCAGCAGCTCATGCGATTTTCCTTGTGTAAGTGTCGTGTTGGTGCCAGCGCTGCAAAACCGCCAATGCTGCTCGGGCTCGGGGCAACCCCGCCGGGGAGGGCTCAGCGGCAGCCCCAGCGATGGACAGAGACGGGCCCGAGAGCGCGGCCGCCACCGGCGCCGTGACAGTGGCGGCTCAGCCTGAGGGGCTGCGCCCGCTGACGCCTGTGAAACCCCTTTGCGTCACAGCTCCCGCAGAGCGCTCGGGAACGCTTAAGGAACCTTGCCCTCGCCGAGATACGCTGCCATTCCATACGCAAACTACCTGTACGGAAAGACCCCCTAGAGCGTGTCCTCCGACCGCCCCGCTTTCCGCCCCCTCGCCCCGCACGCTGCTCCCCCCGCAAGTCAGCCGCGGCACGGTGCGGCGGCCGGGAGCGACCCCTGCCCAGCGCCGCTCACGGGACACGGGCTGGTTCCCGGCTCCCTCCTCCGCGCCCCGAACGCGGGGGCCGCTGCCGGGGGCTGCTGCCGGGCACGGCGCCCCCGCCCCGGCTGCCCGCGCGCCTGCGCGCCGCCCCCGCCTGCCCCACTGCCGCTGCGTGCCGGCGGCGGCGAGATTTCTCAATGGAGAGCCCGTCCTCCTGCGGCAGCGTCCCTGCGCGGCGGGGAGAGCCGGGAGCTGTATGAAACCCCGCCGAGAGCGGGAGGGGAGCACGGAGCCCTGCCGCCTCAGCGGCCCGGGACCGGCGGCAGAGAGGTAGCTGCTGCTCAGCCTGCAACAGCGCGGGCACCGAGACTAGGAGCCGAAATCCTTTGTCTGTGGCTTCCTAAGCAGTCTCCGAGCGGCGGAAGCCGCAGCGTCTGCACGGAGCCCCTGAGGGTCACCCCTACTGCCGCGGGAGACGCGGCAGTCCCCTGGGACACACACGTAGTCCTTCCCCCCGCCTGACACCCGCGCATCCGCCCGCGCTATCGACACGTGTCCCAAAAGTCATCCTTGCAAGCACTGCCCGCACCCCGCGCCGTAAGGGGCGGCTGCAGGGACAGGGTCCCCGGCAGGTCGGAATCTCGTTTGGTTGACGATTTGTCCGTGTGTTTTCCCAGCCACCCGGACTCCCATTCATGAATTTCTGAAGCCGCCTTCATTCAATCTTTGCTGAGCGCATGAAAGACATTTTCACGTGTTAAGATTCATGACACTTTTTTCAATCGGTTATGCGTAGGCATTGGCTTAGCAATGAAAAGTGCTCCACGTGTGCATAAAAATAACCCCGGTCTGTCTGCCAGCGATGTATGTGGTCTGGCTTCCCACTGGCAGCAGGTGATGCCCGAGCGGACACCCAGGAGCGCCTGGGCGCGCCCGCTACCCCCGAGCTGCCCCGAGGGCAAGCGGCTTTCGGCAGAAAGCCCTGGGCGGTTCCGGGCGGGCAGAGCCCRCGGTGCGCCGCGCACCCCGCGCCGGGCAGAGCCGGGTCTCCGCACGGGTGATGCTGTACGCAAATCAACTCAGTCATTCAAGAAACGGAATTCACTCGGGATTCTTGTAAAGGGCCCCGGTTTTCTTCCTGTCTCCTGAAGTACTGAAGCAGCTGAAATAATGCTATAAATGAGAGCTCTTTAACGGGAGCTCTCCCATTACCTCCCGCCGCCTCTCCCGCGGACCGCAGACGGGAGCCGCGGAGTGTTCGTCCCTTCCCCGAAAACGCATCACAGACAAAAGGCCCCTCCCTTTCTCCCCGCACGCTCCCCCCGATATTGCTGAATGAAGCTCCCCAGCACAGCTCCCCACCGCCGGGGGTCCTCCCGCCGGGGAACTCTGTGCGCCTCGCCCGCCCTGCCGAGCCGGCTGCCGCCTGGCGGGCGGCAGTGCCCCCCCATCCGCAGCGGGGCTTGCCAGCCCTCCCTCCCCCCCGCCTGCCCCCCCCGCTCGGCTCACACGTCCTCCCCTCCCTCCTTCTCAGTGGTCTGCCGGCTGGCTTACGCAGGAGCCGCTGACAGCACTTGGCAGAAGGGGTTTGCCCGAGCGCTCCCGGAGCATCTCCAGAGGCGCGGCGGCACCGCCTGCCCGACTCACCAGGGGAGCGGCCCAGAACCGGGGAGCSAGGTCAGAGCTGGAGAAAGGCTGAAAGCCGGGGAGCAGGAAAAAACACCTAGAAAAATACGAATAATAATACTACTACTAATAAAGAGTGTTTGGCAGGAAAAGGAGGTCGCGGGGGAAAGCAGAGCTCGAGAAGGCGGCGAATCCCTGAGGAGGAGCCCGGGCAAGGGGCAGAAGCGGCTCCTCGCCGGGGCTGCCGGCAGCCCCCGTGCTCGGGCGGCCGTCGGGGCGGCAGCAGCACGTGGCGGCGGCGGGGCATGGCCACCGCGGGAGCGCCCGCGGCCTGAGCCGCCCCCGCCGCCCGCACCATGGCAGCCGCCGGCGATGCCGGCCTCGACGTGGCGGCGGTGGAAAGTTTCCTAGAGAGGCACCCGGAGCTGGTGGAGAAGTGGCTGAAGAGGAAGAATTCGCCCCCTAAAGCGCCTGCCGCCCCCGCCGCCGGCCCGTCGGAGGAGCGGCGGAGCAGCGACGGCCCCGGCGGCGGCTGGGGGAGCGCGGGCGGCCCCGGCGGTCCCGGTCCCGGTCCCGGTCCCGGCCCCGAGGGGCTGCAGCGCCGAGCGTCCCAGAAGGAGTTGCGGAAGAGCTTCGCCCGCTCCAAGGCTATCCACGTCAATCTCACCTACGACGAGCATGTGCACGCCCGGGCGCAGGAGCCGCTGAGCAGCGTGCGGCGGCGGGCGCTGCTGCGGAAGGCCAGCTCCTTGCCCCCCACCACCGCCCACATCCTCAGCGCCCTGCTGGAGTCCCGCGTCAGCCTGCCCCAGTACCCCCCCACCGCCCTGGACTACAAGCGCTACCTCAAGGAGCACAACGAGCGCCAGTTCTTCCTGGAACTGGTCAAGGACATCTCCAATGACCTGGACCTCACCAGCCTCAGCTACAAGATCCTCATCTTCGTCTGCCTCATGGTAGACGCGGACCGAGGATCCCTCTTTCTCGTGGAGGGGGCCGCCGCCGGCAAGAAGACCCTGGTCTCCAAGTTCTTCGACGTGCACGCAGGCACCCCGCTGCTGCCCTGCGGCTCCACCGAGAACAGCAACGAGGTGCAGGTGCCCTGGGGCAAGGGCATCATCGGCTACGTGGCGGAGCACGGAGAGACGGTCAACATTCCCGACGCCTACCAGGTAGGAGCCGGGCAGGCTCCCCCGGACCGCGGCGGCGCCCGCCGAGAAGCCCCCCGGCCGCCCGGCCCTGCCTGCCCCGGGTGTCCCTCCCCGCCGCCAGCCTCCCCCGGGCTGGCCCGGCCGGGGATTCCGCGGGGCGGCCGCACGTATGCTCGGGGCGCTGCCGAGGGGACTCCGGGGAAGGCGGGAGGGAGGGAAGCCCCCGCCTGTGTGGCCGCTGGGGCTAAAGGAACCCTAAAATCGGTACAGCAGTGCTCTGGATTTCGAAGGAGCGATAGGCGGCTTCATGTGTTTTCAAAGAATGTTTTGGAATCGGCTGAAGAAAAGTTTAAAAAAAATGCTCGTGACAGTCCCAACGATAATGTTCTTAAATGTCTGTCTCAATGTTCCCTGGCTGTTCGCTGYTGAAAAAAACTCATTGCTTTCAGAAGAGCATATATTTTCACCTTTGCATATGTCCACTCAGCCCACATGCTATATGTTTTCAAACCTGTTCCTAGGAGTGATATAGCCAGTCCTGTTATTCTCCAACAAAGACTTTCCCCACCTTTTGCTTTTCAGAGACTTCAGTATGAATTGTGAAAATGTAGTTCTGGCTTCAAGGTAGACATTGACCCCTGGCTTCAGCAGGGACAGAGGAGCCTTTGCCCGAGTGTGTCAATACAGAACAGAGCCTTCATTTTCCTGTCTTGAAATGTACCTCTCTCTCGGGGGGGGTCTATTTCTAGTGTTTATTTGTGTAAGGGACTTCCAGCAATTGGAGTTTCTTGAGAAAATKAAGAACTAGAAAGTGACACTGTTTCTCAATTAGGATCTTGTAAAGCTTTAGAAAGGGGGGAGATGTATATCTTTAAGAATTTTAGTAGTAATCATTGCCCAGTGTCTAATTTTACTCTACGGTAATAACAAAAATAATAAACATTTAAAAACTGATGATGTTTTACAGCAAACTACAAGGAAAAAACTTGAAAAATAAGATTTGGTTATTTTTGTTTGAAATACAGAAGAACCAGGATATATGTATTTGGGGCTGAATATTTATTTAGTTGTCAAGCAGTATTTGAAAAATACTAGGCACCTTACAGATCCAGACTGACAGAGGTTCCCAACCACAGATTTCAACAGAGCTTGGTAAAAATGCTCAGACTGAAATGAGTATTGGATCACCTTTGGAAAAGAACTCAACTGGCTTTCTTCCTTTGCTTTTCCCTTTCTGCATTATACACTTTCTCCTGTAATCTGATTTTGTCACTTTCACTTCTAAAACTCTGCAGTTCCCAGAATATCTGTTGCCGTAGGTGAAGCAGGACGTTCTCAGTAGTCGCAACTCTTAATCTGTTTAGTGAAACAGATGAAGGATATCTGAGTTTGGCTGGGAAAGAGCTTGATCCCTCCTTTTATCCTTTTAACTCTGGATAGCTCCAGCCACCTTTTTTTTTGAGGTGAGAATGCCACTGCAAGGGCAGTGTTCTCTAGTCCTAGGGATGTATATTGCATTATCTTTTCTTCAGCATTTGTTCACTTTGTGTTCACTGCCCTGTGAAAAAGTCCAGCTTCTTTGAGCAGTTAATTGTCTGTTTCATCTGCAGAGAAAAGTGAAAAACAATCCATGCAGTTGCCATTCCCAGTATTATTTATGATATACTTTTGCCTGGCTCGTAATCAAAATCAATTTAAATATTATAAATAATACAATTCATTGTGTATTTAAGCCCTAAGTACATTAGTTGCAGTAGACTGGCAAGTTCTGATCCAAATGCATCCTCTAATTACATCAATTGCAAGTTCCCTGCTTTCAGTGGAGCTACTTCGATTGACTCTAGTGCAAATGGAACTTAAGACCTTGCAACTGTAATGAAAGTTTTGCTTGATAATAAAACAGGGCTCTGCTTTCTGTTATGTTTCTGACTTAGTACAGTGTTATCTTCTCTTACCTGGCAAGGATATATGTCCACTGTGCATCATTAAAAGGAGACATTTCTAATTTAATAGTACAAAGAGCTTTGTGGAAGCCCAGGTACGTGTGCATGATGAAGTGACAGCTGTTCCATTTCAGATTGTTGTAGTGCTCACAATAGAGCACTTTAAAAATTAATACATATGGTAATATTATTTTTTGCCACAAATGATGAAAATGTTTAATCAACTGTCAGGTAAAAAAACAGCACTACCAGGAAACTCTGTCAGGTGGAGCTGGAGAAAAAGGGGTGACGGCACAGCACCAATTTTTTGTCTGTTGAAGAGAGTTTCTACATTGATGCTASCCATTGGTAAGAAAAGGCCTTACACAAGGTCAAAGGAACACTTTTAGATTAAAGTTCTTTTGCATGTTTTTTAAATTAACAAACTTGTTTAAAAAGAGGTAAATATACTTCCATATCATCAATTAGCTAGTTTACAGTATAGGGAAATTTCTTTTATTATCATCCAACCATCTCTATTTTCTCAGACCCTAATCAAGTATCAGTTGAAATTCTACCACTGAGTACAAACTGGGTTGCCTGCTTGTATTGTCAGCTACTAGTGACATTTATGGTACTTCAGTGCAATCAACATTACATTTAAATGCTGTCATATCTTATAATGCGTTTCATGCAAGTAGCCCCCTGTGCCCATACATAGACTGATTGTTTTAGGAAGTATTTGTAAATGACGTATCATTTTCAGAGATAGTGTAGTATTTCAATTACACATTTCTTTTTTTAAAAAGAAAAAGTACTAAAAAATTAAATCAATAATAGGATGGGGCTTTTCCGCAATCCAGGAGATTGTTACTGTTGTTGAGTGTGACTTTCAAAATCTGCTCATGTGAACAATCTTTCTTAATTCAATAAACATACATAGATACAAGGTTACAAATTAATATTACATATTGGGGACTGTRTAATAATCACTTCTTCTAATACTAAACTGACTATATAACATCTCAGTAATTTAATTTGTGAAGTTCAGCTTTGACTGAACAAACTTCTTGGAGGCTCACAGCAATAGAGAATTTGACAAATACTTAGTTTGTGGAAAGGTTTAGATGAATGTTATATGACTGATTCAGAACACGCACTGTCTTTTTTTTGGCATTAAAAGCGTTATTTATTACATTGCAAAGTCATTTGATGAAAGTGAGTTTATAATTTTAACAGTTTGTAATATACATTATCTGATCTGCAAGAGTTAGCAGTACAGAGAATTTGAGAACAGGAAAGCAATTAGATGCTTTCTTTGAATTTTCATTTTGAAGCCAGTCTAAAACTCTTTCTCTGGAAATTAATCCAGTTGACTTGGATATCAAACTTTCAGTCCCTTTAAGTTCTAAAATAAGGCCTTGGATGCTCCCATATGTTAATTTTGGGAAACATTTCTGACGCCTTTTTCGTATGAGAATAATGCRCTATATCTTGAGTACACATGTTGGAACAATCAGGTCATACTGGCAAGGAAATTTGGGGCCTGCGTCTCCGTTGAGGCTCCTTTTGGTAGAGAACAGATGTAGCTTCCATCGTCATATATGAAGACTTTTAAGCATATTGTAAGTACACAGATAGAGAGACCATTATCTGTAGTTCTTAGGAATTTTTTACAAATTTAAGTTTTTTTCCTATTTAAAGCTRTGGATTTTTTCATGTCATCCTCTCTTCTCATGGGACATCCATGATGCTTAGCTGAAATTACTGATAGTTTCCATTTTATTCCATCTTCTAAAGCAGTATTTAAATAATATACATTTTAAATCACAAGTAATGTTTGGTTATTGTTGTATCTTTAGCTGGGCAAAAGTTAGGAAACAATTTAATAGTATTCCAAGTCCTTCTAACTAGTGGAAAAAAATATTGCTCTCTAGYATAGTAAGCATATATCAGAAAGTGGTGAAAAATATGTTCTGCCATTTTCCAGCGTCAGCTGAATAAAGTTTCTGCACATCTTATGTTAAATTTGGAATTTAAAAAGTAGCTTTAAAAGACAGAAGACAAAAATGGCTTACCAGATGGATGTTTTAATAAAGCAAGCAAAGAGAGGAAAATATTAAATTGAGTCATTCTAAGACATGGGTTTTGTAAGTTAGAGTGTCATAAAATATGACCAGGATTATTTTTCAGTACAGCTCAAGTCTTCAAAAAGAAAATGTAACCGCATTACTGCAACTGAAATCAAGGAAAGTGAAAAACAAATCGAGCTCTCTTTGTCCTGGACTCCTCTGTTACCTCTTTCAAGCTTAGGCCAAGAGTAACATATTTGATGCACACACAGCCCTTTACGGTAAGTTTTAAACATCCTTGAATACCTAGGTACAGGCATGGATGTTGTCTTTTTCATGCCATCCTGGTGAGCTCTGAGCATTCACTGTCCCCTGCTGTGCCGGGACAGCATCACAAAGTTACTGCTCAGGGATGCAAGCCTTTGAGCCTGGGAGCGCCCGTGTGGGACTGGCGGTGGGTGTAGGAGGTTCAAGAATAGGCATGAGCCACGTTTCCTTACCAAGGGTAGCTGTTTGTCATCATCAGTGTTAACAGTGTGCTCTTTCGGTTTTAAAGAGCAGTTAAAGCATTAAAACCCTGGGGCCTGGGAGGTTCAGCTCTGCAAATGAGAAGCACTTATCACTGTATTACTCGGCAGCATTCGACAGTGGCACCAACAACAGCTCTATTCATTTCAGTGCTGACTCTTAACAAGGACAGACGTTGCTATTTAGAGAGCAAAGATCGTGACACCTGGCAGGCAGAATAAACAATGGTTTTTAAAATGTCCATGTAATACAGAAAAAAGTTTAAAACCAATTTTTTTTGCTGTACATTAAACATGACTATGAAGTACCATGGAGAATGCAGGAGATAATTGCAACAGTAAAAACTAAGGTGGTCTGATGTGCTTTGCAGAAAAGGATGCTCCAGCCCATCATGCAAAACTTAGGAAATCTTGAAATTCTAAGAACAAGTCTGTAATTGGTGAAGGGGTGTTGTAATTATCCCTGAGTCTGCAACCCAGTGGCCGTGAACACGTCCTTCATCCTTCATGTCACAGTGGCGCTGGCCTGGGAGAGAGGGATCTTCCTGCGGGAGTCAGCAGGTCCTGGGAGCGAAGGGCAGAGAGCCCGCAGGACAGCAGCTGAGGACATCTCTTCACCTCCTGTCACCTCCCTCACTCCATAAGTCTTCACTTCGGGAGCAGTCTCTGACTGATGTGTTAAACATCCTAAGACCTTGCCAAGCTACACCACCACCACTCTCCCTTTGGAGATGCCCACCAGGGACAGTGTAGAGGGACACTTGTCCAAAGGCCACGAAGGCTCAATTGTTTCATGTCCCGTGCTGCTGCTGTGGATCACGAGGCCAGACAGGGCTGCGCAATGCCGTGTACACTGCTGGTGGCAGCTCTCAGGTAATGTGAGGAATCACACCTTCCCTCCACGCTTGTGTGGGGCAAGTGAGCTTGCCTCACCCGCCAGGCAGGTAGTGGCCTGTCCTCCAGGGTTGCAACTCTATGGATCCTCACCACCTGCTTGCTGCCCCAGGTGTGCCCGCCATGGATGTGATGCCGSCACAGTTTGGGATGAGCAGCAGGTGGGCCGGTAGTGGCAGTGCTCAGAGTGCCCAGGTGGGGCTAGCTTGCCACAAGTGCCTGCACCGGGAGCAGCAGCGTGCACAAAGAGTTGGGATGGAATGAACCTGCCCAGACTCRGGTGTAATGAGTTTTCTCTGCTTCCCGCCGGGGCTGTTGTATAATTATCAGCCATTATCAGCAATTATCAGCTCACATACTTAAAATCAGAGTTGAAGGAGATGGGGTGTTTTGTTTTGGTGCAGGTGTGAAGGGTTGCTCACAAGGCTCTTAGGCAACCACAAGCATGGAGCACTTTGGGGCATTAACAGGTTAGTAATTTTGTGATGTTTTTCTACCAAAAAAAACCTACCAAAAAAACCCCAGATAAAACCAAGCCTGTCTCCCTTTGTTAGTTGCTCTATACAGCAATTACTCAGTCCTGGGTGCATTTGGATTTTCCAAGGGGGTGGTGATAGGGCCTGGCTCTCTAGCTTTCCCTCGTCCAGCAGGTCCCTGGGCTGCTGGCCCTGCAGGCTTTTGGCTGGAAAAGCGTTTTGGAGAGCTGGGATGGTTTTCCTTTTGGTAAGCTGATAGACATTAACTGGTTTATTGCTTAGTTGGTCCATCTGTCTGAAGAGTACAAATGTTATCAGGGTGTTTTTACCTCAAACATTCTAGAATGGCTTTGTAGAATGGATGTGAAACTGGTAAAACTCTGTGGCCTATGGTTCCTCATGAGAAAGTATTATATACATTTGATGAGAGCACGTCATTGACTGGGAGAAAAAACTGCACGATTTGGCCCTTCAGATTTTAGCTGAAGTCCTGTTACAAGCACAAGACTGAGTAGAGCTGTACTCTTGTGTGCTAAATGATTTTGGTGTTCTGCTTGACTGGCTTTCAATTTTTCAAAACAAATGGATATTTCATTTTGGTTATTTACAGTTGTATGCTATTACATAGCTTTTCTATAGAATAACAAATTTAAGAAATATACATGCATCATTATGCAAGTTAATTTGTTTTACTTTTCTAAAATAACTCTATTGACAAACTGAAAAATAAATTACTGAAACGAGTGGCTTAGTGGAGTTGTGGACAACAGCAACTCTGTGCAGTCTGAGCTTCATGTATCTACAGTGCACACTTAAAAATGAGTGCTGCTTTATGGATAACAAAGACTACTGCTTTGTCGCAATAAGATATTTTTAATTTATTATTCAAGAATGCTATTATACTGCTGCTGTAGCRCTTAAAACTGAGTTGCCCACCTGAGTAATCTCTAGCAGGTGCTAGGTTTAAACCAGTACACAGATTTCTTTTTAAACACCCGGGAGTCTCGTTGGCCTCTTTGCTCAGAGAAGTATTAGCTCTTTAAAGCTACCTTCTGTGTGTATATATTCTGTATAAAGGTTCATGAATATTTAGGTGCTTAGCACTAAGCCCTATCCCAAAGAAATTTTGGAACAAGAGGGGAACATGGACATGGTTGCGGTTGGTGCCCAGTGGTGCAGCGGTCAGGTCTGGTATAGGAGGGGTGAGAGAACCACTGTGATGGACCAACCAGGTGTCATCTCTAAATACTGAAAATTAGAGGRAAAATATTTTTTCTTTATAAACAATATATTTAATAGTGATACAAGCAGAGTAGAAGTSCACAGAATCTGCTAAACCTAAGACCACAACTTGACTCACTGTTGTGCTGTTGGTGATCTAACTGCAGTTTGTTTTGAAGGAAGAAAACAAAAACTTTGTGTGATGGATCTGGGTAATGTCTTACAGAGGAATATTTTCTGACCCCTCCTGTTGATCAGTTCAGACTATGAAGCATGAACTGTAATTATGCTTATTAGCTAGGCAGTAGTGTCTGCAAACTTGCTAGTGCTTATGAAGTCATTTACTCCTGTTTAAGACTATTACATTGTTTTTTTCAAGTTAATTTCGTGCAAGTCATAATGAGACAAGCATGCATTGTTACTTATGTCCATTGTCAAACTAATAAGTGAAACAATGGTCAGAAAAAGGGCATAAATCATATCAGACACTCCCACCAATTATACTAAACAAAGCCCCAAACTCCTGACGTTCAGGGTGGGGGCAGGAGAAACCTGCCAAAAAACTCTTAATATTGCGTTGTTGCAAATCAACACCTTTTTTGTTTTTTCAAAGTAAGCTATTTTATAAGTTCAAACTATATATGGTACTGGTTTTAAATCTGGAACTTAAAAATTTTTGAGGTTCAGTGTCCCCTCCTTTTATAAGAATTGGTTTGGGAGTAAAGAAATAAGAGTTGGCTGAGCTGTTTCATGTGTTAGCTCTTTTAGTAATTTTTTCTTACAAGAAATATTGCTGTCACTACAGAAATAGTCACACTATAACTGACTGTGCTTATTTACTTGGGAGAATTAGGTTTGTGATGCTGCTGCCTGGTACTAGTTTATTCTCTTGCTGCCTTTGTCTCTGGGGCTTTAGGGATTTGGGAGAGATGACAGGAACAGCAGCAATGGAAGTCTCTTCAGAGATTGCTTTATTACTTGTGTTTTGTGTGTGTTTCTTCTCTACAAGGTTTCCCCATATCTCCTGTAGTGGTTTATTGCTTGGATTTTGTTTCCTGTTTATGCACAATGTAATTTGCACCATATGTGATTTTTAGAAAAGTGTATCTAGAACAGACTGCATGCTGTACTTTTTTTTAATTTGTATTTAGCTTTTTTTATGTTATGCTTTGAATCTAGAGAATTCGCTGTCTTTTGGATTGCTCTTTTTGCTTTCTACAAAATCTTGTGTATTATACTTACAGGAAGCATGATTAAGAAAGTGAATTGAGTTATAAAGTCTTCCAACTTCAATTTCTTTATTTTTGTAAAGGCTCTTGCAGGATGGCTTTCTATAAATTCACTCAGACTTGTCTATCTCATGCAGTTTGGTMCTACAGTAATACTCAGGTATCTGTCATACATAACAATGCTGTCATACTACTTGTATTTCTTATTTTTGATACAACTTAGCAACTCAATCAGTAATTTAAATACAGTATATTCAGGGAAACTTTGATGCAAGTTTATTGTGTGGGKTTTTTTTTTTTATAGAGCCCTTTCTAAAGTAAAAAAAACAAACACCCACCCAGAAACTGGTGCAGTGAATGGTAAAATATAGTCGGCTAGGCCTGTTAATTGAGCATCTTTTGTAGTGTTCTTTTCTGTGTGATAAAAAAAGCAGTGTTTTCAAATAACAAAATCAGAAATGGCTTTTTCTTTTAGCTGTCAGCTTTGGCTGAGGCACTTGGTGCATTTCACTATATTAAATGCTTTTTTCTTCGATATTGAAGAAGGAAAAAGTGCCTCTGTCATGGTGACTTAATTCCTGGAAATGTGATCAGGTGCGTTTCATCCTCCATTRTATTATTTGATTCTTAGCTAACTTGGGTTAGGATTATACTTTTTTTTTTGTTCTAAATCATGCTAATAATGCTCACATAAAATGTACTAGTTTTGATAAAGTTATAAAAAGACATGTTTTCAACTTCAAAGAGCTATCCTATGTTTGAAATAAACAGAAAAACCCAATGAAACTTGTATGTTTGCTAACAGCATATGAACTACCTACTTAAACTGGCAATCGACACTGAAAGGCAGTTGGCAAAACTTCGATCAGAAGCCAAAACTTAGTTTCTAACAACCTATTCTACTACCCCAAGGAAGACATGTAGATTTTAAGTGATGTAAAACAAGAACAAAACACTTGTTTTGACTCTTTCATAGACGTTTCAGAGACTCTTCATAGTCTTCTGTGGAACAGTGCATGTCTTCAGAATTTTTAATTTGGAAAAATTACTTTACTAAATTCTTTTAGTAAAGAAATAACAACTTTTTAAATGAAGTTTTACTTCCTCTTCCTGATCAGCATGGATTATTTTTTGTAGGCCTTTAAGTGTAACCATTCAGGTTTAATCAAGATCAGTGGCTGTTACTTAGTGAACTCAGATATGTGGTCAATTTGCTATTGATACCAAAGAAAAGAGGATCAGGCCCTAATGGGTTGTTCTCATTTGCCACTTCTATCAATAATACAGCTGATTTGACTTTACCTCCTTGCCCAATATTTGTATAGATTTAATAGTCAGACTTACAGACTAATTTTATTAATGCAGAGTTCAATCCAGAGGACTTGACATGCAAAAAAATAGGTATTATTTGGTTAGATCCTGATTGAAATTTTGTGAAGCTCTGCATCTGTCAAGGTAATGAGTATCTTATGGGATCAGAGCTTGTAAGCATGGTCTATATTTTGAGTTCTYATCTCATATGATGAAGGTAGGGGAACTAAAAAGGTGAATTTGAATATGTCAGCACACTTATTAGAATTCATGCTGCTCACTACTGCCATTTCAGGTTCTAGCATTTCTAATGCTTGTGTTTTTGAGTATTTTCAGATCACACTTAATGTTATGCTCACAGTTACAGGAACGGGAAATGTCTTTTTATTTTTTTTCATGAAAGTTRAGATTCTGATAACATTACATGATTTCAGAACCTTAGTGAAAAAAAAACCCTTTTTCCACCGTAATCTGGTCTTCTACAGAATAAAACCATGAATATATTTKTCTGTTCTCATTCACTGACAATCTTCAAATATGTCAAAAAAACTGGGATTACATTGTCTCTGTGCAGTTAACTGAAATACCAGCACTTGGATTGATGGATCAAGCCTGCTCTCTTCTGTGTCTTTACTTGACAGAGTTATCACATTTTACAGGCTAACATTTCCCCGGTAAGAATTCACAATCAATAAATATCCTTTAGACAAGGATAGGGTTTGTCCTACAGAAAACTTTTCCTTGTTAGCAGTTGTGAAATTCCAGTTAAAAGTGCCTCAGTCTTCACATTTTTAATATCTCTATATGGAAATCTCATTATATAGAATCAAAGCAGTAAAATCAGCTATGTTTGGGTTTAATAATGTTTTAAAGAGTCAAGGGAAGACTTTCATTCATGAGTGTTCTTGCATGAAAATACTGTAAGTACAATTACAATTGTAATGAAGTCTCTCTCAAAAGTGTTAAGACTAGAATTTTATCTGGTCTGTCTCTCATTTCTGAATATATGTCTTAATTGTAAAAAACTTAAAAGCAAGTGCTGCATTGGTATTATAAACACTGATACTTCCTACTACTCAGGAGCCTGGTGCAAATGAGGACCCTGTTGTGTTGCAGGCTGTTCCAACATGTGTGATTATACAGTTTGTATCTCAAAATGTTTGCAGTCTGACAGAGCTTCCCTCTGATTTACCAGCTTTGTTATCAGCTGCTAAACAAGCCTCCTTGCTCAAGTGTACTGCCCTGTGAAGAGAGGGAGGTATAAATTTTGTCCAAGCTCCTTGGCCATCACAGTTTGTGCTTGGGCATTGAGGTTTTTATTGATACTGTTAAACTCAGTAAAACCTCTGTTAGATCCTGCCATGTATGTCCTATTACGACAATAATTGATGAAAGAAGAGTGTGTGTGGATAAGAGGTTTGCAGCATGATGCAGGTCATCCAGTCATTCTGTGTTCTGTGCATATTGCGTGGTTCAACAATATTAATGTTGCCAGAACCAGTATTTTATGTTGTTCGCTTATATATCTCTCCTCATCACTTTCTCAAGTGTCACCAAAATGAACTTGTGGCATGCTTTTCTACAAAAGATCAGGCATAGTTTCACTTTACATCTTGATGATTCTCAGTTTTTTACCAAGTTACTGAGTTTTTCCTGAAAAATGTCTCCTTTTTCCAATTAAATGCATTAACTTTCTTATACTACTGTACCTTTAGTTTTGGCTCGAAGATGTAATACCTTTCTGCAAAAGATAATCCAGTTCTTTAGCATCAGTGGGTAATCTGATATCTTGCTTAGTCCTAGTTTAGAGGTTCCAGGGGAAGATACAGACAGGAAGCTTCCATAATCTGCCTGAAGAAAGCAATGCAGCAGGAATGAGCTGTACATTAAAGAAAACACCAACTCAACTGCTAATCCGTCCTGTGTCTCTGCTACTTCATAGCATCCAATCGGTAGCTCATTATCACATCTGTTGCCAACACTGGCAGCTGCATTGTGTGTATCTAATTCAGGCAGGTTCACAAGCCCCTGTCCTGTGTACCACCACACCCTGCAAATCAAACAGCACTTTTTATGTTAATCTTGAGGCCTTTTGAATAGGCAATGGCTACGTATGCCATATGTATCTCTTAATGGAGTGCATTCAGGTAAGAAAACCTCAACTCRCTTTTGGTGTGACCAGCAGCTGTCTTTTTTCAGTTAAGCTGCCCCTAGAAGTTTTACTTTTTTGTAAGGCCCGCTAGGTGTCAAGAACAGTATTACTACTCAGGGCACACTGTTGTTTCAGTGTTGCCCCATGTACTCTGTTCTGCTTGGAACAAAATTTGTAGAGCAGGGACTATCTCTTCAGTAGCACAAAGTATATTACCAATATTTCAGCAACAATAACTAATTCCAAATAGTAGTTCAGACGTTACAAAGAAGTAGTGGAAGAAATAATATTTAATTTATTCATTAATGAAGCCTAAAGTGTRATAATTGCACTGTATTTTCCTTTCTTCTGTTGTAAAAGAACCATATCTTTCTAGGCAGGATTCTCTAYAGTGCAGAACAGTTCAGCTTCTATAGAAGTTGATATAAAAGTGTTGAGAAGCATGTGGAAAGATCACAAGATCAGGCAGATCTGTGTCCTTGATGCTGTTATTAAAAAACATCCATCATGGGAGTTCTGATTCTCCCAAAGAAGTTGTTAGGTACAAATAATTCAAGAGAATCTTACCAAAGATTGCATGTTAATAATCTGGTCTTTATGCAAGCAAAGACTGCTAAATACAATGCAGAAGCAGAAATAGGTCTAAGGAAGAACAACAATTCCTAATGAAGATGTAGAATTAAAACAGAACAAAAGAAACTAGTATTATAAAAGAGAACCAAGAACTTGATATTCTGTGGCAGAAGAGGGATATAAAATGTATGTTAATACCACATTGGGTATTAATTCCTTGTGCTTGAAATGTGGGAAAATGTGCAATAAGTAATAAAGTAGCCAAAYGTATATGTTAATCTTTATGATGGGTGAGAATAGACCATTTCTAAATCATGTCYCAAAGTCACTAGAAGAGTCTATTGCTAGAGCACCTGGAATTTGCAACAGGGAAATAGATAYAAAATTGTCAAGCAAAAAATTGTCGGCTTTTAGTATCAGTAAAAAGTGAATGAATTCTCTTCCTCGTCACAATCAAATCTTAGATTAAGGACTGTATGGATTGTTTTCATCACTTGAGACAAATATGGATGTTATTTCACAGCCAATATTGTCTAAACTTTTGAAAACAGAAGTTGTGCTTAGTTTTGTACAACAGCTTAGTTCCCTTGTGTTAGGAGAGTCTGAACTGGCTATAACTATTGTCTGCAGCACAAATGTTAACTTCACCCTGGAGGAACCGAGCTGCTGCCAGCAAACTCCTCTCTGGCTGATAGAAGAGCTGTTGAAGTCTATGTTCTACCAGGATGAACAAAAGTGATGTCAGCACTACCTCTTAACTTTTCAGCCTCCTTTGAGTTACTTTATGATCTGCAGTTTGGGTTTTCCTGTTCCAGAGAATAGATTGCTGCACAGTGCTTTTTTTTGGAATTGGCACATTCCTGTACTTAGTTTTCCAGAAAGAGCTGAGGTTTTTCTTTCTCTGAAAAAGTGTTTGTACCCCATTGGAAGGAATACTAGTCCACATAACCAGTCTTACTTGAACAGACAGGAGTGGGGYCAGAAGGAGTCTCCATTTACTTGACAGAGAAATCATGATCATCTACAGAGTATGGGTGTGAAATGGCAACAGGGCCTAGCAGAAGTGTGTGTGTATGATCACATTACTAACATCAGATATCAGTTTTTGCTGACRTTCTTCTAATTGAGGTATAAATGTGGGACAGCAGTGAATGCAATTATGTAACGGTAAACCTTGTACTGATCCTCTGAGGAAAGTGAGGAAAAACAGCTAATAAAGAATAGGGTGATAACAGAGAAGCAACAGCATAATGCTACTGAAAAATACCATTTCAGACACTGAGAAAAGTACTTTGCTGTCTGAAGAAAACTTAGATATATGAAATATATGTTAATGTTTCCTCTTTTCTTTTTAAGGATCGACGCTTTAATGATGAGATTGACAAACTGACTGGATACAAGACAAAGTCTCTCTTGTGCATGCCCATAAGAAACAGTGATGGAGAGATTATTGGTGTTGCACAGGCAATAAATAAGACTCCAGGAGGTGCCCCTTTTTGTGATGATGATGAAAAAGTAAGATTACCTTTACTTTTGTATACTTTCTAATTTTTTTCTGTAATTCAGTAGTCTTGTCTAAAGCGACTTAATCCAAATAAGTACATAGCACAGCATTTGTGTTAATGATGTTTTTTTGGAAGTGCATAATATAAAATGTACATTTTTATTGCTTGCAATAGAAAATGTATATCTGTTCTGTAAATGTGAAAGTTCCTTTTGCTGAAACTTCAACTTAATCTTACCTTTTTCATGTAGTAGACCTTAGTAGGAAGATTTTTTTTTTTAAATTTTTGAAAACTTGGCCTGTAAGAATTAGTTTGGGGGGAAAACTATCACAGAGATACTCCTAATCTTGCTGACTCTAAAAGTTATGATCTTCTCTTAGTACTTTCCATGGGATAAATGCCTRTAGCATATGCAAAAGAAATTTTATTTAAGAGGAAATTATGCATATACAACTTTGTTATTCTAAAATATTGGAGACTTGCAAATACCCATGAAAGCACAAAGAGGATGGGAAGGAACACTGGGTATGTGTATATCAGGTGGAAGTAGGAGAGTAAAGTGAGCTTAAAAGGCAGGAAAGTAGAAGTACCTGCGAGGAAGGAACTCGAATTCAAGATTTGGAGGAATTGGTGCTGTTGAAGGCAGATGTATTCTCTGACCTTAGAGGGAAAATGTGCGTGAAGCCAAAACGTGACTGGGGAAGAGGATGGTAGAGAGCAGCAAACTGGAGAGGAACAGAACCGCAACTCTGTCTGCCCAGGAGAGAGAAATGGAATCTCCTTTAAGCACATAATAGGGAGCTGCACTTTCATGTATTAAAATAGCATTGAATCTCGTTTTTGTGGAAGTGTTAGAGACAGACTTATCCTCCAAAAGCTCTTTGTGTTGATTCAAATGCGGTTAATGTCATACACACTTTTTTTTTCCTGATAAAAATAATTAACTCTTGATTTTTATTTCTGCAAGGTGTTTGTGTAACTGATTTGGCATAGTGATTTAGTTTTAATTAAATAACTAAAAATAACTCAATTTTCAGATGCTACTTTTTCAGACATCTGAAGTTATCCAGTACTTCTTAAATTCTTTCTTTAGAAGCTATCTAAACTTGTGGAAGCATAGGTTGCTTCTGAATTACTTTAGATTCTTGAGAATCTTGGGTATTGAATATTCATTTTTCAGCAATGTGTGCCTCAGTGGGTAACCAAATGCAGCTTAAACCTTCCCTGAATAGAGTTTTTCAGCCCTTTTTATTAGTACTCTCCTTGTAATGGGAATTTTGTTTAAAATGCAGCCTTTATCATGGATCCTACATTTGATTATCATACATTCAACTAGCAAAACAACTATGTATGTGTGAATTGTGTATTACATAAATGTTCTAATATATTTGATGCTGGTACTGATGCTGTGGCATTTGCTTCCATTCAGTGACTCTAAAAATCAGCAAATTGCCCATACTTTGTAATCTTTTTTTTTCCTAGTAATTTATATCACTGTTATAAGCCTGTATGTTAGAGCTCTTCAAGAATATATTAAATGGATACAGACATGTAGATTTTATGGAAAAGTAAATGAGAACATAACCATCATTTTGCCCTGTAATAGATCTTGGATTTAATGAGGMCTGGCAGTCCATGTGCTGTTATTTCAAAACCCATGCTTTTAAGTGTTTTTCACTCACTTGGTAACCCAGAAAGCATGATGTACCTCTGGGAAGCAAGAGAGCACATACTTTTAGGAGAACCATCTTGCAGGATTAGCAAACGGGGTTTTTTTATTGTAATATCAGCATAGATGGTTGTGAGGAAAGGGGGCAGATGAAAATTGAGAAACCCTCTTCAGAATAAGGAAAGAACTGCCTGGATGTTGAGGTGGCTTGTGCAGAAAAACCTGATAAGTAGCTGGCCAAAGACCTGTATTCAGCTTTATGTTGATGTTACAGTTTGACAATCAGCAGCTTCAGAATGGTTAGAAAATGAAAATATAAGTTACAGTCTTCTTCCTCTCCCTAAAACCCTTGCAGAGAAATGTCAGCATCATTTGAATCTGGCTCTTGTTTGCAAGTGTCTTTCCTCTCTTAGTATTGTGTGAAGCAATTAAAATAATCTGTTGGGGTTTTTTTACAAAATGACAAGACTATATTGTATAATGAAATGTCTCTTGGTGGCACTGCTGTCTTGAGTCAATAGGAAACAAAGACTTATGTTTTCAATTAAAATTCAGTAGACGCTAGCATCATTTTTATGTACTCTTAGTTATTTTCAGGAAGTTAATAGCAAATAAAATATTTAAGATTTGAGGAGTTTTTAATGCTCTCGAGCTGTAACCAAGTTTATATTTTGCAATATCTRAAATGGAGTATTATATTTCAAAGCTTTCTAGTTTTGTTTTTCATGGCAAATTCTCAGGGTTTTCCTTTACATGTCTAACCACAGAGTTAAAAACACAGCACTAATAACAAATAGAAGTGAATTTTCCACATTTAATTATTGTTTCCCACTGTCAGATTTCTTTTTTCCTTTTGGTGTTAGGGATGTTTCAGCCAATTCATTGTTTAAGTGTAGAATTAGATGACAGCCACAGGCATRAGAGAAAGATGTTCAGTGTCACAATGTGTTTTGTCACCACAACATTAGTGGCTCAGTTRAACAGACTGATTTTTGGAGATTTCCGGTTTGATACAAACAATAGTAGAATACCTTACAGCCATCACTATTACACTATGTTGTGCAATTGGTAACTTTTTGGAAAAGTAGCAGGTGATACACTTTTACATGTATTTTGCAAATGAAGAGACCAGTTCATTTGCGCAGACATAGAGTAGAAAGATAAACCCCCTGAACCCCTGGGAAGAGCTGTGCACCCTACATGCATTCCCTGTACTGTGCTGAAGATTCACTTAAGTGTATGTGCTGTTTGCTGGTGAGTCAGACTCATTCTAGGACTGGTGAGAAACTCAGCCTAACAAGAGTTTGACAGTCTGTGGTTTAGATTATTGTCTGCCCTTTAGAATCTTCTGAAATGCAGTGCCAAAACAAATCTAATCCTCCATCAGAGAGGCTTAACAAATAGCAGCAGCAGCTCCACGGTCACTTAAATTGGCATCCTGGTTCTCTCTGCCTCTGACGTCCTCGCCTGAAAGAAGTGAATTGACTGCGGGGAAAGTACCCAGGGCTGCCATCTCGAATTAAACCCTGCTGCTTTTACTGAAAACTAGTAGTTTGAATGCAGTGAGAGGGGGAAGTAAAGACTGGATTTGGTTGTCTGTGCTCTGTGGATAGTTTTATTAAGCAGTATRTATGTTCCAGGATTTATCTGATGTATATTTGGTTTGTGGAGGCTTGAAGATAAGTGTTCTCATGCTCCAACATCTGTATATCTTACATTCCTAATAGCAGCCTTGTGATTTTAAATTTTTCAATTTAATGTGCTCTTCTTGGTCCATATTAGTTAAAGCTAGATATATATCCTATACCAGGTCTGCCATAGTGATGAATGATTTCCAGGGATTTTGTTATACTTGCTAATTCATTTTCTGTGAGTTTTTGCATGATGAGCTCACAGTCATGCTGGCAGGCAGCAATTTCRAAGTCAGTAAGGACCATTTCTTTATCTTAGGGAGGTAATCAACTGTAAATAAAACTACTAGGAAAGGAAGTGATCCAGAATAGGCAAGCATCTCTGGCTGTTGTGAAGTGATAACCCCAGCTCTGTGAATGTGTGGAATTTACAAAAAAAAAAAGTCACCTGAAAATAACTGGTGGATCTACTACAAAGGAAGATGAGAAACAAATTAGATAAAGAACTTCTTTGTGTTTCATATATTGCAGTATGTGATGACTTCGTGCTAATACCTACCTTGGTTCTTTGGCATGGCAGTGAGACTCCAAAAGCTATTATTTAAAAATGGCATAATCCTCAAAGGTATAATGTGGCCCATATGTCACTTACCTTCCAATGCAAGAGACAAATTTGCTGAAAGAAGACTGAAAATAACAAAGACATTTGAAGGATGAAGGTGCTGAAGCATTACAACTGTCTGGGAAAATTCTAATGGTCTATCAGGCACACTTCTGGAAAAGTACTTGCTACAAACATCTAAATTAACATAAATCACAGTAATTGAATTGTCTTTCTGGGGGAGTTTAAAACAATTTCCCACTAAGATATTTGCTTTATCAAGGCAGCTTAACACTACTGGTTTGCAACCAGCAGCACAAAATCACTGCCATGACAGATATTTGTGTGGACTTCTTTCGGTCTTGTATACATTCAGTCATGCTTTCAAGTTAAGCTGAAAGTCTAGATTTCTTTTTAATTACAGAACTCAAAATGTACTTGAGACTTAACAAAAACTTACCTGTATCAGTACCTCTGTTTTGACACTGGCGGTTAATATTAAAATTGGACATCTTTGTCTCTGAGGTATGGAAACATGTCTAAGATGTGTGACAGTGATAGTTCAGTGAACTATATATTTTTTCAAATTTTCATAGATGAAGCGGATACTCTGTTGCTGTGTGTTTATGGTACGTATGACACTAAATTCTTGATACTTGTTTGATGCTTCTACRTGCTATCATAAAACAAACAAATTTTCAGATTTGGTATCAGAAAAGGTTTCCTCTATAGAACAGTTCAGGACAAATTGTCTTGGGTTTTTTTACTGGGGACTGGAGTTTTGTTCTTACTTTCCTTACTCTGACTGTTATACAAGACATCCGGATTCTTCCTGCAATTGCCAGCAGGAATCTGAACTTGTTGATTCCTCCCATATTGCCTGTGCTTGTATCTTCTTAATTAATATGGAGAGACTTGAATAAATATGAGCTCTTGTCTGTAAACCTAGACTGTCATTTGGCTAATGTTTGTAGTATTTGACTCAGGGCTCACTAAACTAAATGAAAGAATCTCTGCTGACTTCATGGGCTTTTAAAGATCAAAATTCCATTCATTTCTAACATAGGAACATTTAATTAGATGCAGACCCCCTGGTCTATTTATGAAGCTTAAATTCATCCAGGTCAGATCACTGTGAAGAGATTGGTTAAGGATTAGTTTTGGCTCGTCTTGCTTCCACTGGATGCAGACAGGTTCACAGTAGACTGTGCTGCTTTCCTTCATGCTTAGTTCAGTCATAATATCAAAAATAATTTTTATTAATTGTATCCCTGTTTGAAAAAATTCCAGAGGAGTTATGAGGATAAATGGTCCATCAGAGAACACTAATTATGAAGCATTCAGTAGTACCTTGAGTCTAAATCTTACTAAAAGAAATGTTGGGTCTTCCTGCAAGTTCTGAAGCCTAGAAATAGCCGTGGAGCTTGTGCTCTGTTTTCCCCTCTCATTAGTATTCACAAGGCATTGCAGCAGGAGAAAGGAGCCCAGATCTCTACTGGTCAAACACACGAACAACTTCTCAGGAAGCCTGGTAATGCAACCGAATGCTGTGATCACAGAAGCCTTTGTGCAGCCATACTACATTTTTCAATGAGAAGCAGAATAAATTTTTCAAAAGGAAGTCTAAAAGCTAATAACTGCAGTTTTGATGGTAATTCTCAGACACCTTAGTAACTAGAAAGGGTGATGTTAATATTACTTTTTTATTAATAGTGTTTTAATAGATTTTTCACTTAAATGCTTTGAATGCCAAAACTACAATAATACAGAGGCTCAGGAGGATTAGAATTTTGATACATCTGTCATCATAAAGAAAGCCTGCCAGTCTTGAGAGCTATGGTGTATATTTGTGTTACAGTATAATTCTTAGGTACTGTCTATATAAGGAATTGACTAGAAAAGCTAGTTTTTGTTGTTTGTTATTTTCTGGAGAAAACCCTGTTCCTACATTACCTAAGGAATAAAGTTTTTACTTTCAGCTGTCCTTCTTTTCTTAGCAAAACCCCCTTAAACCAAGTAAATTGTTTTGATCAGATGGCTTATTAGAAAAATCTTTTTTGCTTCGAGTGAAATCTGTGCTGGGGCCTTGTTACAGAAGCACGTAAGAGGAAATCTTTGTGGTCAACAGCTGGTGAAGCCTTTATTTCTGACAGTTACTGGAGATGTGCCCTGTGGGCTGGATGGGAGGACTTGGTCCCTAGTGAAGTGTTTTCTGAACTTCTGTCAGTCTATTCAGTTCTCCCTAGCTGTTCTTCATAATAACTTCAAGGCTTGATATACTTTCAGAAAATAGCATTTTGCATCTCCTGTGAATTGCTTATCTTTCCTGAAGCAGAATGAAATGTTCATACAGCAGTTCCTGCCATCAAAAGTATTTCCCCCTGGAATGGTGATGCAGAGCCTATCTGTAGCTATAGGTTACATGATGAAATATTGAAAACTTCTTAGCAAATAATTTTGCTAAATTAAGTCAACTTCTGACCTTCAGCATGTTAATACAGGCTTAATAAGAGACTGTAATTAAGACAGTATTGTTGTTCTAGCCCTGATTCACAGTATCCCCTCGAGCAAATCACTTTACAGTGATCTCTCTTCTGAAACATAATTCTAAAAACGGCATTAGGTGGTTCCATGTGTGCTATCAGATTTTTAATTTTAAGTATTCTTACTTTATAATAAGGAAATAATTTTCTTTCTTTTTGAGCTCAGCCTGAGCCTTTGAAGCCTTGAGTGCTTTCTTTGCATGTAGCATCCCTTATTTGAACAGATCTGGTTAGAAAACACCAAAACAATTTCACAAAAATCAGTTTCAGCTGTTTGTTTAATAGTCCCGGCTTTGCATATAGCATTTCTCATCTCTGTCCCAGCTTTACCTATAGTGTTTCTCATCTCTGTGAAAATTGTGCCACCCTGCTGTCTTTGACTGGTTTGCAAAAGTGTAGCTGGTCTGTAATTGGCAAAGTCCTGATTGTACATTACAAGGAATTCAGCCTTCCTCCATGCTATCTTTGCAACTGTCCACCTGAGAAATTCCTGTCTGCATCCTAGCAGCTGGGGTATGTAAGCAGCAATGTAGCTGTAAAGCCTGTTAGGAGTATACAGGAATATATTTCCCCTGTATCTGGGAAATGGCTGTTTAAATCTGTGGCCGCACATGAATAAAACTCTTGTCCTCGTCTTTCATAGGACCTTTATCTGTCAGCAGCTAAAAGCAAATGCCTGGAATGAGGCAAGCATGGGATGACATTTCTCTCATATACTCCACCAGTGTACTGTTATCTGCAGCTCAGGGTCGGACATGGTATCTGCATATTTAATACCACCCCAGGGATTTTCTGCTTAGGAATTTATTCAGGCATTTCTTGAAGCAAGACAAGCTTATAACTTTCACAACATCCTGCACATTGTGTGAAGAACTGCCATGTGACTTTAATTAATTTCATGTTATTCTGCCATGTTTTACTTACAGTGAACACAGTGAAAAGTCATTCCCTATTTATTTTAACCCCTGTTGTTTTACTCAAAATTTTCAGCAGTTCCCACCTGGTGCAGCAGTTTTTTCTGCAGTCGTGTCTGCTTTGGCAGGAGGGGTGCCTGCTCCCCAGAACTCCTGGGCAGTGCCTCTATGCTGCTGTTTCAGTTGGTACTTTCCGTGTCTGGAGAAGTAGAAGGCGTTTGAACCAATTTTTTGTATATTCGAGCCTGAAAAAACCAACAACTGCACTTTCCTTAGTGTTTCAAATCTACCTCTTAGTTATGCCCAGAACTATTTTTGAAAACCTGGGCATGTCTTCATTGTTTCCGTTGTCATCTCAATGTCACTGCATTACCATGTTGGCCATTTAACTAACTAGTCCATTTTGCTGATTGTTAATTTTAGTAAAAACTGTGTCTGTTCTTATAAAAGATTCCAGAGCTCCCTGAATCACTGTGGATGTTGTGTTTTTAATTTAAACAAACCCAAGCTACAACAAAGCATGAAAACCAAGTTGGGTTACCAGTGAAAATTAGGGGACAAGATTAACAGTTACTGTGCAGTGAGATTACACGTTCTAGACTAGAACTGACTAAACTTATGAAAGCTAAAGTAGTTTAACCAAGTAATGATAATGATTTTGCATCTCTTGCGTAGCTGGCAAACACTAAACTAGGGTTAAAAAAATATTTATTATGATTTTTAAGTTGAAATCTTGTTGGAGCTGTAAGAGAGGATTGAGCCCCATTGTTCATAATAGTGAATGGTGGTCAGAAATTTCAGGCAGGAAATTATGCAGTGCACTTCAGATAACCCTTAATAGGGTTATCAAACTGTATTTAGAGAAGTATTTCCTGTGAACAACGTAGTGATACAGGCAGGGGCACCAGGAAGAATGTTTAATTTAACAGTGCTTTGTGAAACCTGTAAGCAGGACCCTTAATTGGTAATTTGGTCTGTGGGTAGCGTTATTATTTAGAATAATTACTCACACACAAAAAAAATATTTATACTAACAACTATTAAGGCTACGGTCTTTGGACTGAACACGACATGAATTTAACCTTCATATTAATTTGTTGGCAACTTGCTATTCATGTGGTAGAATGGATAAAAACAAATCTTGGGGGTTTTCTCTGTACTATTTTGTTTGGGGTTTTGTTTTATTTTTAAAGAAAAAGCTTTTGCTGTGTAAAAGCAGACTAGCATTTTGCAATGCTGGTGTCATAGTTACAAAGCAAATTCATTGATAATAGCTCTCCAGTGTTGTGGTGTGGTTTTAAACTGGGAGGTGAGTGGAAATGCCCTGGAACTGTAGTGCTAGGGGCTGTGTTGTGGGGTGCCAAGCAGTGATGGACTTGTCAGTATCCAAGAGCTGAGGATGTCCTAGCTGCCATGTGGTGAGGTGTCATTGGAATATCTTGTAGGGCACTGAGGCCTCGTGATGTGGTCTGAACTGGAGCAGCTGTGCAGACTTGCCCTGCTGGCCAGAATAGGTATGAATATGGTACTATTCCCTGCTAAGGAGAGGAGACTTTGACAGGAGGAAACTTGCCAAGATGTGTGACCATAAACACAATCTGAATTTTCTTTTTCTGTCACCCAAAGTGGAAAATGTGGTTAGTGGGGCCTAAATCACAAAGGTTGACAATCTGCTCTAGCCTAGGATCTCAGGTCTTCTCCTTCTACTCAAGGTGTAAGTCCTGAGTTTTTAATCCTGTATGTCCAGAAATTTTGATTCTTGGTGATGACAACGGTTGTTGCTACACTACTGGACATGCACAGCAGCTGAAATGTCACCTCTAAAATATAGCTGTCTCAAGGATAAACTCTGATCTCTAATCTCTTAAACAGTATCAAATAATTCTAAACTTCAAGAAGCTGGTGAAATTAGACAGAGCAGTGAAGATGTGGATGACTTTAAAAAGCTGAAGTCTGCTTGTAGAAGTATTAAAGCAGGAGATTGACAAGAAGCTTCTCAATAGCAAATTAGAGCAACAAGATATGGCATTTAACTGAAGTTTTGAAAAAACATGTAATGTAGAGACTGTAATTTGCCTTATAAGTGGAGAGATTACTTCTGGTTTTGTGTGATTTCATGAACACCTGACAAAATCTGACCACTAGGTAATAAACTCAGTAGTTGCTGCCAGACCAAGCAGTTCATATACAAATGGAAAGCATTTTATTTTTCTGAAGTGGGTTTTGGGAAATCACCATACATAGGAAGCAGAGGCCATTCCAGTGAGATATGAAAAAGCTCCACAAGAACCTATGCTAATGAGCTTGAGCATTTTATGTGTTCAGCTATCAGTTTAAAGTTACTGCATTAATGTTTACTTTTGAAAGTATTCTTTAAAAATTAGGTTACATTCTCAGAGTAGGAATGGTGAGAAACCTATTTGATAAGCCTCTGTGTTCTGTGTATAAGCAAGATTCAATAAAATGAATATGAAAATGAGTTCCGCTGAGTAACTACTAAATGATCATGTTCCGCTGATGTCATACTTAAGTAATATGTCCTGAATATTAAAACAAAATAGTTCAATTATTGTTTCATCAGGTACTTTTTCTTTTAATAAAAACTGAACTAGAGATGAATAATCAGAATTGATTCTAATTTAATTTATTCTAATATGCATGGCCTTCTGTTTTGCATCTGCTGTCAGTTTTGTGGATTTTATTAGAATAGATATGTCAAGTCAGATACTAAGATCTATTTTTGCTTATATAAAGAGATTAAATGTTAGATGCATATAGTAGAATGTGATGTTGAAGCTGGAAATATCTAACTGTAAAAATAGTATCTCATGAATATTTTTAAACAGAACCTGATTTTCTGGCATAGTTGCTGTACTTCTGATGTGAAGTTAATCAGACAGTGTGATTTTCATATGAATATGATTGTGAAAGCTATGAACGTGAATATCAGGAACAATAACCAGAACATTGTGTATCTGGATGCATCTTTTGCAACGGCAGAGTTACAGCAGCAGAACTGTGTTGGTTTTCTTTCTTTAATGGAATTATTTTACATTTGCTTTTCTCTCAATATTTTAATTTTGTGAGTTGATCCTGCTTTTCTTGGAGGACAGAGGTCTCTGCAGCAGCTGCTGCTGCGAGTATCTGCTGCCACGCCTAATGGTATGGTTATCATTTACCTGTTAGTCTGGCAGCAGGACTACTGAAATAATACTCAAATCTGTGGTCTTGTGATTGGTACTGTTGCATTAACCAGAGCTACATGCCGATACCTTATCACTTTCATTTGTCACAGAAAAAAATACCCGGGAATGGGCTGATTGTTAAATAGCATTTAGAAGCACACGCAGGGATACAGAAACTGTTATCCCTTTAAGGCAGGCTTTTGCAGCAGGGAGAGGAGAAGTGGAGGCAGGAAAGGACAGGGCTGAGGGAGTGAAAAGCTGTGGCAGACCCAGTCTGAGGGCACAGCGATAAGTGATGGAGGAAGCATCCCGCACTCTTGCGTTTCAGGCTCGCACTCGTGTGCCACCAGAAAAGGGTCTCGCCCCCCCTAGCGGCTTGCATTCCTCTTCGGTGGGGATAACACTACAAACTTACGTGAGCATGTATAGCTAGAGTAGTGCCTCCCAAAGATAAGCGGTGGCTCTCCTATGGATTCATGTTTCTGCTATTTTTTGTACATTTTTAGCACTGAAAGATGGCAGCATGTTTTTTAAGTGTTAATTAAATATAAATCAAGTTAGTTATCCTTATGCTGCTTCTGCGCTTTGGGGTAGACGTTTACTCTATATGAGTGCGGCCCAGCTTTACGCTGTGCAGGCCACGCGTGTTCGCAGCTCACCGTGACAAACCAGCGCTTTACCTCCGGGCTGCTCTGGAACGGCTCGGCGCTGTCCCCGCTGCGAGCCAAGCCGCCTGATCACAGTGCCATCAAGTGGATGCCAGGCACTACCGCACCAGCCGGCGCATCAAGTCTCTTATCCCTTCTTATCCCCCGCAAAATCCTAATGAACCTAACTTCGCTGACTTGCATGTCTGATTCTGACACCTGCCTAGGAGAGGCTTCTCGTATCTGCCTGAAATACTGAAGAAACAATGTTTGCTGTTTCTTCGCGCCCGATTTTGTTGCGTAGCCTCAGACCTAATTTGCCTGCCACTTTTCAGTGTTCTCCTGAAGTTGGCAAGGTAAGGAGACTTTAAGTGTACTTCGGGAATCTTTGCTCAAAAATAGTCATACTGCTACCTGATCCAAGAAATGTCTTGCACTCAGTAGCTGCCTCCCTGTACATCCATAAAGTTATCCAGCGTGACTGTGTGTATTGGTGCTTTAGTCTAGCAATGTCATCAATTACTAAAAATTGAACAACCTTTTCTTTTGTTAGATGCTGAAAGTGGCTGAACACTTTCCAAAAGAATTTTTTCCGATGATTTATAGCTTTATCACATTTTAGATGTTTAAGGTGAATGTTTCCGTGCTGATCTTTTTTTTTTTCTCAAGAAGAAACTCCTTTGAATTTTGGCTTTTTTCTGTTTGTGTATTGAAAATATTTTTTTTCTCAAACTGTTTTTGAAAATATTTTCTTTGTCAAACTATTGCACGTTAAAGTTCTGGAAAGGAATCCTTGACGCTTGGCTGTGAGCTGAGATCTTCACAGCTTGGGTACTATTAGAAGCCCAACACTGTTCATGTAGTTTAAAAAAATATTATTTTCTTTTCATTGYGTCTTCAGAACTTTGACATTCTGGTTGCCTGTTTATGGCTCATTCTACATCAGTCTCATTTTTCTTCGACTTTAACAGCTGCATCATCATTTTTGCAACAGGCAGTGTTACCCCAGTGTTGTCTTCCTTCAGCATGTTCCCTTTTTCTTATCCTGTTGCTATCCTTTTGCTAGCATCTGTTGTCTCCTTACACCTTGTGCAGATGGAAGCATTTGTGACAGGTAACAGTCTCAATAGATTTGCTGTTTGGTAGAACTCATCATGTGCCACTTCTCGCTCAAACATTGAACATGGTGATGGCAAAAAAGGTCATTCCGCACCATCTTCCGGCTTTATAAGAACTTCTGCATCTTCAAAAGGCTACATACGTTAAAGAAATTCTTCCTCATATTCTTGTGGAACCTCCTGTGCATTAGTTTCTGCCCATTGCATTTTGTCCTGTTGCTTGGCACCACTGAAGAGCCTGGCTCTTCACACTCCACCTTCAGTTACTCCTAGACACTGATGAGGTCCCCTCTCAGTCATCTCTTCTCGAGGCTGAACAGACTCCCTCAGCCTTTCCTTGTAAGAGACATGCTCCAGTTCCTTCATCATCTTTATTGCCCTCTGCTGGACTAGGTTCAGGAGCTCCATGTCCCTCTTGTACTGAGGAGCCCAGAACTGGACACAGTAAGAGAGTGTTCTTCATTTCACATTGCTCAGTGGAATGACTGTGTTATTAATATGCATATTGTTGTCAAGTGTTGGGCTAAACCTCAAAGTCAGTAGCTGTAATCACTGGTCTCTTCATTTGTTGATAGCCATGTGAAGCAGTTGAGCTCCTTTATGGAATATAAGGCTCAAGCCAGCAGATGTCTGCAAACTGACATGCACTTGTCACAGACCAAAACAGAGAAGCTTATGTGGTAGGTGCCTGTATAAGCAGAAATAACAGAGAGGTTTGTGGGCGTATACAAGGGAGAAGGAGCAGAGCCCTGTGTAAGATGAGAAGTTTTTGTCCGAAGGCTAACTCAAAGAGAGTTAGCACTTAGAGCAAAAAATACGCTCCTGCTTATTTTCTTCTTGGCTCAACATGATGAGACTTAATACATTCCCTATATAAAATAACATTGCTTTCAAGCAATATTTACTTCTTTACTCTAGTTTTCCTTTTAATGACACCAACTTGCAGTCATGACTGTGCTAAATGGGCCTAAAAAGAGTGGGCATCAATGTGTAAAATTCAGTACTTCTATCAAAATATAAATATTAAATCTGTTACCTGTTTAATTTTCTTGTGATCAGAAATATCTCCTTCTCAGTGAAACAAGTCCCAACTCATGTGTTTGAAGTATACTCATGCATTTCTAGAAATTGCTGAAGTTGTTGTGGTAGCCATTCATGATCTGACTTTTGCCTTCAGAAATCCAAAAAGTGTAAGATGACCGGTTTGCTACCCTTTCACATTTCATTTGCACTTATGGGAACATGAAAAGTACCAGTTTGCTACTGGTATTGTTAATGTGATGCCATCGCTGTTGTCTGCCTTCATACAGTGTGTGAAGGGAAAGATTTTTTCAGAAATAAACACTGCTTATAAATTCAAGTGCAGCTGAGGTTTTTTTTGAAGAACGTAAATGGGTGCTGAACMTAACAGCAGGAAATTTATTTTTATATTCAAAATGAAGCTTCATGGGTATTTGTGCATTTGTTGCAGTCAGTCTTGTAGCTCTAGTGTAGCTGTTGGTATAAGCGTATTTAGTTATGATAGGAATTTTAACATTTGTCGTCACATAAATCACATGCCTGCAGGATGACTGTGAAAGTCGGTTTTCTGTATGCTTGTCCACATACTGCACTGGAAACTGCCATGTTCTGGCACAGAAATTCATGGTTTCCATTTCCTTTGACTTTATGGCACTTCATTTCCCAGCGGCTAGCATTTGAACATAGAATATCTTCGTGGAGACATCTCCTCCTAAGGAGACCTAAGAGCAGCGTCACTGCTGCTCAGGTCCCAGAGAAGGGAGATACTGATGTGCTTCCTCAGCTGCAGGACAACGACGAGGTCTGGCACATCTGAAGCCAGAGTCTGCGCCCCACAGTGGTGACTAACACAGAAAACAAGCAATGCTTGTCCGGTGCCTTGGCTGTTCCTCAGTACAGAGTAACTGGGGGAGAAAGGAAAGAGCTGCTTGGAGAACTGGAAAAAATTCACTGTTCTTACAGACAAATTTATACCTGAAGAACTTAAACTTTCAGAGTGATATGGAGGCAGGGGAAAAATCTGGTTTTCAATGAGATGGATTAGGAAGTGAAAACATTTTGTTCTTTGTACTTTGGTGGTAATTTCATGGTACTTTGAAATCTTCTACTGATGTTCATTGAGAAGCAATGGCTTGCAGTAACCCTCCAGGTGACTGGCAGAGCTGAGAAAGAAACCACAACACTCTGAACATTTACTTCTGTGTATCTTGGCTACTGGACCTAATCTTCTCTTCCATTTACAAGAGAGAAAATAATTGTATGCTGATTATATTCCAAGCAAGATGGTGACATTGAAGCCAGTATACATACAGCTATCATGGGGAAAAGTGAATTGTTGAATTCGGTTAAAGGAAATGAAGAACTCAGTGTAACTGTTGAGTAGAGAGCTGAGTATTTGGAGACAAGTAAAGCTACTCTACACAGGTGATTAAGGACAGTTCCTTAGAGCAGTGAGGGATTGTGACCTGCCATGTCAGTCTGAGGAGAGGGTATAAAGGCATCCCCACATAGGCTTTTAGGCTGGATTTGTTTGCAGTTCCTGTTGCAGGCCAGCAGGAATATGCCCTGTAGGGCATACTCGGGCACTGTGTGCTGCTCCGCACAACTGGCACTGCTCTGCCACCAGCAAGACCGTGTGACACTGCTGGTGGTGAAGATTGCCTGCCAGCCACATGCATGAAAGCAGATACTTTCAGTCAGAAACACTCCCATGCTCTGGAGCCTCCTTTCTCCTCTCAGTACGGATGTAGTCTTTGGCCTTCCATGAATATGCACAGGAGTAAAAATGGAGAGATGGGGAAGGAAGGCGTGGCAATGCCAATGTAAGAAAAGGCTAATTGTTTCCATGTTACACCAGCAGCTCTGAGAAACAGGAGATTGAAAAAGTGTGTGTGATGGGGGTTTTGTTGGTGGGGTTTTTTTTCCCCCCCAGTGGCTCTTTTTCAGGTTTTTTTGGGTTGCTTGTTTTTTTTCTTTTGGTTTTTTTTTTTCCCCCAGCATATGAAATCAGATTTACAGTTACGAATTAAAAATTATCTGTTTTCAGAATCTAGAAACTCTTTGCAGCAAGCTTTTTATTTATAAAATGCCTCGGGCAATTTATATAAGGGTATATAGCTCTTTGATTCTTTGGATTTGGTAGTACTGCACTATCTATTGGCCTTTTTTGGTGATATCAATTTATGCTTTGAGTTCAGTTTCTAAAAAACGTCATAAAATTCACTGTCACATAGGTACTGGTAAAAATTTTGTCATGAAAAAGTAGCAAGAATAAATCACTGTTTACGTGACTATATAGTATTTCAGGACAATTGACAGGCAGGCCTGCAGAATTCACCCAGTCTTTCTTGGGCTGTTCCAGTTCCATGAGTAAAGAAAATACTTTCCTTATGGAAGTAGTGAATTTCTTACTACTAAAAAAACCCACATCTAATAAATTAAAACAAAGTAAGACTTTTTATTTTGAGAAACAATCGATGAATTAAAATTGGTTGCTCCATAAGCAGAGATGAAGTTGGAAATAATAATTTTGATAAGAGAATAAACTAAAAAAAAAGGCAGAAAAAAAGGGAAAATAAGTGGGTGTAAGAACTGCAAAAAGATTTAATGCATATCAAAAGATAATCTAAACTAAGAATGATAGTTCCTTAAGCAGATAAGACACTGGGCATCAGGAAAATATTKAACCTTATGGAACAGGAATAAAAGCAGAAGGAGAGCAAACATGGATAGATGCGCAGTGAGTGGAATTTGAATTGTTTTGTTGTACTTCTACTCAGCTGTAAGAAGCAGGGGTGTATGACCCAGCTGCTTTGCTGATCAGTCAGCCTTGCCTTGGTGAGTATTCATTGCTTGATTAATGACAACTTTTGCAGTCCAAAATTATGGAGACAAAAAAAGAGTAAGCCTGCTCAAATACTAATCAAATCAAAGAACACTTTTCTATTCTTGCACTTTTTAATAAAATATCTATGAGGGGAGGATAAGCTTGTATGATGAAAGTAAAGTCTATTTTGCTATTATTTCTGTAGCATGAAGACCAAATATCCTTACTCAGTTTGTGAAGTATTTTAATCCCTGGTACTACAGAATCAAGCTCAATTTACTATGATGCCACTTAAAGACTAATTAACTATGATACTACTTAACTGGAAGCAAAACCTTGTTTTGCTGAGTGTTCTATGAAAGTTTAAAACAATTTGGCCCTGCATTGAACTGTTAATAATGTAGGCAGAAGCAAGCCCTTAACATCAGTAAATTTACACCAAGGAAGTCAGGAGCATATTGATTTCTGAACACAACTCAGCTACCTGAAATCAAGTGCTCTCCAGTGTGCAGTTCAACAGCCATATTAGTATTAATACCTTATGGTTTTTCTTTCAAGGCACACAATGAGAAGAATACATAAGTATATGTTTGGCAGAACCTTGTGTTGCTGGAAGCAAAATGCATGTCTGTATCAGTAACTGTAACAGGCTTGTTCATATGCCTGATTTTCTATATAAAGGTTTAGTTTTTCTTCATTTAAACAGAGCTTTGTTTAGATACACAATTATGTCAATCTGAGATTCAAAATACTGTGATTTTTCAGCATTAAGGGGCAGGATGCTGTGTGCTTACCAAGTGTAAGATTAACATCTTTGAAAATTTACACTGCAGCAGATCACCGTGTTATCTCTCTGAGGATGTAACCCATTGTATGTTTCATAATGCTCTTTTCACTGAGAGGTTATTTGGGCAGTTGTTCTGAACTGTTCTTTTTCTGTGCCCTTTACCAAATTACCCCAAGGAAAGAAAGGAACACAAATGGCCTCATCTGAAGCTGTAGTAAAAACACTTCATGGCCAGTTGCGGAAGAAGGAGAAAGAGATACGTAATTGCTACCCAAATGCTGATGCTTCTGCAATCATAGCTAGCAAAAGACCAAGCACTGGCACAGAGTGTCTGAAGGCTGAGACTGTAATGTGAAGGTTTGAATACTTTTGTGGACCAATGAGTGAGACACCACAGGCAAGACTGTAAACAGAAGCTTGTGGCAAGAGTTTTTTTGCTGGAATAAAATACCTTTTCTTTTTTTTTCTTTTTGTCTGCAACATGCAAGCCTCCAAGTATAAACAACCCATATGGGAAATAGTTCCAGCACCTGCTGTGAGAGGAAAAAAGGATGGGTTGTTTTTTCTGTGTGTAGGACCCCAGACGTCTGTGTTTCTGTTTATCTTGCAGCCATATGAAAAGTAGTGTGTTACCACATCAGATCCACAGAAGTCTGCAAGATAAAATTGCAGTGTGGGATTTTATCAGGGAGAAGCTGCATCCAGTTTTCATGGCTCCTTGAAGGCGAGTGAACTCAGTGTCCCCAAGTTGTCTGTGCTTCACAGACAAGTGCTTTAGGTAAATAATGACTGGTATAGTTTTACCACCCRAATTTGGCTGTAAATAACTTTGTCTAGAAATCAGATAGCAGCACGTGCAGGTGTGAGTCATTAGTGCAGGAGACACAATGATGTGTGGAAAAAGCATGGCTCACATCCAAACCAGCCCACACACTTTCATCAGCCCCTTGAAGTCTGCAGCACAGAAAATAAATTTTTCAAGTCAGGCTGCTGAAGGCCACCCAGTCCTAAAACTCAAAGGTGCAGTAATATGGAATCCAATGCTTCTCTCAGTACTTTGTCAATCAGTTGTGCTCAAAAGGCAGTTTTTGCAAGACACTAATTTACTGTCTGAGTTAACTACCACGGTTTCAACTGAATAAATTAACATCACATGCACACCACTGTGTGTCAAAGCTGCTTTCTGTAAATCATYGTTTTAGAACATGTAAGTTCTAAGGAATTAAGGAAATATCCAAATTATTATTTGATTTTCTTTTTAAAATTTCATGGGCTGAAACTGGAAACAGTTAATGATATTGACCTCCCTGTCTGCAGAGTTAATGGAGGATGTAATGAAGAAATCAACGAGTACCAAAATAGCACTTAGTAGAAGGTGTTGATTTTGGAGAGAATTCCAAGGAAAGAAAAAAAGGAGCTTTTAGTTCAAGAATATGCCTGATTTAGTTTTAACTGGTCTGGCAAAATTTATGCCTTAAAGGCTTAACTTAAGCTGAAAGAGGATACCTGAGTCATGATGTCAGGTGAGGGTTCTCAGCAAAACAATTGAATTTTCAAACAGTATTCAAGTTACTTTTACAACTAAAGATTAAAGACAGAAGTAAGCGGATTCTTTTTCGTATGAAAGCACATTTGCATCCTMGTGCTGGTATGTTTTCAATATTGCAGATTGAATCATTGTTTATCTTCATAAGTTGCACATTTTACTATTTGTTGGACAATGTTTTTGCCGTATGTCTTCTTTTTCCTATTTTTGCAGAGAAGTAAAGATAGAAAATTGAAGTACAAATTTGGATCACATTCTCTAACATTTTGGGGTTAGATCTTACCAAAAGGTACCATATATTTTCCTTGCTTACTGTCACTGAAATTACGGTTAGGATTCAACGGTCTGTGCGGAGATGATCATCTCCTTTCCTGTTTCTCTTGGCACATTCTTGTGCATAGATTGAACAGTAAAATGTGAAATTTGGACATCCTGGTAGACATAGAATATCATTACAGAAGAAGCAGGGAATGTCAAACCATTCAGGCTATATTACAAATTACATGGTTCCACAGAAGTTCTGTAAATATTTATGCTCAGCTTCTTCTGACTGACATCTGCTGGGAAAGGGTAAAAAAATTTTAATATCTGTCTGCCTTCTGTGAAACTGATAGAGCCAGAGCTGATTAAAAATGGCCTGAAGCATCAACCACCTCTCCACATTTTTAAAGATAACAAAACTCTGTAAATTACAACCAYGCAAATCCAAATTAAGATGTCAGAAATATTACTGCAGGTTCACGGTGATGTAGATGACAGCACTGTTGGGCTCAGCTACTTTTTTGCTATAGTTTCTTTAAACGGTGCTCATAATGAAGGAAAGGAGGGGTAATATAAAATTGCTCAACGCACTTTTCTGTAAATGTTTTTGTTAAGAAAGCAGTTAAGGCATTTTTCTGTACTTTGTGATGGTCTTTCAAAATCTCATTTCATTTGAAATTAATAAGMATTAGCCTTTTTCTTCCTTCTTGTGGCTTTCGAAGTTGTTCTATTGTCTTGGTATTATGTTACTTTTAATTTGTCACTGATTTGGTAGTTGCCAGTAGTTGTAAAATGATACATTTTAGTAGTAGAAATGATGCATTGCAAATACTGTGTATTCCTTACCATCATTTTTCATCTAAAAAATAGAAAAAAGAATAAGAGCAACTCTCTGTAGAAATATATGAAGACTAGACAAGTGTCACCATCATGAAGTGCCATGACATTCAGTAACAATGTTAGTTACTAAATATACATAAATTCAAAATATGTAGGCAAATATAGAACACCACTGGCAAGTCTCCCCATGTTGAGGAGAAACTCAATCACATCACATTTTTTACATGTATCCTGACATTATTTTGTTATGTTGTGTTATGATGCTTGTATGCATTATGGAATAAAGTGTCAAGGTACAGATGCATCCTGGTTGGAAGAGAGATATAGAATGATGTGGTGAAAGGAAGGGTCACTTATGCTATTTGTTGTCCTTTGTGGGATATTTCCACTCAGTTGAAGATTTTTTCCTTTTGAGGGTAAAATTTTTGTAGCCTAAGAAACACTAGAAATGCTTTGTTTGACAAGCAGTAATGTAAGGGAATACAGTTGGTGTCTTGAATCCCTGGCTTTCTTTCAAGCTGTCGCCCAAATTGTGCATCTGACTTAAGAAAACTTCCTTCACTATTTTTTTCTAGTTGAACAGAACCAACCCTTTCCATCCCCCTGGAACTGATGCTGCAAAGAGTGGGAAGTCAGGGGAACTAAGCTTACTCACACCAGGCATGATGTAACCTGGTTGGTTAATGTATTAGATTCAGGTTTTTGTGTTCCAGTTAGAGTTTCAGTTAGCAGAAGGGATTTTGCTAACACTGCCTTTAGTCAGGCAAAAATGCCCACCTTGCTGAAAGAGGAGCTCAGCATGGCAAAGGATCAGGCTTCTGCAGTAAGTTCTGCCAGAAACATTCTCTCTGTTCAACAGCGTCCAGTAAAATTACAGAAAGAGGATTAAGAGACTGAAGCATCCYCCCTGTGAGGAAAAGCTGAGGGAGCTGGGACTGTTTAGCAAAGAAGAGAAGGCTCATGGGGGGATCTCATCACTGTATATAAATAGGGAATGGTAGGATACAAAGATGACATAGCCAGGCTCTTTTCAGTGGTGCCCAGTGACAGGACAAGAGGCAATGGACATACACTTAAACACAGGAAACTCTGAACATCAGGAAACACTTTTTTACTGTGAGAGAGACCAAAAAGTTGCTCAGAGAGGTTGTGAAATCATCATCCTTGAAGACCCTCAAAAGCTGTCTAGACACATTCCTGAGCAAACAGCTTTAGGTGGCCCTGCTTGAGCACAGGSGGTTGGACCAGGTGACCTCCAAAGGTCCCAGCCAATTTCAGCCAGTTTGTGATTCTGTGCCTGCATTGTGTCTCTAAAGAGAAAATTTAGTTCATACAAAAAGTGAGAGAAGACATCTTCATTAAGTTATGGCTAAGTCAAGAATTAGTTGAAGTAGTTTTCAGTTTATGTACTCTAGTACTCAAGGTCTGCAGTAGGAAGTAAATGAATAAATCTATTTCTCATCATTAACAAGAATTGGGAGTTGGTAACTGAGTTGTAAGTAGAATTGTGACTTGAGGATTACATTCTCAATGTATGGATGCATATGGAATTCTTGGTTTCAATGCCATTCAATTAGCATGGTCAATTATTATGTATAGTGTCTGCCAGAGGTCAGACATGTGCAATTTGAAATGGTAAAACCAAAGTCTATAATTGTGCTGTAGGAAAAATCAGCTTTGAGATGTTACTTATTTATTCTCCTATGCCAGTTTAAAGTTCTGATCTGCAATTCCTATTTTTGGCATGGGTAGTATCAGTCTTCACAGCTCTCGCTTTGCCAATACCAAGATCTTCCCATCTCATGSAGTGACATTTATAAAGCTTTTACAACAGTGTCTTTGAACGGGCTGATTCCGCCGATTCAAGCATAGTGGGAGCCAGGAGCATTTCCAAAATTTTGACAAATTCTTCTCTTCTTTGTGACCTTTTTCSTCCCCTCAGATAAATCAGTTAATCTTTGGCTCAGGTTTGCTGTCTCTAGATAAAAATTACAACATGACGCTGCTGCTGTAAAACTTTGTTCATGGTGTGCCAAAGTGCTTTGATATCCTGAGATTTAGGCACCGCAGAACTGCCTGCCTTACACAACAGCTGCAGGCTCGGGTGCCCGGAGGCTGGCCTCTAGTGACTCCCCTGCAAACAGGGCAGAGCAGCCAGGCAGTAACAGCCCCTTTTGGTCTCTCTGGAAAGCATTACATGGGTGAAATGCCCTCTGTGACCCATCTCAGCTTGATTTTTTTTTTTTTTTTTTTTTTTTTAAGGCGATGGTATAATTTGGATGTGTCAAAGATAACCAACCTTCAGCCTTTGAAGGAGAGGAAGTTTATTCATGGATAGGAGTTGTGGTTTTGAGGATTCATGACCTTTTGTGGTGCTGCTTATTTGTTATTTCAGATGAACTTTTAAAAGCTGCTTAGCATTCCTCTGTAAGACTTTGCTACGCAGCCCTGTCAATGTCCAAGGGATGGAAACACTAGAGTTGATAAAGAAATATCATTTATAACTGTTGGGTTGATTTAATGGCATTCTAGCTGCAGGTGGTCCCACAGACATAGCACATACCTCCACCATCCAGATCTGAGAATCCTCAGTAGGCCTTGCAGTGAGGGGTCTCTATGGCTTCCAACTTGTTCATAATGTAGAAACATGCTGGTTTGCTGGTTTAATCATACTGCTGTAACTTTGCAGCCTTCATTCAGGCTGCCTGCAAGGTGAGTTCTCCTTGCTTTCAAACTTAATGTGCATTTGCTGGACCCCCAGGACTAAGTGCTGATGCCAGGCATTGGCCTTACAGGTGCTCACACTGGCATGGTGATGCTCTTTGTCTGCTACCTTGGCTCTTTTTCAGTTCATGCACTTCTGATTTTAATAGAACACTGTTGTTCCTTGTGTAACTTTTTTTCCTCTTTTTGTCACTGGTTTTCCTGCTGGAAGTCCTGTGTTAATATCACATGTTGAGTAACTGAGTGGCAGTTTGAAGTGTTTGCTGGG
Organism: Amblyornis subalaris; assembly: GCA_018881555.1. Lineage (NCBI taxonomy): Eukaryota > Metazoa > Chordata > Aves > Passeriformes > Ptilonorhynchidae > Amblyornis > Amblyornis subalaris. The sequence continues at coordinate 4,566,099 of JACAXG010000012.1, read as the reverse complement.
ACAGGGCTTATTAGTGGGCATCACTGATTCAGGTTTGTGTGAAATATGGAGAAATTCCCAGTGAAAATAGCTGGATTTTGCATGTAGGAGATCAGACGATTGGATCCTTGAATAGTAGCCATTTTACAGATATTTATTTTCAGCTTTCTAGTCTTTATCAGAAATGTTTTCATGTTTCAGATTCATTTGGAGCAACAGCATTTTACATGAGGTGCTCTGTGGAAATTTACAGTACAATTATTATCCTTTTCACTTTATACCAAGTGCTAAATTTAATGCTATGTTAAAATGTTTCTGTCTTACTGAATATTGTTAAAATAGGTTTAATAGCCATTGCCAACATTTTTGTTTGTTTGATAGTATAATTCGGCATGGCTTGTTTTGATTTTTTTCAGCTTCAACCCCTGCTAGTGAGGGTAGTTATGAATAATATTTAGCTGTGAAGTGACTGGGTCAAGAAACCTTSAAATACCTACCAGGAAAAAAAAAATAAGATTAGTGATGTGTGTAGTTCTGACTATATAAGCAGTTTTACAAGTGTATTATTGTAAATCAAGTTCAATGTGTTAATTTGTTTTCCCAGTTTAAAGATCTTGGATGCATAGCAGAAAAGAGAGAAGATGGGGTTTGTTGTGAGCAACTGGAGGGCAGTGATGGGGCTTGCAGAAAGGTCAGAAGTTGAGCACATTTAAGCAGCACTCCCACCCTTTCCTGCCCATTGGTCCTGCATGCAACAATCTCCCAGGGCCATGGCTTGTGAGAACAGTGACCTACATAGGAGTCAGGTTTTAAAACTGTAATACGTCTGCTTCAACCAGAGACATGTTTTGTAATCTGTCTGGTGACGCAGTTATCTAGTTTGAGTGTGTGCCAGTAATTATATGAGGCAGGCAAGTACGGAGTCAGTGCTGAAGGATTGCTCCCGTGGTCCTTTTCAGGCTGTTTAGAAACACCAAAAGCTTCCACAGTCAGATAGTGAGCTTTATAGGGCAGAGATGCTGCTGTATGTTTGCAAGCATTAGCACAATTTGACGGTACTGAATAAATAACCACATGCAAATGGAAACTAAAAAAAAAAGGAAAAAAAAAGAAAAAAAAAGAAAAAGGCAATAGAAGATTGGCCCAGGAGCCTCTGCAGGTTCACCGATAGAAACGGGAACTATGTGCCCTATTTGGGTGCCTGCAAGTCGTGAGGTATCTCTACCAATCAATTSTTCTTTCCATGGGGTGGAAAAGTAATTTTGGTAAATATTTCTGAGAATTGCAAACCTAGATGACAACTAGATTTTATCAGATGTATGGATAGCCAGACCCTGCACCACTGGCAGAAAGTAATGGAATTTGGATGAACGCTTGTGCTTAACCATTTTGCAATTGAATTTGGTTTATCATTTGCAGAATTCAGTAGAATATTTCGTTCTCTGGACCTATTTTGAACACATTAGGAAATGCTTCAAAGGGCAGGTGGTTTCCCTGACTTGGTTTCAAGTATGTCCACAAAACGTTTATGACTTTAAACTATAGCAAAAACACTTCCTCTGGAAGGACTTCTTTTCTCTTTCTAGGAAGGCTGTACTAGCTCCTTTCCCCACAGGCTCACCAAGCAAGCTGTGTAGAGAAGTGGCTGCTGTGGCCGCTAGAGAAAACAGCTGAACCAGACAGGCATTTGCTGAGAGCTTACCCTGGAGTTTGTGCTAGAGTGACTACACCAGCATTACTGAGAGGTTTCTTTCTTCCGTCACACATCAGAATTGTTTTCTTTTCTGACCACAAGCAGGGGGATGCTTGGAGTATGTCGGAAACCGTGAGTTAGACTATATTGGATAGCGATGGCAGCGTGTGCTCCCGGAGAATGCTCAGTGAGGGCAAAGCCGCATGCGGGGGAGGCAGGGTAAATGTCATTGCATTTAGCTGAAGCTGAAGTCAGGGCTGCTTTCCAGCCAGCAAGCGTGAAGTCCACATTTTACCTCTGCAGTATGCTGCCATTGCAGCACTGGCTGATTTTCACGGTTAGCTAATAACTTTCTGCATTGCAGGTCTGCATGAGTGCAGCTTTGTTGCTTTTATACCTTCCTCTCATGAAGGGAAAGTTTCAAAACTTATTTCCTGTGGGGCACACAATTCTAGAAAATAGCCTTCTTTTGAACTTTTGAAGTTGGAACCAGCAGAGGTTTTTCTTATGTAGCAAGAGAATTGGCAAGTTCCATAAGGACCCTCATCCCCAGTCTGTGCAATGAAGGGAAGGGTGGTATCTCTTGAGGACAGGCATTGGCAGAAAGAGCATGGCCAGAGGTCTCCTCCTTCCTGTTTCTGATAGTAAAAAAATTTATATCATGTATGAAGTTATTGTGAAATCCAAGCCCAGATCATGAGAAGAAACCCTTATTTTTAGCAGTTCAGAGGAAGACTAAGAAGCATTTTATTAACTTTCTATTCTATGTCTCATCATCTGTGAAAAGCCAGATGAAAGGAAAATCAGTGTTATATCTCAAGACATCATGATGCTGTAGTGTAGATGTCCAGATGCTGATGTGCCCAGACAACTGTGCAACCAGGTGTGGAACTTTTGGCCTGTAAAACTGTGATTATGAAGAGGAAACATATGGAAGACTGCCCTTTAAAATTCCAAGGGAGAAGTGGTATGTTTGATATGTGTTTCAGAACTGATGCCATAAAAAAAAAAAAAAATACACCAATGAAACACAAGCACAGTTTGTAGCTTGCTTGTCCTAGTAGTTAATATTGCAGAATCTGGAAATGTTTTATACTTCTGAATATCAAACTCCTGCTTCACATCTTATTGTAGATTTGAAGGTCTAACTTTGAGCGTACAAATTTGGAGATGTGTGGAGATACTAAACCAATGAGAATATATGCTTCTGTGGTAAGCAAAAAGTAACTATGATCAGGGCAGTCATTTGATCTTACTGGTGTAGTTTTGAAGTAAACGTGTCATCTTCAAGACCTAGCTGAAAATATTAGTTACATAACTGAATACTAAAACTTCTAGTAATTATACTGCTTGTTTCCTTGGTAGTTGTGTTTTAATACTCCTAACATACAGTAGCCCCATAACGAAATAATAGAATTTTAAAAAGAAGAGTGAGATATTGAAACTGCCAATTACTTCTTCTTTTCATAGGTTTGCTGCCCTGATAAAATATTGAACAGTTTGTGAGCATAGCTTTTTAGCTTTTGTATGCTGCTGTGAATTTGTGAGGTTAGTGCAGTTGCTACCCAAGCATATGGTATTATTGGAGGATTAGGTAAAAGAAACTGGGCCAGGTTACCTGGACTCTGAATATTCAAGTAATTCACAATATAATCTTGTTAACCTGGAGTTACTGTATCTGAATGCCTTACAGTTGTCATGAAAAAAAATATAGTCTCTTTCAACATCTCAGCACATTCATTAGGTTGTTATTGAGCCTGAACATCATTTTTGTAAAATGTACTATTACWTATTTACTGATGTGTTTGTCAATATGTCATATAGTCTTGTGATGAATCATAACAACTAATCCTATTAGACAAAATAATTTTATGAGAGATATCTGTTTAAGCTATGTTTTTGGGGGTTTTTTTATTCTGCCTATTTGCTTTCTTAGAAAATCACTTTCTTTAATAAATCTGCAGACTCTTTTCCTTTAATTAGTTCAAAATAAATGTGGAAGGAAATTTTCTTTTAGATATATTCCATTTTGCTTCAAAACTATTTTTTTTTGATAGCCTTCAGTGTAACAAAGGGAAATTACTTTATGTACTTCAGCAGAGTATATTGCTTGTTTTTCCCGTGAGTTTCACACCAATATTTTGTGCACCGATGTAATGGAAACATGTTGCATACACAACGTTTGGACCAATTTTTACCTTGGAGTACCAGAGAATTAGTAATTATGTACCCGTCACTTAAAAGGAGGGGGAAAGGATGTGTCTGTCTCATGGTATTATGTGCCATTTCTTCAACTTTTTGCATTCTCTTTGGACGGAAAATCCCTGAAGTGTGAATCTGGCCTAAAAATACCAGCTCCTTACAGTATGTGGCTCAGACAGATAAGAGTTGAATATTATGTTATTCCATATTTGTATGGAGTGTCAACAGCCATAGCATCAACACATTGGAGGTGCTTGTAAAGTAGTCTTAGTACTGCAGATTTAAATCTGTAATCTGAAATCAGATTGCAATAACTGCTTTCTACCCCATTCAGCAATTTTGGTTAAAAAAGTTGTATTTAAAATTCAGCTACCATTAGAATGTCTTCATTCTTCATGTACTTGGGGCTGTATTACAATTTGCCAAAAGTGGTTTAGGTAGAAGTCACTTTTACCAATCAGAGAGTACAAAAGAGGAACAACAGTAGGCTTTTGTTTTGTCAACTTTTCTCAGGTAAACTAGGATAATTGAACCACAGGGTGATTCCCCTCTACCTGATGGTTTTTTTCTTGATTTTTTTTTTTTTCTTCATAACTGTTGACATTTATTAATTTCTTCTACTGATTATCTTAAACAGCTTGATGTTTCCTTCTTAATTGTGCTGCACCTTACACAATTAGTTTGAGTGGTGAAAAGAATGATGTATGTCAGTGGCTTTCCAGACTTTTGACAATTCATAAAACAGTGTTTTATGGATGTTAATTTCTGTATAGAGCCAGTGCCTTGGAGTTTGGGTTCCAGAGAGCAGTGGTTTTCAATCTTGCAGCATTGTATTTTCTTCTTGCTAAAAAAGGCATTTTTGCTAACTGGTTTTGTGATGGCTGAAGGTTCATAAGCTTCTTGTGTGCTTTCCATTGTTACAGGGCCACATTAATTTTGGGGCATAGAGATTTCAATGTGTGGACAATAAATACTAGTACCTACTTATTAAATAAAAATGTTTCCAATTTCTTTATGATATTCAAAATTGCACGGATCATATTTTTCTCAAGTTACCTTTTTCTGCTCTGTATCTTTTACTTGGCTGTGGGTTTTAGTACTATTACAAGAAAATATAGATAGGTTTTTTGTTTCATTTTGAGAATAAAAACTAAACTGAAATATGCAAAATTCTCTCAGAGACATTCTGACCGTTAAAAAATTAAGCCCTCGTATCAGTTTTTTAGAGTCTTTATTTTTTGCTCTGTCCTGTAGATCTGGTGTGATAATTGGCTGCTTTAATTACTGCCTCTTTGAAAAGATGAGTGTTTGTAGAGTCTTAAGTATGTCATTTTCCTTTAGAGGCAACCGTGATGGGAAGAGGATGAAAGTAGGGTATTTCCAAATTAGCAGTGTAGTGTGCACCCTTAACATCTGCAGTCACTGTGACAGAATGCCAGCTGCAAAGGTACAAATTTCAGAGGATCTGAAAATCCATTCCAAAAGCTCATCATTACTCAAACATAGACTAAGTTGCTATGTAACCAGTGGAGTGTTCAAGGCAGATCAAGTATAACAGCAGTTGCTGCTGTTTCTGTTCTTCTGCGTTCTTTCCTCAAATACTCTCAGTAGCCCACTTCCCTGGGTTAGCAGTATTTTTCTAATTAAATAGAATTTTAAAGACAAATGCCACTCTCTTAATGCCAAAACTTGTCACAAACAAGATTCCTTGCAGTAGACAGACCATAGAGATGGAAGGTTAGCTGCTGCAGCATTCTTTTGGCTCTGTAAACAGCAGAGTGCCTTAACTCCCACTGGCTTTGCAAATGTTAAGGCTATTCAGCAGCTGTAAAATTTGCTAAAAGTCTCAGACCTAAGCTTGGGAACCACTCAGCAGTGGCACTATGTTACAGACTTGTTACCAGTATGTGGCTTAAAAATGCTGGGTTTGGACTTTGATCCATTGTCATCCTTGTGAAAGTGCCAGTCCTGCAGGTGTTCAAGTATTTGACTGGCATAGTTTATTAACTTCACGCAGCCAAACTGAAGTCACTTTGGACACCTCAAAATATGATCCCAGTTCCTCTTTTCCAATTTTTGTTAATGTATAATGATGCATTAAAGCGCAGTTTGTCAAGCATGTTCTTTAAACTTTTTTTTTAAACCTTCTTGGAGAAGACAGTTTTTTCACTGATAGTTTTGGAATCAATATGCTGTGTTCCACTGTACTGGTATTCTCCAAAATCTATATCCTCTAGATGTATAATACCTCAACAGGAATGTGATTCAAGCTTGCTTCTTGAGCTTAGTACAAAAAAGCAGTCCAGAGAAATAAAGAATAGGGAAGCTGTAATGTCTATAGTAATTTAATGTAATCTTCAGAAGACATTTCATAGAGTTGAGAATCCACAGTTTCCCAGAGAAATTACAGAGGACCCTCGCTTCTGGGACCTGTGGACTTAATTGTATTTCTTCTTTCCTAGATATTTGATCTCTCTTCCACCCATTTGATGTGCCTTGTCCATGATAATTTTGTTTTGTGTTTAGTGCTTTGCTGAAGAGTGAGCTGAGACCCTCCTAGGATGTGTCCTCTAAGTTTAGGTCTCTTTCTTAGTTAAGAAATTGCTGTAAACAATTGCAGTTGTTTTTAATGACTGAGTTTCTTTCCATACTAGGTGATGCAGATGTACCTCCCGTTCTGTGGGATTGCCATATCCAATGCACAGCTATTTGCAGCTTCAAGGAAGGAATATGACAGAAGCAGGGTAAGTGAAAAATGTATAGTGGACCAATATCAAACTTTTGTTCCTTCAGGTCATAGCTATGCATATGTGTTTGCTAAGCAGACAGTTTTAAATATGTTTTATTTCAAAAAATCGTCTTTTGAAAAGATCACTGTCTTGATCGTGGCAGCAAGCAGAGAGTGTGGGAGGGAAAAAAGCTTGTAGTGGTGGCTGTTGTTTCCTGATGTCAGTTCCGTGTTTTGTAGTGCTGAAACAATTGTGTTTGTGACTCAGATGGTGCAGGAGAGAGTGTTACTTTGGCAGAGATTTGAGCTCTCATAAAATTGTAGTAATATCGAACCTTTTCCATCCTGAATTTTTAATATTCAGTTCATGCACAAATAATGTGGATATATCTTTATAAAATTGAGCAAGGAAAAAAAAACCTGTATGTGAATGCTTTTGATAGCTTATGTCTTCATATATATATTACTTATGATTGCTGGTGCCATGCATGCATCGGGACAGGAGGCTCTGAAGTGAAAATAAGCTCTGAGGTCCCATGTAATTTACCTGTCAGAGAGGTCTTTTATTTTTTTTTAAGAAACAAAATGGTAGTTTTGAGGGTTTTTTAATTATAGTTGGCTTTTTTTTATATCACCTTTCCTGCAATGACAGGAAGTTATATGTTTGTGAGCATGGATCACGGGTCCAAAGCTTCAGCAAAAATACCTCTGGTAGTGTTGAACATACTCATCCTTCACAATGTGGGGGCAACTACAGTGGTCTGGTTCTGTATATTAAGCACTGACATTTTTATATGCATGATTTTGGTGCTTTCTATGTATGAAAACTAATGCTTTCCATTACTTTGGAAACTAATGATAGCCCTTTCTAATGACCTTTATGGGTCATGAGGCATCTGAGCTTGTCTTCTGTCCAGGTCTGACAACAGGCCATTATATTCTTGGGTAGAGATTTGGAGGAGACTTGGGCAAAAAAAAAAGATTGTCTGCCAAAGTTTTTTTTCCTTTGTTTGATGTTCAAATAAAATAATTGTTTGACTACACAGAGACTTAAAATTTGCTGCAGATTTCCAGACTGCAGGGAACAATACAGACTTCTGAGGAGCCAGCATTTAATCTTCTGAGGGAGACATTCAGCAGAAGAGTGTTAAGGACATTCTCATTCTTCATTAGAAAATCGTAAATTCTGGTGGTTGGACACATCAGGAAATTGGGTTAGAGATACAGGTTCTTCATTTCTTGTTATGGCTTCAGACATGTAGAGCATAAAAAAATATCATTGCTGTTTGACAACTACATGGTGGCCTGTACATAATTGTATTTCTGACCTATTGGTGGTGTTTAGCTTTGCCTAGTCCATTGTTGAAGTTAGTTGGCAAGTACCAAGTGGTGAACAAGTCCACACTGTGCCTTCCCTATCAAGCCAGACTTTAATGGTGGCAACTTCCAGCAATTGTGACCAATATTTTGCTGATGGCCACTGTGTTAGAAGAGCTAAGACCACTACAGTTTATATGCTTACCTATATTGATGTTCTTTAGTGTCAGTGCCCTAAATGAGAAAAAAGGAAAGAACAAGCTTCTTTTGACCCATGGTAAGAAAGAACATGGCCTATTTTTTTTAAAGTTGATGAAATGAGAGGGGAAGCCCTTCATTTTAAAACATTGTATTTTACAAACACGTTGTTAGAGGTAAAGACTGGATCAAAGTGCTATTGGAATATGGAAGTATTGATGTGGGTTTTTTTTTTTCTTTCCAGCTTTGAATATGTAAAATGGGTAGTAAAAGAATAAAATGGAGTATAAATGTTCTAGCGAAGTCAATATAGAAAATCAAGTCACTCAATCCATACGGCACTGCATTATAGCCATTGTTTAATTTTTGGACCAAAGTGAAATAGTTTAAAAGATTCCTATTGTTTGCTAGGCTTGGATTATGTCCAGTTGTGAGCTAAGAAATACTTCTTTCTTTCTTCAGAAACCACTACCCCAATTTTGTTGCCATAATCATTAAGAATTTTATTTGAATGAAGATTTCAATGGATCACTCATGAAAATCAATCCCAGGGATGATGCCTCCTTTGCCATGCTTTGTGTATTTATTGATTCTACAACCAATACAAGAGTTTTCTGTCCTTGTATACAGGCTTTACTGGAAGTAGTGAATGACCTCTTTGAGGAACAGACTGACTTAGAGAAAATTGTCAAGAAAATTATGCATCGGGCCCAGACTCTGCTGAAGTGTGAACGGTGCTCAGTATTACTTCTGGAAGACATTGAATCACCAGTAAGTATAGTTGCACATTCTGTAGAAAGATTAATATTTGAGCGCTAGAGCAGCTGCTCTTATTGTGGTGAGGCTGTTGTATATCATATGTACTGGACAGTAAGTACTTTTCAGCATGTTGTTCCTAAAGGTAAGTTGGGTACAGGTTGAATCTCTATCTAAACACCACTGTTGTGTTTTTATCCCAGTAGGCAGCTAAGCCCCACACAGTGCAGTAGGGTGAAGAAGGCAGTTGGAAGGCTAAAACTGAAAGCTTGTGGGTTGAGATACAGACAGTTCAGTACATAAAGCAAAAGCTCTATGAACAGGCAAAACAAAATAAAGAATTCAAATGGTCCCTGCAATTGGCAGGCRGGTGATCTGTCATTTCCAGGAAAGCAGGGCTTTACCACTTGGATATGGGATATCCCTTCAATTAGCTGGAATCAGCTGTCCCTCCCAATCTCTTGTGCAACCCTCAAGCTATTCACTGGGGTGGCAGACTGAGAAGGAGAGAAGGCCTTGACACTATGTAAGTGTTTTTCATTAGTGAAACATCCCTATGGTATAAATTTAGCTGTTGGTAGCGGTCTGTTTGGGAAATAACTGTGTTTGCACATTTCAACAAGTTTCTTTATTACTTTGCAAAATAAATATTGAGAACCAGTTTCAGTTCCTGAATAATGAAAATGCTGTAAWAAGATACGTCCTCTTGTTATTTTGCCCTACTAATTTTTCCCTGAAATAACACAAAATCCATTGGAAAAGGCAATTTGCATACAAATGCTGAGATAGCTGCATACTTGTTCTTGTCATAGGAATAAGCTTTTATATTAAGCAGGTGAAATGGAAATAACTTTCAGCATTGCTGAAGTATGTTTAGTTTTTTGCAGTTGCCCTGTCCGCTTGACCAATGAATAATTATTTCGTTGCAGAGCTCTGTTAAGTTGAACAGATGGATGTAAGCTCCATGAAAGTATTTATTAAGAGTTGGATTTCACACAGTGTTGACAGGAGCTTTCACTGGGTACTGATATTCATAGAGTATGAAAGCCTCTTTAAAAATTCTTATCGTTTTTATGAGTACTGTTAKAAGTAGTAAAATAAGTGATTGCCTTTATATTGGTAGCTTCCTCCAGTGTTTTCAGACTATTCAACATAAACTACCTTCCTTTCTACTGATTTGAGTAGTTGAAGGATAAAACATCGTTTGTAATATCATTTTTATTTCTACCCAAGTCTTATTTTTGGATTCACTGACTCTGCAGCTGATTATTTGTTGCTGGTCTGTGACAAGTCAGAGACAGAATCATAACTTTGTTTGTATGGCAGAAAAAAACTCCATTCTTTTCCTTGGAAGAAAGGTATGGCTCACATTTCTTTTAAGTTAATAGAAATTAAGAACTTTCAGTGGAGTATGCCCTAAATTGAACTAACTCTCGTAAAAGCAAGTTCAAGGTTTGTATTTCACTTATATATTCTCTGCTATAGAATTTTAATGTTTCTAATTTATTTTCTCTTTCTAGATTCCTTTATCTACCCCTCCACCCCTATTTTATAATTAAAAAATATAGTTCTACTACAGTCTTTGAAATGTCACTGTGTTTACAAGTATAATACGATTTTTATTTTTTACAGAAAAATACATTGTGTTAGCAAGTTGTGAGTGGCTTTGCTCAGGTCATTTTTCTGCTCTTGGTACTATTTCTGCCTTTGAGCTTGGAGTTTTTTTCCCCAAACCACAAGCAAAGAGTTCTCATTCCTCCAGACCAAATTGTGAAATGTAGACAAAAAGCCAATTCTTCTAAATGGTCATAAATCTTAAGTTAATTTGGAGTAGGAGAATAGCATCTTGCCACCCACTTGGTAATTTTTACAAGTGGCAAAAAAATTATTTTCCTGATTTTCCTCTATTTTGGAGGTTTAACATATATAGAAAAATAGATCTCCATAGAGTAACTCGATGTTAAACCATGTCTAAAATATTGTCATTTGTACATTGTGCAAAAAGCTTGTACGATGCAGAACCGCGGTGAGCATGGGGACACATCCAAAAACATGGCCTCTGTGTCACCTTTAGCCACTCTTAAGATGTTTCACTTGTGTGCTTCTGACATATGTTCMAGCTGATTGGTTGCAGTTAGTGATGCAAATGAGTCTTTCTATTTATTTTCCTATATAAAAAAAGTGAAGTTTGGGTAAAGGTCCATAATTTATGTTCTGAAAGCCTTTAAAGGAAAGCATATACTGTTGTAGAAAAAAGTTTTCTGAAGGATTCTAAAGATATCATTTGATTTGATATTGTTTTTTAGTAAACTGTGCACAGTGTGTATTTTGAACATGAATGCTCCATTGGGGAATACAGATTGTATTTTTATCGAACAGCCTTTGGATTAAAATACAATTTAAATATAGGAACCTTACATTACTGTTTTCTTAGATGTTTATTCATCTTAATAACTATCTTAAGTTACTTTTTTTGTGACAGGTGGTGAAATTTACAAAATCCTTTGAGTTGTTATCTCCAAAATGCAGTGCTGATACTGACAACAGGTTAGTGCTCATGTCTTCTGTGGTTATGGATAACTTCATTTTTCACATAATTTTAAATTTTGCGTGGTTAAGATTTTTTCTTATGGGACTTTGTGTAGATTTGATTGAAGAGTGTGAGCCTATGTTTTTTACTTAGAGAAGAATCCTGCTTGCTTCAAATAGAGACTTGCTTGAATATGTGTCATGCATATTCATAAACGTGTTATGTACCTAAAAATATGTGTCTGTATTTTTATATATGTGTGTGTATATATATGTGCTAACATCGTATTGGTGTTTCAGGTAAGAAACCAGGAAAAAACTGTCTTTTTATAGTTGAACTCATCAATAACATGCAGATGTTGTTTTGCGTGATTAATATTGAAGTAAAAATTACAAAATTATTTTAGATTGTTTGTTGATCTCTTACAAAATGCCTCTGTACAATTGTGTTGAGAGGTTTCCAATAAAATTTTATTTCTTCTCTTGTCAAGTTGGAAAGCCTAGAAACCTCAAAGCACATGTATTTCCTACAAACTGTGTTCCTGTGAGTAAATCTTGTTTGGAAGACCAGTCAAAATGGAAGTATATGTTTTGATTAGTAGAGTCTGTATTTAAACATTTATAAAGGGCCAATTTTAAGTAGTAAGAGAGCGCTTTTTGTTCATGTGGGGTTACTGTATTAATTCCTACAAGGTTATACCACTGGTAACAGTTCACATAAAATGTCTTACATACCAAATGAGGGGATGAGGATTCAGGGCTATTGTGAGAAGGTTTCTTCCATCTTTCAGGCCTCAGTGTTTATGATATACATTTAATGCAAATTATTTCATACTGATTCTGAAGGAGAATTTTCCATATCAAATGGCTGTTATAAGCTTTTTTATGGATTGATATCACAGTATTACAAAAATGGGTAGTCTTAGAAAATTTCTAAGATGTGCAAGCTGATAGCAGAGCCCAGGGCCACACAGAAAGATGAGTAGAAGGTAGATCTCTTCCATGTCCTATCCACGAGTTGAGATATGGGAGTGGTGAGGCAAATGAAAAACAAACAACAAAAAATAGGAAGATTTAAATATGAATAAATAATCTGTTGATTCATCTGGGAATCACAAGTTTTTGACAAAGAGTTTCAGAGTAGCAGTTGGTCTTTCCTAGATGGTGAAAATACATTTCTTTTATTCAGGGACAGGAGTATGAATAAAGGGATGTGGTTGTTATTCTTGTTTTTCTCAAACTTGATCTGTAGCCAGATTAGTCAAAACAATGTAGAGTGGTGTCAAGATAACCAAGCTGACTCATTTCTTGTTACCATAGTTATATTAGCCGGTTTCCATAAAGCAGTTTGTAGTAGCCTGCTCTGCATGTAGTCAAGTCAAGATTATTTTAACTATAGTCCCAAGACATGAATGAACATGCAACCTGGTAGCTATTCTTTATAAGATTTATAAAGGTATATTTTTGTGCATTTTAATATAAAGATATATTGCTTTTTCTTTGGTTTTTTCGAGTGGAGAGTGAAGTTGATTTTACAAAGACCGAGGTTAGACTGGCAGATATGATGTCACATTTGGATCTAGCACAGGCACAGCTTGAGTTATTGGCACTACAGTAGAAAAATAAAGGTTATTTAGGATACGGAACAATGCTGTGAGCCCTTGACATTTGAGCATTTTTCTAGTGAGTTTTGCCCTTTTCATTCTACACTCTGCAGCTGTAACTGATGTAAAGTCATGAGACTTCTCATGGAAAAAAATGGCAAGATGAGTTTCTTCATCATTACACAAGCTAAGAATAATATTAATTCTTTGAAATTTTAGTTGAAATCCAAAGAGATTGTAGGCTGAGACCACTTCCCATTATAAATTTTATCTGAGAAAGAAGCTCCTAAGACAATATGACTTTTCATGCGCTAATATACTTTCTCACACAGTTTTAAAAGTTGGCTTTTCTTTCGCCATCCTTATAGCAGCTCACCTGTTTAATCCCTAAATATTATAATGAATACTTGTATCTATTTTCTTTGCTGTTGGTTGTAAAGAAATACCTTGCAAGGCCACACTTGCATTTATCTATTCAGTTTGCAATTTTCCGTCAGACACCATAATCAAGTTTGTTTGTTATCCATACTGGTACACTAATGCTCTTGTTTTTGCCAGTGATTTTGTTCTTGAAGTACAGGTTTGCCAAGTCCCCTAAATTTTCTCTCCCTTTGAAAAAATATTACATAAATCTTAGAATCCTTGAGGGTTCAGTTTTGATATATTCTAGATGAAGATGAGCCTGATGGAATACGCTCTGCTTTCCTGCAGAGAAGCAGCCATTTTAGCAGATGAGGTTACATTTTAGCAGGTAGCTGAGATGACAGTTCTCTAACCTGGGTACCAGTGGTAGTGGACAGGTCACCTGCCTGGGCCTGAGTATGAGATGTGAAGACAAAAATGTCTGTGCTCCTTCCCATTTGGGCTGGTACAGAGGAAATGCTAAAATCCCTCTATTGCGGTTTCACCACCACTGTCCCTGGGATGATGTGCCTCTCTTCCAGGGTATGGGTGTAGAGCACTTGTTAGGAATGGAGACAACATAATAGAACCTACTTTTAAAACTTTTTCATGAAATTTGTCTTGTTTCTTTTACTTTAATTCATTTGCTGCTTAAAATGCTTAACACCTGTAATGCAGTCCTGATTTATGTGTCTTATATGAAAATGATAATACCATTCGGATGAGTTATGAACTGGGAACTATGCATTTGCAATTAGATCCTTATCCTTAAAGATCTTTTGCTTCTCAAGTATTCGAAATAAATTAAATTATGAATGAAATTTTAAATTACAAATGTGGTTTTTTACTTAGCTCAAAACCTGTTATATTTATGTAAAGGGCTCCRTCAAAGTATACACATAACATTTATTACAGTCACTCAAAATTCTTATCCCAAATGAAAGTTGATTTCTTTAGATTTCTGTAAATCATTATTATCTTTATTTATAGTCTTTTAAGAATATTAAGTTGTCTTTCTGGTGAGTGACATAGTTGAATTAGTCTCCAGAAAATCAATGCAGTCAATGAAAATCAATCCTTTTGTTCTGATTGAGTCTTTCAAGGGTTTTACTGTGCACCCTGCTCTCATTCATGAGYATTACTTTTAAGCTTTGAGCTATTGTAGTCTTCTCCATAGCATCTTCATAACTTTTTTCTAAGTACTGTTTCTCAGGTGTTGCAAATCTATCAGTTTTCTTCTCAAAACTAAGACAAACATGCATTTGTTTATTCACACATGAGTAGCCAGCCAATGTAAAAAACCTGCCTGCAATAAGTCAGTGACAGCTTTCCTGCTGATTAGGTAGGGTATAAGGTGAGGACTTTAAGGTCTGTGTAGATACAGAGTTTTCTGGAGAAGCTGCAGTGGCGTGTGGTGAGTTGAGCCCATAATTCTAGTGTCTTATGTTCACTTAGTGACAGCTCTTTAGCCCCTCAGTAATTGTGGCAGAAGCCCAACCAGGTAAAAAAAAAAAGAAACCTTCATGTATTGTGTGACTACTTGGATCCACCTGCTGCAGTACACGTGCAGTATTGATTTAAAACTTATTTCATGATCCCTTCTTCAGCCATTCAGGTCTGGCATTTCAGACCAAAACAAAACAAAAAATTGTCATTTTGACAGGAAAATTATTGAAAGTAAGAACTGAAAATATCCCAAAAGCTTAGATTAATTTAAAAAAATCTTAAAAGTGTAATTTCAGGTAGCTCTACAGAAAATATTATTTAGAACTGGTTGCTTTTCATAAGCAGGCTTGTATCCCACAGGAACTTGGAACATTATCCGGTGTTGATTCATAGGTAAAATTTATCAAATATTTTATTTACTTGAGACACTGATGCTATTTTCAATACAAAGAGTTAGGTAAAGGAGAGAATTTTTGAGGTACAATTTCAATAAATACCAAATTGTTGTTCTATATTTAATTCTTGGTAACCATTAATAATTGTGAAAGGTTTCGATGTTCCTATTAATGTGCATGTAGGACATGCTGGACTTGCAATTAATATTGACTGTATTATTTTCTTCCCTTGCCCTGCATTTTGATAGTTTCAAAGACAGCATGGAAAAATCATCGTCTTATTCTGACTGGCTAATAAATAATAGCATTGCTGAACTCGTCGCTTCCACAGGTCTCCCAGTGAACATCAGTGATGCCTATCAGGATCCTCGCTTTGATGCTGAGGTAAGAGATTTTTAAAAATGGAAATATACCTTGTTTCTTGGGCATTGCAAATAATATAAAAATTTTATCATTATATCCAAGGGGCTGTAAAACATGTGAATGTTTATTTTGAATTATTTTTTCTATCCAGTAAGTGGTCCTTCTGGTCTTCTGGTGTTGACCTGGCTTTATACAGGAAACACAGATCACTGAATCAGTGTATGACATTAGGTAGTTATTTTGTCCATGGTTCTTTTCTTTTTTTTCCTATTTATAAGTGATAACTTCCTCTACCAATTGCCTTGATATTTATGCAGACTGATTTTTATTGCTGAAAATTTGTTGGTGTTCAGTGTTAGCAGCACCATTGCTGTTAGCTGTTGGGGTGAAGGCTGTATACACACAGAGTATAAACAGAGCTGCTATCCAGACAGACAAATGTTGTTTGTGATCTAACTTAGCCAACTAACCATAGAATTTGCTCCAATATACACTGGATAGGTTACTTCTTCARGATACATATCGCTCCCAATAAAAGTTGTTTGTATATCTTAAGGTATTCATTCCAGCCTCAGTTAAAAAGGTGTAGCTACAGATAAGAATGTATGTATACTTAACATCTAGATAAATTTTAGAGGCATATAGAAGGACAAAATCTTCACTGAATTCTAATCCACCATTACTATGGAGGACTTGGCCAGCAGTTGGGCAGCACATTAATCAGAGGACATGTCTTGGTCAGAAAGCTTCCTAAAATATATTACTACAGTAAGTGTGCTTGGAAGTGTTTCATTTTGAGAGTTTGCTTGGTTCCAGTTTTATTCCATGTGTCATTAAAAGGATTATCTCTCAAACCAGCAGAATATTTTGAAACAAGGAAAATAAAAGAGGCCTGCTGTAAACTGCATTGATGCTAATCTGTTCAGAATTTCAAAAAGTACAGTTAATGCCTGGGGTCTTTAGATATGCTAACACAAAGCATGCGAATTCCTGATGTTTGCAATAGTACTTTTATTATATCATGTCCTGAATAATTCAGCTCTTATTTGTTTCACAGCTAGTCCTTTCCAAGTTAGAGGGCACTGCCCAATTTATATAGAGAAAAGGAAAATGTTACAAAGAGCAATAACTATTTTCTTTTGATGGGTTCCTATGAAAATTTAATTCTTAAATTCAGTTTTTTTACTCAATTAATTCTACAGTCAAATTTAGTAAGAGGAACATCATATCCCTCATTACTTAAATAGAATCAAACATACATTTGTAGTTATGAACAGATATTCTGTTCTCTGCTTCTGTTGAAAACCRTCTCTCTTTTTTTCCCAGAACACTAGTTCTCATTTTTAAATGTTGATGTTCAATTTTCAACTCATTCACCAAAAATGTAATGCAAAAGTATTTTGGAGTTCATTTTAAGACCTACGTTTGAAACAATTATTCCCCACTCCCTTGGATTTCCGGTGGCACTCCACACTGATTTCAGTGATGAGTTCTAAGTATGTATAAATAAACAGTAATCTAGTTAAAACCTGAGTTATAGTTTTTGCTTGCTGGGAGATCACAGTGATCCCATCTTGCTTCCAGTGTATGAATTATTGCTGGTCTTTTACTTTTCTTCTATTACAGATTGCCCGTAGCACTGGCAGTTTCAGTAACAGAACATCTCCTGATTTTCTGTGAGTGGGCTCATACCACTCTCTCTAATCTCTTTTGAAAAAATGTTTTCTGGTCATCAGATTTTGCAGCAGTGACACTAAAGAATAAAGCTTATTAACTGTAGAAAAGAGAGAATCATGACACTTATAATAAATTGTGAAGTTCTGTACTGTATTAGATAGAAAACAAGAGATGAGGCTGTAAATTGTCATCAGAACAAAAGGACCGATTGTCTCAAATCTTGCGTTTGGCTCCACCCTTACATTTCTTACTAACTTGCTCTTCTGCACAATTCCCTGCTTACTCTCGCCTTTCTTCTGAAAACACGTATTTCCTGTAAGCCTCCTTTTACAACTGCTTTGCTAAATCCAATTTCAGTTTGACAGTTGGGAAGAGTATTTCTAAGGCACATTTGTTCAGCGGAATTTACCTCTACTAATCCACCAGCGTAAGTAATCCAGAATTGGTCTGGACATTGGCTCAATTGCAGTTTGTCTTTAGTGCCAAATCAGAGTCAAATAGTGTAAGCTTTATGTAGTAAACGTGCCAGTGTTTGTATTTTCTTTGGCAATTTTTAGAATAATTATTATAACTTTTAGTTATTGTGAATGAGGTTTCAGCAGAATTTTTTCTGAGACCTGATCCATGTGGAATGACATTTGTGACCGTAAATTTACTCACTGACATTTTTATTACTATGATTTACAAGACTGCAAACAGTACCACTAATAGAAGCTCTCATTTCTACATTTTAGGCTGACCAAATTTCTGGCTTTCATATAAGATCTGTTCTATGCGTTCCTATATGGAACAGCACYCACCAAATAATTGGTAAGACCTTCCTCATAGCTGCATCATTTTTGTGCTAATGTAAATTTAGTTTTGTGTTTTTAATTCTGTGTTCCTTTTTCTTCTTTTTCCCAGCTGAATATTGTTAAGAAGTTACGGTACCTAGGATGCATGCTAAGTATCCAAGGAAGGATGTTTTGACTTGGATACTGTGTGGACTTTTTCAGCTTTCCAATTGTGTCATTGTTAAGTTATATATTGTATCGAACTTTAAGACTAATGAGATGAAAACAGAAATTCTAACAATATTAGTGAAAAATGTTTTATATGCTTTGCTGTTTTTCTTGGGTCTCCCTCTTTAGTGCAACTTGGGCAATTGTTTCTGCAGTCAAGCGAAGTGATCATTTCCCGCTAATGATAAACTATAGATAATCAGGGAAGACTTGCTGGAGGGGCTGTGGCAGCTGTCGGAGTTGCCTGTTGCAGTGGTGTTTGCTGGATCAGGATGTGACAGGGTTTTATTGGATCTTTGATAGGATGCTTCCCAGCTATGCTCCACCAGGAGCTGGCCCTGTGTTATTCCCTGCTTTTGGCACAAAAAGGGGTGCTTGTAAACAACAGTGCCGGGTTCCTCTGCTAACTTTCCACAGAAGAACTGATGTCAAAGTAATAGCAATTTAAACTGTCAGGGCAAGAGCTAGATCCCTGTGTGCTGTGGTTGTCAGTGAGAGCTGAGATCCAGTAGTGCATTACTGAAGGCATTGGGTGTCATGCAGGATCTTTGAGCTTCTTTAGCAGAGATGATGTGGGAATTGAGTCTCTTAAAAATATGGCTTGTTGTTTGTTTTGAAGTGTGCATTATCTTGAGAAATAATCTGAACTCTTGACAACTGATTACTTTTACAGTATTTTTCTAAGGGCATATTGTAGCTTAATGAAATAGACATGTTTGTTACAGTAGAAATTGGTATTAGTTTGGCTACAGACAACAGCTTGTGAACACTTTTTCAAGGGGTTTAAGGAAAATGCTTTTCATTGGTTCAGTAAATTAACGAACCAATCATGAGTAAAAAAGGGCTTATATACCCAGGTAATGCTAAGCCAACCAAGATTTTAAAAATGAAGCAAATTATATTGGTAACTCCAAATTTCTAGGACAACTTATGTGATTGCTGTTAGCAAAGTGATCAAGTTCTTTCTCAAACAGATCTTTAACCTTTTGTGAAAAGCATTGTGAGTAACTTTCAGCTTTGCAGTATTACACTTAGAGAGTAAAGAATAACAGCTGAAAGTACTGGTATCAAAACAATCAGGCTTTTGCACGTCTATGTCTGTTTAACGATTTTCAGAATAAATATTTGCATTTTGCTTTTCAGTTTGAAATATGTTTTACATTTTACCAATGAATAAAACATTCTGCATTGTGAATTAATGAACGAAGATTATAATTCGTATTAACTCTTTCTGAAGGGGTAGCTCAAGTGTTGAACAGACTTGATGGGAAATCCTTTGACGATGCTGACCAGCGACTGTTTGAAGTAAGAGGCGTTCAGTTGTTCAGCATTAACATACTTTTTCAGTAGGATTTGGTATTTCTGAGTAATCTGCTTCAGTCCACTCCAGGGAGGGGGGAAGAATATGTTGTCTGTATTTGTGGTTTGACATTAATTCACAGAAATCCTCACTTAGAAGGTTATTAGAAGATAATTAAAACAAGTTTCTGGCATCTAATCTCTCTCATGTGGAGGCCAGTGACTTACCCGCATTCCTAAGATAACCTGTTCAAGCATGATTATTCCTAATATTTCCATGCAATTTCTTTTAATGATTAAGCCATCATTCATCTTTGTGTTTGTATTACAACTGATTTATAATTTACTTTTTTTTTTTTTCTCTTTTTAAATTTTAGGCTTTTGTTATTTTTTGTGGCCTGGGTATCAACAACACAATTATGTATGACCAAGTGAAGAAATCCTGGGCAAAACAGTCTGTGGCTCTTGACGTACGTGTACATCTTCCTCATGAAACATTTTCTTGCTCCTAAGTGTCACATGTAAAGGAGTCTACTACATTTTGAAAAAACTATGATTATTTAAACTTCTGTAACCAGATTCAACAATATAGCACTGCTGTCTATCATATATCTGGAGATTTTAAACATTATCATATTAAAAAAAATCTTGGTGAGAAAAAAGCTTGGAGTTTTGAGGATAGCTTTACAAATTTACATTATTCCTACTACAATAGTAATTAAGAACAGTTTGAATGAAATTTCAGGTCTTTCAAAAAGCATTAGGCAGGACTGATTAATCTTAAAACATCCTCTGATGAAAGGGTGACATCACTAAAATTTTGTTATTGTTTTAAATTTCGCATGTGATAAGAGAAGAAAATGATCTAGTTATCCCTGATGAGGTGTGCACCTTTTACCTGCGTAACTCCTTTGAGTTTATACAGTACTCACCAGTACAATAAGAACCACAAAAATAACATTGGCCTGAATGAGATACAAAATTCTTTCCATTAAAAAAAATCAAACCCTGCTGAATTGCTATGAAGAGGCACTTTTTTTCTTTGCTTTGGAGTTGGAGATACTAATCTGCTTAATGGGGTTCTATCCTTTGATGCACCCAGGCATATTAAGGCTTTTTAAAACCAGACTGTTGGTGTTAGAAATTCTAAGCAGAAGTGGCTTTATTTATTATTGATATATATCTGTCCATTTAGGAGGAAAAGTTAAAAGCTTACCTTTTCAGGCCTCCTGCAAGATCCCTTATACTTCACATGTCATAGTCATGAATTAGTCTAAGTCCTCGTATGTCCCAGATGTTTGAGCAATATGACACCTTAGAATGAATGGTCCTCCTGGCAAGGAAAACAAGCAATGCTAGATGTCACACACAGATACATAGGAATGAAAGTTAACATAGAAGTGTGTTATTTGCTATTGAAATAAAAGACAATTTTAAAATCTTGTTAAATTAAAATACAGCTGCTTTCTTTGATCTAAAAAAAAGACTAAAAACCATATATCTTAGATGTAGAATATAAGTTTGATAAATAGCCACTATTCTTCAATGAAGAATAATTCTTTCTATAAATGAGCAACAGCTCTTGATAATATTTGCATTAAGTAATGGAAGATGCAGGAAAAAGATACTGAACAGTAGAATGGTAAAAGGTGAAGGACTGTGAATCCATTTTTCAGTAATAGAATACTTCATTAGTATTTATGTATTTAGCTATAATGGCAGTGAATGGCACTTGAAAATTATGTCAATATCAGATGTAATATAAATCAGCTTGTTACATATCATAATAAGATTCTTATCCAGATAGACTGATACAGGTTTTCATATAGTATTCTGATAAGATTGACTAATAAATGGAGGTGCAAAACATAGATAAATGATGGGGAAAAGTTGCCATAAGATTCAAAGCCAGGCTAAATACTTTTTTTATATTAAGGATACAAAATTTGCAATGACTAAAAGATTAGAATAATAAATACTAAGGAAGACTGTAAAAATCTAGAGCGATACAGCGAACACAGATCAAGGAGAAGCTTAATAAGAATTTTGGTATTAAGTGTAATCTGTCACAGCAGAAGACGTAATTTTACTAATCTTACCAGTTTCTGGGAGAAGTTACAGTGTGGTTGGACAGAAAAACATACTGTTTGAGAAAGGACATGATGTATAATTGTACAAAGTAAAATGTGGTACAGAACAAATGAATCGAYGTTTGTTATTTATTCTTTTAGAGTGCAGGAATGAATTCCTGTTACTGTAAAAGGTGACATCTCTAAAATTGATAAGAGTAAATACATCTTGGGACTTACTGCCAAAAGGTATTGCAAGTAAAAGGCCTATGAGGTACAGTTTAGGTATTTGTATGAGTAATAGAGACATTCATCGATGAAAATTATTTCAAAATGAGCAGCAAATATCAAAGCTTTAGGACATCAGCAGATTGCGTGTGGCTGTCTGAGGAGGAGGACCTGTGTGAGAGTGCTCTGGCTGAGAGTGCTCTGGCTCTGGGAGCTCCCTCATGGACCAGCACCTTGTCCCATGTACAGTCAGACCGTGGTGGGTCCAGAACACAGGGTGGCTCTTGCACCTTCAGCAGTGCTTGTTCAATCTTAATATCATCCCATAAGGATAGCATGTACTACCTATAAATGGATGCATATTAATTGGTAATAAGAGGAGGTGTGCAGTACTTTGTGCATTTTATCTGATGCTGCCACCTCCAGAATGGTATTGAAGAGAATGTCAGGCATAGCATAGAGGTGCTAATTTGGATGCAGTGATGTGCCACTAGTACAGGTATTAAAGCTTTTCAGTATGGCAAAAGGCATTATTTAAAGTCTGTAAATCTACTGTTAGTTTTTCCATTAAATTCTTTTTCTTTTGATTGTACAACTCCAGGAGAACTACGTAGGAATCCCTATAATATTAAATTACTGTCCATTATTCCCGATAAAATTCCTTGCAATATAAATGCTAAATGTATGTCTGATAACCTGCAGTGTTTAGTTATTATATGCTGTCAATCAGAACTGAATTATCACCCAAATGCTAATTAAATTTGTTTTAAACATAATCGATCAGACTGCAGTACAGAGCCCTGTCAAGTGTACAAAAATGTTTTTTATCTTTTGTTCTGGGGCAGGTGTTGTCTTATCATGCAACATGTTCAAAGGCAGAAGTTGATAAATTCAAGGTAAGATTTAAGTCTCTACTTATTTCTGAAAATATAACAGTAAATTAATATTAGTGTAGATTATCTGAGAGAAGTTTTACATCATAAGCAGAAAATCTTAATTAACAATGSTTTATAAAGGATGTATTACATGTTAGACTGTTAAGCAGGGAAGGTGGAAAATTGCTTTCAAAGGATGAAGAGCAACAGGGGTGGGTGCACAGCAGTCCCATTCTCCCAGCACCAACTGCTGGAACTGCATGGCAGTGTGGGTTTGGTGGCCTCCTCAGCAAGAACCACCACAGGGAAGTCATACCATGTAGGAGACGAGGGAGAAACTGGAGAAAATGAGAGGGACTTGAGACCTTACATGCTTGTAGTGTGGAAGCTGCCTCGTGTTTATTAAAAGAGCAGAGCATTCACTATCAAGATTGTGCATAGACTCAGAAGGCTGGGTGGGAAGGTGAGGAATCTTTTAACTCCTGCAAGCACCCTGGGCAGAACGTGAAAGTGATGTGTTCTGAGTGTAGCATTGCTAGGGACCAATAACTACATGTTCTCACGGAATCCTGCCTTGCCATGGGCTAGAAAGTGTGGGAGGAAGTGACCTTGATCTTTCATCACTGCCAGCACTCCGGAGCTGCTTCTGTGAGTCTATCACAATTGTCTTCTCCTGCTTGAGGAGGCACTTGGGAAACTTGGTGACACTTCCCTTGGCTATGAGGAGGCAGTGCTGTAGCAGGCTCCTCAAAGCTCTTTGGGAGGCTCTCGTGGTGGGTGTTGCTGTTGGTCTCCTGGACACAAAGTACATCAGAGACTGTAGCGAGGTCTGGGGAGGAGATCTGGACTGTTGTGACCCCACACTCTGGCGTTCCCTGCTGTGGAACCCTGGCACCTCTCGGGCTGAAAAATAGCTGCTGGGTGATTATTTTGGCACTTGGCTGTCAGGCTGCAACCTACTCTCTACACCATAGGGATGGTTGTAGTGGAAGGGAAAAAACATGGTGACATAGAGCTGATACTGATGACTTATCTGGGCTGAGGAAGGGCAGCTCTTGGTAGTTAATTAGTTTGTAGATTTTTGCCCAAATGATGGCTGTGCCTTAAGACTCTGGATCAATACCTGGTGATGAGAGTGTAATATTCTCCCTCCATTGTAGTTACTGGTGTGGTTACCTGTGCTTCTGTAAGCTGAAGATTAGATTACTGAATTATTGCTGGAATCAACATGCTTGAAGATCATTCCAACACTACAGAAAATACTTCTGTGCACACAATAAATTGTATTCAGCGTTTGGCAAAAAGAACTGAACAGTTTTGAGAGAGAGGAAAGAATGGGATAAAGGACCACCAATTTTTAATTTTGTTTCATATTTCCATTTACCTTAGAATAAGCACCTGTAATATAGTTTCTATGACTGTCAAGATTCCACCAGCATCTTTGTATATTCAAGAAGGCCATACTTCTTGATTGCTGTCAGCCATTGGAAGACAACTCTCCTTCATAGTCTATGTAGTTGAAATAACAGCCTGCTATGTTACTCTTTGGACTTAGATGCTTTTGTGATGAGAAGCTATTCTCTTTGTTTTCCCAGGTGACTTCATTAATAGATATACCAGTCTCCAAGTAAGAAATGTCTTTTTGTTATCCATTTACCTTGAAGGCATACAACTATCCATTTAATGGCTAATAATAAGGTAAAAGGAAAGGAAAAGCATTTTTTCATTAATAACTCCAAAAGGTACATTTTTTATAACGAACATAGATGAGAAAATGAGGAATATAACAAAGTTGTGCTTAAACTAAGGTAGGCAATTTCTTCAGAAAAATTTTCACTTTCCTATATCCAGTTCCATTTTCAATTCCTGAAAAAATGAGTCTCAAGTAGTCTTTGTCAATGCTTTTACACCACTGGGTGTAAGCAAAACGAAAGAACAAAAACCCAGAGACAACTAGCATGTCTTGTGGGCCTGTGATGCAGAGCTCATCCCCAGAGAGGGCCATCCATCTGTGGGATGGAATTACTCCCGTCTCCCTGCTTGCAGCTGGTCTCCCTGCTTGCAGCTGGTCTCCCTGCTGAGGTCTCCCAAGGCATCCTACCCTGAAATCACTGCTCTTTCCTCTGTTCGTTATATTGTTATATTTTGTATAAGCTCTTTGTTATATTAGGGTCATCTTCTAGACTTGACTGGCTAATAAAGCATCCCTCCCTCTGGGGGTGTTTGGGGCTAAAACTGTCCCGGTACTGTGTGGTGATTTATTGGCAGGTGTCGGAGCAAACGTCTGTTAGGATTTACCCCATGCTCTGGTTCAGTCAGAGCAGGGACACACACGATAGAAACATCTGAATGAGAGTAATGCCAGTACCTCACTATTGGCTCCTGACCGACACAATACCCAGCAGTAATTAATGACTTTGGAGTGACAATACATTTGAGTTGACAACTTTTCAACATACTCCCCAAACATACTGTAACTGGACCCCAGCAGCCTTGAAATAATTACATATTCTTGTAGTACAAGTTTTTTCTTTCCTTCTTTGTAATCTTATTTTTTATAGTTGTAATAAAATGCTTTTCCATTAATTTTTATTTGCCTAAGATCTCAAGAATATTCTGATAAGAAGTGAAAAATTCCAAGTGTACTTGAAGTTTATTTTTCCTCTGGCTTTTACTAGTGAATTCTTTTATTGCATTATAGAGAGCCTAGCAAGGCTAGTTAAAGTTGACCTTTTTTACGTGCAATTTTGTCAATAATTCCTTACTGTTAGTGGATGAATTCACAAACATATAAATTCAAAAATATACCTGGCATCTTTTTAAGAATTAAGCATAATAACTGTGACCAGATTCTGTAAAGTAAATAACATTTATTTCTCTTTCTTCTAATCCCATCTAAGAATTAATGAAAAAACCCCCACCTTGATGAGAAACTCTTAAGAAATTAAATACCTTTCTCTAGATTATTATGGCTTCAAAAAAAACCAAATTAAACTGAATATACTGTTAAGTTCATACAAACTGCATAATATTTTTTAGGTTTTCTGATATGTGCTGTATTATTGTGATAGGCAGATTTCTGATACTGTCCCTCAATATACAGGAAGAAAAACTACACTTTAGTTTTGATGGGCATTTGCAAGTAAAACAACAAAAAAAATCCCCTTGAGTGCAAACATTTCTGAGAATGTCTGAGGTCTTCAACCTGATTTATCACAATGCTTCTCCTCACTCGCATCTACATAACTATGCTAAATTCAAACTGAATTTTGGCAGGATAAGCTAAAGTAATGCACCAGTGAATCATATCCCTGTCAATATTAATTTTATTTTCAAGAAGTTAGAAATAGCTATGATTTAAAAAACTGTGACAACTCAGTTCTCCCTTGGATTTTAGACTTAAAAGACCATTCGGTTACTTCTGTTGTGTGCTAGTGCTTAGCTATAAGCATTTGTGTCAATGGAATAGAAAAATGTAAGACTATTGAAGTCTGATTAATCGAAGATTGAAGCTATCCTATAGCGTTGTCCTGTAGTGCCAGGTTTTCTGCTTATTGAAATTCAGGCTCTCCAAACCTAAATATAGTTGTGTGTTAGACAAATATAGAAAGCCAAGATACATGAGTAGAGAACACAGAATTGTGTCCAGGACAGGATATTTATAGCAGGAGTTACTGATTTATGAGACAGTAACGAACAAGTCCTGTGACTTAGCAAGCAGTCCCACAAACACACATCACCTTTAAATTTAACTAATGTAGTTTCCAAAGAGAATATGTAAATGCTGTCCTATTATGGGCAATGTACAAGAAGCTATTTTTAAGAAGCAAACCTAATTGCACAGCTGTCAATGGTATAAGCCAGATCAATATTTAATGACTATGATGCATTATTTATAGCCCTGTGAGAGATTCCCTTTTTTAGGTCAAACAGCACACAGGAGAGATACACAATGGAAAATAATGTATCACCTGCTTTACAGAATCTTCAATTCAAAATGTAGCATGAATAACAATTTCTGTATTTCTCAATTTTGTAGCCTGAGGTGTGGCTATTTAAGACCTACCTTCACATAAGGAGGCTTTTGTGTCTTTCTTAAAAACACTCATTTAACTAAATAATGATAGAAAGAGTTGAACCAAAGAAAGAAATAACTTTTAAGACTGCTACTGTATATGACAGTGTAAACAGTCGAATCCACACAAGATCGTGGATCTAAGTGAATTTCATACTTGGAGTGATTTATGTATGATTTAAAATGAATTTGTTATTCATGTCTTATGTGCCCTTAAACGTGTCACAGTTGCAGCACAATGAAAAGAATTAATTTCTTTTACTAATTTTTATCTCTAATCTTTGAAAGGCTTGGGAAAGCATTCCTAGTCTGTGCTATTCCCTGCTGTGACACCATCTTTCAATCTAGAGCTACTTGAGTTACTTTTATATTATTGTAATTAAATAATATTTATTAGTTTATAGTAATTACTTTATAGTCTCAGTGATTAAATTTCTGAAAGGCAATCTGGCCTTTGTGTTTTGGACCATTTATGAAATATTGCCATAGAATATGGGGGGTTTATGCATTGCTGCTTTTTCACTGCACTGCTGTTTAAATCTGTTTGGTAACCTGTGTTTACCAAACCCCACGAGCACGTGGTCACACTGCAGTGTCACTATCGCAAGCTGTGTTCCCAGCCATGTGTGTGGGGAAACACAAAGCTCTTCACACACTTCAGGATTTTCCAGATTGGTCTCAAAGGCTGATCACACACACTTCTCTTTGGTTGTCATAGGAGGGTGTGGGGTGGCACTGAGCTTTTCCCCAGTGCTGTTCCAGCTGCTCAAGTTCCACTGAGAATAGGAACGACAGGAAAAAAACTAAAAAAAAACTGTGAGGGTAACCGCTGCTTAAGTGTTAATACTGAACTGTGTTCCCTTCTTCTTTTTTGAGAATGGCATATGATCATGAGATGTAAAACAYAGTTTATTGCTCTGCTTTTCCACATCCACTGCCCATGTAAGAAAAGACCTAAAGCACCATGTTAAGAGTTTCATAATTGATGAAACTGAGGTCTTTATTATATTACATTATTTTGTACACTTTGATGTGTGCCTATGTGTTCAGTAGTCATGGAAATAAGAAGTCAGGAATACACTGAATACACTGAAAATTATTAAAAATAATAAATACTGATTAAAATACTGAGGGTTTATACTAGTTTCTGAAATATGAGGCTGTCATCTGTTGACTTCAGAGTAGTGCTCTGTGGTTCAATGTTTTTTCCAATTTCAGTGAACAGGGAATGGCATGGAGAAGTGGAGTAGGGAAAGATTGTTCATGGTGTTTTTTCATAAAATATTTGGATTTAGGGGCATCGAATAAAACTATAAGGGTGGAGATTTTAATCTGATTAAAAATCTCTCTTCAGCAAACTTGTAGTTAAACTCTATGACCTGTCACTGTAGATGTTAGTGAGTTAAAATGATGAATTAGCAGAAGGAAAAGGCAAATGGAGACTGAYGTTCCCTGGGTCCGGGTATCTCTGAAGTGCAGCTTGCCAAAGCAAAGAGGAGTGCACCGAGGGCTATGTTTTTTCAGTTCAAATAATATTGCCTGAGGTTTTTTGCTTGCTTTCTTTCATGAGGTATTTTATCAGAAATAAAGAAAGTTGGATGAACTCAGCATGTCAGAGACATGGGAGACACCTTTCAGGAGTTACTTTTGGAGCTGTCCTGCTAGACTGGTGTCATACTATAGTGTCTACCCTGAATGAAGGAATAGTTAATAGAAAAAGCTACTGGGAATTCTGAATTTGTTTTCAGAAATTTAAATATTCAATTTTATTGAAATTTCAGCATTTGGGTTTCTTGGCTTCATAGGTAATCAAGATGAGATTAAACTGCTGCAAAAGGTCACTGAAAGGATTCCTCTTGTATTTCTAAAATGGCCAAATTTATTACTTCAGGTGAAAACACAGAGCTCCCAGAGTAAAATGTTCCCTTCCCTCCAGGGCAGATGAAATAAGAACTTTCCAGGATGTTGTGGAGGGAAGGCTTACAAGGAGTACTTTAACCTGCTGAGGCCCCAGCACTGAGCTGCCTTCTTGGAGGGTCCAGCCAGCCCTGCCTGATGACTCTGGAGGAGTTAAAGGGAGGCTGTAGTGGTCGTGAGAATTCCTCCACCCTCTGAATATTTGTAGACTAACTGGGTGAGTTCCTTGCCCTTGTGTTGCCATGTCACCTGAGCAGGGCAGGACACTTCCTCATGTTTTGGTTTGCCATTTGTAAAGAGGGGACAGAAATATTAAAACAGCTGTGAAAGGTTTCAACAATTCTATTTTCAGACTGCAACAAATTTGTGTGATGCAACTGTGTTGCATTTATATGATAAGCCTGCACAAAACCAGTTTATTTTGTAGTGTAGGAGGCAAGTCAATCCTGTTTTAAAATAAATCTTTCTCTTGAGGAAAAACTGTGTATGATTTGAGAGAGTTAAGGCAAAAGAAAGAAGCCTGGAGCCTGGAAGCTAGATAAAGCCCACAGTTTAATATAGCCACGCCCAGAGAACTTTTTTGATTAATTTATGAATTTTGCTCAGGTCATTAAATGAATTTTTTAAAGGGATAGGCTTCTTTCAGCAAGGAATGGATTCTGGTCTGTGGATTGTATCAGGGTAAGGGCATAATGCAGAAGTCAATAAGGAACTTCCTGTGGAATTTTTTTAACATGCAAAGGCAAAATGTATTTATTCTTAGGTGTTTATGCTATGCAAAATAATCTTTGGATACTGCATTACTGTAGGTTAAGAAGAAGGGATCTTAAGGGTTATGATTAAAAAGAAATAAGTGAAACATCAACATTTATATTCTGACTGCAGAGTAAAGACACAGTAACTAAAAATATTAAATAATAAATGACTACTTCTAGGATCAGCTACTTCATAGTTAGACCAGAGCTTAAATCTCCTCATTAAATGCCTTAACACATAATAAACTCCAATCAATGAAAATAACAGGAAATTAAAATATGTGCATGGTCAAAACTGTCTTTGTACTAGTTGCTTTAAAAAGCCTTCCTCTCTAAAGCTGAAATAGATTTCAATTGATCTAGATAATTCTAATTATTTCTGCTATACTCTAATATTTACAGTACTAAAAAACCCCTATTCCAAGTAGTTGAAAATATCACTGACTTACTGCCTTTAATAGTGGCTGTTTTTCAGTTTCTTAGTAATTATGCACAGTAATACAGTGATACTTAAACAACAGACACTTTCAGCAGAGGAGTAATAAAACACTTAGGATTATTAAGTTGTCCATGCTAAAAAAAGCAGGCTGCTGCTTGGCTGCTCTCAAATACTGGATTTTTGTTATTTACATTGGAAATTTTGTGTTCCTTGCCTCTGTTTCCAAATGCAAAAGCACAACTGACCCAGGTCTTGAGAATGCTTAGAAAAACAAGTTAGAAATAGCCATTGTTGGGGACATACTATTGCTCCCAAGTGAAGGTGAAATGATTTATTACCCAACAGAGTTGTTGTCTGTCCTTCAGTCTGATCAGTCATCATACTCCATAAGAATCGCTTGTCAGATGTAAAATATCAAGGAATAAACACAGCTCAGCATTGCTACTCTATTTAGTAACTATGCAAAAAGTGATAAGGCATGGAAAACATTTAAATTGCCATGCAAGCTAGAGGGATATCTGATGAATGATTAAGAAAGAAAAAAAACCACTTGTCAAACAATAAAGTGGGATGCTTTAGTCAGTGACAGAGTTAGGAATTTCTATTTGGAAAGATTTTCAAACAGGAAGAAAAATCTATCCCACAAAGACTCATGCACTTAAAGTGGGCCGGMGTAATTTAAAAATTTGAGGTAATTCAGTGAAAGATGGTAATTTAGGAGTTCTTCACTGTGACTTTATCATGGTTCTTTTGCCACCAATGAAGAGCAAATTATTCCCCACGCAGCTGATAGACATCCCTGGGGCTGGCCCTGTATGTGACAGCTCACTCTTCTGAGACCTGCCTTCCCAACTGGTTCAGAAGGACTGTTGTAGTGTTTATTTTATCTTATGGAAGAAAGAAATTTTCAAAGAAATCTATTAAAATGGCATAATATTTCACATTTTAAATTATTTCTTATTTATCTGTGCTTGGATTTCTTCTGTAGCCCCAGCAGAATGAGAATTATAACTAGGAATTTTCTGGTTAAAAAATCAAGTTGCTTTTCACCAAACTTTATTTAGATAGAGACTTTCTAGTGGACTTTGATATTAGTGTTAATTTTAAAATTAAACAGCTTCCTTAGTAGTTGTACTGAATTTAAAAACTGGGAAAAAAAAATTTTCCTTAAAATATACCCTACAAAAGGAAAGTATAATTTTCTTTATTTCTGCCTCTATACAGTGTTACAGCTGCAAGCAGTTGTTTGTCATAAATGTTTACTTGTGTTGATTTTAAATTACTAATGGCAATATTTCTACGGGCTTTTTAATTTTTTTAATATTTACAGAAAGAAAAATAAATGTTCCCCAAAGGAAGAAGGCAGTCTTCTTTAAAGGCTTTTGACGTTTCCAACAAGTTGATTCTAGAGCTAGAACCTTTTTTTTAAGTAATACCCTCAAAAGTCAAGAATATGGGGGACATGTTTTTCTGAGATGAATCTGTTTGGCCACTGGGTGCCATCCTTGCTCCACTTTAAGGCTTGATCGCCAAGCAGCATTTCTGTTAAAATGTAAAATCCTGAAAAAATGTAATGCCAGTGCAATTTCACGCCATCATAATGTTTGTGTGTGTGCATGTGATAGAATATGTTCCCAGCACCACGCAGTGTGTCCTCCTTGAACGAGGCACTGAGAGACTGAAGAGAAATATCCTTACGGGTTCAGCCATGTTACATCCAGTCTCATATCAAGCAATTTTTTTTTTTTTTTTTTTTTTGCATTCCTCCATCAGCTGGTGAAAATGAGGCTGTGCTGAAAGAGCTCTTCCCACACATGAGCGTATGAGTGACTGTGCTCCCTGTGCAGCTCTGGGATTATTTGAAAGAAAAAAATTCCCCGGATGAACACTTGTTTTCTAGATCAGTTAGGGACGTGTGGGCCTGTGTCATCCAAGCAAAACATTATCTAGCACATATTATGTAAAAAATATCTATGATTGCAATCTTCTATGGGTTATTTATTACACTGTTTCATTGTCTGCCCGTGTGGCGGGGGAAGAGGGTTGTCTGCTATTGTTTCAGTCTGGGGAAAATCCCTGGCAGAGTAAATAGATTTTCTAACAGAAATTATGTCAGTAGTTCTGTGGGTTTAATCTTTCAGATTTAAACTGTAAACACTCTACATGAATGAGAAATAGACTGTAGCACACACACCCCCATCATAATCTGCCTGCACATACAAGAGCCTGTTTGGTTGCTTCAACGTAACTCACCTAACTCTGTGTTCTGTGCTGCCATGCAGCAGTGTGTGCGTTCTCTCCCTGCAACAAGCTTAGGGGCACACAAAAAACCCACCCCCAAAATAAAAAAAAATCCATTTCTATTTATGGTCTTCATAAACTCTACTGTTAAACTGACTCCAGTATCTGCTTGTGCTACCTGTACTTTCCCCAAAGGAAACCTGTTGCTGTGAGGAGTGGTAAGGAAAAGTTATAAGGAGCATAATATATACGTATATTCAAAACATGAATGGCAAGAAACAAGTATTTGTGGCTGTATTGCACCCCTTTACCTCAAAGTAGTGATATATGGAAGCTACTTTTGTTTAGAGAAAATTGATAAAGCTAATGATATGTAGGTAGTAAGTAAGGAGCTAAATAAATACAATATTTAAGTGCCTATTTGTTTTTTGTTGAAAGAATGGGATCTGCACATCATCTTTTTTGCCAGAAACTATGTGGTGATGAGGCTGTAAGTTGTGTGTGAACCAGAGCTTGTGCTGCAGTGCAGGGTGCTCAGCCTTTCTCTGCTGAGAACGGGCTGTGTGGATGAAGGGGGCAGCGGAGGATGTACGTTCTCCTCTGGGAAGAGGAGCTGGGCTCAGTGTGCAGCCTGTCGTGCAGAAGCCTCACACGGGATAAGCTTTGGCTTGTTAAGGTGTACTGAGATGAGCCTCTGGTTTGGGGAGAAAGCTCTTTTGGGCAGGCCTGACTGTTATTGGGGAGTGATTTATGGGTTCAGATTAGGATGGCTGGATTTCTTTTAAACCTGCAATCGGAACTTGATAAAAACCAAGGAGAAAAAAACATACTTCAAGAATAATCACTGAAATGTTCTCTGTAGGATTCCTGTAAATGTACTTTGTGAGTTTGAAGGTGTTGTCAATATTATTTATTGTCCACCTGACAGTATTCTGCTATAGCTGTCGCTGTAGCAGGTCTGAAATAGGACTTTCTCCCCAGTGGAGCAGTAACCCACTCACACATTTGCATAACTTTCCCCACCAGTCTGTACTGCCAGCCTGATTTGTCACAGCTGCTTGGACAGAAAATTTTGGTGGCTCCCAGGAATCCCATCGAGTGCCATTGTTGTGTGCTTCTGCAGCACCACCACGGTCCTGGGATGACACGGGACTAGTGGTCCTGCAGGTTGGCTTTGGTGCACTGAGAGCTGCAGGAGTGTGCTGGGATCAAAAAAGTAGTGTGGTACAAGTGCACGTGCCATTGTGGCTCTGGTGCGATTTTTGAGGTTCTGTTTTTGGGTTTTTTAGTGTCTCATCTTGGCAACCCCTTTTTTCACATGCTCTCTTCCACTGTGTGTCCAACTGAGAATTGCAGGGCACAGTTCGGGCTGTTTGGCACCAAACGTGTGAGTTCCTCCCTGTGCCTTCACACCATGTCCCCTGTGAGAAGACCCTGTTCCTTCCACCCTTAATCAGGTTTTTCCTCTTCTGAGTCTTCAAGGAAGGAGCTGGAACCTTTCCTCCGCTTTCTGGGTAGGAAAAGGCTATGTTGTATCCCACTTTCCTCATCCTCCCAAATTTACAGGCATGAAGGGGGGGCAGTCCGCATTACCCATTCTGCTCTTCATGAGAGCAACAAAGCTGACTTTCTGCTACCAAAACTAAGTGAAGCTTTGTGGGAAATGGCAGCCTGACACTTTTGTAGTACAGAGAAATAGTGGCCCTAGGTTTGCTGCTTGTGTTTGTTTGAAATTCTGGGACAGAGACTGAATAGACCCTTTTGTACGAACTTCTCATCTGCACTAATGGTCATAAAAACTCGACAGTTGCTAGCCTATAGTATGTGACACACTGGTTCTTTCCTAATCACCATAAGCCAAAAGGACGTGAACACTCCCCAGTGCGCCTTGGGAGATCATTGTGTCCAATGTGCATGCCCTGTAAAACTCCAGTCCTAGGCTGCTGTGGTTATGGACCTTGGCCTTAAAAATAATAGATGCTCAGACCATTAATTGCTTTTATTTTATGTCTCTGTTCTTTTAAAATCAAAATTTCTTGTTCCTTTTTATAGGCTGCCATATATTTTGTTTCTGTGTACTAGGAAACAACTTTAGCATCAAGGATTGATTTTTAGCAACATAAAATAACATATTTTGTGTCTATTCTATTATGGTTTGTAACAAAATTTTATATGTTGTATTTTTATCTCTGAAATATATTATTCCTTTTCAATGGGTCCCAGTTTCAGAAAGTGATATGTTCAGACAGGATTGATCAACTGATTAGAAATATTCAAAATCCTTTCTGCTTTTTGGCTATAATTCTGGGCCTAGCTTTGGAAATAGCATGTGTAATACTGTAATGACATACCTTTCCTTGCCCTTTTAAAATGAAGACTGTAAGAAAACAAATCCTTTCCTCAGGCACATACAGCTTTATGCCAAAAGCAGAAAGTAAATACGATATTTTTGTCCTAAGCCAACACTGCATGATGATAAAAAAAAAATCCTAAATGCTATATTTGATAGTGATATATTGCTTAATGGCTACTTTTCTTGTTCTGATAGAAGAAGCAGAATAAATAGCTTTCTTAATGCCATGAAGTTTCTCTTTCAATTAAAATAAATACCAATATTCATACTAAGCAGTAGTTGTGTTTGGTAAATGGCCAAACCAAATACAACTTTCTGAAACAAGTCTAAATGCAACTTTCTTTGTTCTACATTTCATGTCTAAATTGCATGTTATGCTGTTAGTTTGCCAGTTGAAGATGGAGCAGTTGTACCACATACATACACATGCTTCAGCTGCACATTTTGAAGCTGGATGTATGTGCAGAATTATTCTTCATTTACAGATGTAAAATTTCATGAAATCAAGGAATGACCTTTTCCAGCAAAGGGCTCAAACACCTACTGTGGGACTTTGGGCAGAGTCTGGGCATTTGAGTTCACAATTGCAAGCCTCTGTTTATCTGTTGGATTAATCTGAGGAGGTATAAAATACACAAATCCTGTTCCAAGATGTCTTTTATCAAACAACTGTTCAGATATAAGACAATTACAGAGACTGGAACACAAAAAGAAGGAGTCTGGTAGATCTGACAGCAACCAAGTGTGTTTATATGGCAGCATGAGGTCTCCTTGGCTTGAGCAGGGGCATAGGACTGGCTGGTCTCAAAAGCTCCTTCCCAAACTAAATGAGTCTGTGTTTCTGGGCGATTTCACTATTGAAAGCAGCAGCAATGCTACTGTAATAACCGTGTTAAAAAATTATTAGAATCAAAATCAAGAGGAAAATACACATGCATACTTTAAGTCTTTTCCATACCCACTCCCCTTTACTGTAAATATTGTAAAATTCCCTTTAAATATCATTGTTCTGCCTCTGCTTCAGTTGGTCATTGGAAAAGAGGTGCTAACTCAGCATTGTGAGGGGCAAAGAGTCACCATCCACACTCTCCAGTAACAGATGGAGGCCTTTAAAAGCCAGTTTGCTCTGGGCATTAAACATGCCTGAGCTGCAACATTTGATTCTTTCTCTTTTGGAGAGAGTAAATGTGTCAGACTGGAATATAACAGGCTTTGGTCTTCCATGGCTATGAAGAAGTACAAAATTTGTCCACTGTGCTGCTAATAACTGACTATAAAGATATATTTTAGAAGATGCCTGCCTGCAGCTATAACTATAAGCAAGTATTTTAGAGGCCTTTATATATGAAAAGAACCTTTCACAAATAAGAACCTTTGCCATTAGAAAACGCTGTCTCTGCAATGGCTTCATAGAAGAATGGCTTCATAGAATCATAGAAGATTATGTGAGAGATAACAAAGGCATCACATTTAAATATTCTTCACTTTGATGCTTTCTCTGCAGCTTTTGATGATCATCCTTTAAGGTTTTTCAGTTCCTAATCTTCCGAGAGAGATTCTAGATAAAGAGATACTTGAAAGGACAATCTTTATTTCTTCTCTGTGTGTCGCATTGTCTGGAGCTCCAATTTTACTCCAGAGTGTAAATGAGGTCAGATCCTGACCTGCTATTCAAATAGTATGTGGACTCTGGACTCTAACAGTGCCCCTGGGATTTAAGATGTACACGATATTATTCTGCCACTCTTTTGCTACATGGGGATATATATTTCATGAGATATCTTTATATGTGTTAAGTGTAATCAAGTTTCTTGTTACTTTTTTCCATCGGTCTGGCAGTATTTTCTGATGAGGAAACCTTGGTAACCACTTCACATGCTGTTGTAAACAAGGCTATGCAAAAAATGGACTGCATTCAGCAAGTGGAAGTTGCTGTTACAGAATAGTTCTGATACTGCATAGGAAGGAAGCTGAGTATATCAACGTGCCTTTTTCTGTAACAAAGCCATACTAATATACTTACCAGTATGCTTCAAAATACTTCCTTTGCATAATAAGCACTGATGTTTCATCCACACATGTACTAAAGCTAAAGTAGAGAAAGTTTAAGATGACATGGCAAAGCAGGATTTCAGTCCAGTGTTTTCTGTGTTGAGCTGGACTGCTTCCATGGTAGGGCACATTTTATGAGGAGGAAGAATCTTTTGGAAGAACTCACCAGTTTCTTTATGTCCGATTTTATCACATTATCAAATATGGATATAGGAAGAATATGCTATTAGACGAGTTAGTGCAAAATCATTTAGTAAGCATTTTCCTTCTTATGGTTTTATTCATCCACAGCAGCCCAAAGGCTTATTAACACTGAACCAAAAATGTAATTTTTCTGTTCCCATGGGATGTCTTTTATAGTGGCCAGAATTGTGACTTCATGGTGGAAGCCACTTTGGTCTTCCATGTGTTTCTAAGTAAGATGATTATTAATGACATATGGCCCCTTTGTGATGGCTGATGGAAGGTAAGGCTCAACCAGTCACTTGTCTCTTACCTGTTCACATACTGAGCAGGCTGTGATAGAACTTACACGGTAGCAAAGAGCAATGAGGAGAGGAGAATCTGTCTTCAATCTGAATTGAGTACAAAGGTGCTTTTCCTCCTTCCTGTATTCATTCTATTCTACTCCATGCATCCTTGAGTATGGAGTAGTCACAGATCTTATCCTTATGCTCTTTTTTGGACGCATGACATCCTCTTTTTCAAGCTGCCTACAAGCGATGATAGTTTCCCAGTCTGGCAACTGCTGAGTTTGTATTTTATTAGGCACGACTAGTTGCCTTCCTTGTGTTCTCGATTCCTTTCAAGACAAATTTTTGGGTTAGTACTGGGGGTATGGAAATGTGACCGGAGGAGGCACATCTGGCTTTAATGTACCATAAGCTCACAGAAGAGTCATGAATTTTTCTCAGGGATGAAAAGCATTGAAATTGCTTGATTCGYAGGGTAAAAAGATTTCAGAGTATAACGTCCTTAATTGTTTTTAGAAAGGGGAAATGGAACTTCAAAATGTTCAAAAAGAAGCAAGCCTTTTAAGTGATTCTAAATCACTGGGGTGCTTTAAAAAATAATTTCACTGTAACTTGAATTTTAATTGCCTGCCCCTTTCTTTTGCTGTCATGGTACTTTTATCCTCTTTGTTTTCCTGAAAGAGAGTGTTGTTATTGCTGTTTATTTTAAGAAATCCACTGGAATTTTTCCTGCAGCGCTGCAAAATTTCAGGGATGGATATGTTTTAGTATTCTGCATTATTAATATTTTTTTATATCTCTGTAATTAAAAAAATGAAGTTTTAATGACAGCTCTCCTCTAAACCCTGGACTTCTGCATTTCCAGCCTGAGAAGCTGAGGATAGTCAATGCCAGGTGCAGCCAGAATATTGCTGCAGCCCCACAACATATCATTTTTTTAACATTATTCAAATTAATCTCTGCACTCATAATTCTGTTGTTTCCTTTATTGCTGTTGTAAAGCAAATGATTCTTTTATACAAATGTTATCTCCTGGCTATTAATTCAGCAGTTATTTTGGATTATGGCACTCCTGTTAAATTTAGCAATGTAAGACCTCATAAATATTTAAAAGTTTCAGACTGACGTGGGAAGAAATTGTTTTTGACTTGCTTTGTTAATATCCTGTTGTTCAATTTGTAATAGATTTAGAATATATTGTTATTTCTCCACTGTTTGACAAATGGAAAAACAATTTTAGTTGAGCAACTGCTTCAAGTGTTCT
This sequence comes from Amblyornis subalaris, assembly GCA_018881555.1. Taxonomy (NCBI): domain Eukaryota; kingdom Metazoa; phylum Chordata; class Aves; order Passeriformes; family Ptilonorhynchidae; genus Amblyornis; species Amblyornis subalaris. The sequence goes on along the minus strand of JACAXG010000012.1, from coordinate 4,527,769 downwards.
CCCTTGAATTGCAACAGGCTGGTAAAAGTGTTGATTTCTTGTAAAAAATAGCAAGGAAAAGATCTGTTTTTGTTTAAGAGGCCAAAACCTGGAAATTTTAATCAGAGCCCACTTCAAAGTTAATGAAAATGCAGCAGTAGGTTTATAAAGATTGTTTTGATAAAACAGTTTCAAGAAGGTCTACTCACAATCAAGTGCTCTTCTGGTTTAGCATCTTTGTTATTTAAGCTTTTCACTAAGGAACTAACAAGTAAGACGTACAAATGTTTCYTTCCTCAAAGACATTTTACAGAGAGTCTTACTTCTATGCAGTATGTTCATAGACTAAATATTAGTGTGCATCTCCAGTATCCCCCAAAGCTCTGAAGAATAACTGGATGATAAAAAACTCACAATTTTTGTAAGAGTACTGAAGGTCTGAACAGCACAGTCTCTGGGCCAGCATTCTGGCTTCACASCTAACCATATTTTCTTTCTTTCTTTACCTCAGAAGTATAGACATAGTTTTTCAGATCTTAAAGGGTGTTAAGGTGTAACTCCTGTTGGGATCATCTAGAAGTATTCCAAATACTTCAATGATTATTCAAAAAAAGATGCTAAAGGATTCAACCTGGATAAGTATGTTAGSAGACAACTAAGTGTGCACTTAACAGATGCACTTGCATCTCTGTCTGCATGCTCCAGAGGTTCTTCAGCTGTGTCCTGGGATGACATTTGGCTTGATGGATTTTTTGTATTTCCTATATCAGTTAAACTCCCTGGTATAGTGCCATGACTTTTTGAGGTACTGGTGTGCTTGACTGGGTACTGAACGGAAACGACTTTTCTTCTAGCTAGCAAATAAGTTACAACCACAATGTTAATACTATTTTATGACAGGTTTACACCATCTTCTCTTACATGGCATAGTTAAAGGAGCTTATTCTCTGCATAAAGTAATTATTGAGGTGTCACTTTTTCTTCAGACAGAAGAAGCTTTTTATATGTCAGTAGCTTGTAGTTAGAGTGCAGTATTTCAAAACACAAGTTTTCAAAAAGGAAACCATAAGGCAGTCACACAGAAGCTGTAACTGTGAAGGTGAACTTACAGTTGCATGAACTAATTGGTATTTTATGGAAGTGCATAGGTGGATGTTCCACACCAGCTGAGTCCATGTGATTTTAACTAATTCAGCTCATAGCCTGTGGGCTGGATCCAGCCCCTTTGTGAGGCTTCTACCTGACCCATCACCTCCTCATGCGGGAGACAGGGAACAGATGCTCCTTCAGCAAATGCATCCTCCTCCACCTGCCCTCTCTAGGGAGATGAGTGGCAAGTCTAAAGGGGTGAAAGAAGGGTAAAGAAGCCTGGGAGGCTTGTCAGCACCTCTGCTTGGCTCATGCAGGTGCTGCCACTGAGCGAGCCACAGCACATCTGTGTGCTCAACTAAATACATGAGCCATCCAGCACGCACTTCTGTGTTTGTGTGCATGAGAAGCTCATTCTCCCTTACAAACAGAACAGAAGTCCCTGTTATATAGACAAAGCAAAATATAAGGCTTTTACTGTTGTTTTATTGACTTACTATATAATCAGCATGTTGAAAATTCTTTTATTTTACTTTGGAGAGTACTTCTGCTAGACATTTCTTGTGTTCCTCTTCTTTTGGTTCTGTGTGTGTGCAGTGAACAGTGTGAAGCAAAGGGCACTTGTATGCTTATGATTGTAAAGACATTTGGACGAAGAAATTCTGCAGAGCAGTATATTTGCTTTGCATTTCTAAATGGTAGCAATTAAAACTCCCAGCTTCTGGCTATCCAGATGTTTCTTGCATTGCAGCATTGTAATATATTGTGTTACTGCAGTAGCTGTAAAGTGGTCAGCTTTCAGTCTAAATGCTGTATCTGGGCTCCAGTTGGGATGGTGAACATATTTCCTGCTCATTCCAGGTTCTTTCTCCTTCCCACTGTTTCCACACTCTGTTAGCTTGACGTGTTTGTATTTCTCAGATGAAGACTTTTACTGCTCAGCATTCGAATCAAGCAGGGGATGTATTGGCAGCTCAGAACTGATGTGCATTTTGCTTCTTGTAAGAGTGACACAGAAAAAAGACTGAAGTTTTGAGTCAGAAATTTCCCTTTGGCATTTTCAGGCAGCAAACATCCCTCTGGTGTCAGAACTTGGCATTGATGATATCCATTTTGATGACTTCTCACTTGATGTGGATGCCATGATTACTGCAGCCCTGCGGATGTTCATGGAACTTGGAATGGTTCAGAAATTTAAAATTGACTACGAGGTAACCATCTGTGCTTCAAATATCTGCTGCTTTTRTCTTGGCACTGTTCTGTCCATTTGTACACGTTTAGTAGCCCTGCTACAAATTGTACTTTTAATTTCAGACACTGTGTAGGTGGCTTTTGACGGTGCGGAAGAACTATCGAATGGTTTTGTACCACAACTGGAGGCACGCTTTCAACGTCTGCCAGCTGATGTTTGCCATGTTAACCGTGAGTATCTGGCTGCAGAAACAATCCCATAAGAGCTTTTACCGCCACACCACCTTACCTGTCTAAACATTTTCCAGCATTCCATTTCTTTTCTAGTTATTATGCCACTCATTTCCAATAGCAAAACAGACAGAACTTATTCAACTTAAGGCAGCACATATTTGGCAAAACCTTATAGTGTTTTAGTGACAGTGATATCATAGGCACATTAAAGTGACTGAAAACAGATGGCAGTCTTGGAGTGTGCTTGTTATTACAGATCTTGATCTTACAAGATGTTTTTCTTTTGGAACTCTTTGATTTGAAGTTTATTTCAAACCCTTAAATTGGGAAGTACAAAACCAAGGAAGATTAGAATCCCAAAGTATTTCTTACGTTGATATTTATTATCTCCTTATCCAGCTTCACCTAAATATTTGCAGAAGGTATTGCCTCAAAACATTTGAAAATTATCTTCCGGCACAGTGATCTAAGTGAATCTTGTGTCTCCATTGGACACTGTTAACACTTAGGGGTTTTGTTAACATGTATCTCCATCAGTACCTGTAGCTCCTTTCAGCATACAATTAAATTCTGTTGAAAGCACCACTGCTTGTATACTAGAGCAAGCATACCGCTCTCTCTCCTTACACCACAGGAACCTCACTGCGTGAAATAACCCGTTTGGCTAGTTAATTCTTGTATCAATAAAAAACTTAGAGTTCCTGGATGCTTAATATTCTGGTTAATATGGCAAAAGAGAAGCAACATCTTTGTGTGCACACAACAGTTTTTGCTGTACTTTACATTTTGGATTTGCCTTTTTTGCCCAATAAAAATAAGAATGCAAGTTGTTTTTTCCTTTTTTCTTCATGTTCAGTTTTAATGCCCAGAGTTATCTCTTGTGAACATTAACTTGGCCATATCTGTGGCATTTGTGCAAGTATTTGTTTGTCTGTGATATCCTGTGCTTGATCCCTAATTTTTAGTCATTGAATGTCTATGTTGCCGTTGCTGCCTGGTCTCTGTGGTGTGGTTAGCATTTGGACCCTGTTTGTAGAGGTGGAGACTCCACAGCCTGTGCCATTCACAGCACAGGTCACTGCACTGTTACAGGGATTTAGGTTGGTCTGTGGCCTCTTTCCAGCTCAAAGGGCACAGCTGTGTTGTGTGTGGTTTCATAACCGTCCTCCTCTGTTTGCCATTGTCTCTGTGCCAGAAACAATGGGCAAGAAAAGGAGTGTGTTGGGCAAGAAAAGGAGTCTGACTTCCCCTAGCAGGTAGATGTTGGTCTGGTGCTTGGTCCATCCCAGCGGGTGGGTGTGTTTCTGTGAGTGTTTACAGAGGCGTAGCGAAGCTGTACCCTACACTGTGACAGGAAGGAAAGGGAGACGCTCAACAAGAGAGAATGGTCACCTCTTCTTCTGGGCACAAGGCTTTTCAGCTGAGCAGAATTAACGTTGTTTCAGCAGGCACTTGCTGATGCTCTTTAATGAAATTTGGTGGTAATGCATAGGTGTTGGTAGTTTTTAAGGCTGTATAAACTTAACATGCTTTCTTCTTTTTAAGTTTTAGTAAAAACGAAAAGCGTTTCACTCTGATGAGTATGGGCAAAGGCGGGCAGCACTGCTGGGTGTGAAATCCAGCAATTTCTGTCAAAGGCTGCCGGGGATGGGGAGCCCTCAGCCCCACTGGTGACACCCCTAGGTGGAGCTCCGAGGCCAGGTTTGCGGCATGCTGCTCTGTCGGTGGGACCAGGCATCTCCATCCCGGCTCACGGTGCCCGCATTGGGGCCAGCAGGGAAAAAGCAGGGTCCTGCTGCTCCAGCAGCCACCAGCAGCCTGTCAGGCCTCCACCGAAACTACTTTGACCGTGGTTCTCACAGTGTAATTTCAAGACCCGTTTAGCAGTCAGCACAGGGATGCAACTGTCTGTGGATGTGATCCGGCATTTTTAAGCCAAGTTCATTTTATTACCCACACTCCTGGTAATAAACTGAATGAGCAATTTCATGTGCAGGGCTGGATGCGTGTGCTTGCGGCATTGGACTCGCCGCACATCCCACCCTGCTTTGCTCTGGCTCTGACTGAGATCAAAACAAGCTCAGGTGTGAGATCTATTTGGTCTGCTCTCCCTTCCAGAGACAGGAAGACTCATTTTGTGCAAAAAAGACACAAAAGAGAGACTTGAGACTAGTAATAGCAAAAGGCTTGCTCCTACTGTGTTTGTCTTGGGGATACTGTCCAAGTTAGTGTGTGCTTTCTTTTTTCGCTGGGAAAAAGGGAAAAATGCTTTGATGAGCCCTTTGAAGGGCTCGTCAGAGGCCTTCTCTGCTGGTCAAGAAGGCACTGCTTTGTGCAGTTATTGCACCTTATTTTGGATTTCTCCATGACAGTCAGCAATATAGACTGCACCACAAATACAAACCAATAGGTCTACTTTAGGATATTTTCAGGTAGGATTTACCATAGCATAGTAATGTCAGCTGGGTTGAACAAAGCAAAGAATAGAAATCCAACAAAGGTAAATGAGTTGTTTCACTCCTGGTGAACTCAGCCTTTTGCATATCTAAAGTATGTTCCAGTATATCTAAGTATCTATTTTCTCTCTCCTGAACAATTATAAGCCCAGTTCTGCAAGCCATAGTTCTCTATTTCAGATGCCCAAGTATTCTGAAGACAAGCACTGCAGCAATGCGGCTCCTGCAAGTTAAGGGAGTACATGAGAGTAAAGTGCAGGATCAACCCCAGGCTTCATTATCAATGCCTTTGCCAACACAGTTCACATTGATACTTATTTCAAAGGGCAGAAATGAACAAGTAAGCAATACCAAATTAAAATCCCATCTGGTGTGCTAATAACTAAACATATAGATGTGGGGCAAGGTATAATGAATGCAATTCATTTCCTCACATGAAAGACTGACCTCCATAACTCACTGGAGACTCTGCCACTTATGAGTTATGGGTCATTCCTCTTCTGGTGAAAATAAATTTTACTGCACCATTGTCTATAGCCATGTATTTTTTCTCTCTTGTAATTTCAGAAAATGGGGAAATGTAATCCTCTGTTTTCTTGCATTATGTTCAAAGAAGATATCCCCTCACTGTAACATTGTTTTAAATGAAATGTTTTTTGCCAAGTGACATACGCTGTATTTCTTTCATGTATTCAGTGACAAGACTTTTCATTAAAAAAAATGTGGCATTTATTTTTGAGATATTGCTACTGTTAATAAATTCCTTAATTAACTTTCATGCATTTGCAATACAGGCTGAATCCTGGAATTTAATCAAAGCTWGGGTTATGCAAAAGAATATTTATTATGCTATCAATTTTATATTATAAAACTTCTCTTTTAAGTTGTTTTAACTTAGCCATGAATATTTTCTCTAGAATGAAACTTGACACATGGTGTGTTGTCATTTACCAAGTATTTTTTAATTTCTTTTTAAAAATAGCCCTTTATTATTATCTGTTATACGAGAGCTATGTTTAAAAAATAAAAAGAGAAAACACTATTTTTAGAGGATTTTCTCTACTTGGATAGATGTTACTGAAACTACAAAAAAAGCAATGCCACTAGAAATCAGGTGAATCTCTTTCCTAATATTTAAGTTATTCTGTGCACCAGTGGATTCTACACAAAATTAACATTTTTTTCCTCATACTTGATCATCTTTTCTGATATGTAAACTTTAAGCAGTTATAAAGCATTTGTAGCAAGTCCTGCACTTCCTCAAGTCCTGCTGAAGTGCATTCCTGAGCACCTGAGGGAGCTTGGCTCCCTGTACTGCCTAAGTATTAACTGTGGCCACATTTCAGACTATCTGAACAGAGGCTGCTTAGATTTGGATGTGGATTTCTGTAAGTCGAATTTGTGATCTTCAGGGTGAATAGCAGAGTTTTCACAGAGTATTGCAGCAACTGGCTGGCGTTTCTGAGTGGGCAGTAAGTTCCTACCAAAGAAGAGCAACAAGTCCCACTGTATCACTTAAACCCTCTTCTTGCCTGTGGGTAAAATTATGCCCCATTGAAAATCAATGGAATTTGAGAATTCTTACATGGTGTTAGTGTTCAGCCTTGGTTTGGTCCTCCAATGTAAATGTATTTTATATTTCTTGTATATAATTTCCTTTCATGCTAACTAGATCATGTGGCTACTTGAGGAGTGTCACTGGAGACTGGCACCGTGAAAAGACAAGTGTTACGATTTTCCAGCTCAGCCAGTCATTTTTGCAGGCAATAACCCTTGTGCTTTTGAAGAACCAGGTTGTTTCTGCCATGGGTGAGAGGCACAGCACCAACAAGGTGGTGTCCCACAGAAGCTCTAGCACCTCCTCTGGACAGGATCTGCAAGGATGCTTGAGGTTAGCAATAGCAGTGGTGTTTCTCTTCTGACATGAGCCAGTTCAGGCAGGAAGACTGCTATGGCAAGTATCCACGAGGAGAAACATAGTGGCGAAAAAATGTTTCAAGGATCAGCTCCCCCATTCCCGCAGGCATGTCTGAGCTGCTTGTGGGGAATTTCATTGCATCTGTTTTCAAACGTCTTTCCCAAATTTAAGTGGGTATCTGCAGCAGAAATATGCCATTTGAGACATTTCCTCTTTAAATCATGCCACTTCATTTCACTGTCCCAGATAAAAAAAATCTCCTAATAGGTCATAACGCTTCCATAGAGTATATTTTATCTGGGTTCTTTTATAAGTCTTCTGATTTAACACGTCAGCTTTCTCTGACAGTAGGGATTGACTAAGATGGTCATCTCAGGATTAAAGAAATCTTTCTAAATACTTCTCTAAACAGTAATTTCAAAATGGAATCAGTTTAGTTTTGGGAGTTTTATTTCTCTGATACAAAAATCCAGTTCCTGTCTTATTTTGCAGTTACTGGTGGGTTTTTTCAGCTCCTTTTGCCTTTAGTGCCTCCTGGGTAGTGGAGAAATGGCATGCTGGAAATGCAACAAAGAGATAATAACAGATCACTCCAAGGACGTTATCTATTCTGCTAACCATCTAACATACAGCAGGGAATACAATATGACAATAAAGCATTTATCTTCTCCTTACTGAAACATTCATGGTATCAAAACAAAGTTGACTGTTGCTCGATGGACTAACATTACTTATCCCTTTTGCTACTGATAGTTACAGCTGCTATTTTTTTTCTGCTCTCAGACCGCAGGATTTCAGGAGATTCTAACTGAAATTGAAATTTTAGCTTTGATTGTGGGATGCTTATGTCACGACCTTGACCACAGGGGAACCAACAATGCCTTCCAAGCCAAGTAAGCTTTCTAATTCTTACTATTTTAATTTGGTTTTCTTCCATGGGAGAGCAAAAGGTGACCAGGATAAAGAATGAAGCATTAATTTCAAGCCTTCTAGGCCAAGGCCAAGTACGCTTATTCCTGTGTGCAGTGAGGGACTATCCATCTTTATCATTCTCTGTTCCTTTAAGTAATTGCTGGCTTGTCCTTTGTAGCAGGCTGTTGAACTGACACCACATATTGAAATGTGGTGCCAAAACTTGATATTCTTTTCAGGCTCAGCTATTATTGATTCTGGTTTTCAACCCAGGAAACACCTAARCTGTCTGTCTGGGTTGTTCTTGCTGGCTGGAGTGCATGACATTAAGCAAAATCTGTTCCACTATTGAGAACTTATTGACAAGAAAAGAAAATAAGTAAAACTGAAATAATGCTTTCACAAAAGCCATGCTGCTGCCCTGAGGCACAGTGAGGTAGAAGCAGGTTTGTAGAAGGTTTAAGGGTGGTACTTCTTACTGTGGGAGTAAGAGAACTCTTTTAACTAAGATCAAATTCATTCCAAAATCTGTGTTCCCTGAGAACAGTAGGGACAACAGAACATGTCCCTAGCAACATCCTGGCCAAGCTGTGAAATAAAGCTGTCAGACACAGAGACTCCTTCAAATCTTGTGTTGTTTTCTTCACTCCCCAGGTCCTCTACAGTCAGAATATGAGGCCCCAAGGCATTCCTGTCCTGCAGATCCCAGTGTCCATTTGCAGCTTTTTCTGTTTTGCATTACTGCTAATCCTCCAGTGTGATGGGGGAGTGGTCAAATGGTTGTCCAAAGATATTTGACAGGCAGAGTGATGCTGTATGAGGCTATTTTGTCCTACGTTTTGCAGAAATACTCTGCTGCAATGTGTGTATGCACAGGCTGCTGCGTTTCTGGGGGCAAGTTCCCTCAGTGACCATCACTCAAACTGATGTTTCTGATGTTCGCTAAGCTGCCATTTCCTGAAGTATTGGTGTTGCCACACAATCTCAATGAAACAATGACACTGTCTGGATCTTCAATCACCATAGCAGGGAAAATCAATTGCAGTGCTCAAAAGACAGAGCTCATGGTGCAAAGGTTACCAAGMACTGCTAGATGCCTTTTTGCAGCTGAATCTTGAAGAGAATCAAAATAGACGAGACGAATGGGAAGGAAGCTCAGTTGATTGATGTTTATGTTCCTAATTTACAAAAACAAGACCTAAGATTTACATCCTAGCCATTTTAGGCTCTGATTAAGTTAACCACTTCCCTGCTGTACCATTACACAGCAGTGTCTCTTGAGCAGAGGGATGGCTGAGTTAAGGGTATAGGGTTCAGCACTAGACTGCTATCACTTATACTTGTTTGACAACAGCGTATGAAGAGGAGGCTACCATTTTATGACTCCATAAAGAAACTGCTGAAGACATTTAATGAAAGACAAACATTACCACACATGTATAAAACATCCCTGAAAACAGAAGCTGTAGTTTTCATAACACCGACTATGATTTATTCCTCTAGCCTGACATAAATTTAAGCATCACATTTTCCTATTTTATCTTCAGTGTTCAATACTGCTGTTCTGTATGATGAAAGTTCAAGAGGTATATGATGGAGGCAATATCACAGTTGTCCCAAATGGCTCTGTTATATATGTCAACATCACATTCTCTAGGGACAATATTTCCTGGACATCTTTCTCTCTAATATAGCTGCTTCTGATAATTAATATCAGTATGGTGCAGTTTTATAGTATATCCTCCTACGAGACTCTTTCTGTCTCTAGCATAATCTCTTACTCTCATTTCTTTCGAAAGAAAACTCATCTTGTCACTTTGGGCTGAGTCCCAGAAGTGAAGTACTTTGCCTGAAGTACTTTGGTACTTCGCGAACAGTGACTGTTCTGACAATCCAGTCCCATTCTCTGCACCTCACAGCAGTTCACAATTTTGGAATTGTATTCTGTAGATTTTTGTGCTTAAAACTTAGAAAACCCACCTTCTCTGTGCATTTTGAATCTGATTTTGATTTAGACAATAAACGTGATGAGAAAATACATTCTAAAGAAATGCTAAACTTTACTTTTATATTCACTGCTCTCACTTGTGGTTTTTTGTTTACCTCAGTATTTGCAGTTGGGGGTTTTTTTTGTTGTGTTTTGGGCTTCTATTTTAAGAGTTTGTAGTTSCCTATTGTAAGCCATTGTGTTCATGTCTATTAAGAATTAAAAATAAAAGGTTGCAGGGGAACAGCTGMTCCCAGCTCAGGGATGTTACTGTGAGTCTTTACTGCACAGTGCTGTGCCTGTGCTGTTGCTGAAGCACTTTGAAAGTTGCATTACAAAATTTCTTGTAGTTCCAGAAAAGTCTTTAGACGGCTGATAATATTTAGCAAAGTCTGGAACATAAATGCTTTGTATCTGGATTTAAATTAGTATTTTGATCTCGTCAGCTGTCTTAAGTGTGGTTGCTGAAGTGGAGGTGAAGAGTGTGGCTATGTGCTTTTGTTACTAAATTGTTTCTGAAACCTGCTTTGTAAGCAGACGAGCAGTATTTGTTGACTTCCCATGTTCTGTTTCAGGAGTGGATCAGCCTTAGCTCAGCTCTACGGCACCTCTGCTACCTTGGAGCACCACCATTTCAATCATGCTGTCATGATTCTCCAAAGTGAGGTACAAAAGCATTACTATTAATCTCACTGTAAGCTGCTGGGCAGTTTCAGCTGGAGAAAGGAAATACCACGTACGGTACCTTTTTAATGCCCTCTCCTTGAGGAATTATTTATTGGTTACCACAAAGGTCACAACTAGCACAAAATTAAACAACTACAAATGTTGATCATAGAGCCCAGAGATTATATTTGTCTCAATCAGTGAGGGGTAAGGAGAACACATCCTGATAATATTGTCAGCTTTTCTCAGTATTCTCCAATATATCCTGCTCAGTGGTTCATAGGTAGATGAGTCAGGTGCTTACCTTTACCCACAGGTGTCATAATGAAAGTATCAGTCATCCTTTACTGCACCAATTTAATTTCTTTGACAGCCTTTCCGTAATCAGTATTTTTATGATTTTTTTCATAGTTTTAATGATTTTTTAAAAAATAAAATCAGTAATATCATGCTGTCCAAAGTACATTAATTGCTTTGCAGATACCTATGAAGACAGAGCTCTTGCACAGAATATCTTGCACGTAAGAGTACAGCATGCACTACCCCAGAGATTTAATAAGTGAGAAAAGTGGAAGGATGGACATGCAGTCTTTTAAAAACAATGGGTTTTCTTAATTTACACAGATCAATTGCTACAAAATGCATTCAGTATATATAAAACCAAAATTGCTGTTCATGCAGCACAATTGGAGACCATAGGCTGATCTCCAGTAACTTCTGAAGAGATCTGGGAATGTCCCATGATCGCAGACAAATGGGAACAGGGTGATGGCTTTAGCTCTGTGTACACTGCCAGGGAGATTTGTCATGGGACTGTGCCTTTAGTTCAGTTTCTTGACGTTGTATTTAAAAGGTACATGTAGGAAAGGAGAGCACCAGCATGAGATTTAAACAGCTCAATCCATTTAGGCTAGGCTAGCTTATCTGAAAGGCACTACTAGGAATTAAATGGCTCCTTATACTACCAGGGGAAGCGTACAAAAAAGCAGTATTTGAATGTTAAACAGACTGGTTCAGAATAGGAAAAAAGGAAAGAGGTCTGGGTTGTTTTGGGATTTTTTTTTTTGGGAGGGGGGTTGTTTTGTTTTGTTTTCCCTAAACTAGTGACACTCGAGCCTCTGGAAGAAGCTTTTCTGGAAAACAGTGAGTTCTCCAGTTCCTGAAATCTTCATCATAATGGAATGTGGCTTAAGACATGGATAACTTTGTGAAAGTTTGTAGGTCATGTCAGTCTAGGTGCTTTATCTTTTCCAGCTTAAAAATCAAGAAATGTATGAAAAAAAATTATTTGGATTCTACTCCAGCTTCTTTCAGAGATGTAAAATATTACTTGAAATGCAAGTCTTCCCCTTTGATCATTCAGACAGGTCCTCATTTCTACACCAGAAAATTAATCCTATGGAATTTTTGTCCAACATATACAGTTTGCTAATGGAACACAACACTGCTTAGTATGGAATAAATGCAGATTTGGATCCTCCAATCTACTTAAACATACACCATCTTTTACCAGCTGAGCAGTTGGTCTCTCTCAAGTAAGCCGAAATATTCTAGTCTGTCTTTGCTGTCCACATGGAAACATAGTATGTTGTATCATTTCTTCAGATCTTTAGCATGTTGGACAAAGGAGCTATTTATCCTTTACTCTTGACATGCTAACCTCAATATAAGTGATCTTGGGCTTTGTAGTGACATGGTTTTACACACCATGAAACAGGTCAGAAAGGCAATAGATACTACAGAATAACAGACAACTTGGTAAATCGGCCCTGTTGTAAGAACTCCTATTTTCTTCTGAGTACTTCGGTTTTAATTTTTTTTTTCATAAATAAGCTTTAGATTCTCAAAGCCTTCTCAATATTTAGCTGACAAAAAATTTTATGCATGGAAAATTATTTTTTTAGTCCAACAATTAGCTGCTCTCTTTAAAATTGCCACCTCTTCCTCCCCAAACTTTATCTCATATATGTCCTCATACCATCGTGATTATAGCAATCCTGTTGCTGGCAAATTCTTGTTTTTAAGGGCATTTTAATCTTCCTAAGCAGTAGATGGCAGTGCATACTGAATGTGTGCACTACAGGGCTAAATACCACAAAAATAAGACTGTTTAGAAAGAACTTCAGTATTTCTATAGGTGCTTAGGAAAAAAAAACGCCTGTAATACTTTTATGTATGTTAATATAGTTACATGTGACAATTGTCACAAAGATCACTTCTTAAGCTTACATTTAGAATTTTTCATTAATTTTGTTTCTTTCAGCTTATTTTCTCAAGGATTTCATAGAGGAGTTATAGGATCTCTGTCCCTCTTCTTGTTTTCAAAAATTCAGCTACAAAAAGCCCTACCCCCTCTCAAATAGCAGCATCAAATAATTCATTTCCTTTCATTCTGGCCATAGAGCAGTTTTAAAATTCTAAGTCCACAATCCCTTAAAAAGCAGCCAACTGGTCCATAAAGGGTGTTTAAACTGTATATAAAGTTGTGGTTCTTTAGCCTGCATAGGCAATGTTGTATACACTGTAAGACAAGACAGTAATGGGCGGAGTGAGCAAATGGCCTGTTTTGAATGAAAAACTGATTTAGTGTCCTTGACTGCTCTAACAGCAGTTTGTGTGCCTGCAAGCAGCAGCACAGATAAATCTATTAGGAGCACAATTCAAAAGCTCCAATGCACCGCTCCCCAAAACATTTAATAAGAGGAAAGATTGAGATGTATCCATAGTTTTTCCCCATAAACTGAGTCTATGCAGGGTCAGAGCAAAGAGTAAATCTTTACTCAAGAGGCTATAATTTCAGCAGAGTTTAGAAAAACATACCAGATTCTTGATTACAATCATCGACTCCTATATCTTGATGTAATCTCAGCAGTATTAAAATTATTATTTTGTCATAGTTTTACCATGAATCAGAAAAGGCTTGTGTTACAGGGAAACAGTAGACTAACAAGTTAGAAAACCTTTTAAAAAACTATATTGATTGTTAGCCCTTTACCTCTTTTATCTCTTTCATTATAGGGTCACAACATCTTTGCTAACTTGTCCTCAAAGGACTACAGTGACCTTATGCAGCTTCTAAAGCAATCGATATTGGCAACAGACCTCACTCTGTATTTTGAGTAAGTATTGGCATTTCTTGTATTTGACGAATGAAAATTCAGAGAACTTACTCTAATGACCTATTAAATACCAATAAGGATATATAATATAAGAAATTAGTGTTTAGCTATGGTTGAGGATGTTTAGTCTAATACTTAGTATCTTTTAGACTAATAGAAATATCCCAAGTGTCCAAGTAAGTTTTGCTTTAATGTGTAACATGTCTATATCAACCAAAAGGAAGTGAAATCCTAGGCTTATACTTCAAAGCAATCCCAGGAACCAGTTACAGCTCAGTCCCATAATTCTTCTGTCCCTTTTGTTTGCAAATCAAATCTCAAAGTAGATTTCAAGTTGGTGCTACTTCATGTTTTTCAAATATTGTTAATTATCAAGGTCTTCCCAGTGAGGATGTGTGGGAGCATGCATGTAGTCGGAGGAGTCGTGGTGTCACTGTCACACTGCACTTGTGACATCTGGCACATGCTTGCGGCTGACTTAGGGGGAGAAGTGCTGTCAGATGTACGGTTTCAGTGTACTGCCTTCCCAGTCTTGACAATAAGTCATCCTGAGGAATTTTTGTTTGGTGTCCATTTGCATCCTATCTTGTACAGTGCTCGGTATCATTTAGTAATGTTTTTCTTAGGGTGGTATACCTGGATTCTGCCCCTCCTGTGTGCTGGTAGATGATACCAAATCAAGTTTCCAGAAAACTTCAGGCAAAGTCTTTATCCTGAAATCGTTTAACTATCTATATCAACATTGTATCTTTAACTGTTAATTGTGAAAATACTAATTGGGATGCTGCAATGTTTGCTTTCTCTGTTTCTCAGCATTTGATTGTTGTGCCAAGGAGTGTTTCTAAACAGTACTGACAGTAGACACACTGATACTCTGTCTCCTGCAAGTCTATTCACAGACAAGTATTCTTAGGAAAAGATTTTATCAGGTAGTTTTATTACAAATAATTTCTAAACATAAGTATTTGAAGAAATTTCCACTTGCTGGCATGAATATCTTGAGGAGGACAAATAAACTCTTTTAAGCATACTCTTCTTTCAAGCTGTCTGTGAGGATTGATTGTTACCTGGGCAGCTGGTATGACATGGCAATTTGCTGACAGCTTTAAGTGAAATGGGCTTAAGTGATGGGCTGAGGACAACTGCAGGGGGTTCAATTATGTGAAGTGCTGAGTCCTGCACTTGAGTCACAACAGCCCCAGGAAGCACTGCAGGCTGGGGACAGAGTGGCTGGAAAGCTGCTCAGCAGAAAGGGACCTGGGGATCTGATCAACAGTGGCTTAACATGAGCCAGCAGTGTCCACGTGGCCAAGAAGGCCAATGGCATCCTGGCCTGTATCATCAATAGTGTGGTCAGCAGGACCACAGCGATTGTCCACGTGTCCTGGGCAGTGGTGAGGCCTCACCTTGAAAATCTTGTGTTCAGTTTTGGGCTCCTCACTACAAGAGAGAAATTGAGGTGCTGGAACATGCCCAGAGAGGGCAAAGGAGCTGGTGAAGGGTATAGAAAACACGTCATATGAGGAATGAGCAGCTGAGGGAGATGGGGTTGTCTAGTCTGGAGAATAGGAGACTTGTGGGGGGACCTCATCGTTCTCTACAACTCCCTGAAAGGAAATTGTAGTGAGATGAGTGTCCGTCTTTCTGCCATGTCTCAAGCGAAAGGACAAGAGTTGCACCAGGGGAAGTTCAGCTTAGATATCAGGGAAAAAATTTCACTGAAAAAGTGGTTAAACACTGGAATAAGTTGTCTGGGGAGATGGTGGAGTCACCATCTCTGGTAGTATTAAAGAGGCATCTTGATATGGCACTTAGGGGGGATATGGTTTAGGGATGATTATGGTGGTGCTGGGTTGATGGTTGGACTTGATGATCTTGAAGGCCTCTTCCGACTTTGATGGTTCTGTGAGATACAAGAACCACAGAGATGTGCCAGTACAGGTTCTCCTCCCTCACCACAAATAAATGCTACAGAAATGTTTTGTGCTGTCAAGGAAGAGATGAGTGGCAGAGGCTGAGAGGACAGCTGCCCTGGCACAGCTCCACGTGCTCCCCCTGGCTGAGATCCTGCAGCCCCTGGAGGAGCCAGAGAGGGCTCATGGCAGTGCCTTGGGATGGAACCCTGTTCAGACCCAGATGTGATGGGTCTCTCTTCCCTGCCTGCCTTAAGCTGAAAAACTATGTGGTCAAGTTGTTTTTCTAGCTTGAATACAGAGAAATAATGTCCAAAAGGGACATAACAGAATTCCAAGATTATTTTTCCTTACTTGCATAATTGATTTTTATGTGCTACATGAATCAGAAGACTTTGAGCAAATGAGGCCTCTTTACTCAAAGATCTGGAGATAAGTTATTTTTTCCTTTGCATTATTAGGATTCATTAATAAGGTGGTAGCTATGCTACTTTACTTCCAAAAGTGCCTGAAAAATCACTCTCTGGAAACACTGATGCTTTACACTTCTTAAAGCCACCCTATGTGAACAGATGTTTCTACACAAGTACCTATATTGTTTTTTCAGTTTGCTACATCTTCAATATTTTTGTAGAGAAGGGAATTCTCATATCAGCATTCTTAGAATGCCTAAACCTAAACCTAACGATCACAAGCTCCATGTAGCAAAAAACTCCAGGCAGAGCAAGGCTTTATGACCTTCTCAAGGCATTACTTTTATATAAACAAACAAAAAGATGACTTTCAGTGAAAGATGAGATGGAAAATATACTTGATTTTAGTAGATAATTCTAGATATAGATACTTGTAGATAATATAACAAGCAAAAGCATGGAACCAAAATGAAGTGTATGGAAATTCACTCAGAAGGTATCTTGAGCCACTGGCTGTAGAGCAAATGGATTTGTTATATATAGCAAAACAACGTTCCCTTTGAGGCAGAATACAACCAAAGTCAATATTACTCAAAGACCTTGCAAAATTGTTGTAATTCAGGGTATTTCTTAAATCCTGCCGTATTATGTTTGCTTATTAATAGAAAACCTCATGATTTTGGATACCAGGCATAAGAAACCAGTAGGAAACACTAAATTCTTTCATTATACATGGGTGCTTTCCTCAGGTTGAGTTCTTCCTACACTGAAACTTCTCTGTGGAGCTGGACTACTATTTCTGTATCCATTTAAATGGATTTCAAAGAAAATTCTAAAAGATTTTAGCTTAACATAAGGCCTTGACACTCACATTTTCAGTTACTGTTTACGGATCGCTACATTTTAAATTTGAATATTTGAGGCTTCTAGGATGTCTTCCTGAGCTTTCAGCTTTAAARATTTTAGCTGGGTTAGCTAGCTCCTATGTCCAGGAACATATTAATTGCTCAGAATATCCAATACTTCAAAATTCAATCATTACTAAATTTTACATTGTTAGACTGGGCACTGAAATACAAGATGCAAAAATCCACTGCTCACTCTCTTAAAAGAGTATATAGTTGGTCTGCTCAGGGTTAGGCTGGCTTAAGGTCTATGTGAAAACTGTTCTTGGCCATTTAAATTTTCATTGTTTAAATATTTATTTCCACAGGGAGCACAATGAGGCTTTGCGTGAGAGAACTGAATTTCGTTTTCTGCATGTGTGACTTTGCATTGTTCTAGCAAAATTTGTAAAGTGAAACTCTTTTATTTCCCAAAGCATAAGGGATTAGATATCATCATGCAGTCCTTGTATCTCCCTGTTCTAGCTGCTGTATGAAATCCATTATAGAAAGGCCCTGTAGTAGGAGTGACTGGTCATACAACCATGACAGCAAGGAGTGTTGCTGGAAGTGTGCATCTCCTTGTGTGTGAAACCTGTACTGGCTGCCATCAGACTGCACTTTCAATAATCACTGTTCAAAATTTCAGTCTAGCTGAAGTAAATTTAGAAAATACAAGACTTTGCAAACTCTCTCCTGTTGAATCTAACTGCATTTCCAGTTGACAAAGAGAACAGTCTCATATGAGAACAGCACAGTCTCATATGAGATGGGGCACTGGGCTGTCACTCTGAACACAGGTATTTATTTGCTTTTCAGCTTTGATGCTCATATGTTGCATCACCATGGGCAAGTTGCTCCAAGTTTTAGTACCTCAACTTCTGCTATATCTTGGGCAGGATCTATTACATATTGTAGTCATACTGCAAGCAGTAAGAGCTGCTTGGACTCTCAGTGCCATAAAAGATTACAGACTATGATGAATCAGAATTTTGATTCTTAAAGACAACAATCAAGCATTAATATATTCTGTCCATCTCACGTTTTGTCCATATTTGAGGACACAGGGAAGATATTCCAGAAGACAAAGCATGGGACCAAGCAGGGAGCTGTAGTTTCGAGTCTGTAAGGACTAAGTACTCAAGACAGCAGCAGCTCCTGTGTGTCTGTTTCTTTCAGTGTGCTGGAAATTACAGGAATTGCACATCTCTGAAAAACCCTTGTCATTTTGCAAGGACAAAAAAAGAGAAGCGTGTGTATATTTCAGGGGTGTTTCTATTGTCTGTCTGTCCACTGCTGTAGGTGAACATTTCATGCTTCTGTGGAAGACTGAACATTTCAGTGCCATTAATTTCCTTATCTGTGGAGACCATAAATCCAATATTGCTTTTACTAGGCAACTCTGACATTGATAACAGACATTTATAGAACATGTTCGGAAATTAGTATGTTTCGCTTAAATGGACTGTCAGCGTAACGACTTTAACAATAATACATGAGGTGCAGTGATTTCGTGTCACGCAGAGAACTGTGTTTCTACTGCAGTGCTGCCCTGGAAGCGTCTTGTTTCCTTCTCTGATAATCTGGTTTATTTGCAGGAGAAGGACTGAGTTTTTTGAACTTGTCAGTAAAGGTGATTATGATTGGAATATAAAAAACCACCGAGAAGTATTTCGGTAAGCACTTACTATTTCTTGCTCCCTGGTTATTTCAAAGTGTAGCCATATTTGTTGAAGGAATTTCTTGTATTGTGGACTGAAGGCTTAGAATAACAAGAGAAAGTAGCTTGTTTTGAAAACACGATCCATGACATGAAATATATGGTATGATTTATAAACATTAGCAAAGAGCTGGGATTAATCAACACGACTTCACCTTCTCTATTCCTGTTTCTGCCTGCAAAMTCTGTCATGTTTTCTTCCCTTTCTCCCAGCCTCACCAGTTCCTGTCCAGGCCTTCCACTCTTTTTCCACAAAGTATCAATATTCTGCCTCAGGACACAAAGAGCTTTCCTGTCTGTTGCCCTGCTCCTTCCTCCTCTCAGCTGTTTTTTTTTCACTGGCCATGCTCTTCTGTGCTCTTCCAGTCTGTACCTAGGAATTTTCATATACACAGTACTCTTCTAGCCCTCAAGAACGCCCTGAGCATGCACAGTATTGAAAACCTCAGACTTTATGGGTGGTTTGAATACATCACACTTTTTAGACAGTAAAATGTATGTATTTGTGTATGCATGCCTGATTACGTCTCATTTAACCTGAAATTTCATTAAAATTCTGTTATCTTTTGGTCTTTTGACCAAAATATTGGCCATTTTCTATTTTCCGTACCATTTCACCCATTCCTAATTTTAGATTCATGCAATATATTCGATGCTTCATTTTCAGTGCCCTTGTTCTTCATTTAAACTTTCTTAGACTTTTATCTGCATCATGTACTGTACATAAACGCTTTCTACAGCTGAATGGTTTCTTTCTCCTAATGCATATAAAACATGGTTGTAGCTAGGTATTAAACTACAGTGGAACCATATAGCTCATAGTAAATCTTCAATTTTTATTGTAGATGAGCAGTAGAAACTGCTTAAACAGTGTCTGGGATGCCTCCTGTGATTATAGGCTCTCTTGCTACAGCAGTCACTTACAAATAGGCATATAAATTAATCCAGTTGCAGGTGTTATTATGTAATAATACCCTTACTTATATCATGTGAAGCACATGCTTTCTAATATATTATCGGTATTAACGTAAGTAATGTTAGAAGTATTGCACAATTAGCAGATACTCCCTTGCAATATCATTTCTAGTGTGCAATGCACAATACCAAAATTCATCATCTTATGACCTGCAACACATTAGGCTTCCAATGCACGATTGTAATGTAAAAGCCATGCTGATGGCTGAGATTTCAAACATGTCATTCTTTTCTGGAGGAAAAGAAGGTGCCAGGGCTGACATCTTATATATGTATTATTTATTTATGCATCCAGAGCAGAGTTGTTTAGAAATCCAACAAAGGTTGATTCAGCTTGTATTGTTCATTTCTGTTTTTCAGATCAATGCTAATGACAGCCTGTGACCTTGGAGCTGTGACCAAACCGTGGGAGATTTCAAGACAGGCAAGTCATGATTAATAGCAGGGCTGGGAGGAGGCGGGACTGGCGGGACAATATTCCCAGGGCCCTGGCTTACAAGGGACCAAAACTGGAATCAATTTACAGCGGTATTAATGCTATAAAAAAATAGCAGGGGGTTTCTGCAAAAAATGGTTTATTGCATAATCTTTCCCTGTACACATGCTGGTGTGTACATCTGGCTTTACAGCCTCTCCTCTTACTAACCTTTTAAATCCATATCCAAAAATGGATGGATTAAACAAAAAAGGCATTAGCCACATGTAGCTGCGTTTACTTGTTTTATCCCAAAGTTTTCCTTGGCAGTGGCTGAATCTTCCGTAAATCAAAAATACCCACAGATGATCTGCCAAATTTGATTAGCATAAAATCTTCAGTATATATGATAAAAGAAATGCATTCATTTTCTTAGCAATGCGGGAAAACTGCAAGTGTAGTATAGGGCTTTTTTTAACATCTTATGCTTAGAAACCAACAAATAAAAATTCAGGGTTCTGCTGCTGAGTAGGTCTTTAGAAACATACGTAAAACATGGGTCCAGCATTTGCAAACAAGTACAATATGAGAAATCAAACTGTCCTCAAACTCTTGTCCTTTGCCCCGTGATTTTCCCACTTCTAGACATCCTTCTTTACCCAGCGTCTATCCTTAATATTTCAGTACTTAATATGATCAGTACCATACTGATCATTCTCTGTCCTTCACTGAGGTTCAGAACAAGCCAGTAGAAGATAGATTGTGTCGGGTTGTGGAGGAATAGACAGCATCAAGAGGCAAATAGAAAATAAACCAGTGCAGCTGGGTGTGAGTACACACCTGGAGGGAATTTGGTGTAATAGGAAAGTAATAGTTATAAAGATGGGGTGAAAAAGAGAAAGCTAGTCCAGATAACTAGTGATGCACGAGCAGTCAGATTTCTTGGAGAACGACAAGGAAGTAACAGAAGCTGAAAGTGATCTGCCAAAGTTACATGCATTTCAACTGAATAAAAAGCATTTACTGGGGGAAGGCTTCAGCTCAGCTTGCAGTTTTGCCAGGTGAGTCTTTTTTGCTTTTATAAGCAGACTATGACAACAGTTCTTCTGAGGCTGTTGCTCTACTTGGCCAGAATATGGTTACCTCACATGGAAATCAGGAAAGCTGCTTGTATCCTGCAGTGGGAAATTGAATAACAAGATTTTTCAGTGTCACCTGGCCACTGCTGCAGTGTGTGCAATCCCTCCTCATTTTTCCTCCTTAACCCAGTTAGCTTCTGCATTTTCTTTGATTGCCAAAATATCAGGTAGGGGCTGCTTTCCTTGTTGTCAATCTTTGTGCTATGGTGCTGAATTAGTGCTGGAGTCTGGCAAACTAGAGGTTTTTATGCTTATCACTTTTGAGGTCTGCAGGTGAAAATTCCCCTGAAGTGTAGCGTACAGGTTTACTTTATTTTGAAAAATCCAGTCTGGGATTGATTGAAACATTACCTGGTTGAGCAGAAGTGCTAATAAGTCCACAGAGGCAAAACAGGAAATTGTTGAACCTCAACTGTGCCACGAGGAAAAAAAAAAATATTTGAAACAAAGGGAATAAAGGCCACATGTAAAAAGGAAAAATTCAGGAATAGAAGATTGAAACAGATAAAAGAAGAGAGAAAGGAACATAAGGAGAACAGGATCAGAATAGCATTGAGACAGGGATGATACTATGTCTTGATTATTTTTATACAAGACACTTGGCAAACTCTTAATTGCTGCTAAATTGTTAAATTATTCCTCTATCTGGAATATTGATCTAGAATTTTATTAATGCACTGGATTACATACACTATAAAGTTTCAAACTGTGATAGTCTGGCTTAAGATTTAAGAGCACTTTATAACATCAGTTCACCTACTTGCAATTTATTTTGGTACTCCTTATTTCAACTATAACAAGCCTAGGATTTGTGAATGTTACGTACCATGCAGTTGCTAGAGGAAGAAATTTTGAGATGTTATGAAGTGCAGGTTCTCTGCTTAGTTTACCCTCTTGTGCCTTGGCATTATGAAGTAATTTCCTAGCTTGAAAACAATAAGCTGGCATGACAGGAGCTTTAGGATCTGAATGCTTCTTCAGTAGATTGGCTTCCAGTTTTTCACATCTCAAATGCTGCATGTGCTTACCTTTAAAGCCCCACAAATGACAAGAGTACAGTACTATATCAGAATTTCTCACTGTTTGACTTCCTAAAATTCCTCTGGTTTCCATAAATAAATTTATTTTTAAATCTTGTCTTCTAAGAATCACAAACCTCTGCTGTGAATAGAACATCTTCATTCACAAAAGTCAGAAAGACGCATTCTGTCTTCTAACCCACCAGTTCTTGATTTAAAATCAAGATGATCATCACAATCTGAGTTCATACTTAGATATCCAGATCCTATATTGATGACAGTCATTGGAGAAAAAAGTAAAGCCCAGTGAGGGAAAAAACCCCTTTATGAATTCACGTTAGATTAAGACAACAGAGAGTATTGGTTAAGCAAGTTTCTTTGATAAGTGAAGTTGTTATTATAGGGCAACCGCCTGTAAATAACCAGAGAGCTCTTGCATGTTTTACAAAGCATTTTTACAGACATAGTTGTGGATGCCAACAAGAAGCTATAATTTTCTATTTTGGTTTCAGTTCTCAAGTAAGTTGCTTGCAACTGTATTGAGTGCTACCTTGACATTGCAATGTAATTCCCCAAGTCAATTCCCTATCAAAAAAGGATAAGTAAGTGGGCCTGTCAGAAACTATGGCTCTTTATAGTATGCCCAGTCCCAAAAATTATATGAACACGTGCCTGACATCAGTCATGTAAGTGAGGTTATTCACTTCTTTACAGTTAAGCACAGGCTGAAGTCATAGCCTGAGAAAAAACTCATTATCCTAAAAATTATGTAACAAGAACTCTAATCTTTATCATGATTTATATTTTAGGCAGCTGAGCTGGTAACCAGTGAGTTCTTTGAACAAGGAGACAGAGAAAGATCTGAACTCAAACTCACCCCTTCAGTAAGTTTTTATCACTTCTTAAATAGTTACTAACTTGAATAGAGTACGAAAATATCATTGGGCTCATTCAGAAAAATGAATTGTATTTTGTACATAAAGAAAAATCTTGGAGTAAATAAAAGCTCTGTCCAATAAGGATATGCATTTATAACCATATATAAAAGCTCTCCAGTCAACAAAGTCACTTTTGCATTGAGCCCTTTTAGCCATTTTCTGTACCTATTCCTAAGGTTATCCTGTCAGTGAATTTTCTAAGCAGCAGGTATTGGTTTTAATACACAGAACTGAACTAAAAAATCACCAGCTTCCTATGGAAATCAGAATTGTCAGATTTACTTTATATTGCAGCTGTATATCTGTGTTATTTGATGTATCAAATGCTGAAATGCTTTTCTATAGGTATACAACTAAATATAGTACTGTGATTGAAGGGATGCATTGGAATTGAGTGGAATATAGGCAGGTAGGTATAAAGTGTCAAACAAGAACTAGGAAAGTTTCATAAAGATTTTCACTGAACAATTAGAAGAGAAAGCTTTATCCAGGTCAAATAACTCAAAATGTTGAGAAGCCATTATCTGGAGGCAACAGGAGAAGGGTAACAGAAAGTATGCTAAAGAATTTAACTTACAAGCCATTCACAAATATGCTTCCAAAATTTTATGCTTCCAAATATGAAAAGGCCAGTCCAGTGGCTCAGACTTGTTCTCACTACATTAATATTCACACATAATGCTGTGGTGATGTAGTGAAGGCAATAAAGTCTAGAATTTGGTAGTAAATAATGCTCAGCTACAATAAATGGCTTTTTACTTTGTTATACTGTCAGAGATTGGGACACCAATGGATTTCTTCCCTATAGTAGTCCTGTGATACATCTTCTCAGAAAAAGTGGTAACTATAGTCCAGGAGAAGAGTAATCAGAGAGTCATGATATTCACAATTCCGAGACCAAATGTAGGCCTGAAGAACTGCAAGTACCATTCCATATGGAATGGATGTAACTGCCTTTCCTGCCTGTATATAAAATTTGCAAAGTGTGTTTCACATACTAAGGAAGCACAATAGGAAGTAGTTTTATTTCAACACACACATTAATGTTACTGTCAAGTAGCAATGAATTCCGGTGCAAATGGCCTGGGTTCAGCAACCACAAGAATTATTTTGAGATATGTTATTACATTTACATTTTGGACACACTGTAGACTTGGTAGAATCATAGAGAAAGACAAAAGCCAGAGTTCTTTTTTCTGGACTTATGTCTTCTGAAAATCTGCATACAACACCCTAGACAGGTGGGAAAGAAGTGTATTGCTATAAATAGGTTTGGTATTTTTTCCATAATAGGGAGCCCTCTCACTCACAATGAGCAGTGAATTAGGCTGATTCCAGACGAACAAATTGATAACTGCTCCTAAAACAGATCTATTGATTTTCAGCCATTTGGATTCACAGTCATGGCTGGTTCTGCAGAAAGGGTCTGTAACTGGGAGGGAGAGAGCCAGCCCAGATCATCACTGTTCATTTTGCTGAGCTGGAAAACCCTATGTGAGAAAAAGAGAAAATTCTACTCAAAGGTATCTACTTTACATTCCTACAGGACTTTACTTACCAGCTCAAGTCCAACGTGGAGCAGTTATTTTACATCACAGAATTATAAAACACAAACACATTCAGCCTAAAAGTTTCAAAACAGAATTGAAAAGAAACAGTTTCTTTTTCATGCCAGGCAAAGCAATAGGAAGACAGCTGCAAACATTGATAATGGTTTACAAAGTGTTCTGGTTGTGAGAATTTGATCATAGCTGCAAAGTGCTGGATGATGTGTCTGTAAAATAGGCCAGTGTAATAAACCATGACAGTTTTGTTCCCTTTTCAATTCAGGCCATTTTTGATCGGAACAGGAAACACGAACTACCCAGGTTGCAGCTTGAGTGGATTGATAGCATCTGCATGCCATTGTATGAGGTAATTTTTACTTACTGCCCCTGCAGAGTCCAGAGAAGATTGTTCTTGCTTCTCTAGGGAAAAAGATTTAGCTTTCAGAGCAGCCTTGAAGGCTCTTTGAGCTCTTATCTTACTTTGACTTTACCAAAAATCTGAATTCTATGCAGAAAGCTTCAGATTCCCTGAAGATGGTAATGCCTATAAACACAATTCCTCTCTAACTTAAAAGCTGATAGAGCAACTGTTTACTTTACTATGTTTGAAACAAAGTGACTCTCATCATGGTGAGGTATGGAGTGCCGTACAGAGATGTGCCAGAGGGACTGTCTCAGTAGGTGCTGTCAAACCTGTCCAAATCTGTGTGACCCAAAGGGAAGCTCAAGGTTGAGCCTTTCCTTCTGGCACCTTTCCAAACTGCTAAGGGGCACTCTAGGCCAAGCTTTTAAGGTCAGTGACAAATGATTTGTGGTTTAACCCGTGCTGTTTAACTCGGAGTTTACTCTTTTAATGATGCTTCTACACAGACTGCCTGGGTGCTTGGCATAAGGTGTGTAAATGCCCAAGTACTCCTTTATTAAGGCCACAGAATCATTAAGGTTGGAAAAGACCTCTAAGATCATCGAGTCCAACTATCAAACTAACACTGCCAGGTCCACACTAAACCATATCCCTAAGCACCACATCTACATGTTTTTTGAACACTTCCAGGATGGTAATTCCACCACTTCCCTGGGCAGCTGTTCCAGCACTTGACCACCCTTTCAAGAAGAATTTTTCCCTACCAGAACAATGCTTCTGTCTTTTTGGACTAAAACAGCTTCAGGATTTGACTGAAACCACCCAGACTGTCTTATGCCACTGAAGACTGGCCACTGATACCTGAGAAAACAGGAGGATGTTCTCATTCAGCATCTTTGGGGAACTGCAACAAGTTCTCCCTGTTCCCCCTGCAGCCCAAACTGCCTAACACCTTGAAGCAATGAATGGATCAGTGACAATACACAGGAGTACCAGCTCCCATGTTAACATTAAAATTATTAACTTATGCCTGAATGTAGCTTCCCTACACACAAATAAAAACGGACTGGCAGTTCCTTTTGATTTTATAGGCCAGCTATATCACCAGTGTAATACAATAAGGGCATAAGAAGGCCTGAAAGAAGGCCAATATGCCCTCTCCCCTCTACACCTTGTGGCAGCTGAGGATGCCACTGTGGCAATACTGAAGTGACTACCCAGCAGCAATGGCAATTGTGTGACATGGACAGCAGACGCTTGTGTAAGCAGCAAGCTGCTTAGCTTTGCCAATAGATCCTTTCTTTGGTCAGTCTTTGTCCCGATGAAATAAACTACAGCTACCGTTTTCAAACAATTAAGGTAAAGCAAGGACAGAAGAAGAATAAAAATTTGTATTTTTTAAAATACCAAGATCATTTCAGACTATATGGGGAAGGGACAATGGACACTGATTTTGGACAGACACTCTTTAAAAATAATGTTCCTTTCAATATAATAGCTTGTATTACACTAGAATGCATATTATACTAGAATTCATTATTTCTAATAGCATCTGTAATCCAAAAATGTACAGTAAAGCAGGAAGAGCTGATAATCAGCCCATCCTCTGCATGAGAAAACTACATCTGAGCACTAAAGCTCTGGTTAGTTAGCTCCATCTTAGCAGGAGATCTCTGGGGAATATATTCACATCTGATTTCCTTGCTTTCTACTGTGTTTGCATCATGCTGTGGAGCCATTAGCCTGCTGCTCAACAACTTAAAAAAGAGACACCATCAAACCTGAAAGTCATAGCAGCACCAGCCTTAGGGGTAAACAGAAAACTTGATGCCATAGTATCACACTGCAGGAGATTCTCTCTTCARTGTGGAGCCAAGTTTTAATTTTCATATCCAGCTTAATCAAACTTCAATACACATATCACATCAGCAGATTATTCAGGCATTGTAAATCCTCTGTTTAGGGCTGGGTGAACACTACAACTATGGCCATGTCCTAGATTGGGGGGGGTTGGGTTTTTTTTACATTCTTTAAGATTCTTGCCATTGTAATACATTGTAGGAACTGCATGTGGGGAGAGAACAGGTTACATCATTACAAATGCAATATAAAGAGGTGGAGTGGCAGCTGACAAATTAGTAAAATATTAGCAGTACTCATATAGCTCACTAGCACAGTACTTATAAAAACCATATGTTTGAAAAAACCCACAAACATTTGACACTCATTTTCACACCAAAATTACATTAAACCATAGAGAACAAAATCAAGGCTTTCACATTTATTTTTTTCCATGCTAGTGATCAGATATCCTGAATCTGTTGGCATTCTGTAGCATCCAGAGCCCTGAAGGGAATGCTGTGGGGAACTTGCTGGGGAACTCCCTACCAATGCAGTTGCTACAGCAGGACCTAATGCCGTGCTCTGTGTTATTTGATGCACACACACAGCAGAGATGATCTCAGCAACCAGTGAATGCTGACACCTCCCATTAAAGTCACATGTGAGATCAGCAGAGCTCCCTGAAATTCTTTGCTCAATGTAGTTCCCAAGAGTAGGCTATTCTTGGCAGCTGCGGATGCCTGAAGTACGCCATACTGAAGGAACTTCACAGCCCAAACTTCCAGGAGTGGGCTGACACCACCCCAGGGCCTCTGACAGTACTAGAACAAATCATATCCTCTCTGCAGTCCAAGCTTATGATCTAGGCTACATACCAGAGTGCCCACAAGGAATGGTTCACACTTGAAACAGTATATAAACTTTGAAACACATTTTAGAGTTATGGCTTTCCTAGCCTAATCTTTTTCCTCAGTTCTGAAACATTCTTTGGGGAGATTTGGCTCTATTTGCTCTGCTTTCTGCATTTCCTTAGCTCAAGACAACTCACTTGGACGTGTGGTAGTCCTCCCAAGTAAGGGATAGTGAAGTCTCCTTTATTGGGGAACATGTATCACATCCCTCTGCTTACCTGGCTAGAACTGTTTCCTGACTTTGGCCCCTTTTTGTGAGAAGGTTTACAAGTGACTAGCAAATCAACAAGATCTATGCAACTTCCATTAGCACTCCTGTTTGACTGCCCCTTGGAATGCCCATCCCACACAGAAGAAAGAAGGTCAGTGATACACAAAATGTGCTACATCATGAGCTAATGTAAAGCCTGAAGGTAGATGTAGATACATATATATAAAAAAATTAATATCTGGAATTATGCACAGAAAGATTTCCCATATCCGAGTGTCTAAATCCAAAACCTTTATGTTTGCTCTGTAAGCCTGACTCTGCTCCTGGCACAAGGTAAGCCACGACTCTGCTCCCTTGCTCTCTCCCCTGTCTGCTGCTTAATGTAGGAATCGTCACCTCCAATTTCAAAATACCTTAGTAATCAAGTCCATTTCCTTCACACTGTGGATCAAAGGTCTGTGAAGATAAAAGCATTCCAATTTTTTGTTCATTGCATTTTATTACACTTAGGACATTATAATTTTATTAATTTACTTTTTTTGTTACTGTAGTGATCACTGGTCAGAGTATTTTTATGTAACAGTGACGCTTTTGCCTTGAGTAGCAGAACAGCCATCCATTTACATTGAATCTCACTCTAGGGGCTTTAGTTACACTTTATTGCATCACATTTGCTCTGCATTCAAAAATGACAGTAAGAAAAGTGTTTATCAGTAGAGATGAGAAACAAGCTTATTAGAATAATAATTTATAAAGAAAAATGCATTTTTTGAAACTGTGGAGCTTTTCAAACCTACTAACATAGCTTCAGTATAAAGCAATCATCCCCTTGTTTTGTTAGAATATCCTATAAAGGAGAAATACGTGCAACTAAAGCAGAAAATTTAAAGCATCCCACTAAAAATAAAACACTATGGCTGCACTGACAGCTGTATTCACTACACAGAGAAAGTATTCTGTACCTATTTTAACATAAATGTTTGTGTAACAGGAAAYGGAATTTTGGTCATTAAGACAAATTACCTCTCTGACCCTCCACTAAAGAGATGCTAAGAGTTTCAACACTAACAGATTTCTCTCCTGGACTCTGTCATTTGTGTCTATCTAAGACAGGATCAGTCACAGATTTTTCCCAACTCAGATTAGATTTCTCTGTGGGGAGCAGACAGAGTGGGAGAGCGAAGATCTTATTCTTTTTAATGATTATATTTCTCACAAACAACATCAAAGCTTCAGCAATTCACATCAAACAAAAGATGCTAACAGAAGCCCAACTCTGTTCAGAGCATTGTTAGGCAGAGACAGTAACGCTATGAATAGCAGGGCCAAAGGCCATGCACTCTGCTTCTGGGCAGATAAATACATAGTCAGGTAGTCAGTGACAATGACAGCAGCTATTTAAATTTAAGGGAGATGTCTTTGTGGAAGATAAAGAAGCTGATGGCTTTTACAACTTATGCGTGCCTGAGATTGCCCTGCTCACCTCTACCTTGGTGCTCCCTTGAACTGCTCCATTTCAGTGCTATTTTTAGAGCTATTCAAGATTTTCTTGGGTATTGAGAACTTCAAACATATAATAGTATCTACAGAATTGAATTTGCATTACTCCATCCAGGATTCTAGGGAGAACCTGGGGAGAATAGAAACATTTAGCCTAGCAAGTATTTTAAGTGTTTTGAATGGAATGTAGAGGGACAGAGTCCTTCTTTATCACATTGTTTGAAGTACTTAGAAAGAAATGTAGTCACTCTGTCTGCAACTCCAAGAGCTCTGATATGCCTGTCTTCCTGTGGAAGACAATGTCTGGCCTTGTAATTAAATCTATCTGCAGTCTATGATGATATAGCTGCAAAAGCAACTATTCTACTTAAATACACAGGGTGTCATAAGTGGTAGAGCCTCTACAAAGCACAGAAAAAATACACAGAAATCTTCAACAGTCTTGGCTATCTGTGCTTTAACTTCACTGGCTCAAGAGTTGCCTCTGACACTTGAACTGGAAGTACATACACACACAGTGATTTTTTTTCCAAAGGTGTATACTCTACTTAAAATTATAAGGCAGGAGATGAAACTATCCTGTCACCAGGAAACTCCTTTGCAGAGAACATTAAAAAGGTGTACTTCAACAATCATGCTTACAATGCTATATCTTGATGCAGCCCTTCCTCAGTTACCCTTTCCCTCCCTTCTATCCCTTCCCTCCCTTCTATGCCTTCAATTACAATTTTGCATGATGAAATATTGTATAAGAAATGCAGGGCTTAGACCACTCCTCTAAGAAGCCCTGCTTGTCCAGAATGGACTGTATGGCACGACGTAGTCCCTACCCAGGCAAGAGTCACTGGATGCAGACAAAACAATTACTTCTTCCCTCAGATGTTTCTGTCCTGTCTATACAGTCAGAACTGAAAAACTTTTAAAATTGTTTAATCGAGAAGACTTTATCTGTATGAACACTTTGGAAATAGTTTTCCACCATTCACCCATACCTGGGATTATTGATTCAAAAGTCAGGGCACTGCTGTTACATTTTAAATTAGCAACTATTCAGGGGGCAGGGAGCTCACTAGCTGTTCACCATGATCAATATATAGACATTCCATTAAAGATGTTCACAAGTTGTTAAGAAGTGTTTTAACAAAAAAAAAAAATCAAGGCTAAGCTATTTAGAAAAATCTGTTCAATTGAAGCAATTTGATCAGTTTCATGTGATTCTCATTGAAACCAAGCTTTTCCTTTGTAGCATGTTGAAGGAAGAGGAGGATAAGTTTCAATAGATCCTAAAGAATACCATAAAGATGCACACTTTTGGCAGGGTTTATTTCTGACATTTGATTTGGACACAGAGAGTGAGAGAGAATGCATTTATGCTTCCTGAGAGTGCCTGGCTGACAAGGATTACTAAGGTACATCAGCCCAGGATGCAGTATGTGATACCGTGGATGGGGGCAGATCAAACAGATGTTGGCAGATCAAATTAGTCTCACTTTCTATTGAAATCCAGTGGGTGATATTACCCAAGGAAGAGCAGGTGCAACATAATCTGCTGTGTTTGTAAGAAATTGCTTCAGAGGAAACTTAATTAGGCCAAATGCCAGTGCTGGGGGGAAGTTGGTAGCTAAGGATTATGTTAGGAGTAAGGGTTTGGCCCGGCGAAAGGAGATTTTTGGCACCATAGAAGGATCCCTCTGTAGCCTTGAAATAGGAACTTAAGTAGGTTCAGCACTTTTGTTGCTTTGTTTCTTGTCTACTAATGATGAATCTAAACAAGGCCACCCAGAAAGAATTCTCTAGAACTTTCAGAAAACTCAAGATTCTAGCCCTGTATTAAAACTTCTAGTGATGGAATAAGCATTAGCAAACTGTTTTTCTTACCTATTGCCCTTAATCTGAGTCTTTTTTTCCACTACTTTTTTACTAATACAAAAGATTAAGAAGAGCTATACAAGAAAGAAAAAGCAGGGAAAAAAAATTATTTTCTTTTCAATTTCAGTTCATCATTATTTCACAGTGTGATATGGAAAGGCATAGTTTTGGTGGCTTCAGAGTAAGATTTTTTTGTCTGTGATTATCATGAACACCTTTTTACAACAGGCACAAAGATCATGAGCCTCTTTTTCTGCTTCCTGAGAACAGGGAGGGTTTTGTTTTGCTTTTGAAAATTAAGAGAATATTAATTTTGCTATGATTTTTGTAATTTGGTGAGATTATTGATGAAGCATCATATTACTATCAACAATTTTAGGAATTTACAAGTTTCTCCAAAATGTTTAGAAGAGACAGCAGAAAGTAGTCCTTCTCCCCTTCAGACAAGAGTACTTCACCTTACTTCTCAGAGTCATCTTATGCCAAAACAGTCTCAGCTGAAAGGGCAGTTCATCAACAAAGGTATTTGGGAGATTTTGAAAAACAAACATTTCCCTTTGGCTTCAGTGAAGCTAAGCTTCACTAAAGGCTTTCATCCTGATCTGTGAGAAAAATTGAATAATTCATAATACTACAATTTCTGTTGTTGTTTTACTTAGAATTATCTGCCCAATGTGTTGTGAAGGACATGGCAGTCATGTATGGAAACATATATAAAGATCTGAGGAAGTAGATTGAAAAGCTGGCAGGTAAGGTAGAAGAGACAGCCAATAGAGGGAACTCAAATTGTACAGCAAATCTGAAAGAAGATGAATGGATAATTTAACAGCCATTCAGTTTTCAAGAAAGACAAAGCACAAACTACATTGTATCAGAAAAGGACTAGAAATTATGATGGATGAAACACCTCAAGTAAGTGTTTAACACAACAGAATCACGGTTGCCTGCAGAATTCCCAGCTGAGGGTAAATTCAAAGAACTAAATCAGCATATGAGACTGATATGGTTTGAAGAATTTTTCAAAATCCATTTAATAGCAAGGCAGAAGACATTGATCAGCGGCTTGGTTAAAATGTTGAAAGAAAAAGAAACATTCTGTCTGTCGCACACTCTAGACATAGAATCAAACCCATAAACAACAGAGCTAAATAAGAAGTTGTTTATGAAATAATAACTCTTCTCTTCTGAGCAAACCCTTGGTTTCATGAAGTTATTACGAACAGATGAATCCTTTGCAACTGTAGAAATACATCAGTTGAGCTACTTCAGTTGGTCCCAGTCCTTCAGAATTACTCTCCCTTTGGCAGCATAATGTGTTTGATACTGGTCAGAGCACATTTTGCTACCAGGAGTTCTGTACATACTTTCCTCCCTGGAGTACCTAGCGCATTTTGCCAATGGTGAATCTTTATAATCATCCCTCTACAGTATGCACATTTACTTTTTTACACATTTACTTACAAAGGAGTACAGTATTATCCTTGCTAGTGTACCATCACCAGAAAGAAGCTTAACACTAATTCATAGTGGAAGAGCCGAACACTTGTGCATGTATTAGACCCCCTTCCAGTCACCATTGGCTTCCTTCCACTAACAATTTTTAGAGAGAAACTAAAATAAGCTCTTGTTTTCTATCAGGGAAATTAGTAGTATATTCATTTCATCTAATTACATTTTAAGCATCAGAAAAAAAAAATCCCTGGCAGAAATGAAAAAGTAATGCACTAATGCATTATGTACTTGATGACCTGGACCCTTCCTCAGTAAGCACTAGAAGGGATAAGCAAAGTCCCCTTCAACCACAAGCAGATTGCAATAGTTTGGTTTCTTTCACGAACTCAACCCCTCACAAATACTGTATTTTTTTCCAGAACATAATGATTAAATACGGTCCTGAATCAGTAGGGCAAATAATTAATTCATATACACACACAGTCAAGGGTTCGTAGAAGTCAATCCCTATATCTTCTCTTTATCACTTTATCTTCTGTGTTCTACTATGTGAGGTTGAATTTTAGCAGTCTTTTTGGGTTTAGTATATGGGTATATATACAGAAATGTTTTTGGGTTTTCAAAATAACTTCCATCAAGTATTTGTATCATGAAGATAAAATCTGTGGATGACTGCAGCACAGGTTCCCTTTTATCTGAACTAATCTGAAGTTCAAGGACTTTCAGATAGATGGCTCACCTTTGGCCTATGTATTTTCATGTGAAAGCCACTTCAGCAAAACTCAGGAGTCCAATTCAGCTTTTCTGTAACTGGTCATGACTCTGTTGACTTCAACAATGCTTCATATGCTTACACCAAGTCTGAATTTATCCCTATGGCTTCTCGGTCACTGGTCCTCCCTTCCAACTAAGAAACTGCCTACATAATAAAAGTGATTCATTAGAAACCACTGGGTTCCAAAGCAGAGTGAACACTGAGACCTATAACTTTTTTATATGTGCTCAGTCATAAAAGTGAATTTATACGGTCTTATTCCATAAACTCACTTTACAAATATTAGCCCCGCAACCATACTTTCATGAGCTGTAATCTTGTCAAAGCTCGTAAGTTAAGCAAGGTCGGAACTGGTCAATATTTGGATGAGGATCTCTGGTGGGGAGAGGAAGAAAAGAAAAGTATATGCCCTGGAGGGCCTGCAGTGTTTGTAAGTTAGGACATACTGTGCTCCTCTTTAAAGAGATTTGCTACTAGTCTTAGAATATAACAAAATTTGGTATTTGATTTAGCAATAGTTTAGCCTCTGGCCATATCTGTGCTGCATCTTGGCAGTTTCAGCTAATGTCCTTTCCCATAGATAAAGGTGATGAAGCAGATTAAGTCTTCTCCCCTCAGCACCCCACTTCAACCTCGGAAGTTGGTACCCAGAGGTACCAACAAATGCCTCCACTACTACCCATCACCCTCTCCCGAAGGGTTTTTTTTGTTACTGTTTCTGCATTCTCTATTCTTCATCTACCAAAATATACATAAGAAATACATCTCTATACACAAGAAGAAGGGAAAAAAAAAAAAAAACAAAACAAAAGAAACCAACCACCCTGCCCTCCTTACCTTCTCCCATAAATAGTTTCCTCTGAGTATCTTATGCTCTTCTCCATTTTGAGCTCTTCCTTCAGGCAGCCCTGTCCCTCTCCCAGGTGCACACAATGTCGTGCTGAAATGCCTTTAACCTTTTCTTGTGCTGGAGGAGCTTATATGTAAGCAGAGGTATACCTAGCGAAAGGATGCTGTGGGCAGAGTAGTACACAGTCCCAGAAGACATCTAAATAATTGAAGGTGGTGAGAAAACATCACTGCTATCCAGTAACTTTCTGACAAACAGCTTAGTCACACATCTGAGGTAATATATGGATGCAGAAGGGAACTGCAAACCTCTCTGGCTTTTCCTAATGCCGGAGCGGGCAATGCCAGCATGACCGCGCTTCCCCCACGCTTTATCACTCTGCTGCTAAGAACAGCTTTTACAGTAAAGGGCATAAATGGGAAATCACCAGTCCATTGCTGTGTAGCAAGGCAGCTGCACTGCAGTGGAAGGACTGCAAGTGGGCAATGAGGTCCCAGGCCTCAAGAGACAGGAACTCCCCCAGGCAGGGGTTCCCTCTCCCCTGAGCCCAGCTGTCTGCCAGCTCCCAGCTGCACCAAGGAGGGACGAGGAAAAGGGTGTTGCTGGAGCTATTGAGTTTATGTGGTGGTATCCCGTGTCAGACAGCAGGTGAAGACCAAGCCTTTTCCTAGGAAGGCAAGTAATAAATAAGGTGTTAAGAATCCAGATACCAAATTAGACAGATCACTAGCAAAGCTTTTTGTAAGAGGCATGCATCAAAAGTAGTGGCATGGAGGAGCAGTACATCAAGGGGTTCTCATGCAATAAAATCGAAAGGAAAAACTGCAGCCAGGAGGTAGAAAACCCTGACAAGGCTACAGCCAAATAAACTTAAATAGCTCTGGGAATAAATTGGTGGTTTAATCCGGATCAGGAACAGGTGCTATGAATGTAATTCAGTAAATGGTCGAGACCCTGCCAGAAGGGAGAGAAATGTGTTGCTTTTGAGATAATTTCCCAGAAGCTTCATAAAAGCAAATTGATTACTGGAGTTTAATAATTAAAACAGGGCCAGATATATAGTAATCAAATGAGTTTTTAATTACATCTCAAGAAGAAATAAAATCCAATTTGTGCACTTTGTATCAGAGAAGTCCTACTGAAATGCTTTGGTAGCTGGAAAAAATAAAATAGAAGCTAATTTCCATAGGAATTATAGTAGTCAGTTTAATTAAAAGACCAGATCAGAATGAAAAAGTCCCAAAGTGAAAGGATACTAAATACAGAAGCAGTGGTTCAAACATCAAATCAATGTCTGAATAAAGACATTTTATAGACCAAGTGTAAAATCTGCACTGTCAAGTATCACTAATCTAAACTAACGCGTGACAAAATAAAGTTTCTTAAAAATTACACTATATATTTTGTACATATTCCATTGAATTAATTGCTGGTGCTATGGTAAAAATTAATATCAAAGACATGTTTTATTCTTTCTTAAATACTCCTTATCATTTATTTCATCAAAGTTAATGTTAGTAGTTAACCATTCTTGTTATTTACCTGGTAGCTTCTGTTGCACTTGGGTTATTAGACTCTAATGTGTGCTTAGATCTATATTTTGAAGAAATGTATGTGTATGTACTTATAGATTTAAAATACATTTACAGCTCATAAGATAACGGTGATTACCATAGAACTGTGGAGTGCTTCTTGAATTTATTCCCAACCTACTTGGGCTCCTGGTCTCTGCTGTAGTAGATGCAAAGCTAATTGATGTAAGCACCTCGAGCACTCGCAGTCCTTCCGGCACTGTATGTGACAGGGCTGTCTCCTACCATAAGCCATGGCATATGCCGAGGCCTGGAGGGACAGGCACAGCAGGAGGTCATGCCCAGACCTCTGCAATTGCTCCCTGGCACTAGGCTTGAAAACATCATGGTCTTGTGGTCAGTCTTGGCAGAAAAACAAGGTTACAGAAAGGACACAGACATAGCCGAGAGCTGCACAGCCACACTGAGACAGAGGCCACAGTCCCAGTGAGCTCTGTCTTCTCTGTGTTGCCTGTAGCTGTTATAGGTTCCTGGTATAGCATTTATGAAAGGAACAGCCTGTACCGCATTTGGTGCTAACAGATCCTGGGGCTGACAGGGATGTGAGTGCTGAACATCTTTGTGCTTAGAGAGATTTGAAACACAGTGATTTTTTAACAACGATTTAACCACCGGGGGTGTTTGTTTATATATATATATAATTTATTTTTTTTTTAATCTGAAGTGTATATTGGAAAAACACTTCACAAAAACTTTTTCAAGATGCTGGCTGTGCACAGAAAGGATCTGATACGTTGCTACCAAGAGCTGAGTATCTAATGTGCTACCTCTAGACATTTAGCTGGCAGTGTAATGCAGGTGCTAGTGGTAATGGCAGTGAGCTTTTCAGATATTTTCAGCTATTTATAATGTATTACTGCCCTCTGTTTTAGACTCTGCCAAATCAGGTTTAAGGAATACACAACAGTCTGAAATAGAGATAAAAATGGTGATTTCTGAGGCATGATGATGGCAACGTTAAAAATCCTTATCCATTCTATGAAATGAATGACCATCAGCAGCAAGCAATGCTGTATGGGGCAGAGACTGCAGTGAACCCTGCCTCTTAACCCAGGCCTAATATTGCAAAATTATCTGCCCAGTCTGTGCCATATTCTAAGGAAATAATTTCAAGTTGATTTGCTCCAAGTTCCACACAGATCAGCTTCTTCCTCATGGTGTGATTTTTCAGAAGTGCTGAGTATTCATATTTCCTACCGAAGTCAACTGAAATTGCAAGTTTTCAGCACATCTTAAAATCAGGCCATTAACCCTTAATTACCATATAATAGCTCAATTAAAAATCTACCAAGACTTACTTCAGTAGCAAGCCAAGCTCCCATGGCTTGCAGACTAGCTATAAAAAAATCCAGTCCTTTAGTGGTGTCTGGGCTCTGGGGACCAATTAAAGCAGTTGCTGTTAACCCTGCTATTTAAAGCAAAAACTGATCAACTGCAAAGGTACCTGCTTCCCCTTTCCTTTCTTTTCCTTATAATTTTCTGCACTTTTAGAAGAACAACTTTTGTTGTCTTTTTGTCTTTTTTTGGTTTTTAATCTTGCTCCAACACTTTCTTTCAAATGGTGAAGGCATACTTCCCATGTTATCAGAGAAAGTATGCTGCCCAGCTCTCAGCAAAACCCACTGCTTGCTAATCAGAAAAGCTGCAAAAGAATACTCCTCTGTCCTGAAAGGACACATTACATGACCACTTGGGAGGTAACTGCTTAACCCTTTCCTGACATCCAGTGCTGCTGTTAATGAGGTTCTGTCTCTCTTTAATGTAGATACAAAATGAAGTGAAGCACTTGTGGTCTTTTCACATAAGCCTTTGATACTAAAGGGGAAGGTAAAATAAATTTGTAGCCAAGGTATGCAGAGATTACATAATTTTGGAATGGATTCAAGGCCAGATGAAAGCAGATAAAAGATTCTTACTGGCCTTTGTGAGCTTGGACTGGGTATGTAGAAAAGATGTGATTTCAGTGCAATCTCAAAGAAAACTAATTTCTTCTTCTTTATTTCTAGCACACATAAATTGGTTTTCTGCCAGCTTGGGAAGGCACAGTACTGTTGTGGTTCACTCATCTACAGAAAAAGAGAATCTAGCACTAGGGAGATTGTTTCAGCTTTGTCCAACTTGTCATCTAACCAGTGGACTTCCTGCTCATAGAAGCCATAGCTGGTAGCCTCAGGCACTTGAGAACTCCTCAAAAGGACTATCTTTAAGGATTACAAGAAAGCTAAAGTTGTTGAGCAGCAACTCTGCCATCTTACGTGCTCTGCTTGACATTTTTTGCTGGCTTACTTAAAACGTCAGGTAAAACAAGTGAGATAGGTAAAAAGATCTCAATGGGAACAATAAGCTTTACCTCCACAGGTATTTACAGGTGGGAGTGAGGAGGGTAGGGGCATGGTGCAGATTAAACTCTTTTTTTCCCCTGTTATGCTGTGGACTGTCCATCAAAGGAGTGGATATATTGTCAATATTTTTTCTCTCAACCTCTTCTTAATCCTCCAGTGTCTAGTGAAGCTGAATGTGAAGCTGAAGCCTATGCTGGACTCCGTGGCAGTAAATAGAGGTAAATGGGAGGAGCTGCACCAAAAAAGACTTCCTTCTCAGGCGGCATCCTTGTCCTCCTTTTCCTCTAGCTTTACCATGTCTCTCAAAGACATAAATTAAGCCTGCAAATATCAGTGTCACTTTACAATAAGAGCTGTCTGAAAGGTTTTCATAAGCTTAGACCCACCATTTTTTAAGAAATGCTTTCACAGACATGCTTAATTGATTGGATATTATCTTGATGGCAGCGTAGTTTGCTTTTCCTGAAAGGCTTAGTGCGACTGAACAGAAGGCCTGCAGTGGGATTGCACCAGTGTCTGGAGCGACACAGAAGACTGAACAGAAGAAGTGTTCATTCAGCTCCACTACATTTCAACTGCTGCTGTAAAAATCTGTAAAGCTGACAACAGACTGAAATATAAGAACTCACAGCTTAATAAAATTAATAATACAGAGCAGGACTGGGATGCAAGCTGGCCAATTCTTTTGCAAGGAGCTGCAGAAAACAGAATAGAGTGTAATTACATTGTTGTTTTGCATCTCTTCAGTACACGTTATGAATCAATTATGCCTGCTTTTGTGATGTTCCTCTCTTACTCTCCCTCCTCTTTTATGCCGGAATGTTCTGAAAAGCCTGCTTTGTATTCTGAAGAAGTATTTTTTTACAACAAAGCTTCTTAGGGATTGATCAGGGCCTTTAGAGTTGCCTACCTTTGCTACATTTAAAAACAAACTTTATTATCTTTAAAAACCCTAAGCTGTCCCTTCTTCCCTGAGAAATTCATATTAACAGTGCAGCAAATTTCTCAGCAAGAGGAAGTTTGCATAAAGGCAAAATATTGCATGGTAATTTTAGAGTGGTTTTTTTCCCTTTTAAAAAATGCTCTTTTAACTCATTTTTTTTTTAAATCATAGTGTCCCCTAAGGAAAAGATTAATGGGCTTTTATGAAAATAGAATACAAATAAAAAAGGAAATCTGTTGTTTTGTGCTTCAGGTTTATATTGCATTGAAAAGTAGACCATGGATAAACCCTTCTAGTATAATTTCCAGTTGAAATTAATATTTCGAAATGATGGAGACAAAGAATATCATCACACTGGACTGACTACCTCTTACTCTCTTGCAGTTCTTTCAGTACAATTTCAGATGCTATAATTACAGCTAGCACTAGTCAAGGCTCGCATGTCGACATCTGTGGTAAAGGTGTCCCTAAAAATCTAATTAAACATGATAGGTCACAAAACCACACATCTCTGTGTGATGACCCTAGTGTTACCTGAAAGTTGGTGTCCTTCCATTAGTGCCAAGATCACTAGTATAGCAAACCTATGATCTATGATTTGAGGGTAGTTTCTCTGCTGCATGACCTGACACGAGAGGAGTAATGTTGCAGTGCTTACAAGTGCCCATTCATAGGGGAAAAAAAAAAGCCTTTGTACTCCATGAAAAATGGGATTCTAAATATAGGGCTGTCTGGCAGCAGAAATTAAAGCTGAATTCAGCTTAGTTTTACACCTGTGCCAAACTCTATTTACTTCAGTGGAATTACCTTGAACTGGCACCAACTTAATGGAAATCAGAACCTGGCCCAGCTGACCAGATGCTAAAAGAGCTTTTCTCCTTTCTAAGGAAACGGAGTCATTAGAGCCTTAGAAAAGCTGACTACATCTGTCTGACAATCAAACAGAAACAACAAATCTGCTGATTGCTTCTTTAAAAGAAAGACAAGAAAACAAAAACGCTCTGTGCTTCTAATCGTGTGTAGGACAATAGCTAGAAATTCAGCCGCATTGCGAGCCAATCTGGTAGTGCGCAACCGAACCACATCACTCTCTAGCAGAAAGAAGCAGGGAAGGAGCAGAAATGCAAACTGCACAGCAGTGAGTACACGAGCCAAATGGAAACGTTTCTGCTGTTCTTTTACCACTTCTTTCTTCTCTGAATAAAGCCAGACACAGCATAGTAAGCAGCAAGCCATACAAACCTACAACACATACTTTATGGGAAAAACAGATACTAGGAACCGACAGTACTGCCAGCAGGTACACACAGCTTTCCTGAATTTTGATATTGCATATTGCTAAGTATAACATAATTTATAATGCATACTCTACAGCCTCCCYGAAGGTTGAGTCTTCCCTCATTTCCTCTCCTTTTCATTGGCTTCAGTGCACTGTTGCCCATGGCAACACCCACTGGCAGGGATGGGGATTCGGCACCACCGCAGCCTGACACACAGCTGAAGCCCTAACAATGTCAACCATCAATCAAGTGACTGTTTGTAATTGCCTCCATCTATTTCTCCT
Organism: Amblyornis subalaris; assembly: GCA_018881555.1. Classification (NCBI taxonomy): domain Eukaryota; kingdom Metazoa; phylum Chordata; class Aves; order Passeriformes; family Ptilonorhynchidae; genus Amblyornis; species Amblyornis subalaris. The sequence continues at coordinate 4,487,040 of JACAXG010000012.1, read as the reverse complement.
GTCTTTTGGGATCTTTGCCATTGTGGGTCAAAATTCAGAAACTGCTGACTAATGTTATGGTTCTGTTCCTCCATCACAAGGAAGAAAATGAGAGCACACAGCTCGATCTTATCAAATTGTTCTCAGGCAAAACGAAGCAACCCTACTGAAACTGGGGGGCCTAGCAGTGCATCTCAGAACAGCATCTGGTCTCTGAAAGTCATATAGCTCAATCTTAAAAAAACCCAAGCAACTAAACAAACAAAAATCTTATATTCTTTTCTTAAGACTTAGTTTAGGAAACAGCAAAAAAAATTTTGTGAAAAAAGATTTGTTGTGGACATATTTCAAATCTATTGTATTTTAAGATTGTGGAAAACACATTTTAGCTACTGCTTATAAACTTGATTATCAGAAATTGTATCTGCTTTTCATTATTTCTGATACGAAAACTATTTCCCAGTATTTCAGTCAGTTTTGCCAAACTCTCCAAGATGTGCACAGGAAATRTGACTGTGTAGGTTATTCAATCTCATTCTCCATCTTTTACTTGCTTCCCTGCCTGCTGAATAAGGAGAGATTAAAAAACCCATTGAAATCAGCCTAATTCTTGGAATGCATATAAAACACAGGTCCACAAGAGGTGAGGACAAATTAAGAGAGCATGTGGAGAAGCCAATGGTTACCAAGGACACTGCTGGTACATTGCTGCTTGGCCTTTGCCTGGAGATGCCCAACACATCACCAACAAAGTCACCATTTATATGCCCCAGCTGTTAGTGGAAATCTGGCCTTGAATGAGGCCTCTAGCATTTACAATTCCAGTGCTAAAATCTGATGGGCACGTGGATTGTCCACAGGACACCCAGAGGTGCTTCGAGTTGTTTCAATGGCAATGCCTTTTTTCGAGGTGTCCTACTGACTCGTACTAAGTGCAGCCTGAATTTGGTCAGGTTTCTAGGCCCATGAGTTACCGGCCTTAAGGTCTCACAAGAGCCAGGCATCAGCCCTCCTTCTGTCACCAGAAAATGCTCAGGAGAAGATCTGGGTCTTCATCCCCATCCTCAAAGGTAGTTCAGGCCAAACAGTAATTTCACTCAGGACTCCCACCTGTGACACCACTTACCAAAATCAACTTTTCCTCACAAAAAAAAAAAGAAAAATAAAACAATAATTAGAAAAACCCCACCATAAATGTTCTAGAAATGCAAAGGATAATCAGGAAGAATCTTGACATTCAAATCCTGCTTGATTTTGAGCAGGCTTTGGAACTGCAGATGCATCTTCCCCACCAGCTGGTGGGGAGTAACAAGGGTGGGCTTGTCTCCTGCCCTTCTGCCAAAGCCCCTTTCATGTGCTCAGCAAGGAAACAAGGATGCCCACTGGGTGCAGCCCCAATTTCTGCTTCACTCCTGGGAGGGGATCATGGAGCAGACAGGCTTTGGGGGAAGAGCTCAAGTCTCATATGTGCACGTCCCTGGACTAAAGTGCTCCCCTGCAACACGACACTGTGCCCCCACCAGAAAACCAAACACTGTCAAGGCAAGGAGCACCTGGGGTAGAGGCTCTCCTGTGGTTCAGACAGAACTTCCCAAGAACAAGATGTCCAAAAGGCATCTTTGGCCATAGTTCGAGTAGTAAAATCAGACAATTCCCTCCCAGCCTGGGACCTACAGAGAAACAAGAACAGCTTCATAATGTGATGGAGATGCAGACATCTGCTTTTGTCAGGACACAGTTTTGCTCCTGCTCCAAAGCAGACTCGCACAAGGTCGGGCAGCAGCTCACAGAGGTTTAAACTGGATGCCTCATGTGGCAGGTGGACACAGAACTCTCCACGCAGTTCTGTCACGGCCAACTCCTACTATTTACAGGGCCAGGGGTCTTGCCAAGAAGGTCAATTGTATGTTTTGTAACCACAGCATAGGCAAGTATATTTCATTTTAGCTCAGGTATTTCTTCAGATGGTGTCCTTGGTACAGCAGCTGCATTTTTCTGGTCTGGTGACCTTGCTAATTGCTCCTTCTTAGAGTGCACCGCAATCTCATACTGTGCCTGTAGATACCAACAAAGCCAATACTAGTACTCACAAATTATTTTTGAAAACTGCAACCAGCAGTGCCTAACATCATTTGTAATATTTAGATTAATTAATCCTAGTGGAAAAACAGAGGTGTTTCAGTCTACAGGCCAAATACTTCTCTTCCCTTAATAAAACTAAAACGATTTTAGTTCCTGATAGGTCATTTATGAATTGAGTGAAATTTTAAAACAGGTTTATTTCAAAGTTATGTAAAACATTAACAGACACTTCAATGCTTAGAGTGTTATGGGCAAGAGAACGTAGAAGAAGGTTTTTTTACTGGCTTTGTCAAAAGAATGGAAGATTTTTCAAAGAGTAAAATCATGTGAATGGTTTCTAACATAGCAATGAAGTGGAAGGTATAATCTGCTTAATTGAGATGCCCCAGAGATTTCTGTCACTGGAATGTGCCAGTATTGGAATACATCCTGTATATTGCTTGTTACCTTTTCTTTCTTGGATTACTTTGTATTTAATTACTAATTTATAAGCATGTTGGCCACTGCATCTTACAGTCGTGTGGGGAATACCATTATAAGCCCTGAACCTTTGCTTGTGGGAAACAACTGACACATGCACAGAAATACCATGTGTGTTCTAATGCAAGTGAACCCCAGATACYGACAAAATGAGTAACTTAAAAGACTTTGCATCCTTTTCCCTTTTTTTGCATTTTAAAATCATTACACTTATTGTTTTGCTTTAGTAGATCAAACTATGCTGGTTTAGCTCTTAAAGCATGTTTTTGAAATTAGCAACTTGGTTTTATTGGTCTTTAAAAAAATAAATAATTTTAATGGCTTACTGTGATTTTCTTATTTTTTTTCTTGGAAACTACCTTGTTGGGATCAGAGCTGTATCTCTTGTTTACTGAATCACACAAGTAGATGATCCTGAAAACACGAGACTCAGTTGCCCAGATACGATTTTTGAAACATGACCTTACAGTACTCATTCCTGGAAGCAAACCAAACTTCTTCACTGGATATACTTGGCATTAGTCTGGAACGACCAGAAACCACATCTGGCTGGTGACTAACGGAGCTATTCACATGTACAGAAATTACACAGTCTGTGCTCTGGAGTATCACTATTCAGTAGGAATACCATGGGGAGAAAAAAGACCTTCCAAAGCACAGCTACACTGTTTAAACAAGAGAGCTGGAAGTAAATTTTCTACTTTCTAAAGCTGCAGAAAAGCTTGCAGATTGTGCCAAGGTACAAACACACTGCCTGCCCTCCACCAGCCATAACCAACTTTGGATCTTGAAAGGCTGTAAAGGGGGATGTTTGATGTTGACAAAGCCCGAGACAGCAGTTAAATCCTTCCTGCCCTGGGCTACGTGTTTAGCTTAGGGCCTGCTTTTACACCACTTACTGCTTAAGGGAACTATTACACAACATTAGAAATACAGGAGCTGATTTTCACTCTTTATTCCTTCCAGCTGCACGAGATCCCAAAATGAGGAAAACATTCTGGCCTAGGCAGCGATTTCAGGAAGCTCCAGTTCTTTGAGCCAGTCCAGAATCGGCACTGAACACGCCGTCAGTGCTCGGGAGATGGGCGCAGAGACGGGAACGGAGGAGGGCGGGCAAACGCAAAGGACACGGATCCTCTCCCAGCACCCTCCCATTTGCGGCGGAGCGGCCGCTGCCATCCCCCGCCGCACGCGCGGCTCCAACCGCAGCCTCGGCCGCCCCCACACCGCCGCCTCGCACCGCCCTTCCGGGGCAACGCCCGCCCGCACGGCAGCGCTTCCGCCCCGACGGCGCTGTTTCCATGGCAGCGAGGGCCCCGCTTCCTGCCGCGCCGCGGCCGTGCCTCTGCCGGCCATGGAGGCCGCGCCGGTGCCCGATGGGCAGCACACGGCCGTGGTGTACGGGCTCATCGGCGGCGGGCGCTACGCGGAGGCGGTGTCGCTGCTGAGCCGCGGGCTGCAGAAGAGCTGCCGCTCCCGGGGCTGCCTCTCGCTGCTGGGCTACTGCCACTACCAGCTGCAGGAGTTCGCGGCGGCGGCCGAGTGCTATGAGCAGCTGGTGGCGCTGCACCCGCAGCTGCTCCCGTACCGGCTCTGCCATGCGCAGGCCCTCTACAAGGCCGGGCTGTTCGCCGAGGCCCTGCGCGCCGCCAGCCCGCTGCTGGACGTCCCCGCCTTCCACCGCCGAGCCCTGCGCCTCCAGGCCGCTGTCCACTATGCCCAGGGCGACCTCCCGGCGGCCCAGAGCCTGGTGGAAGAGGAGCTCGCCGCCGCTGCTGATGGCGGCCCCGGAGCTGCCGAGGACCCTTCGGAGCGGGCCGATGCCGAGGTTAATCTGGGCTGCCTGCTGTACCGACAGGGCCGGCACGAAGAGGCCAGCAGCAAGTTCGCCAGCGCCATGCAGGTGTTGGGGTACTGCCCGGAGCTGTCCTACAACATGGCCCTGTGCTCGTACGCGGCCAAGCAGTACCCTGCTGCCCTCAAGTACATCTCCGATATCATCAAGCACGGCATCCACCAGCACCCGGAGCTCAGCGTGGGCATGACCACCGAGGGCATCGATGTCCGCAGCGTGGGCAACACGCTGCTCCTGCACCAGACGGCCCTGGTGGAGGCCTTCAACCTTAAGGCGGCCATTGAGTACCAGCTGCGCAACCTGCGAGCGGCCCAGGAAGCACTCACGGATATGCCGCCAAGGGCCGAGGAASAGCTGGATCCAGTCACACTGCACAACCAAGCACTAATGAACATGGACAACCAGCCCACTGAAGGGTTTGGGAAACTGCAGTTTCTTCTCCTGCAGAACCCCTTTCCACCAGAAACTTTTGGTAACTTGCTACTCCTCTATTGCAAGCATCAATACTATGACCTGGCAGCTGATGTGCTGGCAGAGAATGCCCATCTGACCTACAAACTGCTCACACCTTATCTGTACAACTTCTTGGATGCCATTATTACTTGTCAAACTGCCCCTGAGGAGGCTTTCCACAAGCTAGATGATTCAGCAGGGACAATGACTGAGCAGCTGAGAAAACTCACAAAGCAGGTACAGGAAGCTAGGCAAAACTGGGATGATGAAGCTCTAAAAAAGGCAATTAATGAGTATGATGAGACTCTGGATAAGTATGTACCTGTCTTGATGGCTCAGGCAAAAATTTACTGGGACATGAAGAACTACATAATGGTAGAAAAGATCTTCCACAAATCGGTGGAGTTCTGCAAGGAACACGAGGTGTGGAAGCTCAATGTGGCTCATGTGCTCTTCATGCAAGAGGGCAAGTATAAAGAGGCCATTAGCTTCTATGAGCCAATAGTTAAAAAGTACTACGACAACATTCTCAGCGTCAGTGCCATTGTGTTGGCAAACCTCTGCGTTTCCTACATCCTGACAAGCCAGAATGAAGACGCAGAGGAACTAATGAGGAAGATCGAGAAGGCAGAAGAGCAGCTGTCCTATGATAATCCTGATAAAAATACCTACCATCTTTGCATTGTCAATCTAGTCATTGGTACCCTCTACTGTGTGAAGGGAAACTATGAGTTCGGTATTTCAAGGATCATCAAAAGCCTGGAGCCGTATAACAAAAAACTGAGCACTGATACGTGGTATTATGCCAAACGGTGTTTCCTGTCCTTGCTGGAGAACATGTCCAAGCACATGATCATGCTGCGGGACAGTGTGATTCAGGAGTGCATGCAGTTTCTGAAGCAATGTGAACAGTATGGAAGAAACATCCCAGCTGTCATTGAGCACCCCCTTGAAGAGAGTAGGATGCACAGTGGGAAAAACACAGTCACCTACGAAGCCAGGCTTTTGAGGGCGCTGATGTATAAGATCATTGGGTGGGCTAAGTAGATGTTCTTACCATACAGCAGAAATGAGAACTTTGTTCGTTTCTTATGCTTGTGAGGTGATGCTAACCGTCACAAAAATCTCTAAAGATTTTGTGCTGTATTTTAACAATGTTCAGTAGAAAATAGAATATTTTCATGAAATTAACCTGCACCATATAACTTAAGGGCATTCTGAGTAACCTGTCATGTTAAATAACGCTTAAGATGTGTTGACCAGGAACATCATTATAGAAATATCATAGAGTTTTAATCCATAAGACAATACTTTATCCTTGTGAAATTTTGATCAAGTTTCTTTTCATTGGTTGACATTTGAAAAAAAAAATTGTTATCTGTCTCTTCTAGGACAAAATTTGAAGAAACAGTTGTTTTAATTCTCTAATTTGTGCCTATGTATGAAATGTTTCTTCTGCTTTTTCCAAGGTATTCTTAATACGTTGCAGATCACATCGATAGTTCATTTAAACACAAGAAATTGCTTTATATTAAAAAATCAGCTCTGCAAACATAAACATTTCCTTTTGCTAACTCATTAATAATGCACGAGTTTTCTGGCAAATGCTATAACTAATATAAGGACCAGGAATATATTCCAAGAAGGCTCTATTAAAATGATACCTCAGTTTGGGTCTACCCTTGCAGTAAAATTTGTTATGACTGGACATAACTACCTTCAGAGACACTGCTCAGTGCTGCCCCTCAGCATCTGTGACCCCCAAAGTCCCAGTGCCCACACCATCTGGGTGGCTGCTGTTGCCCTGCAAACCTGCTTGGTAGGAAGTGCTTACTCAGTAATTCAGTCCTCCATGTGCAGCCTCTCTAATCCAAATAGAATAGAGTAGTCTCTGGTAAGAAACCCTATGAATGTGAAATTATATTATTTTCCTTTTTTCTTAAAAAAGCCCATGCAACTTCCATTTCATGCAAGGCTTTCAATTTCTACCCTTCAGTGGAAGAAATCTGCTGCTCAGTTTCCTCCTTGTGTTACTGTTCCTGCATCTCTCAACACCTCTCCAAAACCCTGTTTCTCTGCCTAATTCCTTTACTTGGCATTTCCATCACCCTGGCATCAGTCAGTGTATTTTCTCAACAGTCTTCCCATCCCTTTTCAAATGTACTATGTGTTCCACAGTGAAGTGGCACCAAAATGCCTTCCAGTATTTTTATGCAGTCTGGTTTTGTGCCCCATGGCTGCTCTCCGTTTTGTGTATTCTCCCTTTTGAAGCAATGTGTGAGCTGAAGTTTTTAAAATAAGAATCAAAAATCTGTGGCTTTAACTCATTTGCTTACCTTTGATACTGGCTCCCTGAAGAGCTGTCCTGGGGGAATTTTGGAATCAGGCTGCATGTCCCTCAGAATCCAGTTTCTATGCTGTGGTTTACCTGGAAAGAAAGAGAACAGCGTTTTTGAAGCTATAATAAAGGAATAGAATAATTAATCCTTCCAGAGAGTTAATGTACATAGGAACTGGACAAGCCTGCAACCATTTCAACATAGAGAAAGTCAACTCTTACCTGCTGGGAGAGAAACATGTCAGAGCTGAGCATATCATGTGCAGTTAAAGGAACTGGCTGTGGGTTAGGTAATGCTACAGTTTACCCTAAACTTCCTGTAACAGTAAATTAAAATCAAATTTAACAGTGTCAAGAATGGAAAAATGTTCTAGAGGCTAGAGAGCAGACAGGAGGAGGTGTCCTAGAGAGGCCTCCATAGCTCATCACTAGGCCATTAAGCCCCTCATTATTGTGATATATAATATTTCCCACAACTGTTTCCCCACAAGGAGGAGACCTGTGATTTCAAATTTTGTTCACCTCCATGAAGCACAGCAGCAGGTTGTAAAGCATGTTTCTAATTTACAGTGCAATCGTATTATATATTATGCAGCATAAACAGTATGACCTTTAAAAAAAAGTTTTTAAAAAGTCACACCACATAACAGCGTCTGAAGTGCAGTAATAGGCAATGCCCTTTATTTAATATTCATTGTGCGTTTTCTGTAAAAGTCACTGGACATTTAAAAAAAAAAATCACTTTGCAGATTCGTGCAAATGTTGAATGCCCTCTAATGGAGAGCAGTCTAGAGGCTCCTATGCTCTTGGTCTTCCATCCAGTCAGAGTGTGGCTTTCATGAGGGCGCTGCTGCCAGGATTTGCAGCCCCAAGCACTTCATCACTTCCTCGCTTCCCGTGCCCGCACAGGGAAATAGTGAATTTCCGAATAGTGAATTCCGCGAATAGGCGGAGCCGGCAGGGCCGGCCGGCTCTGGCACACTACCCGATTCCAGCCTGCAGGGAGGGCACCGGCTCCTTGGCCGCAGGCTGGGAAGGGAGAACAGCCATGCGCCCAATGGAAAAAATGTCCCCATAAAAGGCCGTGGAGTTGTGCAAGCTGTGGCTGTTTTAGAAGATACGGCTAGAGGGCAGTCGGCATGCCTGGAATTTGCTTCATCCTGTTGCAACACAACAGATGTATCAAAAAAAAGTCAGGAGAAAATGTCAACAGCAGCATTTTCCCTGTTCTTCCCTTTTCCTGCTATTTTTGTGTGCTTTTCCTCACAGAGTATGCTGTGCACCCAGATAACCTAGGATTTCTGAGCAAGCTGGGTGATGCTGAACACCAGGACCTTGAAGTGGAGAGGCTTCTGCTGCTGAAAGGAGAGGGAGAAGTGGCAGAGATGAGGCACAACAGAAGGAGGCCTGGGACAGGCACTTCCTCCTCTGCTGCGTCAACAGATGCTTCTGCATAGAGTCTCCTCTCCATTCCAGCAGTATTTTCCACCCTGCCCACCACAGCCTCTTCCTCAGCAAAAGCCACCCAACCTTCCCATGGCAGTGACATGCTGGGGCAGATGCCCTTGCCCTTGTTTTGTCCTGGAGAGCTGCCTACCCACCCGTTCTATGCCCAGAAGAACTGGGTCCTGCGCTCCTGCGACTGACATCTTTTGCAGTGTAAGACTGTTGCTTCCTCCAGTGGCAAGCATGCATTTATAGCACTTCCCACTGCAGAGCACTTTGGTCATGAAAAATATATAAATGTTACAACCACTTTTATTACCATCTTTATACCGCATTTAATGTTACCACTATGTGACTTACACACAAAACACATTTTTAAAGGAAAGCACATACATTTTTATTTAGAGAGAAGGGAAGGTAGCAAGTAACATTTTATGCTCCCTATACATATAGTAAAATCCACCTAAATTAATGGCTAAAGCCAGCACAGTCCTCCTTTTGTCCCAACCAAAAATCACAGTTTTCATTTAAAAGAATGCAAAGAAGAAACACTACCCAGAAACGTCTGACCATATTCCCACGGCCTGCAGCAGACAAATAGCTGCAGATAAGCACAGATTCCTAAGCAAGAGCCTCTGCTTTTTTGTTGTTGGTTTTTTTTGAGGAACAAGGGGAAAGAAGCACTCAGTTATAGCATTAGTATTAAAAGGCGAGCAGCACAAGATACCTTCCATGCACATCACCACTATACCGAAGCCAATCTCCAGCATTTTATTTGCACTAATAGCCTCTTTTGCATCTTGTCTTTACAGGACATCTTGTGAAACGTTCTTGTCCTCAAACTTTGCAAGGGCTGGACACCCGTGTTGCAGGTGACAAGCTGTAGTGTACTGCAATGGACACATCTTTTTTTTCCAATTACCTTTGCAGTAATCACAGCACACATTGCACAAGCAAAGGCCTCAAACTACCATTCTGCCAGCAGCCCACCCGTGCTGGCAGGTGGAGCAGGAGAGGCGTAGAAGGCCTGAGGTACAATTTACTTCATGCCCCGCCTTAGATCCCCTCGGTGCTCAAATCTGCTTAGTTAATTAACTGTCTGCTGACACCATCAGCAGAAAACAAGTAATGAACGCCAGAGACACTTGCAATCAGCTCCACAGTCAGAGCTGATCAAAAAATTTCAGTAATCAAGGGGTGGCTGACTTTGTGGCAAGACAGAGATAAAAGGTGAGACAGAAAAGTCTTCCTGTACACTTCTGGGAGGAACATGATTACTGTCTTTCTTGGGAAAGTTGTTGATGTTTCTACTGGGTAAGCAAACCCCTTTAGAAGATGAACAAGGTTATTTCTTTAAAAATGGTGAAGTTACATACAAGCATAAAAGCTGGTTTCGACAACCCATTCCACAATATCTTAGTGACAACATCCTATTTTAGAAGTCTGAGATCAAAACTTCCACAAATCTACATTGGCTTTAGCCTCCAGCAAAGGCAGAAGAGTCCGACCCTGGCTAATTCAGATTTGGAACACTGATGTGATAATATGGCTGTGTGGGCTGAAAGACAAGCACTGAAAGATCCATCCTCTCCTCTCCCTCAGGCTTCTCTTCGTTTATTTCCCTTTAACCTTTCATCAAATAAAATACCTCTGTATTTTGGAACTCTGCTAAATCCTGCTGTCTCCTTAAGGAGGGGGTATGCCCAGGACAATGTGTGTCTTCTTCGTGTTTTTGCAGGAAGTGTGTTTTGTGGACTAGTTCTTGGTAAACCAGATGGTAATCATGTGTTTATCTTTTTTTTCCTGTATGAGCTGCATGTGGTGATGTGAAAAAGCTGTGCATTGTCCTTGGCAGCGCTGCCTGCAGAAGCTCCAATGCACCAGGCCAGGCCCGCAGCGCTGATACTGTGTGGTGCACCTTTGTTGGTGCCTGCAGGAAGTGCTGCATCAGCTTTCACGAGCCATAGGCTGGCCTTTCTGACAAGACATATGTGGCTTTGTCACACTGTGCTAGTGCACTCTGTGCCCCAGGGAACACGGGCAAGAAATGCCAGCAGTAGCAGGAAGAAACCTGGCTGGTGTCCTAAAGGGTAGCGTGAAGGATTTACACAGGTGTGGAAACAGTAAAAAGTGAGTTCATGTTGAAATCCTCCCAGCTTCAATCAATGTGCTGAACAGTAATAGAAGCAGTGCATAAACAGCAATGTAATTGTGCACACAGGCTGAGAGAAACTGCAGAGAAACATTGAGACCTAACTGATACAACCAACAGCTGTTTCGCAGTTCTTTGCACCTCATTTGGACAACGTGACCTACACAAAGAATTTCTAAATGAGGTTAAAGAGGCTTTAAGTACTGACAAACATTTAGGCTCTCTTTTCAGCAAACATCTTTTTTGGCTGATGCTTTTCCATTAAGTAGAAAAATTGAGACATTTGGACTCATTTTCTGACTAACCTTTTGATTAATATAATTTTCCTAGACCTTGCCTGAATTTAAACTAATAAAGCCCAGCCATAGAGCAGACCTTGCCAAATCCAACAATTCAGTCCAGAATGTTTCTATTTTTGCGGATCTTCCCCTAAATTCATTGTAGTTTATAGTCCAAACTGCAACCCAGGAAAACCAATAAAGAAGTTCACATTGACTTTAATGAATCTTAAATTGGCACCTTAGAAAATACCCATTTTTACAGATTGCTATTTCAAGCCATCCAAGAGTAGCTTCTGGAAAGTACTGGAATGCTATAACCCCAGTCAAATTCAATGACAAAACCTCTTGTTTCTACCCACTTAAAATGCTGCTTAGGAATCAGCTAATGCCATGCTTCCCATGGCGCAACTGCTGCACATTAAGAAAACATCACTATTGCACAACGAGAAGTTAAGGCTGGCAGGGGATTCTGATCCTTCACCTGGACCCAGCCAGGCACAGCCTCCGCAGCTCTGAGTTCAGGGCTGAGCATTCCCATCCACGGCGTGTAGGATTACCCCGGGAGATACCCGTGTCCCGACAGCCACCCTACCAGGAACGGCTTGGAAAGGGAAATCGAAAACACAAGTGTCAGATTTTCTCTGGAGCATGGGAATCATCGCTCAGCATCACAAACTTTTAAACTTCTTGGGGTCAATGTACACACTGGCTCTGAAGGGTCTGAGCTTCTCATGACTTTTTTGTCATCTGCTGCGCACAATCATCTACTTCCCTTAATTTCAGCCTTTCTTGCTGCTCACCTTCTCGTTCCCCCCAACTCTGCCCCTGGGACCCTTTCCATCCTGTGTCACGAGCAGGGAAGAGGTTGACTAACAGCTTTTTATGAGTCGGTTTCATTTTATAGCTCTCTTTCCCGTGGGAGAGGGCAGAGGGAGTTGGCTAACACTCAGATCCTGTTGGGTTGAACTGTTTACTAACAGCCGTTTTCCAAACTAAAATTAACGCAGCTCGGATTTTTCTGACCTGCACTTCTCTGATGCCTCACAGAGCTCTTTGTGTGCCCCTCCGCTGATTCACGGCCGCTCACACGGCCGGCAAACTGGAACGCGAGAGCTCGACACGGCGTGTCTGATTTTCTTGCTCTGTCAATAGTATTTATCAGTGCGGCTCCCACGCGGAGCAGGAGGGGACTGAGAAGCACCATCAGCGCTGAGGGACGGGGGATTCAGAGCGCACATAAATCCTTTGCTCTCCCCTGCTGAGCAGCTCAAGGCAGATCGCGTTTTTACGGCGTCGAGCGCCACACGCTCTGATGGCCGGCCCGGCAGCAAAGGCACAGGCAGCACACCAACACCCCCCGCGCAGCGGCCCGCAGGTGCGGAGACACGGTATTTCCGTGAGGAAACACGGCCTTTCCGTGAGGAGACGGGTCCCGGTTCAGCGGGCGGCGCGGCCCTTTCCCCGGAGCCGCCCGATGTGGGTCTTGCGGCGAGGCCGGGCCGTGCTGCAGAGGGCGCTGCTGCGCCAGGCTGGGCAGGGGAAGGGCCGTGCCGGCGGCTCCCGACACAAAGCGGAGCGGAAGCCCGCGCTTCCCAGCCCGCGTACAGCTCCCTGCGCCGCACGGCTGGAGACAACGACAGGAAAAGGGAAGCCCGAATTCAGCGGCGAAAGGCAGCATCCCTGCTCCCTCGGGCCCGGCCCTGGCCTGCCTTCGGCTCTCCAGGAACGCCCTGCTGCCGCTTTCCCCGCGTTCAGGAGGCGCAAGGCCGTGCACGGGCCGTGCAGAGACCCGCTTGTGCTGCCTCTCAGCGTCACCAGGGGGACAGCGGTTTTGGGACCAGTGCCTTCAGCCCAGAGATGCAGGCAATGCCATGCAGCACCGCAGCCCCTTGCACCCCTCTAGCACCCTTACAGGGACCGCACCTTGGGGAGGAACCTGCCCTTAAGTAGCGCAGGTCTGACCTCGAGGCGGGTATTTGTTCAGTCCCGGGCACACCTGACCTCACCAGAGCGTCGCTAGACTGGTGCCCGTGGTGCTGCAGGGAGCGTTTGTTCACACACGAGAACACCTCCCCCTCAGTCTCTACTGAAGGCTCGCAATTGCGTGCAAGGCAGGAATCACCTTCCTGCAGAGGTGGAGAGCAGTCACAGCTTTACCCGGCATAACCAGGGCCACTTTCTTTTCTGCCGCATGTCAACGCCTCTCAGCCTGCGCAAGAATCAGGGTTTCAGAAGCCGTGAAATGCTGGTAACAAGACTCGATAGCAATGAAAGAGTCAACAAAATATAAAGCTGTTAGAGCGGAATGGCTCTCCGGGAACGGAGATGCGGGAGCCCTGCCCTCTGCCTTTGTGCTCAATCCAGGGCAGAAAGCGTAGAGACGCCTCCCTGATCTTGTAAAATGCCTGGCAGCGAGCATGTGTAACGTACTGTGAAATTTTTGTGACTTGCTAGGTTATAACGCTGGTGATAGGAGAATTTAATAAAAAAAGGAAACCAGTTTATCTCATCTCTTTCTGATAATTTCTCTATGGCTTTAGGGTCTCATTCTAGCTTCCTCTCCATGCCTGGAGAGGTGATCCTAATATTCAGCATAAAATGTACAGATTCCCTGAAGGGAACTTGAAAGAAATTCTCTGCTTCAAATTCAAACCTGACAGTATGTATCACATCAGGGGATCCCTTTTATCAGCATGATATTCAGAAGGGATGAATGATTTACTCACATAATCTCTTAAACCTTTCACTTGCAGTCTAAGATAGAATTTATAGCGTTTTTATCATTTGTACCTAAAAAACACCAGTAAAATTCCTCTATGAAATCCAAAACCCTCCTCATTGATTTTCTAGCTGATGAAATTTCAAAGAAACATGTTTTTCCATGATAGAGTAACAGCAGGCCTTTGCCTTGGTTTTGGTGTTTTCTTGCGTTGGAAATCAGATAATTCTTCCCTAGGGAGACACATTAAATAGACATCTCCTATCTTTTGCATTTGAAAACACTGAGGATGTGTATTAACCTCCCATAATTTAAGACTGTACCATGTTTTGCAGAGTTCTTTTCTCTAATTTCCATTTTTCAATTAGATGCATATTTACAAAAGAAACCTAAACAACCAGTGCTTTCATTCTGAGTTTTAAGCTAAGTAATTAGCCTTGCTTCAGGATAATGAGGAAGGCAACCTATGTGACAACACTTGCTTAATATTTTGGTCATGAAATTACTGCGAAAAGTAAACCAAAAGTGGGCTGTGATATTTTATTTTTCTTCCTAAAATATTTTTCCTGTCTGGTATATTCTCCTTTTTTTCTGATGAAAATATAACTTGGTCTGAGTTCAGATTGTTTGCCCTGTTGTACCAATAGTGTTACCATACTTTTTATTCTTCTCAAGTAATTCTTGAATTAAGCTGGGGAAAATGAGCCCAGAATGAGAATGCAAAGCAGATTATCATCTCATTTGCTAACACTGTCATTTTGTTTGTTGTTTGAACCTAGAACCATCAGGTGTTAATCTGGGGTGAGAACTCCTACAAATAAATATGTAATAATGCCAATAACTGTTTCTTTATTTGAACTTAAGAGGTTCCAGGGGCAGGAGGCAAACAAGTATGACTGCATTGGTAGTCAAGACATTGGAAATAACCACAAGTACAAACCAGAGCTACAAAAACTGAGATCTCATTTTAGCTGCTGGTGAGTGTGTGCTCAGCCTTTGGAAGGGGGTCGCTGGCTCTGAATTAATCTCCAGTAGGTTGTCTGCAAACAGGGATGCAGTTAGGACTGCAGGATTCCAGTTAGGCCTTTCCAATTGTCACCTCGGAGCGCATTTCTATCAAGCCCCATCCAGTGTTCTTGGGGGTCACGGGGATAGCTTCCTCGCCCTTACTTTTCTGCTCTACGGTGCTGCTGCACAAGCTCCACACGAGCTGGGGGATTTGCTCAGCCAGGATACCACTGACCTCCATG
Source organism: Amblyornis subalaris (assembly GCA_018881555.1). Taxonomy (NCBI): domain Eukaryota; kingdom Metazoa; phylum Chordata; class Aves; order Passeriformes; family Ptilonorhynchidae; genus Amblyornis; species Amblyornis subalaris. The sequence goes on along the minus strand of JACAXG010000012.1, from coordinate 4,472,005 downwards.
AGGCAAGGTCCTCACCAAGTGCTAAATTATGCTCACACTCACTTAGTGCAAGCCCCAGTACTTCCATGCAATTCAGCAAAACACAGTCCGATTTACACTGGCATCAGTGACAGCAGGATCTGGCCCTGTGGAGCAGGGTCTGTAAGGCCACATCCTCCGTGGCTATAAGTTAATTTGGCTCAGTTTGCATTTGTAGTGCCAAATTTACTTCTTTCCATTTAGTATGTGGCCAAAGGTCAAGTTGAGAAAATATTTCACTGTCATAATTATTCCCATGAAATCCAGAGCAGTTTGTATTTGGCAGCCAATGTCATTTGCCATGCCTTAAGAAGCTGGCATTAATTTCCTGACACCGAACAAAGACAGATTCATTTACACATTTTCTTGACTGCCATTTTCTTCACCTCCTGTGTTTGAATCCCTGCAATTTGATGCAGTCCTGGAGGAGCCTTCCTGGGCACTACGATAGCATTAACAATAACCACATCTCCATTTAGTGAGGATTTGTGCTGGATTTCATTCAGTGGGGGTTTTACCTTAAACCTGGGGAATGAGCCTGGCAACACTGCCTCCTGAGGGCTCTTTGCTCCTGCATTTTCTCCCCGGGAGCCTGCCCGTCCTCATTAGAGAGCAGAGGCGGGGATCTTGCAGGAAGGTGATTTCGAGCCTGTTGCTGAGTGTCATTCGCCCTGCAGCTGGATAACGCCGTGCGGTTGTGCAGCCCTTGGGACCAGCTTAGTGCTTCTGATACAGACCTCCAGCACTTTCCCTCTCCCAGCATCGTGCGTATACAGCAGAGCTCCACAGGGAGAAACACTGTGCCATTTCTCCCATCTGAAATGAATCCCAGACTAGGAACAGCCAAGGAGGAGTACTGACAGCAGCAAGGGCACTGGGATGTGATAAAGTCTTTAAGGGCTGCAGGGGAGCCAGGGTACACTTCTGTGCCTCTGAGGGGCTGAGTCCTGGCTCTGCCTGCAAATGCAGTTGCAAAGAGCCACCTCCTTTCTTTTTCACAGAAATATTTCAGTCCATGACATGAAGCTAATATCCTCAGCTGATGTTGGCTTGCCTGGCTCCCCTGAAGCAATTAATATTTATACCAGCTAAGTACCAGCGTACATTTCATATCCTTCTGATTATTGCTTACAGCTATTCCTGCTTGTTTTCCCATAGTACTCAGAAGGCTGAATACCTTTTTCATGCAGTGTTTTCACCATAATTTTTTCCCCTGTAGGTTTCTCCAGCTTTACACATCTTGAGATCCCATCACAACTTGGCACCAATTTAAACTGGGCAGTGGCAAAATTACCTAAAGTGCATTTGCCCCACCCTGATACACAAAACCACAAAACATTACCCCTCCCTGCTCCCTGCAAAAAAAAAAAAAAAAAATTCAAGCCAGATAATTCTGCACATCCATGGCAACAACACAGACATGAAAACAGCAGGGTGGACCCTCCCACACCCTGGCCAGTGCTGCAGGATTTCAGTAAAATTTCCCATTTCTCAGGATATTAAGTTTGACTACAAGGAAATCTAGACGTCATGTAATCTCACTCCAGCTTTGGAGCTAATAAAGACACATAAAACATGCCACAGCCTGGAAGCTTGCTCAGAGGCGCGTGTTTAGGTTTTGAAATGAGCACAAGTACAGCATGGGTGCGACGGGACACAAAGAGCAAAGGAAGAAGACTAAAGTATAGATAGCATAAGGAGGCACAGCCTAGTGGAAAAATACAAACTTTCATAATCAAGGAAGGCCAAATGCAACTGAGGTTTAGATCACACAGTTGCCATACTGAYACTCAGCCACTGGTGCACATGTGCTCCCCTCCCCTCCTTTGGCCCCCGGCAGGGATTGCCCACGGCCAGGGACACACTATGGGGTGCCCTGGGTAGGGAAATGGCCCCCAGTGCAGTGGGCAGCAGCTCTTCTCTCACCCTCACAGACAGAGAAGTGGGACCTGAACCATGCAGGCACCAAGGCTGGGTTCTGAGGACAGAAGTGGCTTTTAAGGATCATCACACCCCCTCTGCCATTTCCTTCTCTAGCCCAAGGACAGGGGTGAAGCAACTGTGGATGAAGCAATAGAGACCTCGGGCCAAGATCTGCACGGTGTGTAGGCACCTGAGCCTCACCATTTCAGCAAGAGGTTCCCAAATATCTTTGGGAATCTATGCCTTAGGATACGGCATGCTGAGACACCACTGTGCTGAAAGTGCACACCTGCACTGGGGGCTACCTAGCTGCTATTGCAAGGTTGCTCACCCCTGTGAAGAGCAAGGAGCTGGCCAGGCTGTGGCTCCTGGGGTCAGACAGCAGCATCCCCATGCCTGCTGAACAGACCTTCACCTCCTGCTTTGGGCCTTGGAAATGCAATTCTGAGCTTACCGGGCTGCTGACAGTGTGTTTTAAATAGCTCAGGTTTTTGTCCATCTTAAACCCTCTCTTCTTCAATCCTTTGGCTGTGGGTTTAAAAACAGTTGCTATCATGAAACACAAATTGGGATTTGTTTATTCCCACACCTGTTCTGCTGTTATATGCAATGTTAGAGCCGATCTCACCAAATCCATGACCACGACTTTGTGGCAGCAAACATTGAGGCAAAACACACAGTGATGGGGGGGAAGTGTGGTTTCCATTATACAGCCTAAGCTCATGACACACAAGGAAAGCACTTCATTACATGCTCAGGAAGCAGAAGATGGTCTCATCATATGGCTTGGGTGGACATCTGAATCTGAGATGGGACTGTGAGACACAACACTCCCTGGGCACAGGCTGGTGGGACAGACAGAGGGATGAGAGGAGAGCAAATGTCACAAGCCAGCAGGACAAAGTCCAGAGCATGGGACAGCCACTCTGGGTGGATACTGGAGCACTGGGATTTACCTTGACTTTGGCAATGCTTGTACAAATTGCCACATCAGGACAGTCTCCCATAAATATCTGGTCTCAGCAACCTTTAGTTGCTTTTGAGGATTTATCTCCTTAATTGGGATAGCTTTCACCATGCAGCAATGGACACCCACCTCAGTTTTTATAGGGCTGTTACAGCAGAAGCTGACAGAGGTGTTGAGAAACATCATGATTTTAAAAGAGTTTTGCAAGTTTCATACCTCCGGGTGGATTTTACATTTTTTGTGCTCATTTACAGTAAATAAGTGAGCCCTTGCCTCACCCTTTTCTGTGACATTCCTTTTGAAGCTGCACCCCTGTATTTGATCACCAATAGGAGGTTTTTTGTCCCTCCTCTCCAAGAGGAAATTCCCAGCTGGACACAGGCAATGATGTGCTGTTTTAGATAAGAAAAATGGGTGCAGACTGTATAATTCAGCTCTGAATCATGATGTCTTAAGGATTTAGCAAGGAAATCTAATTGACACATATGAGTGTTCAGAAGTTAAAATCACATGGTGGGGGCTGTCTGGTGATTTTGCAGAGATGCTGGCAGGAGCTGGGGTGAGGGAAATCCCTCTGGCGATTTGTAGTTTTGAAGAAGGAGGACCAGAGCTGCTGAACTGCCAGGAATTTGATTTCTGGCCACAGCTGTTTATTCCATCTAGTACTGTTCCCTCTCACAAGGCAAACCCACACCTTCTGAAGAGGCTATAACATGCACTGCTTATTTTTACCACATCACAGAAACGTCTGACTTGGCTCTCCCCCTGTATTTTTAATGCTTGCCAGTTCTAACACCTCAGATATAAAACTTGCAGGTTATCCTCTGCCTAGCTTTTGGGTTTCAGTGTGATTTTTCCGTAGCAATGGGATGTGCCCCAAAGTACTTCTGAGGAGAGCAACTCTCATCTTAAAAAATGAGAAGTCCTTGGCTCTGTATGATATATGCCCTAGTTAAAGTAAACAATAACATTCATATTTTCCTGTAGGCTACATCAGAGCACTGGTCAGCCATTCAGTAAGAAGCCCATATTTCTCATTGCAATTTATGGCCTTGAGATGGACAGGAGCTAATGCAAATGTCCTGAGCTTTTGTGAGGGATGGTGCAGGGCACATAATGGCTTTGTAGTTACAAATGCTGAACAGATACACAGTTCACTGATCTGTTAAGCACTTTTGAGATCATGCAGTGTGTAAAAAAATACTATGTACTTGTAAATGTCAAGAGGAGTTACTGATATTTATAGAAAAGAAACTGTTTTACTATTTCCAGTTCTGTGGAGCAAATATGCTGTATACTTTAGGGTTCAGCTCCGTCAGCTCAGTAGTTTCCGTGTGGATCGGATTTTTAAGGTCATAAATTGATTGAGGTGACCCCAGCAATTCAGCCCCGTGCCTGGGTCATTTAAAGCTCAAGGAAAGGCAAGTGACATTTAACGGTGGGAAAACAAGCAAAGCAAAAAAAGGGAATATGGAGGTTTGTAATATGACAATAAAAAACAAGGCATGTGCATTTCATCAGTTGGATTTCATAAAGAGCTTGATCTTGCAAGCTCTCTTTTGCAAAATATGCCTGGGCGTATGAATTTATATTAGCACAAAACACCAAAGAACTCGCTAACAGGACTTGCCAAACACAGAATCAAGTCAAGCAAGAAAAGAAAGGATCAAGTCTGACAATAAACACATATTCTGGAAATTGCAACTTTCTAATTTAATGCATCACGTGGAAGGCTTTGCATTTTAATTTATCAGTTTCTTTTTAATTGACCAGATTAATTATTTCCACCTTGCCATTTGGCAGGTAGGTCACTGTTCTTTTTCACAGCATTAATGAACTAATTCTGTTCTTCCCCTCATAAAAAAAAGTGCTAGTTGTAGAGATATTTATAAATTGGCTTGATGCACAATAAAATTTACTTTTTATTAAAGAAAATATAATTTCCCATGTCAAAAGTGATTTCTTTTCTTTGTATTTCTCCATCAGCAAAAACATGACTAGAAAAAAATCCCCTCAACCTCGTTCTTTTCAGTGAGTAATAAAAATGGGTAAAATAAGATTACCAGTGAACTCCTGAACATCCACAAGCCTCCACAGGGCACACCATACTCAAGTAGAAACGTGAAAGCAATTGAAGGCTCACATTATCAATGTTTTATGCTCTAATCAAGGGCTCCCAGGATCAGGTCAGAAAGCAGGACTTGGCAGGATCCCACTGTGTTAGCTGAGGCTGTTGGCTGCTCACTTTAAGAGAGGCTGCAGGAACATCAAGCCTTGTTCACTGCAGCCAGTACAAGTCAAACTCACTGGGGTGGCCTGATTTGAGGACTGCCGCACCTCCAAAAGCTCACCTTAATTCTTAACTTACCCTCTCAAATTGCTGTGCTTTTCCTGTCTTTAGAGGTCATAACCCAGTGAGTTTACCTCATGGAACACAGTTCAGGTAGAGGCTGGAACTCACTGTTGTACTGGCTAAAAAGACACAGGAAAACTGGAGGAAGAGGAAAAAGCAGAGGGCTTCGTACAGAAATAGGGCTGGACAGGCACTACAAACAACTGCCTGAAAACATTATTTTGTATTTCTAATGAATGCACTATAGTTAGGCTGAAGGCTCTTTTCTGTTCTGATGTTGGGCCCTTCTGAGTAGCAAATTTAGGTCGCTACAAAACACCTAGAAATTGCATTTGAGAGTCAAGTCCACAGGTAAACATCATAACACCTTCTACCATCATTTTGACATCTTCTCATGTATGTGCTGGCACTGAACCTACCTGTATTTGTCCAGCCAGGTACTAACAAAAAACCAACTGTCTTTTTAAAAAATGTTTATGACCTAGCTGCAAGGTAAAACCAAAATTTGATACATTAAATATGTTTCAGGAATAGGTCTACCTGTGAATTCTTGTACACGTGAAAAAGCATGAATGTTTCTCTAGTGCTCAGGGTAGCTGTCAGTGATTGAAGAGAGGCTGCAGAGTGAAGGAGAGTTATAAGGGTGGCAGAGAAAAGAGAAAGGAAACCAAAGGCATAGGATAAGGTCAAGGGGTGCCAAGCAGAGTTAGAAACCAAGGTACTAGTGCTGGCCTGGGAAAAGAAGTATCCCAGTCACCAAAATTACAGCTGCCCAAGGACGAATGTGGCTGACAGCCCTCGACCTTTTCTGCTCTGGTGTGTGCATCTGAAGCCCAGCTGTTACAAAATATGGCTTTCTCTCTACGGATTGCATTTTTTTCCCCCACAAAGGGGGCAGATATTTAAACCTGCAAAACAGCCTTAGGACTCGTTCTTTGTGCATCTGGGAGACTGAGATTAATTCAACAAGATTGTGAATAAAAATACAGCAACTGGTATTTCTAATTCCATTTCTCAGTGGAAAGCTTCTAGTAACAGCTAATAACTAAGTCATACTAATCAACTCAGTGACAAAACCTCTAAAGTATGTAATATAACATAGTTTCTGAGTAGTTTTTTTAATCGAACCTACATGTTGCAATCTCCTACTCTGCAGTCATAAAACTTTATAGTCTTCTCTTTTGTCTACTGAGATTTCAGGTGTTTAACCACTGACTTCTACCCGAACAAAGTCTGAAGTAACAATAATGCTATCCATGTGCTGCAGTAAATGAGCATTTCAGCCTGGCTGGCAGTGACAGCTTTTACACATGCAGGCAGGCAGAGCAGTCTGAATTCTGCCCTCAGCCCACGTAACTTCACTGCGACATTCATGGCTGTCAGTGGAATTACTTCTGCTTTACTTCAGTGCAGCAGAGGAAGGAGTTTGACCCGGTTTGTCCATATTTATGGAAGGAAGCCTAGAGAAAAGCATCTGTTCTTGTTTAAAGTACAGCAGGAATTGCAGCGTTGCTGAAGAAAAGCATGCAAGCCAAGATTGCAGCCAGCAGCGCCGTTGCCATGGCACACCATCCTCAGGATGTTCTTAAAATGCCTGGAAGTTTGGTGCCTTGCCCACTGTATCTGGGGGACCAAGGCATGCTAAAGCATTTATATTGAATGACTTTTCAATTCAGCTTCGACCCAGAGGCACCTCTGGAGAGACGGGGTGGAGGAGGAGGGACAGCATATGAGAAACTCTCCTAGCACAGTGCTGCCCATGAACTGCTTCTTATCATGTTGAAGCCTGGAAAGTTTGGTAATAAAAACACAGAGGTTCAATTAAATAAACTCTGCAGGTATAGAAATGTAACACAACTAGGGAGTCACCTCAACTCATTATTAGTCCTGACTTTCCCCATAGCTTTGCTACAATGATAAAGAGTCATTACAAAAAAACCTATAGTTTATTTTCTATGTCTTGCAAGAATGGTCAAGGGATCCTTCTAGCAAACACAGTCCCATTGTCCATGGAGAAACTGTCACTTGCTAAAGTTCTGTTCTCCTACACTCTGGATTTTCTTTGGGTAGTAATAGAGAACAGTCAGCACTCACTGCCATTATGCATTATTGCAGCCCCTGCTAGCACAGATCCAGTCAGGCCTAGCAGTACTTTCGATCAAATAACTTGTTCGAGGGCTTTGGAACCCATTATAAAAATTTGTTTAAGGCTAAAACTTTGTGCTCTGGCACTAGAAAATGGCAAAAAAATAAACTAAGAACTAAAAATAGAGCTAGAGATTTTCAAGGTAACAATGCAGAGAGATGGAAAACAGAGCTGAGCTGGAGCTGCACAATTTGGATTGAACTCTGGAAAGCTCAGACATGTGTTTTCTTCRTTCAGTCCTTGATAGGAAAGACTTGAACTCTAGAAAAGAGCTGCCTTAAAATCTGAGAAATATGAACCTTGAAATATTTGTTTAGATTTTACCACCACACTCCCAAGTTGACAGATATCCTGAATTTCCTGGAGTTATGCTTGTCCTTTTCCACCAAGAGTCTCTTGGCATTTTGAGGAGAAGGAGCCAGTGTCCTCCTTCCGCCATGTTTCATTTGCATGTCCTACCTCCAAGTATTAGCCCTTGCTATTCTCTAAACACCCGAAACACGCAAAGTGAGGGCTTGAAAGGATCAGAATAAAACTCTTCCATGTGGATGCACATACTCCAAAGTGGCTTTTCCCTTTGTTAGTCCCTGCTGACTTTCTTTGACGCCAGTGAAGCTCAGCTAAAGCCTGCAGCACACCACCACCACAGACTCAGGCAATCCCACCTGAATTCTTACACACCTTCATGACTGAGCCAATCCAACTACAAAATCCACCCATAGCTTTTCCCTCCAAAATAGTTTCTCCTGACATTAGTTATCCACTTCTCATTTCCACTCATTTCATTCCTGAATTGTGGCCAGCTGGAGTCACCAAGCCTGGTGGCAAAACAGAAATGCCTACTGCAGAGCAGTGAGGCACGTTTCCCTGTGTGTCCCAAATATCTCTTTGTGCTGCTAGTTATGTGACTGGAAACAACTTCTGCTGCCTTGAGCTCACCAAGGGATGCACATGAAGAGAGAAGGAACAGTGCACAAGGCACCTGCTGAGAAAAGGCCTCTCTTGATCCCAGTAGCCTTTGTACCATGGACAGCCAGGACCCAGAGAAGCAGCTGCCAGTGAGTGTCCAGGGTCAGTACGGACTCAGTAGGGTTTTAGTGTAGCATCTTTGCATGGTATAAACAAACTCTGTAAAATCATTTCAGGAAGTTAGTGGTGCAAATTTCCAGGTGCCCAGTTATTTTGATTTAGAGGTAGTTTAGTTCAGTGCAATCCCAATCCAGACAAAAAAATAAATTAAAGTGTAAGAGTAATACAAAAGGAGATTTAAAATACTTGGCTTTTCCCTGGAACTTAATCACTTACAGGCTAGTAGTAAGAAAAATTAAAAAGCACCAATGAAAAATAAAACCAAGCCACTGCACATCACATTTTTGTTGTTTCTGATCCCAATTATTCTGCCTGCAAAACGATGGAGACCTCATGATTTTATTAATCAGAGCCATCCTCACACCTGACTTGCTATGCTCCCATAAAAGCGTGGTCTGAGTGTGCTGCAGGTAATTAGTGGCAGGATCCCAGCAGACAGACTTGAAGTTGCTCCTGCCAGCTCAGAGTTCTCGTAGAATTTCCTATTCCAAGACCTTCCAGCTCTCCTCAGACTAACAGTCAAACTGCAGCTCTTACAGAGCAATAAGGATTTTGGCTAAGGAGGTTTTGTTCTGCTCCCAAGTACATCAGGAGATCCCACACCTTTTCATCCATCTTGTAGTAGCATCCAGGTACAGGCAGGACCTGAAACTAAACCCAGCTCTGTCTGAGGAGTCAGGCAAGAAACACTGAACTACTTCAAGTCCCACATGAGGTGCTGGAGATCAGGATCTGTTTGTGCCTTCCACCAAGGCTGTCAGAAAACACCCTCTTTTTTTTTTTTCCCCCCCAGGACAGTTTTCCATCAAATCCATTAATCTAAGCACTGTGCCAGGCTGGAGCAGAGGAAAGAGGTGACCAGGAGGAGATCAGGGAGGACCTGGCCCTTGTGACTAAGGCCACGCTGTAACTCAGTATCCCGGGGAGGAGCTCATGGCATCAACAAGCACCACAGAAGAGAAACATTGTGCTTAAGTGCAGAAGATACTAAAAAGACTTTAAGGCAAGGAAATTTAAAGCTTTAGAGTCAGCATGGAAGCTATTTAAGAAACTTGAATGTAATCATGGAGAGCACAAAAAAACCCCCCAAGGTGTTCTTTGGGGAGAGAAGGAAGGAAAGTGTGGGGGAAAGCAATAAAACGGTTAAATTGCAAGATATTGTTCAAGCCAAACAGGTGCCTTTCAAAAAAAAAAAAAAAAAAGACTCAGCCCAATGAAGCCAATAGAAAGGGAATGTGAACTAGGACAAATAAAATGCTGAGGCATGAATGTTTGGAAGGCTTAGAGTAGGCTTAGAGTGATTATGAACAACTAATAATGAAAGACATAAATAAGTAGAAATTCTTTTAGCAAATCAGCTGGTTTACCAGGGATTAGGAGCAGCATTTTGTAGTAAGGAGGCAGGAGATTTGCTACACAATTTCTTTGCATTGGGGAGAATTTCAGAGACACCTACTGCAGCTGCAGCCTTACCCATTGCTAAGCTTAGGAGCCATCAAAAGAGTGGTTAATGAAACGGTCTGAAACACTAAACCACATGAGTGCAGGCAGAGAGGCAGGGATTTATAAAACACTGCTCTGGTGCAAAAGGCTGGGGTCTTTCACCTGTGGTTGTTAGTGCTGCTGTGGTAAGCATGAGCATGCTTACTGGTGTGAACTGGAAAGGTTTGAGTGGTGATAGCAGGGCAAGATGATTCCTATTAGCACTCTCTCAACAGCACCTCTATCCGGGAGAGAATAATTGCCATCCAATATTGCTTTGGTGGTCCAGAAGCACACAAGTCTCCTTTCAAGAGTAAAGAACAGGGCCCATCAATGGGAAACCCACTGACCACTAAAAATCAACTAAAAAAAGTGCCCAGAATGTCATTGTAAGTAGTGTATTGTATCACCAGTCACCTTACTCCTCACCTACTTTACATAACAAATCAATACCTGATGTCAACATCCAGTCTGGAAAAGAAACCTGGTTACAAGACATCTTACATTTTTGCTCTTTCTAATTCTCCTAATTCGGTAACATTAGTTCATTGATAAATTCATGTCAATGTGAGCTTGGCCACTGCATTGATTATACTGTGTAATGCATCTTCTGTATCTCCTAGATGGTCTAGAAGTAAAACGAATCACGTATCAGCAGTGATTTAAAAAGCAATATGAATTCATAGATGACTGAAATCCTGCCAGACATAGGCAGAGAGGCATGCTCTATATCCATTGTCACTCTAATTTCAAATAAGGTGAAATGAAGAAAAGGTGAAACAGACACAGAACATTTGGTCTGCATATCTGAAGAAAATAAGGGTTTCTGCATAATAACTTACATTCCTCATACTTGCAGTGTTTGGATTGAGTTGAGGTGGCCATGAGGTGTGATTCAATTTGTTTTTTAATTCCGTTTTGCTACACTGTAAATGCAGTCACTGCTACAGGTCTCTGTAAAAATGAAAGGCTGGTGTGGGTAGGCAGACGTGGGTAAAATATTCCCCTGGGATCTATAAATGTGGAGACTGGATTCAAAAAGCACTAAACAAGAAAGGCATCAAAAAGAAGTGAGAGGACGGGAAGAGAAAGAAAAAAACTATCCCTTAAAATGACATAAATATTTAAGAGTAGGCAGCTTGTAACTTCTATTTAGTTTCACTGAAATTGAAGGTCCAGAAATCTTGGTGGTGAAGAGCACAATTGGACCCACACACATTCAGCTCCGAAAAGGAGCTAAAGAAGGTTCAGCTGTGGGCCAACAGCTTCCTTACTTGCTACCTCATCCAGTGATAAGAGCAAGCAAGACCAAGCAGAGGGTGATTTTTTTTTTTAATTAATTTTTCTGTAATAACTTCATCTATTCAGATACTTCAAGCTTTTGAAGATACGCTAGGCAGAAGAGGGGGCTTGAGAAGGGTCCCATGAATCATAGCCAGCTTTAAATTTGTGGCTGAAATCACAGCAGACAGGAGAGGACTGTAGGATTTTCCCATTTGGATCATTTTTCTGAGAAGAGCCAAAAGAGAAATAAATCCCTCTGGGCTTGGAATTAACCCAGATTTTAAAGAATTTTCCCTTATGTTGAAGATCAATGAGAATATTATCTTTAGCAGTAGGATGCTTTATGTGCAGACCACACCAGACAGGGTGTAAATCCAGCATTCAGGCTGTAAATAACCTCGAATTGATCACTCTGGGAAATCAAACTGCAGAGCCAGGTATGAGACCAAAGGTGACCAGAGTCCCCACCTTTACTATCACCCTGTGTAGAGAGTACAGCTGAACAGCAAATCCCACACAGTCTGTACTGTGAAATAATTCATGAACAATATGAGAAAAGAGGTTTAGCTTGTGCTCATAGTCCATTCTGAAGTTATTTTAGCTCTTTCATTTCATACAAAAATTCAGAATTAAATAAAAAAGCCAACCAGAGATAGGCTACACCTTTGCAGCCTTTGAGCTCAGAATAAGTCACCTCCAGGTTGGGTTTAGATTATCTCCAGAGATGGAGATATCTACCAAAGGGCACCATCATAACAAAACTGGCTTGAAGATCAACTGCTGCAACTGTAATTACATTTAAAGAGTTGCATTAAGGAGATGTCAACAACATCACTTAATTCCTGACTGACTGCCCTTAGGGCTGGTAACTGAAGTCAACCACAGTTAAAACTTGATGCCAGGATGCAGCAAGCTGATGGAAGCTGCTCATTAGTCAATCTGTGCTCACTGGTTCTTTAAACTGAGACAGAGCAGTAGTACAATACATAGATGCAAACTAGAAAAATCCTGAGGCAGCATGTAAAATCTTAGCATGCTGCTACTTCTGAAACACCTAAGCATCAAAGGCTGAATTCAACTGGTACAGCCTTTTGAGGAAGCAGTTATAAATAGCACACGAAGATGTTTGTAGAAGACCAGTCCTCCTGATTTGCAAGGTAGTTGGCCAAAAATACCACCATGGAACGCAAGGCCGAAAGGAGTGATGAAGAATTCATTACTTAATGATGGATCACTCCAAATCACAGTGCTCTGTCATTCCAATTCTCCCTTCAGGACATACAAAACTGCCATTTCTGGTACATCCAACTCCACACTGCTGTTCCCAAGTCTGACATTCTCAGAAGAAATTGCTACTGCTCAAGATAGACATATTACTGAGGGGAAAACTACCTACCGTACACTGAGACTTCATGAAAAATGTTAACTATGAATCCTGCTGATTTGTTGAGCAGTGCTGTGTTTTCATCAGCTAATCAAATTGAGCAAAGTCTTCTGTATTAGAATAAGCCAAATCATTACAATCGTATTTCAAACACACACGATGTGTTTATACCTCTCACGAGACACGCTGTCCACTCCATTAAAAATAACAACCTTTGTAGTTATGCATGCTAAAGTATCAGTAATCAAATCTCATGCTTCATGGTGTAAGACGATCACTAGAAGTGTCAGGAAGAAATTATTTCCTAAGAGATGGCACAGCAAGATGTGTTTGTTGCCTTTGAATCATCACACGTTGTCAGTAACAGCATCCTCGTGTGTTAGATCACCAATCCAACAATTCATTATAGCAAATTCTATCTTCTGATGTTCAACAAATCAGTCACTCCAAGACCAGCAAAATATAAATCTGCTTTCACTACAAAGTAACCAGTGCTAAGTTTTGAGATGGTGAGGAATGCAAGGCTAGCTTCTATGCAAGTTTTGAAGTACTTCTAGAACTGACTAAATCAAATCTCCAGATCTAAGAATCTTCTCAAATTTGGGGCATCAAGATTTGGCTCTGAAATTTGCTGCTTGGGGCCAGTGTCTCTGGGTATACTCTTACATTTTCTGTGACCCTGTAAAGTTGCACAAGGTAAGCAGAAAACATGCAAGGACAACTGTGCTGGAACAATCTCTATGGCAGAATTAATTTCCCTTTGTCCCCTGCTTTTACGATTTCTAGGGAAATCAAATGTAGCAGAACTGTCACTCCCATACCAGACTAACATCRTGTAATAGCTAGAATTCGGCAGGGGGAGGATTGCTGACCTAGTGGTGTTCTTCTTCACACTTCGCATTAGCCTCGTTTGCCACTGATGGGCTTTTGATAACTACAGGAGTCAAGAGATAATCTGCAGCTGATGGGATCCTTCCCAACAGATGAAGATATCCATAACAAAGATGCATGATTTTTGTTGCTGTACTGCAGATGTTATTAATTCTACTGTAAGTCTGGTATTTTAAATTCATCAATAAGTATTTCTAGAAGAGAACCAGGGCATTTGTTCTTTGGTAGATCTGCCCCAGCAGGCTAGAAATTACCCTTACAAAACGGTCAGATTTCTTAAATTTAAAATAGATTGTTAATTCCTTAAAGTGCCTTCAGAAGCACTGTTTTATTATCATCCTGGCGTTTCTGGCTCACACTGGCTGCTGTTCAAAACCACCTTGGCACCAGAGTTCTGGCCTGGCTGCAGCTTCACATCACCTGGCATCATTAGCCTGGAAACCGTCCTTTGAGATAAATTACTACAGCACCAAATAGTGGCATAAAACTGGACAATAAAATGTTTTCCTTTCAAGAAATAACTCTGATGCTGTGAAGCTTTGCTGTCCTCTCCTGCCAACTCCCCAGAAGCTGTCCATGCACAGTCTACTCACAGCAGGCACCCTTGCAGAGCCTGAAAACTCACTGCCCTCCACAGAAAGGTGCTCAAGCATCCCTGAAGCAGCATGGCCCCACGTGGCTCTTCCCCTCTCACAGACTTATATGAGGAAGAAAGTACCTGTGGCCTGGTTTTCAGAAGATCCATGAAAAGACTTCCAGCCCAGCACTTCCCTTCCAGCTCACTGCCAGTAAGCACTTCGCTGCCAGAACATCACACCTGCCTCCACATCCCACACTTGGCTCTTATCACCCCCTCCCACCGCACCAAGGGAAAATCCTCTTAGCCTTTTGAGCTTTCTGCCCTATTTTGGGGTGTGGGCAAGAAGCTGCCTACTAATGTGTGCTGAGCTGTCTTGTCTGCAGTTTTACATTCGACGGAACTAAGAAAGGAAAAATCAGAGGTTTGGTATCGTAACAAAGTGAGTAGACATTAACCCAGGCTAAAATCCATTAAGGCAAAGAGCCTAGACATATGCAAGAGGGTTTGTCTCTGCTGAAACTATTCTCGGTCCTTAGCAGGATTTCTCTGGGCTAGCTGAAAACACGGCTCTGCCTGCCCTGCCAGCACCAAGGCTGGAGCCCAGTATGCAGCCCTGCACAATCACCCATGTGGCATATGGTCCTTACAGCTGCTGCTGGCTACCAGGGCCAGCGTCTGGCCAAGATTATCTGTGCTGTAGAGAACTGCAAAGCCYTTCTGTCAGCCCACCCACGCTGGCCAGGGCTGGCAATTACATTGTTTATACAAAATACCTTTTGATTAATGGTTAGAGAAATAAAAGCTGTAGCATATGTTGCTCTCCATATAAAATCATAAGTCTGTCAGGCTTATGGTGCATCTGGCCGGGAAGGGGGGGACAAAGATTTATTCCTCCTGTTATACCCTGTACCCCCCACGTTTAAGTCTGAGCTCCCTCCATCATTTCACCTACTACATTCTCAACCAATTTGGCAAAGAAATCTAAGCACGGCCTCTGCAGTAAACCCCACCAGGGTGTCAGACAACATGAAGAAGGGGATGTTTTCATGCTGACAGACCAAGTGGTGAATCTTCAGTAGAGAATCACAGCTGGAACACCTGCCGGCAGTGGCTGTTGAGGATCCCAGGAAAGGCATTGATTTCACTTGCTGTGAGGGAAACTGAGGAATTGGTTTCCTTGCTCAAAGAGGTTTATGAAATTCCTGCTTTATATATGGGACTCTGAACACTTGGTGCACACAAGCATTGAAAGACAATGTTGCCATCTCTGCTTCAAGGGGCTCTGTCATTCCAGTTGTCCTGGCAGCCAAAATCACACCCCAACAGCTGGTGTTCACACACACTGAGCTGGCAGCAGCAGCCCTCACCTCGCTGTGTCCTGAGGGAAAGCTCTCTGTGGTGCCACTGCTGAATACAGGCCTCAGAGGAGGAGCCGGCACTGCCCACTCATTCAAATGGTCTTGGCCATCTTACTTTCAAGTCCCCTTTGAAAAGGTCCTGAGTTAATAGTTCCAAAATTTACGTTTTCTAATTGCATCTGGTTACTTGTGAGGTGCAAACAGCAGTGCTGGACACATGACAGCACAACAAACCAAGACTTGTTCTAGGACCTGATGGAGAGGGTGAAGTCTCAGGTCCCAGCCCACCTATGTAAACCCAGTGAGATGGTTTTGTGCACTCCCTTCTTTCAACGGAAGGGAGAAGCAGCACTCCCAGGTGGGCATGGCCAGTTACCACACCAACCCTAACAAACAGACCAGCTCTAGGAAGAAATAGGGTCAGCTGCACAGGAGACTGTCAGATCTGGGGAGAGATGACCACAAGTCTTCTTTTCCTCAGGTAAGACAGCTATGACAAAAGGGGAGGTCAGTGCAGGGAAGAGTGCAGGACCCAGGAGAGAAAGCTCAGTGCTTCATCATTATTCACACTTTTTTTCATGCACCTCTTTGCTGTAAATAGACTGTAATAACAATTTCTATGGCATCCTCAGAAGATGAGGATACTAAAGATACTTCTCCCTGAAAAGAGTCTTGCATGCCGAAAAGTTCTGTTTCCCACCCCCCCATACTTCCCCCCCAAATAAATCGAGGGGATCTCATAAAAGATATCTCTCTCTCTCTGCAAATTTTATCTTAGTTATAAATAAGATATTGGGCCAGATTCTCAGCTGGCATATATTTTGGGTCACTGAATTCCAGCCCAGTGGAATTGCACTGATCTGACCTATTGTCTGTAATGCAGATTAATAGAGGGATGGGGCTCTAAAGCCGTATCTGCTGCCAAACCACAATTTCAGGCACTTCCGTACCAGTTCCTTATGCCAGGGGCCATAGATCACAGAAAGTTACAATACAGATCAGAACAAAGTGCAAATGTATGGACGCCCCAAGCATGTTAATTTTTGAGCAAATCCTTAAAATGAATAGAAGAAGCCCAAGAAGGAAAAAAGGAAGAGTAAAATCTATTGGCACCAACAATTCAAACACACAACGAAGTTAGGATCAGAACAATTCTGCCCATTCCCTAGCGGAACACAACATTTATCAGCAAACCAGTGGCAATGCTGCTCCAAGGCTCCATACGGCTGCCTTTCTGCACGGAAGAAGTCTAAATAAATTTCTCAGCCTGGCAGAACAGAAACAAAAGCCAGCGAAAACAATGGGACAGGGGTAAAACCAAACAACAAATGAACACATATTCAAGCTGTAGCACAGAGAGAATGAAGCAAAGCCCCAAAGCAAACCCTAATGTGCTCCAGGGCACAGGATTACTCTCCCGGAGCCCATTAATGCCATGTAACTGTGACCCAGCACCCACAGGAAGAATTATGTTTTTATATAAAACATGAAAATCTAAGTTCAACAAACCACCCAAAGGTAAAGCATAGTACCTAATAGAACTCAATTATTTTTTAAAAAGGGATGCAATACGAAGCAAGGAAAGCATCTCGAAATTTTCGAATGGTCAATTTGGAAAAACTCATGGATAGTCCTTGATTCAGAGTGAATTATTATTATAGCTGCGCAACTTGGTCCTGTACTTTTGTATGAAAAGGGAAATATCCCATGACAGGAAATCTCCTCTTGGGGGCCATGTGCCTTGTTGGCAGTGGGACTATGGTATGGGAGAGACCAGGAGAACAAACCTAGAAGCAACTATGGTGAAACTGAAGGACTCCTCAACAGAAGTGACATCCTCTGTTAGTAGGGGTGGGGGGACCCAACAGGCTACTTCTTCTTTCCAGCTGAACCTTTTCCCCAGGTGTTTTCTAGCATCATCCCTTCTGATGTGGCAGCCTTGCATCTTGTGGTTGCACCTCTAATTCTTCCCTCAGCCAGTGATTAAAAGATGGCCCTAAACTGCAGTGTTTGTATGGAGACTTTGAATGTCTTGGAGTCTGGGATCTTTGGAGCAGATCCTTTGGCTGAGTCTATGAGAGAGATAAAGATACCTGTCAAAAGGGGAGCCAGTGCATTTGTGTTTATAGCAGACTGCCCTGTGTGGGCTCAATTCACATCAGTTTGTCACGGACAGTTCATTACTCACAACTGGGCTAGGGGCCCACCAAACATTTGAGGAGGTGCTGGCCTTTAGTAAGGCCATTAAAAACAAAAAGCAGTAATAAATACTCCTGTTGTTATGCCTCCAGAAAGTGCAAAGGTTAAATGGACTGGAAATCTTCCTCCTCCTTCTCTGACTAGAGTTCCTCCTGATCACAGCAGACTCTCTAAAAGAACTGACTGGAGAAGCCTGCCAGCCACAACTGGTACTTTTCTAGGGTACACTGACATAAGCAGTGATCAGGTTGCTCAGTTTTTCCTATGAGATTTTATGACTGCTATATAGCAGGCAAGTAATGGGAAGACAAAGACAAGGACTTTGAAAGGCATTTACTAAAAAGTCCCAAACAAACAACAACATCCAACAAAACAGCTTGCTAATTTGCTTTAAAACTTTTGTGTCGATATTAAGCACCTTAAACGTGTTTCAGAAAACTGAAGTAATATCGGACTAATCTTTGACTGCTGCATGGGGGCAATAGCAAATGCTTTTTAAGACCGGAGAAGTCCATCAACTCAAGTAAATACTCCATTATCCATTTGTTTTTCAACATCTTTCCTCTTAGCAATCAAACCTGCACCACCTGGCTTTAAGTGGGACTTAACTTTCTCTGAAGTCATAAGATGATCTTTGATCTAGTGTTAAATAAAGATATACTGTATTTTCAAACTGCTTTTGGCCAGCACTGGAGACAACCGARGAGTCAGACTTGCTCGTCCATCAGGTCATTCCAGCATGGCTGGGAGGAGACAGCTGCAGCTTTATCAGTCAGCGAGTGCTTAGCTCAAGCACTAGCAAATGGAGTTGCTTGCTCTGCCAGTGAGCATTGAGACAGTTTTTGCTGTAGCTCCAATTGATAAAAACGTTGGAGTTTTTCTAAATGCAGTTCCGGAGGCAAACAGACCAAACTGCACAGTCATGTGACACTTACAGGAAAGGGCATACCTGGAAAAGAGGCCAGAAATAGCCACCTTAATCTAGGGTGGTGAATTAGAAGGTAGATACATGCATGTGAAGGAGGGGGAGGACTGAGAAGCTCATACACCATCCTGAACCCCACTGGTATGGACCTATGGCAGTGACCCAGAGCCCACCAAGCAGGACTCTACTCCAGGTACTGCTCAATGCATTGGTTTGAAATATGCTGGTGTATTTTTTTGTGATTCTGGTGTATATATCATTTGTTTGTTTTTAAGGAAAGAAAAAAGCTTAAAAAAATAAATAGCCGTAAGCCATAAGCATTGCCAGTCTTTTCACAATAGATTTGTATCACTTAACAGAGCTCACACCTTTTATTCTTGCTGAGCTTTGATCAGCACTCTTCTCTGAAAGCAGTCATTTTACATTGCAGTTAATCTTGATCACACTCATGGCTGCTTAGATATTTTCAAATCTGATTTTAAAAATCCGGCTACAGATCTCCCATGGGTATAAATATGTTAGGCAATTTTTACACACTGTTTTACAAGCTAGTTTGCAGGTCTGATTTAAAATTAAAAAAAATAGTTGGCAAAAAAAATTATCCATCTCAGAAATGTGTTTTCATTGTGAAGCTATCTGTGAGGTACATTTTGATCCCAAAGTTTCCTGCTCTCAGAGGTACCAATCTGTTTTTTAACAGGGGATGCAAACCACAGCAGAAGTGCAGCTCTGTGCCAAAAGTATTTCCCATCTAACAAACACATATACAACCCAAACTAGTTGTTTCTGGCAGCGCAGACTTTGTCCAGAGAAAGGCAACAAAGCTGGTGAAGGATCTGAAGCACAAGTCCTGTGAGGAGCAGCTGAGGGAGCTGGGATTGCTTAGCCTGGAGGAGGATCAGGGATGACCTTATCACTCTCTACAACTCCCTCAGAGGAGGGTGTAGCCGGGGGGGGGTCGGTCCCTTCTCCCAGGCAACCAGCGACAGAAGACACAGGTTTCAGCTGTGGGGGGTTTAGGCTGGACATTAGGAAGAAATTCTTCAGAGAAGGGGTGATTAGATACTGCAAGGGGCTGCCCAGGGACGTGGTGCAGTCACTGTCCCCGGAGGTGTTTAAGGAATGGCTGGATGTGGCACTCAGTGCCATGGTCTGGTTGACAGGGAGTGTTTGGTCATAGGATGGGCTCTATCTCAGAGGTCTTTTCCAACCTAATCGATTCTGTATTTCTGTAATACTGTGCTGGTAGAGGATTTGCTGATGTCCCCCAATTTTCCTAGACATTTACACTTCCTGGGCAAACACTTAGAGCACTTGAACACTTCTATGTCCCTGTACTCACCACAGCATTCAGCTCCATTCAGCTGGGTTCACTTTGCAGTGCCCTGTCTCGCTGCAGACCTTCCTCTAACAGCCACTGGCATCTCAGATGCATCTTTAGAAATATAACTGCACAGTCCAAAATAGCCTAATTTCAAGCTAGTTACATTCCCAAATTGCATGTTATGATCCAAAATCTTACCCAGTGTACATTTGTACCCTTTTTCTTCAGCTGTCTCAAGGGAGTTGCCAAATGTACACCAAAATTTCTTGGTCTTATAAGAGAATCAAGTATGTGTCACACTTAGAGATCAATATATTTAAATCAGATTTGGTGAGCTTAAATTTGACATAATTGCCTTTCCTTCTTCTTCTTTTTTCATATGGTATGATCGTTGGCATCTGTCTTAGCTTTTAATCTGTTTAAAACTTTATTGGAATAGTCATATGAGGTAAGTAAATATTTTTTTCATGAGCCTATAAAACATTATTAGTTTATTTTTTCATCATGTCAGGTTGGATAAGTATCTCACAGTGCCTGTACATCTTCATGAGGATTTTATTATTTATTTTGATTTAGACTAAACTAAAATGAAGACCTGTGCCAAAGTCCTGAGCTTTTTTGACAGTCTTTAAAATATACAGTAATAAAATTGAATTAACAGGCTCCCTCAGTGATTTCCAGATGGCAATGTACTGGTAACAGAGAAACCACAAGAGCTTTAGTCACCTCTGTTCTGCCCCAGCATTACAGCAGACTCATCCTTTTCATCTCTCCCCTCTCAAAGTACAAGTGCCAGAGGGCAGTGGCAATGGGGCAAGTAAGAATGGAATCCAGTCATGAAAATAATAACCTTGCCCATTCCCAAATTTCAGAGRGGAGCATGAGCTTTGCAAGCTGGTGCTGGACTTCGCAATTTTTGAGAAACAATAGCTCCAGAATAGATCATTTAGCATTTTATCCACACAGGGAAATAATACAGATTATCTTCAGCAGTGCAACAATTGTGTGGTAATTCRTTCTCTAGTTTACTTATACAGTGTTGGTATCTCTGTGTAAACTACATTGATGTGGATTAAGAACACCACAAAGTACACAGTTTACCCCAGATCTGAGGGGAGAAGGGTCTACATAGGTTCGTTTTCCAGCTGATGAATCTCGCGTGCTCCAGAATAGACAGCTGTGACTCGGGACACATTATTTTAAATCTCATCTTTTGTCCAGTTGAAATAACCTAAACTATTTCTCTCCAGCTTTATGAACTGGTCAAAACAGATATATTGCTTTCTTTGAATTTATTAAATGCCAAAAGAACCAACAACAGAGGAAAATGTTGTCCTGCATGAAAACATCTGCACAACTTTGCCTTTGTATGCACAATGTCCCTGTCACCCAAAGAAGAAAGCCACCTGATGTAACCTGCACAGGAAACTGAGAAGAGTGCAGTGTTGTATCCACATTGAGCAAACCTGAATTGAGACCTTAAAATGCATTGCTCCTGCAGTYTTTTCTAGCCCACCCTTTATAGAAATAGGGCAATATTCAGTTGCGAATAGGTGAAAAATTTATTTTTGTGCTTGAAAGCAACTATTGTACTTATAAAAAAGGTGTCTAAGCTTGCCAGCCAACTGTGGATGGGACCACTATAGATGCAGARTAGCCTTTTGGACTGATTGTGATGTGTGGGCTTGATCCATTACAATTAGTGTGTCTTCAAAAACAATGGTAATTGTAGAGGCTTGGTAACTGCAGGACTGAGACCACAGTCCTACAAATAAATAGGGTGGAGACAAGAGAGTGAGCAAATTAAGCAAGCAGAGCTGAACATTTTTACTGAAGTCATTTTTCTGTTCCACCCAGATGATTCCTCCTTCTACATCCATGGCAAACACAACATCCTTTTTGGGTATGAGGTGCACCTTCCCCACTTACACACCTGCTCCTCCCTGTCCTCCAGCCTTCCTCACAGAACACACTGGGAAATGCTCTTTTACAGAATTACAGTTTCTTCAATGCCAAGATAATACATTCAGAAGAATCCAGAAAGGAAACAAGGGTTGTCCCTCCTTATCCCAGCAGATCCTGAAGCAAGAACCCTCTATTTTACCCTCAGGGAAACTAAGCAATACACATTAATSATATCAACAGGTAAAGCAATTCAATATAATCCAAATCACTGCTGCTACCACTGCTGTTGAAGTACAGAGAAACTGTGCTCTGGACACTATTATTATTTAACTCAGGAGGTTTAATTAACTAATAGTTTAACAGCCCAGTGCCAGCAGACAGCATCCTTGCCCATGCAGTTGTCCCTTTTTCCTCTTGCCCCTGTGCCACGTGCAGAACACCTGGAGGGGACTGGGCCCCCAGCAATCTGCAGGACAGAGGTGGAGAGCCCACAGCTAAGGCAGCTGCCTCCTCCTGAGGGCTGGGAGGTGTGGGACAGTCAGCTCAAGGCTTCCTTCCCTGTGGTAAAATAAGGAGACCTCTGGGCTACCCTATACTGCGCTGGTGCCAGATGGTAGTGGACCAAGGAGCTGTAATGAGCTCTCTGTGGTTTCCCTTTTCCATCATATTTCCCCTCCCTTCTCCATGGCATCCCAAAAGTGAAAGTCATCAAACACACAAGCCACCATCACAGTTGGAAAAACACAGGTATGCAACTTCAGTAAATATAACTCAGTTGTAATAAAATTGAAAACAGAGAAATGACATAAAAAGAATGTACATTATTTTAAATTGCAATTTTTATATGTTCACTTTTATTGCYTCACTCTTTAAAATAAATCCAGGACCTGATTTACTTTAATAAAATTTTAATTTCACATCTTGGTTTCAGTTCTGTACTCTTAATTTATTCTATGGCCAGCCTTCTGACAGGAAAAGAGCTAGAGCAGCTGGGGAGTTTTACAAGCAGGTTATACTCAAATCACTGTAGCACAGTGATTAAAAGCAAATTCAGTTGTAGCTTTCACTGTAGAGAAATGTTTTTGTCTTTCATTTTTTCATATGTATTATTTTGAAGAAGTAGCAAATGGAAGTGGAGCCATTTTTCACACCTGAAACTGTTAAACAAGTGCATCAACATTTCACAGTCACATTTCAAAGTCCACAGCAGTGGCAGACAAAAGAGGCCAAACCCAGAGTACATAATACACAAGTGACCCACAGCAGCACCAGAGAAGCCTCCTGCTTTCAGAAGCCTCAGCATACCAAGCAAAATTTGAATTATGCTTCTTTTAGCTGAAAATTGCTAAGTGATTTCAGAGCACAAAGGCAAATATCAATAACTTGCTTTGCTCCACAACTGAGCAGTTGCTGACCTCAAGCTCATTCAACACGCAAAAAACAGGTTGGATACATATGGGCTGGCTGCTTATAAATAAGGGCAGACCAACATGACTTGCAGAATGATTATCAGAGCAACTAATATAACTGCACARAAGTGAAATTGCCTGTTTAAACCATTGCAGACTCACAGGTCTCATATTTAAACTCTGCCTCAACACATCCAAAATGCAAGCAAAAGCCAAGAGTTACCCACAGACGTACCTTGAGGGGGACTGGACTCCACACAGCCACACTCAGGTCTCCCCGTTTCCCCAGGGAGCAACTGGCTCTCCCAGCCCTGGAACAAGGAGTCGCTCAGCCCCTCTCTGAGGGTGCACCCCACGCAGCTTCATTTTGGCCTACGGAGGGGAGCCCTTGCTGCTCTGCCATCACCTCCAAGCCTCTTGGACCACAGGTGTCCTCCTCAGGGCACCCTGTCCAGCCAAGGGCAGCCCCAGTAGAAACCTCCGCCCCCGACCCGCACTAGCCATCGGCTCCAAGCCCCCGTGTTACTATCAATAAGCGGCCAAGGAGGTAACAAACGCACCAACATGTCATAAGCACGTGCTCTTACCTGGAGGAGGCGTGCCCGGCCAGCCCCTGCCCGCCCGGTGGGCAGCACGGCTCTGCGGAGCAGCGGCTGCAGCGCCCCTCACGGCCCACAGCGGGCACGGCGCCCGGGGCTCGGGTGAGCGACAGCCGCCCCTGCCCCGGGCCTGGCACCGCTATTGGGCATGGGCGGAAACAGGTGGCGTCAGGCAGGGGGAAAGGGCCAAATGGTCCTTCGAACAGTCATTTCTGACCTTCCTCTCCTTGGTTTAACCATGCCCTCCACAGGGGTAAGAGCYGTCCCTCAGTGGCTGCCAGACGGGGGATGTGTATGCCCACACATGCCATGACGAAGGCAGGTGAGATTTGCTCAGCCAGGGCTGGAAATCAYGTGGAGGACAAAGCTGCCTCTCTCAGAACCAGAATACACACAGCCAGAGCAAGAAAATTATATCTGGAATAAAATGGCAGGAATTTGCAGATACAGAGAATGGAAACAGTCCTTGAGAGGCAGCYATGCTCTCCCTGTGTCAAACATCCCCACAGCCCAGCCTGGCAGGAGATCAGCAAACCTCTGCTGTCTCAGCATGTGGATCCCCAGCCAGCTTTCCGGGAAGATGGCACACGCAAACATCCTGTTTCTGAAGAGTTTATGTGCAAGCAATGAGCAAATTCTGTCCCCCAGACTCACAGTAGAAGCATAACGTCACAGTTATGACTTCAGATGCCAAGTGCCGACATGCAACATGGGGCTCTGCACGCAGAGGGGAAGAGATGCAAACACAGCTGCTCCTGGACATTAGTCCCTGTGTTTATAAACCTGCTCAGGGAATCTGCATTTAACTCCAGTGGCGAGTACTTTTGCTCTGGCTGCTGAAGGTCTTGCTCGTAGCTATAGTGTCTTTGCAATTGTGTAACTTATCACTAATGTGTCATTCGCAGAGTTCCCTACCCAACCATTCACAGCTGGTTTAGCTTTGCTCTGTGCTGACTGTCTGCAGCCGTAACATATAAGCACGTGGTGTTAAACAAAACAAAACTAAAGCTACCCTACTGCTCTTCTTTCCTCATTTTTTTTCGAATCAGCCTATCCTTTCTGCAACAGCAACAAGGATAATTTTGGTTTTAGTAATGTAAATCACACCGTGACAGAGGTGAGGCGGAAGGACCCAAAGTACTGTAGCATGGCTGAACAGGCGGCCCACAAAGGCTCAGCTGTAAACACCTACTCGAGCCCAGATATGTACGGGAGTCTTACATGAGCTACTGAAAAGAACAGGAAATAACATTATGTTTCGGTCATGTCTGCAGAGCGTCACACAGCTCTACAAATGAAGAGATAGTGATTTCCTCTCATCGGCCTTAAAAAAGTACTAAATTGTAACCAAGGCAGCAGATTTGTTACCATCTGAAATTTATCATTTCTCTATAGCAACCAGGTCCCTTCTGCCCGGCTGTTGCTGCCAGATGTTCATTTCACTGTAATTTAGCCGTACACACAAGACAGTGGTTTGCACTGCCCTTGCTCTGTTTTTGCCATTAGCAATTCTCTTTGCTTCCTGGTCATGATTTCATTAGCAGTAAGTCATGCAACAGCCAGGTGAAGTTGTACAAAGAAGTTTTTATTGAGTGTGCTGGTGGGCTGTGCTGGCTGCTGAAGCTTTGCAGAGGGACAGCTCCTGTGTTGCAGGGTGYGATTCTAAACCTCTGCACTGCACAGGAGAAGGACCTTCTTGACAGCCTTCTCCACTGCCCCTTGGGGAGTATCTCCTCCATGTAAAACAGTAAACCCTGCTCCCTCAGCCACACGCTGGGTAACAACACGGATGGACTCCACCCTTGTAATGCTACAGCAACATCTTCTTCCAACATGTTTTCTTGTTGGTCTCGTCTCTCCCCAGTCCCATTTCACAGCTTGTTTTTGTTCTCTGCAGACTGTTTTTAATGCTATGCTTTAAAGGAATCTCACCTCTTAAGAAGAAGGCTACCAATTACCAATGTAATCTTAAGGCACTTCTGCACATATAAACTGAGCTCCGATACCATTTCAAGGAAGCCAGCGGCTTCCATTCATATTTCTGCACTGCAATGTGCTAACCTGTAAAGCTGAGCACAACTGAGAATATAGGCATAACACAGTTACAAGCATGAACAGAGAAAGAAAAAATCTTCATTTATTATTAAAATCTTAATTTTAAAAACTGACTGGAAGAACAGTGTTGCCATGTACTTCCAGAAGCAACAGTACCACGAAGGTAAGTTTGCCTTGTGGCTTACCCACTTATCAAAGTATTGCATTCAGCTCACCCACATCTTGCTTTCTAACAGCCAGATTTACTTTCCTTAATAACCAGCTTTTATGGCCTCATCTCTACATGTATTTACCCAGCTGCTATGTATTTGCTAGGTGAGCATGTGTGTCACTTCACGTTTCAGAAGGGCTTTTAACCCTCGCCTCTGGGCAGTCAGGATTTCCTGCTCTGCAGCAGCAGGAACAGAGCGAGACAGGAAACATTGCTGGCTGCTGCCACGGGCTGGGAGGGAGTAAGGTCAGTGGCTGGGTTTGTAACTTCTCATTACTCCCACAGCCTCAGGACTGAGTCTAGTCAAGAACTGAACTTATCAAATTGCCCTTTTTTGTTTTCAGTATTTGCCAAACTTAATTTATTGAGTACATAACATCAGTGATATTCCTTGTCTTTAAAACGCTTTCAATATCGTGTTGCTGAGCCAGCACTGACTGATGCAATGGCAGTGTCGGATATCCACACGCTCAGTGTCCATGTCACTCATGGGAACAGAGCCAAGCCCTTCCAGCAGCCTGAAATGGGAGCAGTTCTATCATGACCCTGTCTTGAGATCATCCATTTTATATTTTGCTATGTAGACGCATTGTGGGAAGTCAGCCACACCCAGGCAAGCCACATGATATTGAACAGCAGAGTTGGGACAATCATTTCACATTCTTCATAAAAATAGAGCTTTAAAGTATTATTTTTAAACAAAAACATTTTTCATTTATTTCCTAATTTGATCTGAGGTTTTAGAAGCATCACCTTAAACTTCGCAAGATTAGAGTCATATCATCAAGTTTTGTCCATCATCTTTTAGCAGACACACAAATCCACTGCTGTGGTCAACACTTCTGCTTTATCCTTTAGAAGGCTGCTATGATACTTTAGAGTACTATAACAAAAATATTAATGTAAAAGCTGCTATGTCCCCATATGGGGGAGGGAACACTACTTACCACCATGAAGATAGGAACAGGCAGAGTGCTACTCAAATAGGATTGTTATACTGGAAATTATGAACAGTCAATTGACATTTAGATTTATTCTGAATCACAATAAAAGATTCATAAAGTTTCCCATAAAAAGATCAATGCTTTGTTTTTCCAAAGTGCAAAAACAAATTCATAAATGAAACATTCCACAGCATTTCAGTAAAGGTACATATTGCAATTTGTATTGGTAAATAGTACAAGTAACAGTACAATTTAAAATATCATAGACCCCATATTTTTGAAATAGAATTTTTAATTTCAAACTGACAGCACTAGTATTTTTCAGAGACAGCATGGAAAACATCTTTGAACAGTATTTTTGACCACCTCTGCCCTTTCAGCAAAGCAGACCTTAAAGCTGACAACGAAAAAAGCAGCTGCCTGCCAATTCTGGTCTCCATAGAGAGCCTAAGGAAAGACATCAATTTACGTTAAAGGTAATGTGGAATTCAAGTCAGTGTTGGGACTATAAAACCATAAACAGTGAGCCTATAGTATTTACACAGCTGCAAGTTCAGATCCAACTTTTTATAAAATTTATGTATTTCAAACAAAGAAAGCACTGATGGGGTCTGGCTGTCATCCTGAGACAAGCATATCATCTAAAATCTTCAGATTGAGACTCACTGGATCTAAGTAAAAATACTGCATTTTAATACTGTTAGTAGAAGGAAAACAAATAAAATGCTTGAGGACCCTGTAGTTTTCTCCTTCCTGTGAGCAAGCACACAAAAAAATTTGGATCCTACTGAGAAATTGTCACAGTTCTACAAGGTGACCCATATCATTAGTTCTTCTGTCCCTTGCATACTATGACTTTTGCAGTTTTTGTGCAATGTGTTAAGACTGAATAACAGTGCTAACTTAAGACAATTCAACATTTCTTTCAAGCAACATGCAATTTCAGCCATTTTAGCTTAAAAGGCAAAAAGACTTTATAGCAGTGACACAGATAACTGAGAAATCTTGCTTCTGCTCACACGTGATACATTGCTGCATGCAGAATTCAAAGAGATTCCAGGACCTGTAACAAGGTTTTAAGTGAGAGATGAGCACAGCAGCAGGAACTGATATACCTGTTGCAACATCTTAATACAACAGGTCTTTGAAATACGGGGAAGCTAAGACAAGGTCTACTGTATTATACYGAAAGAACTTTCAAAGACCAGGTGAACATGGTCTCCATCCTACCCAAACAGGGAATACCAAGGAGATGAAATTCTGAACCAAGTAACCTGGTGTTCAGTGTTGTTTTGCCTTTCCTTTCCTGAAATTCTCTCACTTTCCTGTTTTTTTTCTTTTACATGGGACACAGAAGCAGAGCTCCTATTAGCATACATTTATAAATTCAATCTCTTCTCTCCCTGCAGGTGCCAAAGCTTTCCTAATAGTTTTCTTTAGGTAAGAGTTCATCACCAAATTAAAATGAAGCAATATGACAAGTTAATAGAATGTATTTGTTTAGTTTCATCACAAAAACCACATACTTGCTTAGGCCGATTTTCTTTTTATTAATAATATAAGGTTCTGTAATCTCTTAACATTACAACTGAAGATTTACAGTTARTCTCACACTAAAATGACAAACACTGTTTGGCTTTATTTGCAGAAAATTAAATTACAACCTTGATAAACACACATTTCCAAGATTGAGAAGCAATTTATGTTTTCTGGATTTCAGTGCTAATGTATCCCTGCCTCTGAAATTGGTTTCACTTAATTAACATTGCTACGGAAGAACTATTTGGCCTGGCCTCTGTTCATAGCTGTAAGGCAAAGATGACATCTCTAACTTAACCAATATACAGTAAGTCAAACCAAGACATGTTTTTCTTTGACTGTAAGATTTAGATCCTGGATCAGCTTCTAACAGATTTGCTTCTTTTCCCTCAAAACTTTTATAAAGGTCTCTCTAATGTAAACATATTTTACAGTCAAGCCATAGTCACTTTGCATTTTTCCTCCTTCAAAGGGAGCAGAAGCTGTGTACCTGGAAGTCATTAAAAGCTTAATTAAAACTGCTTGTAACTTTCATATGGCCAGAATAGTCAAGCAAATGCAAGTTTTGTTATGCATCAGCACTTCTGATCTGCATGGATCAAACTCCATCTCTCAACAGGCTGCAGCTATGGAAAGTGAAGTTTGTAGAAAGCAAGTAGAGCATACAGAAGGAAGAGTGGTGGAAGACTATAGTATCAAGAGAAAGTAAGATTTCATTTAAATGGTGAATGATCTGTGTGTATCTAGGTCTTGTGAACTTGCATTACATTTTTTTCTATTTTCATTAGCAATTTAAATACGAAATTAAAGACAGTAATACATATGTTTCAACTGCAGTTTCAACTAAGCTCTGACCAGTTCATAAGATAGAAAAATATTTAGGAAGACCGGCTGGCCAATAGAAAAAGATATCCATTACACCTGTAGTTAATCTTTTCCTCAGAGCTATCCAGTGACAGTGCTTTGGGACCCTTGTAGCCTGTTACTCCACCTTCCCATAGGACAACTGATATACAGTAAAAATCTTTACTGCATTTTAAATCACTTCAGAAGTCAGTGGCTATTTAAAGGTTAGAGAGTATAAGGAGTTTTTACCTGTGTACTTCTAATACAARAAAGGACGAGGAAACCATAGTCAGAAAACTAAAAATTGGGAAGGATGTTGTAGAGCTGTTACACTTTAGTCAAAATCTTAAGAGACCAGTATTACTAAGCTATGACTACTCGTTCTACTTCTCTTTGTGCTGTCATTCTGCAAAAAAAGCTTCACATGCTTTCCTTCAAAATTAATTCTTCATAGTTAGACAAATTTTCATTGAGGCACATAAACACCTTTCCTATTTACCAACTCCTAGAAAGGTCTCCACTGGGGAGTGACACAAGCCATCAGCAAGATGCCAGCTGTGGCTACGGAGTCACCACCGTGCAGCTGAAGTGAGGAAGTCTCTGCGCCAACATGTGCAGATTCACTTCACTGAGACACCTTTGTGTACTTAAGGAACACTTAACCACAGTGCAAAGGCTCAGTTTCCTAAAACAGACTACACCTACTGTTTTGGTTACTGCTGAAATATGAACTCTGGGGACAAGAAAAAATAATAGATTTTTACATTGAAATGTTGTGAAATAAAACCCATTCAGAATATAGCTAGCTGCATTAAAAACATCACATGAACATTCTGTCTTATGACCTGCAGATCATAAAAACGTTTAATTACCTTGACAGCATGCAGTTTAGAGATGTTTTGAGTGTCCATGTTTTTCAATCATTTGAATTATAGCATTGAAATTAATCTTTGAACTTTTGTGTTTTATACTTTTTGGTATATTACCAAAACTGAGAGCTAATTAGAGAGTATTCTAAAATAGTTAAAAAACAAAAATGCAATTTATCTTTTTCTCCTCATTAAGGGCACTACCAATACAAAAGGTGTCCAAACTGACACTACAGAGCTGTGAAGCAGTTGCCTGGAGACAGTGTCCTCAAAGGATACTCTGTATTTTTTCTGTCTTATGCATATACATTAAYTATCAAAAAGTTGGATAATTTGCTTTAAGAAAGAACCCACCTTAAAAATGGATCATGAGTATCAACAAATACTTTTAGTGTATTTTACTGATTAAGATTCAAGTTTCAATGTAAAAATGCTTACTCTCACATGATACTAAYCAAGAAAATATTTCATTTTCGTAAAGTTCAATGGACAATTAAAATTGTGGCTACTCATGAAGTAAATAAAGGATTCATAAAGGCCATAGGAAACTGTACAAAACTTAAATGGGAAATCTCACTTCCAGGATGACAGTAGGTTGTCCATTTAAGTGTTTTATTAAACTGTTGTGACTGTTTCAAAAGACAGTGCTGGCCAGTTTCATTTGAATAACTGAAAAAGATATTTTGCATCTGTGCAAAACGAACAAAACAGGAACAAAACCCATACACACTAGGACTGAAGTACAGATGAACAYAGAATTTTGTTACAAATCTGTTTTCAACATACAGTGAGAAACGTCCATTGTACAAAACTTAGTGACTGACCTACAATTAATTTAAGATTATCCCAGCAATGCAAATACAACTCAGAACTGCTCAACTGTGTAAGATTTTCCAGTAGTACTACAGTGAGAGACTACTGAATTTTTAGCAGTTTGACTTACACTGTCTCTTTTGATTAAAGCCTACATTTGTACTCTACGTATTTGCTGGTTACAAGTCTGTTACATACTTAATCCAGTACAGTGATGTACTCCTTGGTGTTCTCTCATCTGTCTCTTAGCAGCTTTCCTTTAGCAAGAGGCTGGGCTGAGCAGCTGCTTCTGTAGAAAACACTGTTGTCAGTCTTTGTCCTCCTTGCGGGGGATGCTTTAAGTAAGAAACATCTGGCAGCACCCAGCACTGAAAATACTGTCAGCTGTGTTGCCTAACCGAACTTGGAAACCCAAATTTGCATTTCCTGGTTGGTACTTTGTGCCCAGTAGGTTGGAACATTGTTAAGTAAAAGTCCATAAACATTAACAGTGATGTTTACACTTTATTGGGAGAAGGGGGAAGGGAGTAGCAAAAATCAATGTAAGTTACTAGTTTTTAAAGTTTAGTCTATGTTATATTTGATTACTGGGATATCAATACAATGAAAGTGGAGGAATTTCAACAGTAATTTTTAATTTTTAGTACATCATTTGTGCAGGGCTTTATAAAAGATTTTTGTTTCCAAAGATATTATTGGGGTCCACATATTCTTTAACAGATCTCAGCATTCCCAAGCCAACATCAGAGATGCTCTCCTTCATCCAGCGCTTCCGCAATTTGCCTACTGGAAAAACAAAAACAAAGTGTTTCAATATATGGCAGGATTCTAGGAGCCAATCAATCTTGTGACCATGAATGAATAAACACTGTGTGATAAATGCTTTTATTCAAAAATGAGAAATGTTTTGCTTTATTTGATTTATTGAGCCCACCAGACTATCAAGCTCATTAAGCTCAGCATACTCCCAGAGGACGACTGTGTTCCACACTGTCTACTTTCTTTAGAAACTATGAAATTTAGATGAAGCTTAGGCTGAAATCACATGTTCTATTAAGACAAGGAATCAGTAATAAGTTTCAAAAAGCCACAAACTAATTTTAGGTAGGAAACTGTAGAGGAGATTAGTAAAAAGCAGAACCCTATATTTCTTGATTGCTTTAAAGTGAAAACATAACTCAGTCATCAACCTTAAACCACTACTGGCTTAAATAGCAAAAAATTGTTTTCTATGAAGGCTTAATATTTCATTCAAAAACTTCTATGCTGGCTGGTAATTGCTCAATACCATTACACAAGAGCTTTGTTTCCCATGAAAAAATGGATAGTCATAACACATACACCAAATACAAAACAAAGCTGAAACAATCTTTTAAGAACTCATTTCACTAAATTCTCACAATAGTCCTTTAAATGGCCAAGTGTTCACATGCTAATTAACCAAATCATCAACTCTGATTAACGGATCATTCAAAACTAAGGACATTTTTTCATTAGACACACTCTAGCATTTAACTTGTCAGCCTGAAACACAATCCATTTGTCAGTATGATAAGACATAGTAAAGGTTTGAGASACAGAAGTTTTAAGAGTATCTGAAGCTAAATTCAAGCCATCTTTTGCACCCTGTTTTCAGGGTAACCATCAAACTGTCATCAGAATAATAAATTACAGGGACACCTCTGGAGAGCAGAGTATATTTGTTTATACCTTAAGGAACAAGAGCCAGTCACAATGCCAACAGAAAAAGCAAATAATGTGAGACAGAATGAAATTTGCAGTTTGCTAGAAAACAGCTATTAGCAGCATGTGTGTCAAGATCAAAGATCACTACTGAAGGACAAAAGAATTTGTCATGTGGCAGAACCATGGCTGGATCTTGCAGCCCCAGCTCAAGAAAAAATCCCCATCTGTAAATATACTATCACCACAATGAGACTGTCTGAGCAAGCTGATGTGGTTGAATTTTATCTGTTAAAACTTTAATACTACTTCTACAAAAAACCCACGTCATGGATGTGGCTTGACCATCCCCTCAAGTCACTCACCGTGGCTCTTACACAAGCAGCTGAAGACAGCCATTACTATTCTCAACTGTTATCTGTAATATAGTTTCAGTGAACGTGTTCTGTGGTTATCGATGTAATTGTCCTGAAAAGACTGCAAACAACTGCTCCAACAAGATGGAGCACATTAGAATCACAGCAGGATGCCCAACAGCTAGCATGCCTGCCTCTTTTACACCTCCAGTAATAATGCAATTCCACAAGGAACTGAACTACTGTCTGAGCAGCACCAAACAGTCGTTGCATATTTAATGAAGGCGCTCACCAAGTGCTGCAAAACAGAAGGTGCTCGGAGTGCATCATTAGTTCTGTCAAAGTGATAATTTACACATCTATCTTGTCAAATTTTCTATGGTTTATACTTTTGCAATAATAAATCTAACATACATCTGATTAGTGAACTGGAAAGAAATAAAAGCTGTACTACAGTTACCAGCAGTCCTTCACAAATATGCTCAACAAAAAGATTTTAACCCCTTGATAACAGCAAAGTTGATCTCCTGCTCCTACTGTTCATGTCAGTAAGATATACATGGAGTTTGCAACTACTCAAGTTTTCACATTAAAAAGCTTTGAAGCAATCTCTCAGAATTCTAAGCTGGTCCATCAGATAAAATGAAAAATAGACCAAGTGAAGGAAAGGCTCTGTGCAGGTGAGAGCAGCACTTAGACAAGTCATTTGTATATTGTTTCACTTCAGGTTAGTACTAGGCTATACATATTCCGTTCCTTCTTCTCCTTCGGACAACTCAGTTTTCTTTCAAGCATGAGAAGGGGAAAGGAGGAAGAAAATACCATAACAGTAAAAGATGTTACATAAAACATGAACATGAATATGTTATATAAACGTAAAAATAATTCCAAGTGATAAAGTTGCTTACCCGCACTCAGACTAGCCAAAGAACAGCTTTGAGCTCAAGGAAGTCTTAACTTCCCTAACAGTAAGGTCTCAGTTAAGCCTGATCTTATCACAGACTACAGAAAAACTACTTCCCACTTCTAGCCTAGAGAAGGTAGACCTTTCAGTTTTAGCCCTATATGATGCCATTTATCTAGAACTGACAAGAGTGCACAGAACCAGAATTGATACAAGCATCTACCATTTACAGGCTTTCAGAACAGTATACTTTTCTCAATTAAAAAATTAGATCAAAACCACCTGATTCTATATGCTGCATCATAACATTATTCATAATTTTCTCAAATCAGCATAACATTGTACAACCAATTTCTAGTACTTAGCTAGTTACTACTTGTCAACTCGGCTATACACACCATTACATGCACAATCCTTGCTGCCCCAGCTGGAAACAAACACAGCCCTTCCTTCTTGYGCCTTTTTCCTCTGAAGACATTTAATCCTGCATCTGAAGAGAGGGTCTGAAGAGGATGGAGCCAGACCCTGCTTTGTGGCACGAAGCAATAGGACAAGAGGCAATGGGCAGAGGAAGTTCCGTCTGAGCATGAGGAAGAATTTCTTCACTGTGCAGGTGCCCAAGCACTGGAACAGGTTGACCAGAGAGGGTGTGGAGTCTCTCTCACTGGAGAYATGCAAGAACCATCTGGACGCAACTCTCTGCAATGGTGCTCCAGGATGGCCCTGCCTGAGATGACCCACTGTGGCCCCTTCCAACCTTACTCATTCTGTGATTCAGTGATCTTATTTATGCAAGATGAGGTATGACAGAATTAGTTTTCAAGTTTTACAAGTGGCAAGTGGCCTGTTCCCGAGGTGTGCTGAGCTGTCTACTACTGCCTTAAAATACTCACTGCTAGGAAGCCAGAAACCTCCAATCTGAACCCCACAGCATGGGAGAGAGCCTACTTCACACGAGGTACTTCATATCAGAAAGCCAAGAAGCTTGTTCATACAAACTCCAGAGACAGTCCAACACCAATTTTATTTTAGGTTTTTATCATCATTCTAGTCCATGTATGAATGAGAAATACGTGAACAGGCTATGTAACTTTTTCCCAGTTCTGATACATGCTGCTCCATGCTGGTTTCATTGGAAAGGCTGTTCATCTTTCCATTGCTGTTTTTCACTTGCTCATCTTCGAAAATGCATCTGGATGGCTACAAAAAGATCTGGCTGATAAAAATGGAGCTAGCGAACAGCTTGCAGCAATTAGTTTTCTCACTTTTGGAATATGAAGTACTCGGGCACACATGAACAGTCTTGCAAGGAAAACGTTCATGTAGCTGACTGATTCCATGAATTACTCTACACCCATGCAGAACAGATTTATAGCACTGTGTGGTTCCAGTAGAAGTAGGTTCTGGTGGCACTGCACACGGCTCTGGACTTCCTCTGCTCCAGCCCTTTCAACTTGAAGAGTTAGTTACTGCATAACAATAGCTTTGCAAAAGGAGCAGCAGTGACAGGTCCTAAGAAGGATGAGGTTTGTACAGCTGTTGCATGCTCTTCCTGAAGTTAGCTGTCCCTACAGA
This sequence comes from Amblyornis subalaris, assembly GCA_018881555.1. NCBI lineage: Eukaryota > Metazoa > Chordata > Aves > Passeriformes > Ptilonorhynchidae > Amblyornis > Amblyornis subalaris. The sequence goes on along the minus strand of JACAXG010000012.1, from coordinate 4,436,374 downwards.
AAGCAGCTCTCTGTTCTTAGAAATTGCTTAACATGCTCCCTCCCCCAGGGAGAACTCTGCAATACTGAGAAAGGTCAGTGCGGTAACGTAATACACGGCAGCACTGGAGTATACTGCACCAGTGTATGCCAAGTCTACTACACAGTTAACACCACCACCATTACACCTTGTGTATTTTCACTTGGTATCCTAACAGCTTAAAGCACTTTCAAGTTCTGTGTTGACAAATCAGTAGGTCCTTTCCCTTTTTATTTTTCTTGAAAAGGCACTGAAGATGACTATTTTATTAAGACTTTCAACGGACCAAGGAAGAAAATACAACTGTGTTATTGAATTTCACATGAGATTACTCCATGTCTAACAAGTGTCACAGTTTTAGCTCATTCTAATGAGTAGAGCAAGCCCTAGTATGTTTAACCTAAGGGTAGAAGATACTTTTCCTGTGTAGGAGAGAAAAGAATGTGTTCAACTCCCCCTCATAAGGGAACTTTATAATTTCAGGTTTYGTAGTTTGTTTGGGTTAATTACTGCAGTGTATAGTTTAAGCCACAGCATCTTAATGCAAAGAACTGAAATGTCAAATGTAATTGCATGCAAGTAAGGTGTAGGGTTGTTTGTTTTTTCCTTTATTTTGTTTTGGGGGCTTTTGCGTTTTGCTTAGGTTCTTAGTGTTGTGGGACTTTTTTCTTATTTTTTGTTTTCCTATAGAAACTGCCATTAATACCATAGCTAAATCTGTGCAGCCTGGGCTATCCACTTAACCTTTATTCTAGTCAGTTGTCTAGAAAGTAGAAGAAAATTCCATTATGTTAAGTGGCTAAATGGGGCTATTTTCCTCAACCCCACAATCTGATAATWGTTTCCTTAAGCAACCAGTTTAAGTTAAAACAGTCCCTGAAAGGGAAACAATCTATCATTACTTTTCACACTCTTCTTTAGTTCAACATGGGTCCTTAGTTTGGTAATACAAAAGGGATCAGGTCCAAATCCAACCATCTCCCTTTCTGATGCTGTACCCCAAAAGGATTATAGTTGTGTTTATATACTAGTCACACCTACTGATACTTCCTCAGCACATGTATACGTGTATATATTCATGTATACAAAAAAGGGCATGTTTTATGAAACAGAAATTCAAGAAAGAAAGGTGTCAGACATTATACAGGTGTTTTTAGGGCTTGCCATAAATGATGAGAGTAATTATTTATCTAAACTTAAACTTGTATCTACAAGAAATTGTCATTCCTAATGCTGCTTTTTAAATGCTAAGTTTCTAAACACTAACAGTGCCTCTCTAGCAACCTTATTTACATGACTCTCAAATCTAAAGATACCCAGTGGCCAGAAAAGCAGAAGGATCGAAGCTGGCTCGAAGATGTGCGTTATCCCGTTCTAAGTGTAGGACGTAGTCAAGGCAAGGTGACAACTCTAATGGGGGGGTGGAGGGGAAGGAAGATACATCCACAGTGAAGTTCTTCTGAAGCTAGTCTTTGTGAAGTTRAAAGTATCATGATTTCAGTTCTCACTGTGGACTGCAGCTGTGTATCTACCTGCAGTTTGTACTTCCTCAGATGTAAAGTAATTTAGAGCTTTACCCAGCTCAAACTGTCATACATGACCATTTCTTCACTCAAGGAGTATATGAAGATTAACTTAAGCAGGCTTTGTGTTTCCCATAGCCTCGAGTCCCAGACTACATCTGTTTTCTTTGATACACAAACCCAGAGTTAAAATAGTTCCATTTATCACAGTGTGATTGTAGGCAGACAAATCAGCCTGTCTGTTTCCAGATAGTGGAAACAACTGTTATTAATCACAATTACAAGACAAACACCAAAGGAAATTGCACCAGCATTTTCTTTTACCCCACACAATAGACCAGCCAGTGCTAAGACTGACAAGGCCTGAAGGTCAGTAAATAAAACTGACAATATTAGGCTAATTCTCAGCAGCACATCTACTAAGCACTGGAAAAAATTAATCTTGAATATTGAACACAATGAACTGCCAGACAAAACCACTCAAAGCAGAAAATATTTATCAGTATCAGAGGCAGTCATGCACACAACAGGAGCATTAGGAGTTGAAAAGAAAGCCAGTTTTCCATAGCTGTGGAGTCACAAAGTTCAGGCRTGCAAGGGTTTGAAAATGCTATGTAATATTTTTTTTTCCTTGTTCAACACATGCTATAAGCAAGGTTTTATATGGTGAGGGCAAATACATCCAAATGTGTGACAAGCTCCAGCTGCATGCGAGTTAATGGATGAAATGCTAGTCACAGTAAAACACAGCTGCCACAGCAGGGAAAGCACACTAGTACATCAAGGGGGTAATTCCACATCCAATGTGTGAGAATTCACAGGTCCACTACACCACCATATTAAAGATTTAATCAGAGGACAATAAGAGCATATCAAACAAAAAATACTGAAAGCTTTTCACTCATGTTATTTCCTACATATCCTTCAATATCCTGATATTGCTAAAGCAGAGTCCATTTCAGTTTCCATCACAAAGCAAGATGTCTGAGAACAGCCCTAGCTAAAATTTTCAAGTCTAGGAAGTCACTGACATGTTCTAAAGCACAGCTTCTGCCCTTCCGTTTTTTCCCCACATAAAGCTTTTAGAATAACAGTTTTTCTCTAGTTTTAAACCATTACACTTCTTTGCTCTTATATCTGTGACCAGGTAAAGCCTCAAGAGAGCAGAGAGAAGAAATGCATTAAGATAACCAGTTTTAAGAAGGAAGCGACACAAATCAAGCTGACTTTACAACATGTCTTCCTGACATCCAAGGTTACAGCATTATATAGTACACATGCTATTAAATTAGGCTATCCTAGTATGTGGGAAAAGCATATGTAAAACATCAAGTATAGGAAGTATCACTTATACATGACACTGGTTCTTAAACTTACTTTTAAAACACAAAATACCTTGCAAATGCTAGTAGCACAGGACAAGTAATCCCCACACYCCAAGAAAGCAAACCAGGTAACTAGAACTTATCAGACAGCAAGCCAGTAACATCAACACCTGCATAACATCAATTATGTAACAAATGGTAGATTGCAACATGGTCCAGTTTAAAGTCACTGGTTCTTTTATGCAGACACTTTGCCTAAGTGCTCTGGAATTTGGGCTAACAGCATTCACAAAGCCACAAGGGACACAAAACTGTCTTAAAACTGTGGAATTCCCATTTGAAGTCTTTGTAACTGAATATACATCTGCACAAGGATCAGTAGAAATTGCTTAAGACAAACTGATCAAACTGGAAAAAGAGTGAAAAGTTTCTAGAAAAAATGCCAGGAGATTTTCCCCCTTGACCCTTCCCCAGTAACTTCAGTTAATGACTGTGAAATAGAGTTCTACTACAAACTATTTTATGCGCTCATGAATATTTAGCAGTATTGAAGAGACTTAGTATTAGACTGAGAACATTACCTCCATGGTGATGTGAAAGACTTCCTCCATTGGCAAGTATTTCTTCTCTAGCAGCCCTCTAAATTTGAAAGATATGGTATTTATTCAACAGCAAATGCACATGATTTTTGAATTTCATGAAATGCTTACTATTGCACTCATACACACAGGTGTATGAGAAGTTTCAGAATTAATTAGGGTACACAATATAGGTAAACATTATAGTTGAAGTCTTCAGATAAAGTTAAGTAAGAATTTTCTAAATAAACTTTATCAAAGCCAAGACATTTCAAATGGCATCTCTTATAACAAATGTATTACTCAAGAATAGAATGGTCTGGATCACTTTCCCCTTGCCAAACTTAAATAGTCCAGTGGCTGGGATGCTCATTTGGAAGACAATTAAGTCTCAATAAAGAAGTCTGAAAACAGGCTTCTCAGAGTAATCCAAGATCCCTATTCAGATCAAAATTTAACCCAGATGTCCAAGATCCTGGTTGAGACAGTGAGGTACTTTACAACTGACAACACTTTCATGGGTGCAGTTTATGGCAGAAAACAAAATTTAGTTTTTCATGTTAAGAATATTCAAGTTCCAAATTCTTCTTTGCCATTCACCTCTGAATAGTTAGAGAGCTGAGAAGATGTAACAATGAAAGCTTTTCTAAGCCCAAGTATTACATGTTTTTTTTCAAAAGAGTGTACTTTTTTAGGAATAACATAAATAACTGTACCTATGCAGGTAAGAGATTTTTTCAGTCTGCCACAGAGTACATATACTTCGTCACCAAACTCACTTTGTCAGGTTAAATTTAGTCACTACAATGGAAGACGTGCATCCAGGTGATCACACTGCTAACTAATTCCAATAAAAGTAATATCTAGGTATTAGTAAAGTTTAATTAAATAAACACCCAAGTATTACATTCTTTAGTTCCCTACATGCAACAGCATGGAAGCCTCTGAACTTGTAAATAAAACTTTGCATCTCTTGCCAAATTCAAGAGAAATGTCTAAAGAATAAGCATGAGAAGAATGATATCCTAGTTATAAATACTGACTATTTCTCCACAGTCCTATTAGCAATTTTCTGGTGCTGAAGTTTGAGCATACAAACCAGAAGGTAGGACAAAAAGCAGTTTGGCCATAGTCCTTCTAAGAATTACATCTTCAAGGTAACAAGGATATTAGGTATTAGTTTCCCCTAACTAGGTAAGTATAGTTCTTCATCAGCCAAAGTGTTAAAGTGGAATTATTGCAGAGCTTTTTGGCCAATGTTGAAGCAGCTTAAAATTGGTCTAACAGATCAGACTTAGACCAGTGCTTACCTGGACCTAACAGAAATAGCATGAGACACTCGCATTCTTTATTCTCTACATGCAGCACTATTAATAAAGAATCATCTTGATAGTTTTACTGTGCATCCTACAGACTGAGTATTAAGCAGAAGAAGCAGCTTTGTAAATAATGGAGCTAGTTAATGTAAATAAAGGAAGACTAGTCTCCCACAGATTTGGGTTTTAAGGTTTAAAGTTTCTGCCATCCAAGAAACTCCAGGTCAAGCTTTTCTATGATTCAGTCAGAACTATTGATTTACTGACGTCTAAAATAGCCACTTGGTAGTCTTTTCTCTACTTGATGAGCTACTAGTATGTACCTCTTGTTACTGATAATGATCAAAGCTTTACAAACAGACTTTTGAGATCTTTCCTGCAAAATTCAGTAAGCTTGGCCAATAGGTTCAGAATATAATACAGGTCATCAGCTTTTGCCCCTTTAACTATTGTTCCTTTATACATTACCTCAATTTCTTCATAGACATGAATAGGATCACTAATTCCTCTGTAGTTAAAGGCAAAGTAGAAGTAGACACATGCACCTGCATCGTAAGTCTGTGTCACCCTGTTGAAGAGAATTGCATTAAAAACAAAGCTTTATCATATTAAGCCAACCACCGTGACATCATAAAATTCGTAAGATTACTTATCTTATTCAAAAGCATAGCATCTTTTTTAAAATATTTTTTATCCTTTTTGCTCATAATTCATGAGTGACTCAATGCTATGACTTTGAAAGTTAAAGGTCTTAAGTCATTACACTTGACTCTTGTACATATAAGCAAGAGTTTAAAGCCTAAACAAATGCTACTAATCCCTTGAATTTCACACTCTTACATGTAATCCACTTGCAGGTTCAAGAGGAAGGTCAAGGCTACTAGTATTTGTAATATCATCACTAGATTATGCTAGCAAGTTTAGTGATCTCTTCCTTAGTTCTCTTACTAAACAAGGATTCAAGAAAAATTATTTAGATTATTGCACAGCTTACCTACAGGTGGAAAAAGGAGCAAACTGAACACCCTTTTCTTTGCATTCTCTTACTATCCTTTCCTTTACATTTCTACAAAGGTCCAAAACCCTGTAACAGGAAACACGTTAAAATATAAAATTTTAGTATGTGATTTTATACAACTCCTAAGAAAAAAAACTTCAGCAATCTTTTTAAAAAGCATCATCTAATACAATGTAAGAGTACTTTCTAAAATCAGTGTTAACTAGCTTAGACTTTGTTCTAAGAATAGTTCTCATCAAGACTCCACTGCTTTTTCTTGCATTTCTCCTGAATAGCAAGTTTACTCTGAAAAAGAGAAGCTAAAAGCTCTTTTTCATAAGGAAGAGGTGTCAAAATTGTTCAAAAAAAATTAGGAGGTCACCTACTTCTGTATATCTTTACTTACTTTCTTGGCAAAACAGCCTCGAAATGTTGGCAAAGTAGTTAACAAATACAGCAGAAAGCTTGAGAACACAAAGGTCTGGCAAACTCTACTAACACCATACCTCTGGTATGCTACAAGCCAAAACTGGAGATTCTTCAACTGTGCACTACTCTGCCAGCTTGAAACGCTATAATTCTAATATGGCAATGAGCTATTAGACCTTGTCATAAGCCATACTTGTTCAGCTTTTTTTTTAAAATCTTCTAGGACAGACCCAGGTGCAACCAAAGTGCTAGAACAACCAAAAGAAGTCACTGTTTTTCAAATTACCACTTCTTCAGTTATACATTCTCCTACAAAGGTCTGCAGTGCTTTAATTCAGATTAAGACATTTTACAAAGATTTAAAACTACTTTACAGATTAACAGAACACAAGAGAAATTTAACCATTTAGCGAATAAGCAAGTCAGCTAAACATTTTATTCAAGTATCTGCTACCTGTCAAGAAAAGTTAATCGGTTTATGGAAAGTTACATGGTTCTTATGAGTCAAAGTAGAAAAAGGTTTTCAAAGCATTTGCTTTGGTGAGGACAATTTTAAATATTTTCTTAAGTTCTTAGGTAAAAATTCATTGTCTTCTGAAATGAGGGAGAGGCCAAACAAATTGATGACTACGCAGTTAGCATGCTTCAAAAACAAAGCTTAAGTAAAATGAAGAGCACTTTAGCTCTAAACTTTATTACTTTAAAATTGTCCTCAAATTTCTTCTACCCACTTAAAATACTTTGCCGATTTTCAAGCAGGGGCTGGAATTTACCATTGCCACTAAATTTATTTAGTGCCATTGCCACTAATTTACCATTGCCATCTTAAGTCATCACACTTTGCACTGAATGCTGTAAAGCTTTGATTCAAATCACCKTAAGATCCTGCTTAAGCGAATTCTGGCTTACCAAACAGACAGCATCCAAAATGATTTTGTATATTAAACTCTGTTGCGGTCAAATATTTCTCAACCACAGCTAACAGGTAAAATAACCTTAGGAAAAAGATCTTAATCCTGGGCAAAAGTTACTTTTTCGGTTTTCACTTCAGTTTACATTACCAGAGAAAGAAAAAACTTATTTAAACATACTTAAATAATTTTTTTCATCTTTACTACAGACTTCTCTGAAATACAATGCTGATCCCACACACGTGGCTGTTCATCACCCACTGCAGTTACAGTCACCAATGTCCTGCTTCCTAAACGGGGCAATTTCAAGTCCTACATTTATTACAGTAAACTACCCTAAGTAGAAATATTACTGAATGCTCAATACATTGTATTTATAAAATGCTGATATGTAATTTACCAGCAACTTTAACACGAACATACAGGTGCAAGACTCAAGGCATGTCAGGGAGCATCCAATACACATAAGRCCTAAATAAAGTGTCCCCATGGGCAAGGATGAGTTAGGAATAATTTGAATGAAATCAAGTTTTAAGAAATTCTAAAGAGTAATCACAGTTTACCTATCCCAAGGAACAGATGTCTCAAATGATTCTCCTATTACATAGTAATCCAGGCCGAGGTCCTAATAAATAGAGTAGGAAAATTATCAGTTACATTCAGCATCAGCATCTGGGATTCCAAGGTATGCTACACAGCTAAACAGTTGAACAACTTTTTAGTTTATAGGAGAAAAACAGAAATTCTAATTTAGCAAAAACACCCATCTGTCCCAGTGACCTAACTTTATTATTATGGAAATAGAGAAGCTCTTAAAAGACAAAGATGACAAACATTTTGATGTCATAGCTACAGCGAGACAACTTGTCAGACTGTCATTATGTCTACACAAATCAAATATTTGTATCACTATAGTATCAAGCCAAGAGCTTTACTTTGCTAATCTGTGTAATACCTRGTAGAAATATTTTTTTGGAATGTAGTCGCTACCTAGATAGAAAAAAGACAAACATCTTCCCATCTTACATATAGCCTGCTGAAATAAAGGGAGATTCAGTGATTTGTCCCCAACAAATCAAGCACTCAGGATGTGCACACTGTTCTGAAAAATAAAAATATCTCAAACAGTAAGACTAAAATTCATAAGAACACCCGCACCAGTTTAGACTAAAAGTCCATTATGTTGGAATTCTGATTTAAACCACAGTCATCAGCAGATTTCCAAAGAAGAGTAAAAAGCCAAGTAAGCACATGAGTATTTCAGGTACTCTCCAAGCCTCTCTAATTCCATTCAGCCTGTGGATTCTCCAATCTAATTTTTCCTATCCTTTATGAGAAGCTATTTTCTTCACAAGACTATAAATTAATGTCTTTATGGTGTTTTGCAGATGAATTCCATGAATAATCACTACTCAGAAATGGAAGAGATACAACCTCTGGAARAAGTTAGAGATATCATCCAAGGCAACCTGCACTCAGATTTCAGAGAAAGCATCTTTCAAAAAACATCTCTGTGTTTTGTTATATTAATTAACAGAAGTTTCAGCAGACAGACAAAAGCTGACCTACCCGAAGATAAGCGATGACAAATGTCAGCATGTATCCTCTCTGTCCATTATCTTCTCCTGCTGCCAAGCCACTAAAATTTACAAGAATTTAGTTAATTTTCCACCAAATTAGTCACCAGTTTACAAAAAGAGTTATAAAATAACTTTGATTATTAAACATATGTGCAAGTTTAGCTGTCTAAGCTGTGTTAAATAGTTGTAAATAGTAGGGTCTCTTCACTAGAAATCAGAAGTTACTTCAGGCCAGACCTTTAACTCTATTCGTCTTTTCATTCCATAACCTGAAGAGAGATAACGTAACAAAAGATTTGATGTGATCTTAAAATAACAACCTTCAAAACTCACAAAAGAGCAGAGAAATATAAGTAGGCAAAGTATACCCTGGATATTAATTTACAGGAACATGGATGACTACATTTCTAAGCACGTTGAATTGGTGTACTTGTATGCTCACAGGTCGTGAGACTCCAAGACTTAAGATCCCCAAAGCGTAGGAGACGTGAATGAATTAGAAAAAGACATAAAAAACATAGCACTAAAGAAAAAGGAAGCCTTGTTTTCACTAGTCTACCAAGGATCATCATGAAAGTATTTGTTTTTAACTATTGGTTTCTAAGAACAAGAAAGTGCTATGCATCTGCCATCAGTCTTCCTAGAAGCTCCCATAAATCCAAGAGAGATGTATGTGTGTGGGAAGTCAGACACCCCGAAAAAGGGGAAAATGGAAGTCTTTTATACCATAAAACCATTAAATTGTTTAGCATTTTAAACCAGGTTAAACTGTTCAACACTTAACTAATAGCCTTAATTAAGCAGCATAGACAGCACCATCTTCTAGTGGATCTAACACAGACAAGTTTCCCCTCCTTATCAATACACCACCATCTTGAAATACCAAAACACAAAAGGATTCATGGTTGAAGTAGTAGAATGAAAGCACAATAAAGCCCGAATTTCAGAAATTATAGCCTTGAAATTGATAAAACAATACTTACATGTATATCTGAATAGCTGAGAGTAATATTAGCAATAACTTAGTACATTCTTGACAAATCACAGTTTTCATAACGGTTTTCATCAATCACACTTAAACAAGGCAGAAGGAAAGAACCTACCTGACCATTATTCAGCCTGCCACTTCAATGAGTGTTTTCTGCTCCTTTGTAAGGACAGAAAACAGTCTGTGGGACTGAAAGTCACTGCACTCTTTTAACTAAATAAGCTTCTTGTATTCATATGCTCACATCAATTCTGCAAAATTTTATATTACTCCTATGATTTTGTCTCTCCTTCTGTAGTCAAAATATAGTCTACTATTGCAAAACAAGCTGCTTCATGCCTGTAAACAATTAAAATGGCTAGTTTCCACTTTAATAACATCAATTCTATATTTAGTAAAATACTTTTCTGCAATACACAGACAGCTGAAGTTTCTCAGTGAAGTTACCTAAGACTTAGGTAAGCCATAAGCTATATGTATCAACAGGAACATTCAGTAGCTAATTGCTTGCTGCCACTTCAAACTAGTAAATTGAGAATATATCCATACAGTAATCACTACAAAAATACGGTAGGCCTATTTTTTCCTGGAAAGTTCATTCCTAGCTTCACATTGAAAATGTTCTTTGAAAAGCATACCCAAACTTGGTGGCAATATCATAGACTTGCTTTTCATGCTGAAGAACCTTCTCTCTGTCACCCTCAAAGAGCAAGGTAGCTACACACAGTATGTTGGGATCAAATCCTTTAAACTGCAAAGAGAAACAAACTTTGCATTATTCATAGTCTATGTGGTAGAATACAAGCAACAAGCTTTTCCTTTGCAAATACATGGTATGTGCCCCGGTCAATAAGTGTTGCTGCAATGAGGAGGAATGATAGGGAAAAAAAACATCTTTCAAAAGTTTATTCCCAAAAGACTTAAGTTTTTCCTTGACAGGACACAGGTCAACTGAAATAACAGAAATTATCTGTCACCCCTTTCCTCCTGTTAAAAAGCAGGATAGACATTATAGCTGTAGTAAAAAACAGGTCTTAAATGTTTTGAGTAATAAGAGACATTTATATTCTATCAACTATTCCTGTATAAAAGCAGGAAGAAGACTATGACCACCATAAATGTGGAGGGAAGGCAAAATTTCTGGGCTATCTCTAAGCCTAATACGTATACCCTGAAAAAGAAGTCCAAGACACATGTTATTTCCCACTTCTATAGTCCAAGAAAAAGCAGAATCAACACAAGCCACTGTCTTTCAAAAGTAGACACTTTGAAGACACTTGGTGTTATCMCATTCATATGAATTCATATTATTCATATGAATATCTATTCATATTTATATGAATGGAATGTTTACCTCCTCCTATCTAACAGTTATCCAAATCCACGATGATGCAATTTTCTACATTTGAATACCCATATTTGGAGGAACTCTCTAGTTAGGTAAGTTGGGGGAAAAATCAATTTAATACAAAAGCCTAGGTCACATCATTTTAGCACCAAATAATTCTAGATTAAAAAGCAATGAATTCCAGAAAGACAAAATACCAATTTACATGGGCAAATCAAGCAAAATATCTTGAGGGTCTCGCAAAATTCTAGTTCACCATAATAACCAAGTAGATCATGCCTTGACAAAATCGGGGAAGATAAAAATATAATACAGTGTTGGCCTCACTCCATCAGTATTAACTGATGATCACTGGTCTGCAAGCTGGATAAACTGGTTCCACTCTTCCCTTGTCACTGACTTACTGTTAGACAAGGCACATTAATCTCTTGTACAGGTACGACCAGTGACAACAGCTCTCATGGAATAACTCCTCAAACACAATCTCATTTCAATTAAACCACCTTTAGAACCTCAAGTTCTTACTAGTATCAGTTACACTCAAACTCCGCTGCATTAGAAGCAGTTTACCAAAAAATCTTGAGTTTTATGAATAGTATGCATAATTCAAACCAGTTTTAAACCCCAAAATTACCTTTGTGATGTAGAATTTTTTCAGTCCATCCAAAAATGATGTAAAAATGGAAGCAACTTGTGGTTTAAGAGCATGACCTTTGGCAAAAAGCAGAAAAAGGCATGTTAAAGGCAAACAGTGCTCTTAAGATTCCTACTTCAATGCGCAAATAAAAAATGCCTCAGTAGTCAAAACTACTACAACCGCTTGGAGCCTTTGATTATCGAAATTCAAAAGAATTCTCTCTACTCATTTAGAAGACGATTTAGGAAAAGGTTTCATTAGTTTTTTGAAGACATATGTACCACTGTGCACAAAGATTTGACACTTTAATTAAGGCTGCCCTAGTTTAGATTTCATAAGTCTATGGCATGGGGAAAATTTTTAAAAGAGCACTTCATTAGTTTTTACACCACAAAACTAAGCAAAAATCAGTGACCTTTTTTTAAAGTTATACCAAAACCACTGAAACAAACAGCCCAAAATGGTGCAAGTTAGGAGTTAAGCAATTTTTTCCATAACAGTTATATCACTTGTGTGAAGTTTTCTACATAAAGCTAGTAATTGCTTCCTTAATGACAAATGGGGAACTAAAATTACCAGGATATATAAATGGTGTCTTGGAGCCTGTTAAATTAACATCTCTGCCTCAGGACTGGGTTTAATTGAGAGGGAAGTCTTTTACTGTTTGTTCCATTGTTTTCAGTCACAAACAACTTCTGAACTCTCATTACTGCTTCACTTTAGCAGCCTGGCATCTGGCCTACCTGCTGTGAGCCCAATTCATAAAAAGTTATGCACCATTTACATGATACTTCCTTCTAAAATACTTCACAAAGTATTTCCTCCTGAATAACACATGAACTTCAGCAACTGACTACTATTCTTTCCTCTTCAGCAAAGAGAGACTCTCTCTTCAGATACAAACCCCAAGGAGTACATCTCCAAGCACGCTTAAGTAAGCACACAGAAAAGCATCAGATAATGAAAGAACATGAGTTTATTAAACCTCAGTCTAAAAGATTACGTAATAATGACTACAAGAAAAATCGATATTGACACACCTGAAACTATGTTTACAACTTGTAATTGGTCAAATTGTGCTTCCCAAATAAAAAGAAAGAAAAAAAAAATGCATCTGCCTTCTGTTGGACATGTCTGAGCAAAATAGTGTAATACAAAAGAGTGAGCTAAGCAAGCAGCAAGGCTTGCTGGGCTCTCAGGTCTTACAAATCATGATTTCCTTGGTTTGAAAAATGAAATTCAGCTTTCTCAACACCATCACATTAATGCCATTTGAAGCTGAGAGTCGTCACTGAGGCTTCTGTCCAAAAGAAGTTTCAGAAATTCTGACTTGCTGAAGTGGTTTTAAAATAGACGTTTTCAAGGTCAGTCACACTTCACATTTTCAACTTCTGSGTACAACCAAACAGCATGGTCTCAGCAAGCCCTTCAAGTTCTGCAAGCTATTAGCTTTTGGGTAGTGGACTTCAGGGTCGCCATGAGAGCATCCTGAGCCAGAACATATCTTCTGGCACATTTCCTAGAGTTTAGAATGACAGCTTTCCCTAAGAATTGCTAAAAAATGATTGTTCTGCATGTTGGACGTTGTCCTATCTAGGTGTTTGAACCAGCTAAAATTTTACAAAATCTTTTCTCTTCAGCAATCTTCTAGTAGCTTCACTGACTTTCAATACTTCAAGCCTMACATCTTAGTTCTATTTGCACACAGTTACAGCATTTACTGCATCTGAGCTTCTTTTGAAAACAGACAGATCACTTTGGACAAGTATGTCATTGCCTCTCTGCCACTCAATCAAACATCACCACATCAAAATATTTTCAAAAAACCTACTACTAAGGAATCTGTGTACCACTTGAGATGCTTTCACGAAATTTAAAAGAATCAACCCACCTACCTTGAAAGTAAGGTGCTGGCATTCTGAGGTTTTTTTCCATATCCAACTTCTCTTAGGAAGAAAATATTTCAAGTACTGTATTTTAAAACTATAATCTCTACTCCTTCATAGCAAAATAGAGGGACTCTGGAATTTCAACCTCACCAGTAGACTAAAAGTCAAGAAACGAAATGTAGCAAAAGCACCCATCTCACGTATTTATATTGCAGAGCATGGCTCTTTACTGACTCAAGTGGCTGATACCGTTTCCCCAGAGACAAAGACAGGCTTCTGTTTCCGAAACTACACATTGTGGCACTATCTGGAGTTTGAACTTCAGGTTCATTGCCCTCTTTGTCTAGATTTGAGAAGAAAAATTACTATCCAAAACAGACTTAAGCTACTAAAAACCCCTTGGAAACAGATGATAGTCCAAGATGATCTATATACTTACCAAACTGAAACTGTGCATTGTCGACAAGGCGAATTGATGCAGGAGCACATCTCTTGGAGGCAAAGTTAGGGGAATAAGAGATAGGAAGAATAGAAAGATTATGTACATAGTTGGTTTTAAAATTCATTACACTCAAATTTTCACTTTAAAATAGCATACAGGAAAGCACACTTTGATACCAGAGACCTCTGGCCATCATCATCATTGAAAGGGGGTGACTACAAGCTTGCTTTCACTTGAATAGCAACATCTACTAGGTACGTCTAGATTTAATGTGCTGAAAATTTTCAGTTTAACCTCAAGCCGACATAGAGTGACACATTGAGTGTTCTTCTAAATTGGCATATGCACTAAAGATACTATGCGTGTTTAGTATATCAAGCTTACGTTGCCGTGTAATCAGAAATACACATATAATAAAAATCCAYCGAAAAAGTCTAATTGTTGAGGGTGACCCTGCCACGCAGCTAAGCACCACACAGTTGCTCACTTACTCCCCTCACCAGTGGGATGAGGAAGAAAACTTGGATGGGCAAATGTGGGAAAGCACATGGGTCGAGATGAAGACAGCCTGGTAAACAAAATGGGAAAAAAACCCCCACAAAAGCACAATGCCAAAAGTAATCAATTACCACCAGCTGACGAATATCCAGCCAGTCTTCAAGCACTGGCAACCTCTAGGAAATTCCCCCATCTAGTTTTATTTATGATCATGACGTTATATGGTATCTGCCTTTGGTCAATTTGGGTCAGTTGTCCCAGCTGTGTTCCCTCCCAGCCTCTTATCTGCTCCCAACATACTTGCTTGGTGGGAAGAGAGGGAGACACAGAAAAAGCCTTGCCACTGTGTCCAGTGTTCAGCAGTAGCTAAAACACTGGTGTGTTAACAGTGTTTCGGTTACAAGTACAAAAGCTAACACCACACATGCCACTATGAAGAAAGTTAACTCCATCCTGGCTAGACCCAGTAGACAAATCCTCTTCCATTAGACTGCAATTAAAATCCATACTTGGGTCTAATCTAGATTCTGCACTGCACAGAAATCTGAAAAACCGTAAGAACAGCTGCCTTCAGTTAGGYAAGCTTCTAGTCATGCATATGCCTACATCATATAATCTCTGGTCATGTCCAGTCATACTGAAATGTATGGTCAGAGGAATATGACAAAGTCTGAATTTTAGGCTAGTCATCATCTAATCACATGGATATGGAAGTACTCCTGCTTCACTTCATTTGACATTTTCACCCCTCACATATCATTAATATGTATTTGGCCACACAAGAGGAAGAAAGAACATAAAGAACTAAGAGCTCGCCAGGCAGGTTGACAGAAGGCTGTATGAGTGGTTTTAAATGAGACCAACCACCCACAGCCTGCAGGTTGATCGTTCTTACATTAAAGTGGACTGATACATAAAAGAAAGAGCTTTTCAGGTAGCAATCACTGTAATTACTACGGAGACTGATGCAAGGGACAACAGAAGAGAAGAATAAGTAGTTCAGGCTCAAGTAAGCAGTGAAACAGCAGCAGCAGCAACAGAAGCTTAGAAATGGAGCAACATTAAGTGGCAAATAGTTCCTCTTTTTTCCCCTCTAACTACGCCCATAGACAAGGAAAAGACACGAGTTCCTTAACTGATTTTAAATGTTCATCAGCCATATGATTGAGCATTCCCAAAAACTCTGCTTAAGTACCTTTAGAAGGAAGGACAAGCACTAGCAGTAGAAGCACGACAGAAAAACTGGCAAGTGCTGCTGACTAGCATATACATGTCATTCACATACCAGTTTGAACATCTGGCTTGGAACATTAAGCCACTAATTTAGACCAATCACTGGAAAAAATGTAAAGCTGTGTTTAGTTTGGCATTAATTAAAACATTTCTGAAATTACTTCCCCAATTCAGGGTACATTCTACCATTCATGTATACAATTTGGTATGTTTTGCAAAGAGCAAAAAAAAGTTAGTCAGTGGAGAAAGAGGCTAGCCAGAGTAAGATTTGTTTGGAAGCACAGCCTTGAGGAAAAACATTACAGAACATACCTATGTACTTCACTACCTGAAACCATCTGACTGCACTATTCTCTCTATTTGAATACTACAGTGTAAGCACAATTCCACCTGGAAATATCCATCTCACCTGAACGTGTCACTGTGCTCCAGGAAGTGATTTCTAAATACAGGCCATATCCTTCCACTGCATTCTTTTTGCTCCTTTACCACTTCAAAGCCATAAATTCAACTGCCTTTTATATGTATGCTGCAACTTAATTCCTTTAAGTATCAGTCCCTTTTACACAGTCCTAATTAATCTGAGGGTAAATTTCTCAGTTGAAGGAGATGCAAAGTTGAACTTTTTTTGGCTGCAATATGAAAATAACTCCCACTGAAACAAGCCATGAAAAGGCTTGTCCACGTTTTGGCTCAGAATACCAAGCAAAGTCCTAAGGTGCTCAAACCTCAACTGCATTATTTCCAAAATCCTCATGGACTATATACTCCATTTCACGGACCATACATGTTTACAAGATTTCTACCTCAAATTCCTTGTTATGAATTGCCAGAAATACTGAAGCATTAACACACCCCTACTGCTAAAATCCATGTCCTTGAGTGAAGTCAACATACAGCTTTTCTTTACCTGCTTTGCCACCTCCCTCAAGCAGGCCACCCCTCGCTCAAAGTTGGGGAAGACCACAGAACCGTACTTCTGGTATTCAGGGATGGGGCGAATCTTTATCGTAACTTCAGTAACCACCCCAAGAGTTCCTTCAGGAGAAAAGAAAAACTGAGCAAAATGCTGCAAGATGAACTTCTTGCAAGTTACACAACTTAACAACTGTTCTCCAGAATCTTGTAAGTTAACATAAATCAGAAACCCCCAGAATTCAGTTTGCAGTAGTAGGTGATTTATTCCCGAATTTTTACATGGTGAATTCTTACAAAATATATTCTAAATCATGATCTTTGTTACCAGACATGTAGGCTAACTCCACAGGTCCATTTAAAGCACTGTTAAAAGCTGCAATTTCACAGTCCTAATTAAGGTCTCAATGTATTATCCTAACACAAGAAATTCATGCCTGCACAAAGCCACCCATCAACACACTGGAAGCCACAGCATTAAAGACGCTCAAATAATCAATATCAAAATCAAATAATGCAGTATGTGAAGTTACTACGTTTATACCTTCAGATCCCATAATGAAGTGATGGATATCAGGTCCTGTTGACATGCGAGGTACTTGACAGTTTTTTTCTACTATTCCTCTAGGAGTTACCATTTTTATATGAATCACCTGTTTAAACAAAGTGCAATGACTATAAATACTATCATTAAGCATAGATTTTTTATAACATTTATTTTCTACAGAACATACTAGGTTTGATATAGTTTGGCTTTATAGATTTTTGATGTTCTATATGCAATCCCAAACCTGAGGACTGTTATCAACAATTATTTTAACACAGCATGGTTTCCCCACATGACAGATTGTTTCCATTCTATGCCAAATCATATCAGCTGTTGGCTACATGCAGGCAACACCAGTTAAAACTGTTTTGCTTCTCAGTGTAGATAGAATTCTATAAATACCAGGATTTTAATCCAGAATATACATAGTACTTCAGAGGAAAAAAGTGAGGGTTAACTTTTGCTCAACTTTTGCTTTGGAACTGCTGCTTGATAAAGCTAATATAATTCAGTCCTTGATTGCTACAGAAATATTTCAATAAGGAGGAAAGACAGAAGTAAGCTTTGTGAAATAGATTATCAATATAAAATCTGCCATAAGACTAACACATATGTAGGGCTAGAAGGTTGTTTTTTTAAAAATGATTTTCAATGTTACTGCTTCCAGCAATGTTATTGCTTATTCAGGCACATGCAATAGAGCCCACACGTGGGGTTTTTTAATCCTCTATTCAATTATTTTATACCAAGGAAGGGTGGAGTTTTGGCTTTTCTTTAGCGATGCCTTTAAATGAAGCAAAATTACTGAATTTCAACTAATGGCTTTAAAACTTTCAAGCAGAGGTACCTAGCTAATTTTCACTATATGCAATTTATGAAGTGTTGATTCTGCAGTAAGTCGATTTTAGGCAGCTTATATAAAACACAGTTTCAAGATATAAAGTTCCTCAGAAGGTAAACACTTCCCTGAAACATTCTTTCTCACTGTGCCATTTCRAAACTCATGAACTGTTCTGAATCAATTTTCAATCCTATTTCCTCCTAATGAAAATTTCAGAAGCTGTTTTAGCCTGAAGTTATGCTTCCGTAATAGAAAAGGCTTCTGTTTCACAACTCCCAGGACAAGCAAAACTATACCATTCAGTAACACTTCAGACAGCAGGGGAATGATGACACTTTAAGTGCTACTTGCTTTAGTTCAGTCAGGTCTACTGAATAAAAACTGTGTCGTTCCTGCCAAGCTCAGACACTGACAGTGAAGTGTCACATCTGTGCACAGCACAAACATGTCTGAACTATGAGCTGATGAAGAAGCCTGAAGTAACACGGATACACTACCTAAAGTGTGCTGCAAGAAAGAAGGAAAAAATTCACATGTGGAAGGGGGTTATTGTACAAACTATGAGAGAAAGCTGGAAGTCTGAAGCAAAAAGGCAGGCAAAGTCTGAGCAGTGATGATTTATCTTCAATATATTCAATATATTTGTTGTAACAGAAAAGGGAGACTTTAAAATCAAAACGTATGCTTAAGAATCAAAAAATTACCTGCGTTAATATAAAGATGAACCATTTTAACGACTAAAACAGATTCAAGAGTAGAATACTGCCCTTCYCAGTCCACTGCTTCCTTTTTCAAGGTTCCTACAGACCATGTGATGGCATTAGATTTCACTATTGTGAACCCACACGGTCAATTAGATCAGCCTACTGATTTAAAAAATACTACTAGCCATGGGGATGTAGGAAGGTGGGGAGCTTGCTTGCTGTCAGAGTTAGACAGTCCAACTAGACATCTTCAGGTACACAACAGGTAGGAGAGAACATGGGACTTCTGGAATCACCCTAAAAGTTTGACAGAATTATTACACTGGATTAATAGAGAGTACAGCATGGTAGAAGGCAGCACCAGAGACAGGACAGGGTAACAATTCCTTAAGCCAGCCAGTGACTACTCAAATGAAAGTTACTTTTAGATCAGTGATAAGGATTATTAGTACTAAAACCAAAAGCAAGCAAACAAGCATTTCAGTCAAGATTTGATGCCAAAACTGTATCCCACAAAGAATGACAATTTACTCTTTCTCTCATTGTAAGTCATTATAAAAGATAAGTACCTGAACAGAGAAATTAGAACAAGTATTAGAACTACTTACCAGATCTTCAATGTTTCCATAGATGTTTTTTTTCATGCCTGATGCTCGTGTTGCTACCCATCCTCCTAGTGAACTGAACTCCATGGAGTCTGGTTCATGGCCTGTACAGAAGCCACTTTCAGCAAGCTAAAGAAAGGAAAAATTACATCCTACAGGGGCTGCATTGGCTTAGTACTCCAAATTCAATATTCTATATTTGTTGGTTTGGGTTTTTTTTAAATAAGTATCCAGATCACATACCCGTTTATTCAAGCACAAGTTTTATCCTGGATATGTACACAAAATTCAAATTGATTCTGCTTCTACCGTGCATATCCTGTCCTACATATCACCCTATAATACTCCTCCCCATATTTGAAAACTAAGAACTCTATTGTTCAAAAGAAGGTGCAAATTCAAATACATCTGCAAAAAGTTGTAACTAAGTAACTGCCAACTTTGTACAAATGCTGCCAATAAATAAGGCACTTAATCTCTTGTTTTTTCTATCCTAATGTGATATGCAGCAAGTCTGCAGAAAATTTGAGCAAACTGCCTGTACTTAATTCTCTCAAGGAGAGATGTGTTTTAATATACAGCCATCTGGTTGGGCTTCCTGTATGCAACATTATCAACTATTTGTGATGCAGATCACGTATTCCTGTACATTAAGTAGTCACTTGTTTCTCATTTTTCTGTATTAACTTGGCTTTGCCATCTGCACAGCACCTGAGGTTGACTGGACGCCCTCAGAATTACAACACCAAAGCTGTCAGACAGCAAGAATTAAAGGCCAAGCAGTCTCACATTAAGTGATAACTGCATTAGTGCATTTGAGATAATCAGTTTGCACTGACCAACTGATGACAATCATGTTGGACAGCTGTGCTTAAGTATACCACATMATGTGGATCATTAACTATGTTCTGTTGTACAAAGTGGTTCTAACTAAAGACTGAAAGTCACTTCTACATCCTGTCTACAGTGATTTATTATAGCTCATGGTTCTCTCCATAYCACAGGAGCTTTATATGGCTTTATATGTTTACTGGTCAATATTAGGGAGGGTGGGTTCATAACCATTGCATATCATTCTTACCAGCTGCATGAAAACATACAAGAATTAAGCTAGAATTCAATGATTTTGATAAGATATGAAGAATACCTCAGAAAAATACGAAAAAATACTAGAAGCTTAACCAGATAAAAATACCTGTTTTTCCAGATCTTGTCCAACAATGCCAGCTTCTACACAAGCTGTTAAGTTTTTTTCATCTATCCAGAGAATCCGATTCTGTTGAAAAGCCAATCAAAACTAAGCATCAGTGTTTATTTCCTTCCCTAATGCAATAGGATCAACGTGCTTGGTCATACAATTTACTACTAATACCACTCCAGTTATTACCACAGTGGAAGCTGAGGCTCCTCACTCCCCCAAACTGCTACACAAGAGGTTTCAATTTATCAAGTCACCACTACAAGAGAGTAACCCACTTATTAGTCAACTTATAGCAGGAATGTTTACAGAAGAGCGAGCTAAAAAGCCAGGAAGAATAAAGTCAAAACTCTTACAGGACTCTCCTCCTCACAAAATATGGGCTAACTAATTATTCAAAGCCAACTACTTCAGCTCCTTCCAGACACCTTCAGTTTCAACATAAACTGCTTAACTGATCTCAGATGCCTACATAAATCAGTTTTTATGCATTATAGACCCTACATATAAGATGAAGATAACCATTAAGTGTCTGTSAAAACAGTAAAGCTTCAGCAATCCTTTTAACTGCTCCGAGACACACCAGGTTTTAACTTTGACAATGCTTCTTTCACCTTAATTTTCTTATTTTCCCTCTTCATTAATGATTACAAGAATTGGCTGGCAGTCATTCAATACACATGAAAGTGTTTATTTTCTGACTCAGTGCATATTTACACATACAGCTGACAAAAAAGCGTGATAGTAAGAACTAACCACATTTCCTTCCCACACTCAAACCTGACAGAAGGCAAAGCCATGGGCTCTAAATCAAGCAGTTCAACGAAGGCCTGAGTCACTACTGTACTCTTTGGATTTCACTCCGCAGAGACACCTGAAGAGCTTCCTTCCATATGTAACTACCACCTCTGCAGAAAAAAATCACTTTGTTGAACAGAAGAACCACTGACTGAGTGGAGAAAATGGAGCCAAAACCCAGGTCTTACCTTCAAGGCTAAAGGAGTTAATAAGCTCAGCAGGTACCTGAAGGCAGTAGAGCCTTACATCAAAGATACAGAGCTGTTTCTGAAGCATCTCATTACCATGTAGCCATAAATCTATCATTTTAAAAGTACAAAGCTCCTTCATAATGGAAAGATGAAAACTAGCAATAAATTTTAGAGAACTTCATTACTAGACTGCCATAAAGCTATGAACTTCAGATTCTCAAGACGTTATCCACACAAAAACCAGTTATTTCTTGAAAGTTTATCCTTCAAGCTGATTTATAGATATTAGGTCACCTTACCAACCTTTGCTTTAAGTAGTTTAAAGTCTGCAAAAACTAGTGAAATTTTCAATAACAACTTCCTCTTAGCCTTTAAGTTATCCTCAGATACAAATTCCAATATAGAAGGAGAGTAGCCTTCTCTGAGTTTGATCACCGAAAGCTGCTATAAGAAGGCTTAAGAGTGATTTTTTTTCGTATTAAATATACACAGGTCATATGAACTAGTACAGGACTAATATCAGAAAAACTTAAACTGAAGGAGTATCAATTTAATCATGCACAGTACAGATTAATATTTCCATCCCTACTTTATGCTGGAAAAGAAAGAAACGTCATTCTCTAGTAATCACTCAAGTAACTGTAGAATAATTAAAAAAAATTAAAATAAAACATTGAGAGAGACATACCATTTGTGATGTATCCAGCGAGACAATCGTTCTTTTTTCTTCTTCAGGACATTCAAGGGCACTAGAGACACTTGTCCCTCCTGAAAATATGGGAATGATATTGTGATCATAAAATTCTCAGGTAGCTTTTCTTCCAATACCATGTCTCTCTCCCTCCTTTCTGGTAAGGAACTGAATAAAGTAAGATCACTAAAGTTAACAGCCTCCAATAAGCCTTTTTTTTCCTGAAAGACTGCAAAAGCCACAGGAAAAGAGAGAGTCGGATGCTAGAGACCCCCAGCAGGCTACAAGAACAGCCAATGGCAAAGTACAGAGACAGTGCCAGCTAATAAAACACTCTGCAAGAGCAGTAAAGCCCATCACCTTTGTTTCCAGTGATGGAAAAGGTGGCATTTTCCTTAAATACCAACCCTTACTGTAATAACTTCACAAGCTGACTGGAGTCAGCTGGAAAACAACCTGAAGATCTTTCTGTATCCCAGTCAGTGAACAAAAAATAGTCGATACTGCTGCTTTCACCTATACCAGTTTACTAGTACTAGTTAAAAGGTTAACAGTCTTGCAGCCCTCCAGATACATCTGGCAAGGGTGAGAGTGTTTAGGGATGATCCAGCTCCACAAGTTTGGTATCATCTTCAAGTGACATGCTCATCTTCTCAAACAGTTAATGCCCTTCTACAAGGGCTGTACTACAGCATAAGCAACTACCAAGTAGAACACACAGATTTATACCACAGAATCGAGTTCTTGACAAAAACCTTCTCACAGCATGAGCTCCTGAAAGCCGACACCCCATGTTCCCTGAGCTCTATGTCAAAACAAGGTAGCCCACAACTCTACTTCAGCAGGCTTAGAGGAAAAAACATCCACAATTAAGGACCTGAAGTCCTTCAGAAGGACACAGACTGTACAGGCCTTTATCTGTACTCTGTACCTGGAAGACTTCCTGAAAACCCCTTGCCACAGGAGTCTCTACCGAAAAATGTCTACAAGGAAATTAGAATAATTTTGCAGTAGTGTTTGATCACAATCCTCCCTGAAACTTTGAGCTTCAACAGTACAACAAAAAAAACTAATTTATACATCTTGGGGGAACAGAGCACAAGTAATGAAGAACACATATTTAAATTGAAGTAGAATACATTTTCACTAATAACCTTGAACAGACATGAGATTTCATAACTTCACTTACCACCAAATGGTATTATGCAGAGATTGTGTTTGCAGGCTAATTCCACAATTTTAACTACATCTTCATGGCAAACTAAAAAAGTCCAAACAGTTAAAAAACAGGATTTGTGCTTATTACTAAATAAGTACTGTTATTTGTTCTTATTGCTAAATATTGCAGTCTGAATAAGCAGCAGCTCCTTTTCTGACACCAGCAAGGAAGACATTTCAAAGTTAGGCACTAAATAAGAGCTGGGCTCAGAAGTATCAGTTACAGAGCAAAGTTTAGACCCCAAATAATTCTACATTTGAAGAACTAACCACACTCTTAGCCTCATGCTCTACTCATGGACTGAGACCTTCTGCAAATTCTCAGGGCAAGATGGGCTACCAAACAGTTAACAATTTATCTTGGAGAAGAAATCAAATTTAAAGCTCTTATTGAAAATAAGCTGTCCAATTTATTTTAAGTGAGAAATAAGTCTCTTCTGAGAGCTGAAGAGCACATCTTTTTCCTCCCGGCTGACACTCAGTTTCTGGAGTGGAGTTGCTGATGAAATCTTGTTTTTCAGAATGTATTCTGTACCTGGTCAAAGAGGGAGGCAGAAATGCTTGTACACAGCCAAGCAAAAGGATGAAAAAAGAGATCAAATACATTGCTGTTTGTACAAACTCACGTATACAAAGAATAAGCAGGACTAAATAAACAGTTTCCAAACTCTAGCTACTTTGCCCTTGTCATACAGAGCTGTTTTAAATGAAGGTAGTCAATCATTTTGTTTCAGCTGCTTTCAGAGCTACACAAAATAGAAGTTGTGGCAAGTACTGTTCAGTCACCAGTGCTGTCAAGTACCTGTCCTCATGTAATGCATTTCACCTTATAGTGCCTCTTTTCATGGCTCCCACACGCGATTTTTTCATCTAAATAAAGGAGGCAAAACTTAGTAGGACTAAGTCCTTGTAAGAAATTTTGGGGTTTTTAATGCAGTGCAGCTATCGAAGTTATAAAAGGTAAGGAAAGAGTTGGAATCACACAGCTGAACAGAAATTGACATTTACTTAGAGCAAATGACCTTTTGGTTCACTACTGAAGAGTGGTACATGAAATAGTTCCTAGTGACCAGAGACACATGACTCAAGTTAAAAAAAAGAGTATTTGTATYCTTCTACTAGACAGAAACAAGCATGTTTTCTGCAATGGCATTAGTTATTACTCTAAAGCAGGCCTAGCCTCTACTCAGATTGCACTGCTCTTTCTTTGAGTCATTGATCTTTTGTAAAGTGTTCTGATAGCAGTTACAGGTGTTTTACCTTTTTTTTCAACTGAAGTACAGGATGTCAAAACTTAAAGTTCTTCAATACAAACATTTCAATACCCTTCTACCATCATGCACACCTTTAGAACCCAAAACTGAGCCTGCCGTTTTTGACAACTGCTCTTGCTGAACATACAAGTTCACATTACACTGTGGTTACTTAAGTGACAAATTCATCTGTCATCAGAAATTTCAGCTATATTTAATAATAAATTTGACTTCTCCAAAAAATGATGGGATTTCACCGACATGACCTGTAGTCCTAAACAATCATGATTACCATTCATGAGAAAATTCCTTCAGTTTCTGTAAAGATGAGTTAAGTCAGTGAACCAAGAGACAGCTTCCCTCTGACTAGAAAGCACAGGAGTCAAATAAACAATGGCCTCCCAGCTCAGAAGGGAGAAGACAATTTAAGCTTACCAGGCCATACAACTATATCAGGAATTCGCTTAAACATTCCTTCCCTGAGTACAAATATCTCATGTAGGCAGTGACCTGAAACACAAACAATAAGTTAACAAGTTCAAACAAGGAAGTATTGAAAGCAGCAGAGTTACATAAATGAAGTCTCTTACCATGAGCTCTGAATACCCTATCTTCTGCATCCTGGGAATATGAGATTTTAGTGGCTCTAAGATCCTGAAGAAATTCTTCATTTACAATGGATGGAGGTACATCATTAACATTTAAGGATGCCTACAACACAAGAAAATAAATTCATTAAAGATACGTTCACTCTTACAGCATTTCTCTACAACAGAAATAACAAAAGCAGGCTAACACTGACTGATACCCAAACACAACTATTCCAGATCAGAAAGAGATCATTTCTCCTTCACATCTTCAACCACTGATCCAGCTTATCCTACTCTACCCAGCTGCACACAAGAAGTTTTATTTCAGTTGCACATTCTTACCTTTCTTCCTCCTGATAAATTTGGAGAAATACACTAGCTTATGAAGGCATACTGAACAAAATACCTCTTATTAAGACCTCCCAAGGTACTAAAATACATACTAAAGCCACTACACACTCTGAATTATTCCACTCACAGTTCTGTTTTCACTAACCCAATTCCGCTTCTCCTGTCATGTACTGAGAGTTAAATCCAAATTGGACCAAAGTCTAATCAAAGCCTAATGCTAGGCAAGACTAAGTTTGACTGATGTAACATAATTGGCATGCTTTAAGCAGGCCTCACCTATAAGAAAGACTTCATAAAATCCATGTTGAGCCACAAACATGCAAGTGTTTCCAGAAAGCTCCATCTAGAAGTCCTATTCAACACCTTGGAAAGGTCTTCTTCTCTTGAAGAAGATACACACGACATTCTGACTTAACAACACACCTTGAATCAAGGTTCTGTAAGTCCAGAGAGAGAACCCCTGCTTAAGATTTTCTATTGGCCCATTCTTCCAGGTCCTTCCCACAGATGTCTTGTCTAGTGCTCTTACAGCTTCTCCAAGTGCAGACCTAACCACTTAATGCTCCTCTCTGAAGCCCACTTTCGATTACTGGGCACATAAAAATGTAGTTCATGAGTGAACTTTTTAAACCCATTTAGAGAACAAGAATTTGTTAGAGGATCCAGTTAAAAAATATTTTGGAGACATTAAGTGTAAGACTTTTGTGTGCTTGGAAGATTCCAAGAAGACCATGCCTTTTTTTCTCCTTAAAAATGGAGCAAATATGGGTAATCTCCCTAAAGGAATACATCTCCTATTAGAAATGGTCTCTAATTAAAGGGTTCTTTAATCAGATAAAAAGCTTGTCTGATGACTAAAATCTAACTCCTTGACTTCAAGTCCTATTTCAAAGGAAAATGTTGGTCAAGAATCTTATTTCCTGTTAAGAAAGTCCCTCAAGTCTAAGAGCAGAACTGAAAGGCTTTTTACCACCATATCTTTTATTTTAAATACACTTTCAAAAATCAGGCATTGCACAAAAAAATAGTTAAAAGAGTGCAATGCTTTCATACTTGAGCCATGAAAACCTTGCTGGCAAATTAACTGACATCAGCCCAAAGAGAAGAACAGGCTGGCATATTTGCTATAAAGCTCTCAGAAAAGACTCCAGGCTGCCTAGTGATGCGAGAGAGAGCTCGTTTACACCCCTGCCATGAAAAAGTATTTTGCACTAATGCTCCACATAGTCAAAGAAACATCTCATAGGCAAAGACATCTCTTTGACAAGCCTTACCTATGCTTTTTGACAGATACAAAAATAGAGTAACAAAATGGAATTCACTTTTCTTTCATCTTCTGAAGTTTGTCTTCTACAAAAAGTATACTCACACATCTAAGTTTTCCTTCCTAGAAGAGTTTTGCCTATCTTTGTCCTACAGAGCCTCCAGAACAGGCAATTTTCTTGCCCACATGTGTCTTAAAATAAAATCTTAGAAGATAGTACCAGTTAACAAGCTAACAGTAAGGAAACTGGAGATTAATAGTCTCCCATCTGCCACAACAGCAGCAGTCTATTCTGAATGGGTTGAGTCTCAAAGTTGTGAGAGCTGAAGAAGATAAGATTTAAACTTCTCAGGAAAGTTTAAAGATCCATTGTGATAGAGTGTCCACCCTACGAAACCTATGTAAGGTTATGCAGAAATTAAGAAYACTTACATGAATAATTCAGAAAGAAATAGCTGTTCATCTCATAATGAGATGTTCATTACTGACAGTTGACATCATTTAGAGGTTCAAATGGATAGACAAATGTTTGATTTAGAATTTTCACATGGAACATATGACATAATGGAAAAATATTTTTAATGATGATTTGACTTCTGGAAGAGGGTATGTGCCATCCTGACTGGCTTTAAGGATAATGCTGTACTTATTGAAATAAGGTGTCAGCTGAGAAAAAGGCTCTTCCCTCCAATATATTCACCTCGTCACCTACAAACACGGAAGTTGAAATTAAATGTTGTTAGGTGAGAGGCACTCCACTACTGAGACACCATAATTTCAGGAGCCAGTCACAGTAAGCACAAAGTCTGGTCTTGGACTGCTGCTCTTACTATTCCGCTATTAATGCACATTCACACAGTGCTGTTTGTAGCCCAAAGAACAGAGCTCCAATAGAAACTTGGGAAACATGAGAAACAAACTAATAGGTACCAAATAAAGATCTTTAAACCACTTGTTTAAGAAAAACTCTTGCTAACTGTGCTTACATTTTATATTTTAAACTTTTGTTTTTTCAAGGATTTCCATAGACAGAACAATTTCATATCACTTCAAGTTGAACACCAAGTGCTTGAAGATCTTTGCCCTCTAGAAGTGAGAGAAACTACTTAAAGCCATAACAATTCCATGTTGATGGTTTTAAGTATCTTGATTTTTATATCTCTTCCACAAGTTTTTTGATTCTTTAGTTTTAGTCTTCAAGAGTAAAACGTTAATACTTATCTACAAAAATATTACGTACAATAACAAACAAAAATATACCTTTATTTGTTCTCAAGGAACTGAAGTATTTTAAGATTTGCGCCCTGAAAAGCTAGACAGGAAGCCTATGCGAACTAGGTCTAAACTGCTATCTGTGTTAAGTCTGGTCTGAAAAAGCAAAAAGCATCAACAGGTCTTGAGCATCACAGAAGCAGGYACATTTACCGTTGTTAATTAAAACAGAAAAGTCACATGCAACAGGAAACCCTCCAATCCTTGTGAGAGAGCCAGGAAGAGATGGGATAGAAAGATACATGAATCAAGAGATCCCTTTCCTACTGCTATTCCTATATCTGAGTTTCTTCATGGTTGGATGATAGTAGAAGGTGAAAACCCAACATAGCCTGACTACCTGAAATATAAACTAGGAGTTATGACAGACGTGAAAATGAGGGACCTGCAGCAGCACTTGAGACTAGCTATGAGAAGCCCAGGTATGTACTGGAGACTCCAAGGAGTCCTATCCTGTACCAAGGTAGTCAGCCTGTTTCAGATCCACAGGACCATCAAAACCAGAGGGGCATCTTTAACATAACAGAAAAGCATTCACCATTGCTGGCAGATATACCAAGGAGCTGGTTTGCAAGACCATACTGTAGAATCAGGATACTATCAAAAAAATCTGTACTTGCTAGTCAATTCAACTTTGCTCTGTACTTTCCCCACAAGTGAAAAGGGAACAACAGTTCTCAAGACCTCTGCTCACAGCAAGTTAAAGCAGATGCCAGTTAAGACCAACTCTGGTCAAAAAAACACATCAAGATGAATTTTTCAAAATATATTAGCAGATGGAGATCCTGTAAGTCACGGCAGATAAAAGAATGCCTTGATGAATAGAAGACTGAAGAATCATCTTGAGCTCACTTGAGAGATAGGTACAACTGTTACCCAAAGCAGGGTTGCTACACAGTACAAGCACAGCCTGCTTCCAATACTGCTTTAGCAGCTATCTAGTCACGAACCTGAAGCTTCAAAGGAATTCTAATAAGGGAGTCAGGTCTCTGACTCCAACATAAGTTACTCTTTCTAAAAAGCAACGTATATATGACTTACAAAACCCAGAACACTCCCAATGTGTTATTTTTCTGAAAATATTCAGTTCAATCTTGAGTATTTTGGGAGTCAGTTTTCAGCACTCAGACATATAAATAAAAACTACTGTCAAATAAGAACTTCGACATCTTTCAATACACTGAAAACACACCACAATTTAACTTTGCTGTATCTTCTGTCTTTGTCACCATGAAGAACGTTGATGTTGTATAAACAATTCCCTCTAGGCTAACAGTTCCTACACCCTTGAAATGCAAGCTACAGACAGGACAAAAAACTCCCTGTGTTGGAAACTTTCATTCCAATAAATGTACTACCAGTTATCCTGAAACCACAAGTCATGCTAAGACACAGAAGGTTTCGCATAGGAGTTCTACATCAAGTATTTTTTTTTTTTTTCAAAAACTTGGAAGTATTAATACACTATATTGAAATCAATTATGTACAACAGCTGAATCATCTTTAGCAGTGTGGTCTTGATTATCATCAAGACTAATATTCAAAGGAACTGGTTCAGCTATTTACTTACTCTAGAGGTAGTTTTGTGCTCCAGACTTGCTCCAAACGTTTTTTCTATCCATTCCTTAAAAGTTGGTAATACCATACCACCTAATCTGTACCTGAAAAGTCAACATTACATAGGGTCATTTTAAATTAAAAGAATGTATGTCAGATACACTTCTTTCAATTCAAATATGTATGCACAAACAGAAGTTTTAAATCAAACCCTTTACCTACAAGCCTGCAAAGCTTCTGCACATTTACTTCTCATGCAACTGCATATTTCATTGTATTTAACTGTTATGTACTTCACACAGAATCAAATTGGTTGTCAGCATCTTAGGTATCACTTTTCTTTGGGAACTGTGGCGTAAGGCTGTACAGATATCCCACCCCACCACTCTTAGGAAAGGTCTCTCCCTTTCAGTAGTGTAGAAAACAGCATCACAGTTTACATGCCAATTACAGATAGAGGACACACTGTAATGTAAACAACAGTCTCAGATGCACAAACCCATTTCTGTACACCTTATGCTTTCAAGAAAAAACCACCCAGTATTAGAGATTCCCCCTTCATCTCTAACAAGCGTCAGAATCCATCAAGCACCGTAAAATTATTTCCAGCACAGACTCTTTGGCAAGAACCTAGCCATGTGACAAACGCAGACTTATAGACAAGGGACAGAGGAGCTGGTTTTGACCATGTGAAAACACATAAGGCTGGGGACACACTGAAAACATCTAGAAACTACTGCTAACAGTTGTACACATATACACACTTTCAGCATGTTTATGTGTATTCTCAGAAGAGATGAGAAACAAGATCTTCCTTTGGTATTAAGAGCTTTCAGCAGCTGAGAATCCTTAGCATAGTTTTCACCTGGGTCATTGCATTAGGCCTAATTGGGTCTTCCCTCTAAGATCATTCACTTACTGTAAATCCAATTATGACCTTGTCCTTCACAGCTGGTGCAACCAACTCTACAACTGAGTCACCTATTACATAGAAAGACTGATTTCTTTTGTTTCCTCATCTCAACTACCTCCCCCAGCTCTTCTATTGACAAACCCCCGACCCTACTCCTAGAGATAGAAGGCTACAACCTTATGTCAASTCAAGCTAGACTCTTCAGCATGGAAGACAGGATTCAGGCATTCCTCCTGTGACAGCTGTTACTGTTTCATCATACCCATACTAAAGTTATGTGAATTCTATGAAAAGGAAAATGCAACAAGCAATGAAAAATTAATGCATTTGCATCAAGAGTTTGCAATGAAGATGAGACCCAGGTCAGCTGGCTGTGTGTTCTTCTTCAGACGTACTTTTTGGTATTGCCAAACTATCACTATAGCTGGTTTGTGAGGGTAACCTTAATCACTTATTCAAAGGGCAAACTAAAGCTATCAGAAACCACAARACTTTTAAGTCAAGACACAGAGAGAAGTCACAGCAGAGGAGGAGTTAGTGAGTTTACTGTACAGAGGGCAATGCATGACTGTTCAGGAAGCAAGCTTTGTATGTGTACACTGATGGTGCAAGAAGCCCCCCAAAAGCTGCCCACCACACACACACTCTGACAAACAGGTGTAGTTGCTCAGACTAGCAAGTATTACCTATCCCCAGGGAGATGGCAGAGTCTATAATAAAAAGATCACTTGACACATGGTCAGTAGGGAAAGTCAACATGACTTTCAGAAAGGGGAATCCTGTTCCACTAATCCCTGGAATCTATCAGGGTGTAAAAACAGAAAGTTAATAAAGGGGATACAACGAACATGAAATCCCACACTCCTTTATACTTCCACAGGTGTTCACCCCAAAAACTATATAAGAAAATACATTGCTACAGTACTGAGAGAAAATGTTCTTTTATGGGCTGAAGAATAAGCTAAGGTTAAGAAGCAAAGGACCAGATTTAATTGATCACACCAACAGGAACTCAGGACCTCAAAAAAAACCCTAAGTGGACAAAAGAAGATGTAAGTTAAGATAATCGCAAAAGCCAAAAAAAAAAAAAGACATTACTTGCGTATGTTGCAGAATCACACTGGTAGTCAGTATCATGGCATCTTCACTGACCACATACAACAGCAGCCACCAATGCTATGCATCAACTGGGTAGGTGTAAGAAAGAAGACAGTTCATCTCTTTTTACTGCTCTATAGAACACTGGTGTATCCACACCTTGAGTGCTGTAGAGTTTTTGTCCCTATCTCCACAAAGATCTAGTGGGGCTAGAGAGGGTGCAGAGAACAACTGTAAAGACCAAGCGGCCTTACAAGCAGAGACTGAAGGGCCCAGGACTTTGCAAGCATGGAGAGAAAGTGCAAGAGAGGATATGACCGAGTCTTATAAATCACTAACGCAGTAGAGAGGCTGCAGTACTATCACTCACCTACTCCTGCAACACAGTAAGGGATACTTGTCACAAAACATAAGTACTTTACACAACCACAGCCTGGAACTTGCTGCCATGGGATGCTGTGTAGGCAGGCAGTATGAGCAGACTTGAGGTTATTAAACAAATTTATGGACAACAGACCTATAAGTGGGTACTGAAAGGATGAGGCATCAACGCCACTTTTGCAGATGCCTATTTTCTTATTTACACTTCAAATACTCTCCTTCTGCCACTGTGACAAACTATTCCATAGAAACTATACTACTGTGGCCAAACAAGGTATTTCTAATATCTCTCAGTTAGAGAAAGAGAATGTAGATGTGGGAAAAAACCACCATTCTCCTCCCCTTCTACAACAGCGACTGGTACTTATAAGTCACACAGCAGTTGAGCAGCCTTGATGCTGCCTCCTGAAAAAAAATGAAGTCCTGCCCTTTATCTTTCTTCTTCTATAGTATGCTTTGATTTTTAGGGAGATGTGCAGCATCTCCCTAAATATTATACAGTGAACTGACTTATACAAGGCGTTGCATTTTAATTTGGGCCTGAGAAATCAAGAAACTAACAACTGAAGTGTTCAACATCCCAGTTAGATTTTTGCAACCTTGACTCAAGCTAATTCATGCTAGTTTACACAGACTCAAAGACCAGGAAGGAATTTTTATGAAGGACAGAATTTTATTTCTCTTCTCCATACTTTTTAGCTCTTATGGAAGGTGTATTTTTGAACCAGGGAAGAGACTGCAACATTACTTTCCACTCAGGAAGAAAAAAAACCCAGTAAGATGGCAAGTGACAGGTTTAAATTCCACTGGAACAAAATTAAGAGATCCCCAAGTAGACTTAATGTAATTTCTCAAAAAATATATTTCTTAGAAAAACAAGCTTGCTGTACAAAGGGTTAGTGGGTAATAAATCAGAAGTGGTGTGCCACTACAGAACACACAACTGAAGAGCAGCTTTTAAGTTCAGAGGATGAAGCAGTTCCATGCACAGTGGTTAAGAAACCCAAAACAAACTAGACGTTTAATAAAGCAACTAGTTGATGCTCAAGAGATTCTCAAAACTGCACTGACCTGCTGCATGTCATCTAAAGCTTTACAACACGGTGCAGATTCTCAGTCAGATTTCATTAACACAGAGTATGTCAATTTACAGAGAAGACTCACATTAATTTGTCTTTTTAACACTTTTAATAAACATTTCAATAAGCCACAGTCTATTTTACTGTCAGACTACTGTCTATAGACTTCAATAAACCTSTTAAATGCAGAACTAATAACGGATTCTATGAGATGAAACAACTTCTTTGCCTTCTTTGAATTAACTGTACTGTGCAGCTTTTAAACTGTTTTCACAGGAACTACTAAGATACTTCGTTTACATAAATTTTCAACTTACCTTTTTCCTGTGAATTCTACTTGACCCTTCTTATTGAAGATGAATTTGGAATCATTATATCCCCATCCATTCCACTTCAAAAGTTCTTGCCTTAAAGGGAGAAAAATATGTAAGTGACAATGTTAGCATATTGCAGATCCAAAATGATTTGCCATTACATGGTTTTGGAAAAGAAGTCTTACTAGACAGCAATTCAAGAAATCAAGTATGTATCAAAAGTGCATAGCTTAGAGCTAAAAGAAATTCTAAACCCACAACCATTACTCCTTCAGACAGCGTCTTATGACTTGAAAGAACAAATGCTCCATAAAAGCAACCACCATCTTAAGTCCCTGCACAGAATCATAGAATCATTACAGTTGGAAACGACCTCCAAGATCATTATGTCCAACCACTGACCAACCACCACCACACCAACTAAACTGATGCCTTATCTGCGACTACCTAAAAGAGAGAGGCTTGACAAAGATCAAAAGGTTAAAAGCGGTGGTGTTTATTTGAAGGCCTTCAGGTACATCCGAGCTCACTCAGGGGGCTTACACCCTAAGGTGGACCCCTAAGATCAGCTCCCCAAGATGGACCACCTAAKATGGACAACTGGTCACAAGTTCTCCATACTTTTATAAGTTTGGTCTATTAGCATACTGTGGCCAGCTCTTCCAATCAGAGCTCTAGGTAATGAGGCAATTCACCCCAAGTTTGCTCCCCCTTCACCAACGGCTGTTTACAGATCTTGGGCCTGAGGCAGTAAGGTGTCCTTAAGGTCCAGGCCTGAAGATGGATTGTTTTGTCTAAAGGCAGTAGCTAACACTTTATATGGGCTTTAGAGTTACACACTAAGAATTGCAGGGTTACAAATACATGAGAAATATAAAAGCTAAAATCCT
This sequence comes from Amblyornis subalaris, assembly GCA_018881555.1. Classification (NCBI taxonomy): domain Eukaryota; kingdom Metazoa; phylum Chordata; class Aves; order Passeriformes; family Ptilonorhynchidae; genus Amblyornis; species Amblyornis subalaris. The sequence goes on along the minus strand of JACAXG010000012.1, from coordinate 4,401,992 downwards.
AAGGCATCAAAACCATGGCACTAAGTGCCGCATCCAGTCATTTCCTGAACACTTTCAGGGATGGCGATTCCACCACCTCCTTGGGCAGCCCGTTCCAATGTCTGACAGTCCTCCCAGTGAAGAAATTTTCCCTGATGTCCAACCTGAACCTCCCCACATGCAGCTTGAGGCCATTTCCTCTCATCCTGTCACTCATTACCTGGGAGAAGAGGCCGACTCCCACCTGGCTACACCCTTCTTTCAGGGAGTTGTAGAGAGCGATAAGGTCTCACCTGAGCCCCGTTTTCTCCAGGCTATACAACCCCAACCCCGTCAGCTGCTCCTTATCAGACTTGTGCTCCAGACCCTTCCCCAGCTCCACTGCCCTTCTCTGGACTCGCTCCAACACCTCGATATCTTTCTTAGAGTGAGGGGCCCAGAACTGAACACAGGATTTGAGGTGCAGCCTTCACCAGTGCCGAGTACAGGGGGACAATCACTGCCCTGGTCCTGCTGGCCACACTATTGCTGGTACAGGCCAGAATGCCACCGGCCTTCTTGGCCACCTGGGCACACAGAGGCTCATGTCCAGCTGATGATTGACCAGCATCCCCAGGTCCTTTTCCACCGGGCCACTTTCCAGCCATTCTGCCCCCAGCCTGCTGCAATGCATGGGATTATTGTGACTGAACTCTTTTTGTTTGTTTGTTTTTCAACTGTAGAGAGAAAGGAGTAAATTACTGGTGATATGGTTATATTCCCCAAATGGCGAGAGTAATGTTTGAAAGATGATTAGTTTTTAGTCTATACATAAACACTAACATACAAATAGGCAACATCTAAATATTTTCAGAATCAAAAAGGCACTTGGTATTTAAATTTATTTTCTTGACACAGAATTATGATTTTAGTTCCTTGTCACCACTACTGCAATCCCACTGCATTCTTAACATTCAACTGATGAGGCACTTTGAGACACATTTGGACTGAAAATGTATTTTGGAAAGTCAAAAATAACAAAACCCCAAGAACTGCAGGAATAATGTATCAAATACAACCTGAATGTGAGACCATAAAAAAAAAAAAATAAAAACTGTACTCTCAACTGCCAAAATACAAGCAGACAACTGAAAAATCTTAAGCACAACCATATCAGAGGATCTCTTACCTATGATAAAGTCATCAGAACTGTAACAGTGTAAACATATTTAAGACTTAAGAAATACACTAACAGCAATTACACATTAATCTAGGTTTGCTTTAAAAGCTTGCCATTTATTTACATTACTAACCTAAAACTTGAATTTTAGTTAAAAAAAATGCATCTCAAAGAAGTCTGTCAATAGATCATTCACCTCCCTCCCCTATATACAGCGAATGTAGCTCTTGCTCTTTGGCTGTATAAGACTAAGATGATCAAAAAGACCTCGTGATTCAGAGAAAGCACTGCCTCAATCACTTTCAGCTCCAGCATTACATTCAAGATAACTGTGACGATTGATTACCAAAGGTCTTCACTGTAAGGATAATATTAACACAGGCTGCTGACATACTATCAGTGTTGTAATTCAGTAGACTTGGCTTAAACAAAATCCATTTTCTTCAAACTGCCTGTATGCAAGGTTTTAATTAATCAAATCGAAAAAAGCCGTGGTCATGTATTTCATTACATCTGTTTGAATCAGACACTTCAATCAGCCTTTGACAAATCTAGCACTTAAAGCAAACTTTATCAGCTACCAAGTACTGAAATGGCTGTATACCGTTTTGCGAAATAGCCAATCTATGTTGTTCTTCCATACTGAGGAACTGATTCTAAAACATCAGCCAAAATTAAACTGAGCAGAGAACTGTCCAGATACAGATGCCCCTCTGGCTGCCTCCTCTCTCAACAGACTTGATCTTTACACATGTAGAGTTCACTCAGGAAAGGGCAAGGATCCACTCATGTCCATAGCATGGGAATGCCTTGTGCTATTGAGCTGACATGACAGATAAACCAAAAGGGTTTACAGCATGTTATGCAGACTTGCCCATTTTTACCCTTATTTCTATATAATGCATATTTATAAATACTGCATACATTTATATGAAGTTCCACCAAGATAATAAGTCATAGACAGTGGAGCTGTTCCCAGCTGAGAACAAGCTGACACCGAATTGCCTAACTCAAGTGATTTTTTTTTTTTTAACTAAATGTTCCATTCAAATYTCCATCACTGCAGTCCTCCTCAAGGCAAGACTTCTCCCCCTGCTGACTAAATGCAGTATTTCTATATACCTGGTCTCTGTAGTCTGTTGTATCCCGTAAAATCAGAACAGACTCGATATTAATAAGCAAAATTGAGGAAGGCTCAAACAGATTCCCCTCTAAGTTAGAGAGGGAAGTCCTCCTGCAAGGCAGTGCCAAAATAAATATGCCAAGTATGATGCATGAAACAGGCTAGAGAAACTAGCTGCAAAGCTGGAGACAATCAGACCAAGACACAAACAGCCAGGCCCTAGAGAAACTGGTGACATGAGAGAAACTGATAATGCCCATGTTTGAAACCACCATTAGTCCTGATGTTGGTACAGACAGATACTGCCTACAAGATCATGGGGAGGTACTATTAATTAAGGGACCAAAGACAGCCCCAGACACAAGGTCTTTCTGCTATGCTGACCACATTCCCATTTGCTTGCCTTTTCTAAAGGCCTAATTTCCTAGGTTGGTGTTAAACTACCTGGCAGTTTCATCAGGCTCTAAAATACACAACCGAGTTTAAGAGTTTTAACTCGTAAGAGTTTATTTTCTGGATGAACTATTTCTGCATAAAATTAAGTATGTGAAGCTTTACTCTGTCAGAAAATACAGCTCTTGCCATTGGTGTGATAATAATTAAATTAAAATCTAAAATAACAGTTTGCATGTTTATAGAAGAATAGCTGACTCTGAAACATCTTGGCTACCTCATAACACAACATCAGGAGACTTCACACCATCACACATAATGGGTAGTATTATATCTTGTGGGAGGTAAACACCAGAACAAAAGACTTAAGCACTTAATTTTTATATTCAAAACTACACTGAGCAAGTCTGAGGTTTCCATCTGGAGACAGGAAGGGCTGGTTTTGGAATGAGTCATCTTACATTTATTCTTTCTTTTGTCCCACCATACCAGAGCACTGCCAGTTTAAGAACTGTGGTTTGATTTATGTACTGCAGTTTCTAGCACTTCATGCCTACTTGCTAAGAACAAGTCCGAGGAAATACTGCATATGGCTCCCTAAAAAAACGAAGTCCAAAAAGGCCAGATTTTAAAAGAAAGGCTGATTAGTCGGCACTGATTTGCAAATGACACAGTCTGCAGGAAGACCAAGCTGTTCAGATCTTCTTGCATACCATTTGAAAGATACGCTCTTCATAAGCAAGAGCAGGTGAACCTCAAGACTCAAGAGAATTACCTTCAGCAGAGAGTAAAGCAGGAGACATCCAGAGGAGATCTGCAAGCCTCCATGACTACTGAGGCAATATCAATGTCATACTCATACAATTCAAGACTGAACTTTTTGGAAGAGTGTTACACATTAGTTGATACATTACTCAGAAGAGGTGTAGGCAGCTCTGCCAGACGAGGCCAGGGCAGTGTGCTGCTGTTCCCTAGGTCTGTCTCACTACCTCAGCTCCCTCAAGTCAGGGAAATACCCTGTAACATACACCTGCTCTGCATTTCCTCRTCTTTTCAGCTCACATTTAGAAATTAAAACTGTAATTTGACAGTATAATAAGAAACAGAAGGCAAGCAAGGAAAAAAAGTCTTTTTAAGTGTTGTAGCAGCATTCCTCCCTTGGCATTTTCATATTGCCCTTGTACACCATTATTTTTACAGTCACCATTCCTTAGAAAACACTTTTCAGACCCCAGCTCCAGCACAGCACTCCCACTGCCCTCTAATGCCCTGGTGCAGCAATTAGAGCTGCCTGCCAGATTAGTATGATGCACCACCTTTACCTTGGCTCTCAAGAATGATCCAAGCTGCAACTGAGATATCAATGTAGCCTTCTCCATTTCCCAAATTTTTCATTCCCAGTATCTCAGTGGTAAACTCATATTCCAAGTGAATATAAAGGGCTAAAAAATTTGCTGACCATCTGCAGACTTAAGCACACATTAAAAGCTTCCTTCCTGTGCAAGTACCCAATGTATCCAATGCTGCCTCTGAAACCAAAGGACTTCAACTCCTGTTGATCCGCAACTAATATGTACCATCATTATACCTAAACTTTTACAAATTATGTATCTGCTAACACATCAATATCTTGTACCATCTGAAACAAAATTATCCTTGCAGTAAGCTTCTAGAATTTGAGAGTTAAATGTTAAAATAATTAAAGAAAAATAACCTGKATACCCTGAACACATCAAAATATGTTAGGAAGTTTCATGACGCAGCCTGAAAAACAAAAGGTGCTCAGTTTGACTTAGTCGAGTGACATGTTCATGCTACATGTGTTGTATGTGTAGCAAGATATAATTTACACATCCTTCTGTTTTTCTTCCCAGACTCCTTTCCAAGAATATATATAGCCAAGACTCTCATCAACATTTGATATTATTCTCACTTTAAACTAAATGTTACTCAGAGTTGTACCCAAACTGTCTTAAAGACAAAACCTTTCCTATTTAGTACATTGGCTTCAACAAAATATCAAGCTCATTCACTCTCTCATTTTTGACAGAAATGTGAAATATTTTAGCCAGAAATAGTAGAAAACCAGTTCTTTCTTGCCGTCTAACTTAAAAGACAGAAATGTACTACTGAAATGCATGAAGTAGTATAAATCAAAACTTGCTTGAGGTTTTTAATGTGTATATATTTATATATACACATATGAAATTATATTGCCTGAAGTAGAAAATCTGAAAGAAAACAAGTTACCATGGAAACAATGACAATAGATTAACACAGTGTGACTAGTTTAAGTGAATTTAAATATTCCACTTGCATTACAATGCCCAACACTGAAATACTATTTTGACTCAATGCAACCAGGATTTTTACAGTCAGGGGGCAGGAGGGTGGCCCCTGGGCCCACCAGCTGAACTAGAGCTCCCGAAGCATCCAGTCACTCAGCTGGGCAGGGAGAGGCCTTCAGACCTACACTGTTTCAACAAAAGTGTACATGCCAGCACCGCTCCAATCTCAGGTTTTAGTGACCAGCACAGTGACTGGAAGCTCTCCCATAGGAAGCTGAAGGACAAGCACAGGGTGTTGTACAGATATCCAACGCYTCTTTGGAGAAGCAAGAAAAAAGGGCAGTTGAACCCCACTGGATAAATGTGACTCAGGTGGAGCAAAGCAAAGATGYTCACATCAGTCTCCTCACAACAACCACTGACTCTTTCAATTCAACCACCAGTGGACGCTCAGCATTAAAATCATACACACATAAAATACTCACAGGCACTTCTGTTGCACAATCCAAGAACCAGCAGATTCTTGGAAATTAAAGTGGCAGTTTTAAGGGCTACCATGTGGCCTTAAGCACCAGTATTTGCCTGATGTAACAGAGTCTTGCAAGTTGTAGAAATCTTGCAAAACTCAGTGTATGGGTGCAGTAATACTGAGGCAGTATTATGGTGGTAAGGTGTTACAAGAAGACATTACCCAAAGAGCAACTCCTCAGAGCCCACTTCAGCTGGACTTTGGGTTACCAACCCAGCCCACCCGCTGGAAATTCAGAACCCTTTCCACAGGTGATACCAGAAGATCTCTCTCCCTCTCCTGTAGAGCAGTCTCTCTGCTCAGATTATACAGATTATACACTTCTCAACCAAGTAAGCAACACTACAAAGTGTTTCTGAAGCCAGTAGTAAATTAGTATCAGGTGCCTGGAATAAAGAAAGAACACATAGCCCAAGGAATTGCTACAAGAACTGTTTTGTGAAAGGATCATTTCTCTGGAGAAGAATGCCATGCTGCAGGCAGAGACTATCGGCTGTGTTTGTCATTCTTATACTTTTTCCCTCTCGGAGGATCTTCCCCGAAGCAAACCTAATATAATCGTTCTCAAGTCTGAAGTCAAATAACATCTGTTTTATAACCTTAGACACATTCAGGTTCTGTAGCCCACACTTTCAGCTAAGCCCCTGCAGCTCCACAGACACCGATTCAGTTGCTATTCTGTTTGCTGAATATCTGATGATGACAACACAAACCCGGGTTCATATTTACAGTTTAAATCTACAAAAGCAGCGAATGCAGACAAGATTTTAGGCATAAGATGTCAAGGGTTTAGATACTCAAAAGCAATGTGCTTTTCTGATAAAACCAGTGTTCACTTTCCTTACAGGCATTCTTAGCCTTGACTATTTCATTACTCTTCATTTCACCACATTGTAATAAACAAAGCCTCAAGGAATGAGGAAGTCAGTGTTTCTCTAGTGTTCTTCCATAGAAAATAAAAGTCAATTAGGGTGAATTAAAGATCGAGGAAAGCCAAGACATTATAAACATTCTTCTCAGTATACACTTGGCCAAATGATGATTCTTATGCAACAGAATATTTTACTAGAAGCTCTCTCTATTCCACTTACTACTTCAGCTGACACCAGTTTCACTTTTACCTTTGAAGAGACTGCTCTGCTACAAAATGCACACACATGGCTACTTCCAGGCAGTAAATGAAACACCACAGAGATCAGTCCTTTGGTAAGTATTTTCTGAAAACTTGCAAAACCAGGAAATCTGCTTTGCCATCTTAAAAGAAATAACTTAATGAAGGAATCAACTGTCTGCCATTTATCTGTGCAAGCAAAGTAAGTTCAGTTCCTAAACAACAGTTTTACCCATGCCATAGAGAATTTTTTAGCATGCTCTGTAGCAAATACATGAGATAACCGCTCAAGAAAACTTTCTGGCCTACATCATCAGCCCTGAAGACTTGCACAACACAGCCCAGTTTTGGATGTAACAACACTACAGAGGTATTATGCTTGTCCATCACATTTAACCTGCAATTGATTTTTAATACTCCATATTATTTATTTTCTACAAAGAGGTACAGTAACACTTCAGGAAAATCTAGTTGACTGCAATCTGTTACACTACCCATCTCCTGACTCTACTTCAGCTCAAAGTAGCTTCTAGTCCAAGTAATTACTTCAGTCTATTGCATTAGCAGATTATTCTAATTCTATTCAGTTTAAATAAACACATCAAGTTTAAATAAACAGCTATATATACAAATTCGTTTTCTTGCATGTAACAGTTCAGATCTCAGTAGATACCAAGCAGTTGATCTACAAAATTCTTTCAGTTTTTGCCGTAAACAGCTACTTGCTTTCACATAATAATCCATATTGAACTTCACACATTAAACATACTTTACACTTTTATCTAGGTTTTTTTCCTAATAAAATTTAGCTCATGAATATATCCAGTTTGGCTTACTTGGTATCAAATTATCTAACAATAAATATTGTATTACCTTAATTCTTACAGATTTCCTACATTCCATCTGCCTGACATGCAACTACTTGGACCTACATGTTAGACAGGAACTGCTGTTGCATATGAAGTCACATTTACTGGCAGATTACGACATTTTTTCATCATGTTAATGTTTCCATATGAGAATCTTTATCTGTTCCTCTACTTCAAGTATTAACTTTGACTAACAATTGCTTTGATGCAATCACAGAACCTCCTGTGAACTGCCACACCTTCCTCAGTGCAGCAGGCTCTTACTCTCCTGATTTCTTAAGACTCTGGTGTGGTGGCACCAGCCCTTTCCTTCTTTATCCTAGGTTTTCACCACCTTAAGCTCAGAAGTCTGCTATACCAGGATACAGTTTAGCACCAAGTGTTGCTTAAATACTATTGTCTAAGGGATGAAGCCTTTATTATAAAGATTGCTGTGAGTATTGGGGGTAAGAGACGACATCTCTTTGAAGACACTTGTTATATTCAAGTAGTACCAATTCTTTAGAAGTTAATTCATGTTGCTGCATAATAAAGTCATAATCTTTAGCAGCAACTACAGCAAGAATTGCAAGAGTCTATCTGAAGGTACGGCAACATTAGCCTGCACAACCTGGCTGTGAACTCCGCAGTCAGCTGGCCACACACTCATCCCTTAGTTTACCCTGTGGAACAGTATGCTCAGAATAATTAAAAGATATTCACAAGCCTCTCTTCATCCCCCAGGAAAGCAGCTTCTCCACAGAGAGGCAGGATACTCAGGAGATCCTGGCATGCTTTCTTTTGCTCCRGGACAGAATAAATTTTAAGCCTACAAGCTACTGAGTCAACATTTAGTTAAACTGAATCAATTATCCATTTAACAAAGACCAATTTATTTAAAGTTTGATTTGAATAAGTWATAATACAAGCTATTTTGATGAGATCAACATCAGTGCATGCTCCACCTCTGAGGTACCCTTACTTTCTAGCACACCTAGCAATTACTCTGGTACAAATCTGTTCTAGAGAGTGGTAGCACCTGACTGCTTCCAAAGCAGTACAAGTTCAACACTTCATGTACATACAGTTATTTTTAAGATTAAGTAAGTTTTTAACTCGAGTCTCACCAGCAAAGTGAGCTTGCTAATAACCAGTCAACRAAAGTCAACACCATAACATAAAAGGACAGGAAAAGTAATTTCAAGGAAGAGTTATTTTCCAGCTCAATTGTTTCACCAAGTTTTTCACCATGCCCATCATCCTGTTAAGGCTTCAACACACATTGTGTAACTATGATCCCCATCTTTCACTGCAACACTCAACTAAAATATTACAGTCAAGCCAGGAATGCTACTAAGAAATAACATCTCTCTACTTTTATAGTACCTAAGATTTCCCTCAAGAGGATACTCAGATGAGTATATARTCGCTTGTCTTTTGACTAATTTTCCCACCTCGAGAACCATAACTTGAAAAAGTAGAAAGTGTATTACAATCTTTAAACACAACAATCTGCAAATGCATTGTTTAGYCTTCAGGGGCATTTTTATTTGGAAACAAGAACAATTGGACGAGACCCACARGCTTCCAGTCAATACCACATACTCTCCATCCTCCCCTTGCTGGTGAAAAATAACGTCTGGATAAGATTCTTAACGGTTTGGTCTTTGAACTATCAACAAGAAAGCCATGTTTCTAGAGGTCACTGTCTACTGACTGTTAGAAAAGYAGCCAGAAAAAAATTTCTGTGATCCCAGACCTAAAGTACTACACAGGGTTTTTTTAATGAAAGAAAGCTGTCTACTTTGCAGAAGAAATGCAACATGAGGAGAGCGCACCTAAATCTGCTAAAGTAGTGTCTACAGCTTTGCCACTATTTCAAACACTACAGGAAAGATGCAACAGGTCTAAAAACCAAAAATTTTGTTTAAGGTACTTTGGGCTACAGCTTTGCTAGGAAAAATTAAAGTAATAGTTCAAAAGAGGCAGAAGAGCTGAATAAGCGTTCAAAAGACTAGAAGAAAACAGCATCTGGGTTTGGATTGTCCTAATATTGCTGACAAAAGCCATGCACTATCACCAGGTCAGTTATTTTTACTAGATTTTCCCATCAACCTTCTCAGTCTCATAAATAACAATCAACTCTAGATTAGCTGGGAGTCACTAGAACAAGACTCAGGTGTTCATCACTTGCCACCTCCAAATCAGTGTAGACAACAGAACTGTCTGTCTTTCTCCCCCAAACTTCAAGACCTGGGCACTATCCTCAAACATAAGCTCGACCAAGATCCTCATATCCTAGCTATATTTAAGTATCAGAGTTTTCACATGCAACATCTTAAGCATGTTTCAACCACATCTCAGATGTTCAAACAGAACCTTAAAACAGAGATAAAGCTCCCTTTAAGTTTTTCTTRTTTCTACACATACAAAAAGGCTGGGTTCTAAGTACAGCAAGAAAGTTGTACCTATGGTACRGACCAAGCTTTCCAGTGGCTCCCTTACAGCAAATTTTTATTCTGAGTCCAGATCAAGTTATTTAGAGTAAAAATAGTAATCCATTATGATCCTATAGCAAATCCTGATAGAGGAGAGCAATATTGATAACTTGTAGAAGCAGAGATATTACGTTCCCTAAGCCTGTGTTTCCATGCAGAAAGAAGCTATCCTTCAGGTCACATACATCTTCACAAAAGCTTGTTTCTCCTGCACTTGACTGATGCAATAACTGCCTGTAGAAATTACACAATAATCCACTTACAATAAATCCCTGAAAACTAGCTAAACTGGCATTTTTTCAGAAACAGTGATTTCTTCCTCAATTCAAACCAACGAAAAACTCAATATGGAAGGCAACAACTTTGGAACGACCCAGTTGACSCAGTGAGCAGCACTGTTTGACATCTCCTGCAAGAGCATCAAATTCCCCTCAGTGAGAACTAAAAGATTTCAAGGCCATTCACATTTGACTACATGTGCATGGTATCCCAGTCCTCCTAAAGCCGGCAAGTTCAGCTTGTAGGCCTCAAACTGCCTGTTAGAAGAATTCAGCCTGTTCCTTGCTTTCTTCTTCAAAAGGCTGAGAGCAAAGCACAGGCTGAGTGGATTTTCCTCAAAGGAGGAACAGCTCTTCTATTCAGTGCTTGCCCAATCTGTCTCTGGACAGCCCTCACGCACTAACATACTAATCCCATACAGTCCACAACAGAGCGCAGGAGGTTGTCTACAACCTAAATCTTAAAATGCTTTTATAAGACAGCAAGCCAACACACACATAAAAAATCCAAATCTGAGAAAGGGGAAATAACAAAAGAAAGTCACAAAACTAATACGAGTCCACCCCAGCAGAACGGGAGCCTCATGACAGTAAGTTACATGAAACTACATAATGCTATCATAATCACAGCATTTAAAAGAAAAATCTAGTAGAAAAATAAATCCAAGAGCCAGTGAAACAATTTTGAACTAGAGAATATGACTGTTCATCTTCCCTTGCTCTCATGTGACCCGAGATTCTTTACTACTACAGACGGTATAAAACAGAAAAAGTCGTTCATATCTTTAAAATTATTCATTTCTAATAAGCGTCTGTTAGGGCATGATGTATGAGCACACTTTGCCAGCATTCACGTCAAGAAGGTTTCTGTGAACAGGGGAAGACTGAGAGCCCACAGACCTTGCTCTTCACACGTGCTGCCTTCCTCATTAGAGCAGCCYCAAAGTACTTTACAAAAACACAACTTCTTCATCGCGTCTAATGATGCGATTAAAGTGAGCATGAACGGCTTTTTAATTTACCACAATCCCCCTTGCTACAGAAACAGGTAAAAGGCTGAAGACCACCTTCCTGCGGTTTCCTCCAGTCCCTACGGCGGTGAATCGCTTCAGCGCTTCACCCGCGACCGGGATCAGCCTCGTCCCGCTACCCGCCGTTCCCTCCCGCTCCGAGCCCCGCTCCCCCCGCAGAGCCCACGCGGGGCCTCCCCCGGCCCTGCCAGCCCGCGTCCGTCCCCGGGCGGGAGGAGGGCGCCGTCCACGGCGCAGGCTGCCCGACCCCGGCCCGCACCTACAGTCCCGCACTCCGGGACGTCGGCGCGGCCCGCACGGACCCCCGCCCGCACCCACCGCTTCTTCGGGATGGAGCCGGAGGCCGGCCCGGCGGAGCCGCCCTGCGCTTTGCAGGGGCTGGGGGAGAGCGCTCCCCGGCCCGGGGCCTGCAGCGAGCCCCGCAGGTGCCCGGAGATGATGCGCAGCCGCCGCCGGGCGGAGGACGGGGAGCCGCCGCCGCCTCCCGCTGCCTCCCCGGCCGCGGCCGCCATCGCTTCCGCGTTGTGCCGCGACCGCCGCCGGGTGAGAGGGCGCGCGGGCGGAAGGCGCCGCCCGGCGCTCCCCGCGCGGGGCCCGCGGCACCGCCCGCCCCCCCGCGCGCCGTGGCCGCCCGATCCCGTTCCCCCGCTCCCCCGGCCCCGCGCTCCGCGCGTGTGGCCGGAGCCTCCTGCCCCGGCCTGACAGGGCTCGCCGGGGAAAGCAGAGAAAGAGAGAGAGGAGGCTTTTATTAGGAATTTTCCGCATTGTAATTACAGCCCCTCTAGGTCGCTGAACAAACTTGAGAGAACACAAAGGTGTCCTTTAGAAACGAGGATTGCCTAAATTAATGATGAAATGCTAATTAATGGCAATAACATAGGCGAGTTACTTAAGAAACAGGTCGGTGAGGTGGCAGATAATCCCACAGGAGTTACAGATTTTATCATCGGTGTTGACAGGGACACAAGGCCCTGGTGAGGGCAGGGCCGCTGGGCCTGGCTGGCCTAGGAGAGAGGATCTGGGTGCCGATGATCTGCTCCCCCAGGAAACCCGCACCCACGGAATGAGTGCTGGCTGACTGCCTGGAATGCGTCCCCTTCTGCATCTGGAATAACCATCACTGGGTCAATCCTTTCGAAAACTGACCGCATTTGGGCCCTGTGGGAATGTCTGGGACTCACCTTGTAGCATCATTTTGAAGGGGGAGAGGAATTAGGATTTAAGGGGAGATAGAGATCTGAAGCCAACCTCAGCTGCTGTCTGCTACTAGCAATTTGCCTTGATGCACCAGAATGCTTTGGATTTCCACTTAGGAAAAGATGTGGGAACTGAAAAAAATTTAGAGGAGAACGGATGATAAGAGAGTTTTTCTCCATCAGGGAATGAAAAAAGGCTGAACAAACCAAGTCCCTTACAAAAGACTAAGGAAGATACGTTATCAGTCTTCAAATATGTAAAAGACTGCTATGAAGTGAAAGGAAGCAATCAATCTGCCCTTCATGTCCCAGCTAGGTTGTGAGAAGTAATGAGCTCAAACTGCAAGATATAACTTMAGTATTAGCATTACACTACTTTCTAATGGCAGCAAAAATGAAAAACTTGTAGTCTGTCTGAGTAGAGAACAAAGTCACCTTCATTAGACAGTGTTAAGAACAGGCAACATACATCTATCAGAGATATCATTATAAGCAGTTCTGCCCMGGGCAAGGTGATGGGCTAGATGACCTACTCAGATTAATTCCAACTTTTTCTTTGTGACGTGAAGTACCTCACACTGTTGAAGCTGACTCACGTGTCATACAGGACCTACTTTCATGACCGGCACCAAGCAGCTTTTTGGAAGTCCTGAAGAGGATTGCTGGTATCTACGTGATGACTGATACTTTCATAATGACATTTTGTCTGTCGTTGATTTRTTTGTTCATTCCTTCCTCAGATGTTTGTTATAGGTATGAAATAAAATTACATGAAAATTCATGAAACTCTTACCCTCTTTTGAACCTCTTTCAGGGACCTATATCTCCCATGACACTTCAACAGGATACCTTTCCATTAACTAAGCAAGTAGCAGAAAGTTCTCCAGGGAGCAGTGAGACTTTGGTTCAGTTCTCTACCTCATGGAAAGTTGGGGCTTCTTTGAGTCATAGCTCCCCATATATAAACCAAGGATAACAGTATCTCCCTAGAGAGAGTGGTCTGAAGATAAATACCCGAAGAACTGTGTGACAATATAGGACCAACCACTGTAAGGCCTACTGATGAAAAGCATAACATAAAAGCCACCTAGGTGTTTTTACTATTTGTTTTGCTTTTATTCTTACCATTGTTAATTGATTTTATGCCCTTTGTGTACTTAGACTAGAAAATAGTTTGCAGTTTTCCTGGGGCAGTGATTGCACTAGTTGCAATGGGATCTCAACCTTAAGTTAGGTTTCTGGTATTACTGCAACATAAACAGCTGTTCTGGCAGTTTGATAGTTTGGTTATGGAGTTAAATTTTCCCCCTGTGAATAATTTGTATACAACTTCCTGGATTAACTCGTGCATATCCACATTTAGCTGTCTGCTGCTGTGGAGGCAGTCTGTAGGGAACAAACAAGGTCTCGACTGAGTTTCCATTGGCATTGATTATTGAAGTTCTGGATATACCTAGGGGGACTTTAAGTCACAGTTATGTAAAACTTTCCACATTGCTGAATGCTGGCGAAGAGATACTAAATCCACTATAGTAGGCTTCAGATTTTCCTAGAGTATTTCTTGATGTCACAGTCACATGTAAGGAAAAATAACAAGCTCACTGCTCATTTATTTGATCCTACTCGTAGAGGTTCCCAGTAAAAAATTGACTTCAACTAGTATCTGATAACAATATTTGTCACCACGTCACAACTTAATTCTCAAAAAGTTCCCAATTAATTTTTAAGTATGTGTGTGGATGGAGATTTAACTGGGGATGGTAGAGACATGGTGGTGTGGTTTGGAAACTACTGAGAGTCCTTGTCTTATGCTAAGCAGAGGAATAGCTAAACAACGCCTCATTTTTGTGCAAGAGGGATCTTTTCTTATGGTAAGAATGCTAAGCTCCTAGTGGTCTGCATGCAATCCCTGGCTCCCTTGGAAGGATGGCAATCTTCATAAAAAGCAGCAATAACATAGTGTGCTATCAGATTGTGAGGTCACTGTTTCTCATTTGCCTGAAGTGAACCACTGGCATATTTTCAAAAAAATATCTACTATAATCATATAATACATTCTGATAAGTAGGAGTGCTGAGAAGAAAACTTAGGAAACACAGTTTTGAAAGTAATATGATTGTAGCACCAAAGAGAACTCGTGGCAGTAAAAATACCAGCAGATCTACAGTGTGGTAGTTGGATGTGTTCTAGCTGTTGTTGAGCCAAAGCAGCAGCATTTGACACTCCATGAGCTGTCCCTCCCACAAAACCGAGTGCATCTGCAACCATGAGTGAGATGCCAGCTCAGTGTGACACCTCATGTCATCAAAGGCCTGCATTTCCAGAAATCTGTGCATTGRCATTTTCAAGAAACATAGTTTTAAAGACAATTTATGGTGTAATACAAAATAAAGTTGTCAAAGTTTGCTTTAAACTTTCAGAGAGGTCTTCATAACAAGGTGTCTCGGAGCTTGATTACGCAGGGGTCCCACAGGAGACCACAGAGGGAACATGCTGCTCAGGACAAAGACTACACCCTTAGACAACCTGTACACAGGCTGTGGAAAGAAAAGGCTCTTCTGATAAATCTTCTTGCCTTGAATGAAGTTCTGCAACAGATGGCTGAGAATGGCCTAGTATGGCATGAGAAATGTAGGTATCAGATGTAGAAAATTAATTGATGGGATGCAGCGACTTACAAGTTGCTGAAATAGCAACTGTACATCTGCAAGAGAAGGTAGAGTACTGTGTTCAACCTAAACTGTAAAAAGAATTTTGAAACATTTCAAAGAAGTTTTATTGAAACACAAGAAAGTTCCCAGTCCCGGCAGGAATTGCAGTGCTGGTAGTACATGCCCATGCTTTTCCTTTACTGACTAAATAGCAGAAAAAACYTGTGGGATTTTTTTTCTTTATTTATCATTTTAAAGTAGTACAGTTACTACTTTAAGGTAGTACAGTTCTTGAGCTACAGTTCTTTAATCACCTCACTGCTTCTGAAGATAACAGAAGAACATTATTATAATACTAAGCATTGAGAAAATGGACATAAAGTATCCTTTCCTTTCAAGAAAAATGGAAAAGTAGGAACTCTTTTTTTCGAAACTCTTGATTTCGTGGTACTACTTGGAAGGTTTAAACAGAAGGAAACGCCTATTGAGTGAGGTGTGTTTCAGATATTCTTGCTTTCTCCAGTCCAACTACTAAGATGTGATTGACACTAATGTATTAGAACACCTTTTTGTTCTGTACCCCTGTACAAAAAGATACCACCTACAGAAGAGGTGGGGTTTTGGCTGCCCTAAGTACAGGATGGGTGTGGGACATCCATAGCTGAATCATGGGCTCAGAACAATCTGTTGAGGCAATAAAAGGGAGAAAAGGGCATAAGCCCTTGAGATAACCTCTGGATTAGTTGTTTTTTCACCAGAGGGAAAAAAATAAAAAGCAAGCCTACACACATTCATGAACATGTCATTCAACACCAAGTAATTCATGAGAGGGAGGAGTTTTGTTGATATTTGAATGGGCCAAGAAGTTTTCCTGAAGTAGCCAATTTCTCTAAGACCTACATAGGCATTGTGCCATTTTTATAGCATCAGTAGAGACCCTGGGAAGAAGCTTGGAGGACCTCAAGCCATTGGCAAGGATCAGCCTGGATTTGAAAGGTTGCACAAGGATAGGAGTGAAAATACGGAAAAAATCAGAAGAGCTTGCAAAGCATGGGCCATGAATGAAACCTCCAATCTAGGGATCTCCAACCAGAGGGCGACCTTTTTTAAATGGAAAAGGCTAGTGGGCAGTATGCTCTCTCTTTAAACATACAAAAAATGCAGATGTTTTTGTACGTGGTGGTCAACTGTCTCCTGTTAAAGAGAGAAAGTATGAAAGAAGCTCAACTATTTCAGCTTTCAGTCAGCAAGTGACCTGAACAGCTTAGAAATGCTAGAGCTAAAAAGTAAGTCTGTATCTGTACAGAGGATGATCACTGAGAATCAAATACTAAGTCATTGTCCATAGTATATTTAAAAATGCATAGAGACTCCTCTGTGAAACTGCTGTGACTTTACTAAGCCTTCCACTGGTGCTCCAAGGCAGAGTTATTAGTGATATATTATTACTATCTATGTACTTAGTAACTCCAGACCTGACCTTCCTGTATACCACATTTTGCATGAAAGAAAAATACTTTCTAAATTGTTAGCTGTATGCACGGATAAGTTTGTGCATCCCTCAATTCAAGGTTGGCCTCTGCACACTGAATGAGATGCGTCTCTGTTTCTTCTGATTACTTCTGGTAGTAAAACCGGTTGTGCTTTGTCAATGGTAGCTATAATGACAGATGTGTTTATCAATGTACATGCTGTGCAGGTGCCCAGTGAGCTCATTTCACCTGCTTCATTCTACTGTAATGACAGTCCTGCTGCATCCAAATAACTAAGGGAAGAGAGACAAGCTTCCTAGAAAACTCTGCATAGATATGTATAGCCTTGCCTGGTTTCAACTCTTGCACAGCGTATGTCAAAAGCTTGTCAAGAGAAAAAGCTTTCGTACTTGTTTATGGAGACAATTCTGGAAAACCAGACATAGTTACCACATATGGCTTCTCATGACCTGGTTCGTGAAATTAAGCATAATTTGGCATTTATAGACAGTTAGCTTTCAAGGTGCATATCCCAAAGGAGCTCAAGTGTAGGTTGCACACTCTTCTTTACTACGCCAAGGCTTTCTGTCCTTTTCTGTCTCCTTTTTAAGGAGAGCTGTCAATTAAAGTGAAATGTAGCTGCCCAGCATGACCAGGGAGCTTCTGTAGAAACTATTTGCCTCTACACTTTTCTGGCTGTTGCAACTCCTGTATACCTGCATTTTGTCTTGGTGACTTCATCTCATGACTATTCTCAGTTCTCCATACTGGAAAATAGATTATATTACATCATTTTGCTAAATAATCCAGTCTAATCATGTAGTTTGATGCACTAAAACTTTTACATTAAAATTCTCCCAAACTGCTGCAGTTTCTCAGAATTTAGAGGAGAAAGAAGATATTACCTAATAATGACATTTGCTTAATTGTGTATTTTCCTTGTTTATGTCCCTAGACATATTGGTTCTAATAACTGTTGATACTCCTAAGGGTATATAACATACAAACTGTRTTGTGGAAGAGGATGTTGCTTGTGTTTTACTTAGAAACTCAATCCTTGTATATCCTTTTGAGAAGATTATAGGTATGACAAGAGCTCTGCAGTTGCTAGGTGAGAATAGCATCTCAGGAGGCGAAATATAAGGGTATGAAGATTGTGCTGATTGTGCTTGAATGCAGTTTAAGTCAGTTGGATTTTTACTTGCTAATTAAAATATGAAAAAGTTGTTGATGAAAAGCCTAGTGTATTTGCGCAGTTCTTGACTGAATCTTGTTACAGAGTTCTTTACTGTTGGAAAAGGGACATTTTTCAAATATCTTAGGAGAAATGTTTGACATAAGTCAGTTAAAACTGTAACACTTAACTGTTGTGGCCAACTTACAAAAACCTTTTCCTGGATCAGATAGCACGGACCTTAATAAACAAGTCAGCTATTGCAAACCCTTCCTCAGAGTTTAATGAGAAGGAACAATTTCTTCTAGTGTTGATTACATTTTAAGACAATTCCCTGAGTATGCTCTGGGTAATACCAAGGTATGCAACATCAGACACACAATTAAGCAATGTAATTGTRTAAAGCCCATGTTTGGGACAGGCAGAGTGTTTAAATAGACCATGCAAAAACTATTCCCAAGTGGAAGCTGACAAATAATTATGTGGCTCTTTAAAATGAACAAAACACACCTGTGTGCATTGTATTTGACTGAGGTGTTTGATTCTACTTCTAGGGTTCCCTTCTCATAGAGCCATTGGTTTGATCACTTTTCATGGGAAACAATTTATTTTCCCTTGCTTAAAACAATAGGTTTTTGTGGTCTTGARGGAACTAGGTGTCAAACCAGAATAAAACATCTACAGCTCGGACTAACCCTGTCTCAAAAATCCCTATGTCATATCATATCATRTCATCTTGTATTACTTCATAATTACCTCCCACACAGTAGTACAATTGTCCTGTAAAGGTAGCTACTAATGGAAAGTTAAGATTTTATAACTAATAAGAGGCAATTTTATTAAACATCTGAATTTCCAGGTGCTTTGTGAAAATGGAAGGCAGTTTACAAGTACTTCTGAGTGTTTGCATTTGTTGAGATATGTGTGGCACCCATATCCTTTTATAATTCAGATCCATAGTCTTCTAACACACAGCTAAGAGTGAAGACTATCACTTCGTTTGAGGTCGGATGGGGAAATGGATTAAGCTGAGTCCTGACGTCGTGCAGCAGACTTGCAGTTTATGCACTAAGCTACTCTAAGATACGCTTACTCACACAACCACTTTCTCCCATCCCCTGTACTTGTATCATTTTTCAGCCCTGAGTGATATTCAGTTCCTTCTTAGTCTTCAGTTTGCCCAAAGTTTCCTGCAATGCCATGTTGTTCCTTCTAGTTTGGCCCAGCTTCCCTCTGGACTGCCAAATTGAAGGTGCCTTTTGACAAACCAAGATGCTTTCCCTGTATGTGCTGAGGAAATACAGGGGAYTAATGCAATTCATTTTGAGAGACATGCTTCAGAATGAAGACATTCAAGAATACATGCAAAGATGATGAGAACAGATTAGATGAAAGTCAGGCAGAGTGTAGACAAACACACATGGTGGTGTTAGGCATTTAATGGTCTCTTCATGTGCTGGGCCAAAAGGGGATCGAGCACCCTAAGCAATTACATGGCRAGATAATGGGTGCAAGGTGAACATTCAGCCATGGCTTTTTTTGAGCTTGTGCCACAGAAAACTTAAGCAGGAGACTGCCAATGCCATGAACATAAGATCTGCTGTGTCCTTGTACCATGTTTCTTTTGTCCCTCTCATGTCCCTCAAGGAATGGAGAAATGGAAAGTAGGCATTGAAGTGAGCGAATGAGGAACCAGAGTCACAGAACTGTGGACAGGGAACTTAAGCACAGGTTGGTGAGCACCATCCGCCATGTGTTGTTTCACTAGTGGCCAACAACAGCAGAAAGGGAGTGATTTAATGGTTTACATGCAGCTAGATTATCATTATGCCAGTACTATACCATTTGCATTTTGTTTGGGTTAGAAGCATGCAGCTTCCATACCTCATTCTCCTTTTCCTTGGAACTGGATCTAAATTGTTCAGTTTTGACCTTTCTGAGAAAGAAAAAACAAAAGGAGGAGACAGACTGAAGTCCGAATAAAGAGATTAGGTAGTAAATCAAGGAAGTTTGAATAAATGTACCTAATTCTGCCATTATGCGAAACAAAACAAATGTTGATTCAACTCAAGTTTAGGCTGGGGCTGTCAAAGGCAGCTGAACAGAATATTTGAATAGAATTTTTTGAGTAAAAGCAGCATTTCTGCTCAGATGCAAATCTGTTGCCGTTTTTAAATCACAGTTTTAACATCAGAATGCTGATAAAAAGGGTTGATTTTCATGATTTTTCAAATTACAGCACAGTGTATTAAGAGAAATGAGTGGCAATTTATCTGAATATGCAAGGCTATAAACTGGAGCAGTTCAGCAGCTGCTCCACAGGCAGCTTTGTGATGAGAGAGAGACCCTCCTGAAGAAAAGTGGACACTCATGGGTAGGAACCACTAAAAAGCATCATTACGTATAAGTAAGCAAGCAGTGCTAAAGCAGACTGAATAGTAAGCAGGCGTCCTGGCAGTCTGTCTACCTTTCATTTTTGGAAATATCAGTTATTTGTTGATTTTAACTTTTTAAAATGTTGTTTCCTTCTTGATGGTGACGTGATTTGAATTCATCTGCCTATTTGATTTTCATCTTGTAGAAGTTTAATTAAGTATATACAATTAAAACTGGCGTCAGTTTATCCTGTGGAATTTGCACCAGCAGGACACCTTAAACGCTCCTACTGCTGCTGCCTTGCCAGACCTGAGGACTCCAGTCTCGGGCACTGTCARGCCAATGCTGTTCACCAGTGCTTTGTTTCGATAGAGAAATGTGGTGCGTACAAAGGACAACAAAGGCAGCTCCTTTTTTGAAGAACACAAAATAGATTAAGCTGGTCTCAGCTGAAAAGGATGCCATCAATTTAGACAGCAGCCTGCTCTTTCAGCTGAAAACACGGGAAATGGAGCAGCACAAATGGGTGAACTGCTTGATTCTCCAAAATATTTGTGAGATAATTAATCTCTGCTGCTTGCTTTGTTTGATAGGGAACCAGCTTACTGCTCCATTACATGCAATGATGTTGCTGAAGGAGGTAGGCATTTTCAAATGAGAGAAAAACAGAATTTATTTTCTCTTTAACACAACATTCTTTGTGTGTTAAGAAGTGAAAAAACAAGCTGTCGTTGTGTTCATGGCTCCTCAGCGCTGCAGCACTGGAAGTTTAGGGGCAAAGGAACAGTTGTAAAACAGAAAGTGGGGGCAAAGAAAGCAGTGCCAGACTTTGAGGGAGAAAGTACTACTGTAAATATACCTAATGACTAGGCATAAAAAGAGGTACTGAGTGATTCCTCATGCTCTTGTGAGCTGAAAGCAGCTTGGTGAGAAACCTCAGGGCAATCATTCCCAAGCTTGCTAGAACATCAAGACTCAGGGATAATGGTGTTGGCTCCCCTGCTAGAGCACTCCCTCCTGGCCTATGTATGCACTGGTTTTAAGAGGGCAGTTAAGGAAAATAGTACAACYTTGTGACTGAAGGAAGAATAAATTCAGCAGAGTTAGAAAACTGAGACATTTATCTTGCTGTGACAATGGTAGCACTTGCTTGGACATCTTGCTACAAAGCGACTTGGGCCAAGAGCATTAAAACATTAAACCAATTAAAATAGCGAGTTTYGACTGGAATGGAGAGGGTGACTCCTGCTACACAGAAAAGCAAGACAGAGATAAAATGCCTGTTCTTGCATCCCTAATTTGAGTTTTTCTTCTGTGTTTGAATTTTTCCTTAAATGGCTAGAGATCATTTGTGTCTTATTCCTCCAGTAAGATGTTTAAATTCCTCATTTACTGCTCAGTCCATCATTCAAACTCTTCAACTCTCAGAGCAGAAAGCAATGGTTTTGGATCTTCAGTGGCTTTTACAGAAAGCTTTTTAGCAATTAATTTGTAATCAACTGAAGTGTGTATTTATATATCTGCAAAGTATCTTCTAAACACTTTTGTTCTAGTATCTAAGTACATTTTATTGCAGCTTCTAACCCATTTCTAAAAGCCATTAAAAATTAAAAAGGAGAAATTATTTGCCTCAGATTTATTTTCCTGGTGATACCATGTATCCCAGAATTGCCAAGTGTTCCTGCCTTCTGTAGCTCTTATTTGATTTGTATCACATTGTTGGCTGTATTAAAACGGGCAGATCCTTATGCCTTATCAATCTTACTTGATATTTGAGTCAGTTATGTTTTGACTGGATTTAGAAGAAAATATTTCCAAATTTTTATTTTTTTCCCCTGCCAACCCTTCACTTCTCACTCTATTTTATATTGTATGCCACCTCCAGGACTCGTCATAATTTACCAAGTGTTGGAGCAAGACTCCAGAGCCAGCAGCCCACCTGCACAGGCATCCCTCAGACTTCTGGAGTGCTGGCCTGTGATGAGCTGATTTAATCAGTGCCTCTGTGGCAAGTTCTGTTGCTGTGTYCTCAGCCCTGCAAATCCCTGCAGGAGGTCCCAGCACAGCCCAGGCAGAGCCAGCAGTGGGTCCTGGAGTCCCCAGCCGATGCAGACATCCCCACCTCGTGTCCTGAAGCACAGAAGCTGAAGCTGTACCCTGAGACCTGGTGACATCTTTTCATTTGACCTACCACATCTGGGGGCAGCAAAAATCTTACATGGACAGCATTTCTATGTGAAGGCCATTTGAAATTCCACAATACTGAGTTCTGATCTATGGAGATCTGGAAAGCTGAGCAGGGTGGATTAACAAGACATTTTCTGATCTAACACAGCCTAAATGTGTCATTGGCAAAGGCCTGGGATGTGCTGTTTGTGACCTTTGCTTCCAAATGCACCAAAGCACAGCCTTCCTTTTACCCAGCAGATGGCCAACTGCTCTTGCTAACAGAAAATAAACCTAAGCAGAGGCTTTCTCACTAACATTTATAGCCCTGCAGATGGACACTTTAAAGGAAAGGCAGCTTTGTTAAAACATAAAACAAAAACGTATGAAACTTTAAATTCAGGGCCTGTTATTTTGTGCTTGGGAGTGGATCTCCTGTTTCTTCAGACAAGTATCCTTGAGTGATAAAGTACGTGCAAGTAAAGTACATGGGAAATGTAGCATGTGCTCCGGGGATGTGGGGTAGTTTGCTTCTACCAGGAGTGCCAAAGGCTGCAATAACAGAAATGGTAGGCTTTGTACCCCTTGAAAAGCTTAGAAATATTAAGCGTAATTAGAGGAGAAAATATAAATAAATGCTTTGAAGCTTTGTTCAGTGCAGCTCTATCTGCCCTTCCCTGATGCTGTTCTTTCTCTGAAAGCTCTTTGATGTTCCCAAGGGCACTGCTGGTTTAGCTGGACCCAGCTGTATACCGTGGTTGCAATTTTGCCTAATGCCTGGGGCTTCAGGTGCTCAGAGGGCACTCTTTGATGGGGATGTGAATGTCTAAACTTGAGCTAGTATTTTCTCCAAAGTTCACATTTAGGATTCATCCAGCATCTCAGGCATGGTACTGTAACATTTAGTGACTCATCCGGAGGGGATAGGTTCAACTCATGCTTAGAATGATCCCTAATGTTTTGTGTCCCACCATTAACTTCTAGACGGTGGGTAGCTACCAGCATGGGCTGGCTGATGGACAGGCATCCCCTAGCATCAGTGAAGGTCTCACGGTGGCAAAATGAACTAGCTCATGGAAAATAAACTTGGAATAGAAACAACAAACTTTCATCCATGGCTAGGACATTATGTAGTCTAACACAGTATGGCGACCGTTGGCAGACACCCAAAAGCTGGAGCATGGGGTTCTTGAGAGGCTTAGACTGACCAGTCACAGGCTTTGTCAGCCAACACCTCCAGGAACTGAGGACATAAGACATCAGTTCTCCTCCCAGATCTGCTCTGTTTGTAGTAGTTTTCCCTCCTCTGCTTTTGCTGTAACTATTACATCCAGCACTATTCAATCACCAGGGAGGTATATGTACACCCCATCAGAGGTTACCATAGAACAGAGATTACAGAAAAGAGTATCCT
Source organism: Amblyornis subalaris (assembly GCA_018881555.1). NCBI lineage: Eukaryota > Metazoa > Chordata > Aves > Passeriformes > Ptilonorhynchidae > Amblyornis > Amblyornis subalaris. The sequence goes on along the minus strand of JACAXG010000012.1, from coordinate 4,378,306 downwards.
GCTTAATTTAACTCCTAGCACTATGTGAGTTACTGTTTTATTATTCCTCATATGTAGCCATTTAGCTTTTTCTGTCTGAAAAACTCTTGGATGATAACATAGCAAAGGGTATAAATTAAGGAAGTATGACTCCACTAGAAAACTAAGAAAGCTGGCAGGAATCTTATGGACAGACAAAGTAAATAAAATAGCATTAACAATCTTAGCAAAATATTGCAGATTTTGAAATTACAAAGCCCTTCTCAATAAGCTTTTTGCATTATTTAAACACTGACAGCAATATGTTGTGCAAACAGTGTAAATGTTCTCCTCTTACTGAGCAGGAGGTTATGCAACCAGACTGCAATACACGTCGCTTTCTGAAGACAAGTTTATAAAGCAGTAGAGTATTATAAAAGTATTGTTACAGAAGCAAAAGCTCTTTCAAGTCGTTATAACTGCTCATGTCACAATAAAGGGAGGGCTTTTAAACTGTGTGTCGTGGTATATTATGCATGTAAGGCATAAAAAATACTTTGGGAGACAGAAGCCCTGCCTGCATCAGACAATAATGGGTGCCACAAGTGTTTGCCTTTCCAAGGTGGCAAATAATACTGCAAGTTCCCATACACGAGTATGTGCGAATGGGCTAAGAAATACCAAACTGGTGGAAAGAAAAATTTGTGGCATGGAAAGCAACAGCCTGAGGGGAACATCTGAGCAAGTCAGGCTGAGAGTGCTTCTCTCCCCTGCTAATGTTCTCTGCCATTCTACCTTGGTATTTATTAMCTTGATATGCTTTTACTATTTTCTGCCCTGCCCCAGGTATCTCTAAGCTTAGTATTTGATTTTAGACACCCTTTTCCCTATCTTGCTTATGCTTGTTTCAGGCAACAACAGCTGCATGGAATAAATCTTTGGGGTTTTATAGAGCCATTGTTCAAAACTGTTTGAGAGTGCTCCTACACATTTGCAATAATAAACAATCAAAGAAAGAAGCTAAAATTAATAAAAACATAACAAAAAGGCAGAGCTAAATACTGTTGTATACAGGGAAAGCAATTGGAAGTATGCATGTACAAAAAGCCTTCTTCGATTAGCACATTATGAAGGAATTATCATTTTTAGAGGAAGGGCATGCAGTACTTATTTCATCCACCAAGACCTGTCATTGGTTTTGTGTTTTGAATCTAGTTTTGAATAAACGCTGTGGGGCAGAGATGTTAGATTCACTTTATTCATTTTGTAAGTACGTATCGCTTTAGGTCCCCTTGCAACCAAGTGACCAGTTCTCTGATGCATATTGGAACAGACTCAGTGATGATCCAGTTGTGTTCGGACTACAGTTGCTCCAAAGGGAGAGATTCCAACTAAAAATATAAGTCTTCACTCTTTTCTATTATACCTCCTTTTGGCGGAGGAGAAGCATTTGGCATACAACTCCTCTGGCAACTCCACACCAGCTCAGAGTTTGCCTCGCAACAGAGCTACACCTTGGAGTCCATATTGGACCTTATTGCTGGAAAAAAGAGAATGGCTTGGCTGTAGCAGAATTTGCTCTGTAGCCTTTTTTTTTTCCCACTGGGTTACCCACAAGTCACTAATTAAAAGAGATAGACCTTTAGAACAGATGGATTCAGAGTTACCAGTCAGACTTGCTATTTTAATGACTATTTTACATTTTACAAGAAAGAAAAGGAAGTTAATATCTTTTGATAACCTYGCAGATTCCACTCATATAGCTAACTCCTATTTTGTGATAAGCTCTATGTATATTGTGCATTTTTGTATTACCTAGAACTTCAGAACACAAGATGGCAGTGTACATACTAGTGATTCAGGCTTGGGCATGCTCCTACTACTCAAACTGAGCATGTAACATTTTATTCAAGCCTATATTAATCTGGTCATGTAATTGTGGTATTAGAAATAAACCTAAAAGTATTTGTCAACAGCAGAAACAAATGCAACTTGCCAATAAATAAGTATTGCATGAACAAGTGTTAGGTAAAGCTTAATTCAAGATTTTATTGTACACAACAACACTCTGGAGACATTAAAAGCCTCTTATGGAACTCCTCGATTGCAATAACAAGAGGGCATCCCTTTATGAAGGAATAGAAGCTGGCTCAGTCATAAGAGCTTCAGAGCAAAATTGGCTGCTGGGGAAAAGCACATAAGAGAGCTGGCAGCCTGAAATATGTGGAGAGTTCAGGGCTCTCAGAGGAGTAGTGCAGACCACTGAAGTGGAACAGGCTGAACAGTATCTAAAATTGAACAGGTGCCTTTCTGTGAAAAAACTAACAAAGCGGACAACTGTTTGGCATGACAATTCAGAGGAAAAAAAATTTCCACTGAGAGGCATCAAATTAGAGGATAGGTCTCTGGCTGAGGAGAAAATTGCACAAAGAGCTACACGGAGTTGGACCTTTCTTCGTGTAACTTCAGGGAAAGTTCATTCAGAGCCTCTCTGGGTACCAGTGGGTAAAGAGAACTGCACTAACAAGCTTTCAAGGCCACTTCCCAGAAATTTCTTTTGTTGGGTTGAGTTGAATACTGGAATTAGTAGGTGTAGCTAAAAAGTTGTTTTGGCTGCCTTTGCTAGCATTTGTTTAAGCAAACATGGCTTTGCTACACAGTAAAAAGAGCTCTAAGAAAAATAGTAATGTTTCAGAGTATAAAATAGTCCTCAAAGTCATTATCTCTGTGGGATGTCTAATGCTGACAAAATTCTAGGCTTTCCTGCCTTCTCCCTGGGGAGTGTTCAGGTGAGCTTGCCTCCTTGTACCTAAACTCATTACCCTAATGGGAAGTCAGAGTGACCCAGGAGATCAAAACTCAACACCAAGATTCATTATGTTTGGATACGCCTCTTAATTTGACATAGTTATTTGGAATTAGATCATGAAAATATATATATTTCTCTCAGACAGGTGTGATATGACTATTTCCTGTTTTTCTCTCCAGAATGGGAAAATTTGTTATCCTCTATTGTACTGCACCATGGAGATCCTCCCAGTGTGAGTGGAGCATGGGTGTACTGAGCTTGACCAGTGTTTTTGTTAGAAGGTGGCATTTTGAAAATCCTGGTCCCTGAGTCTACTTTTCTTGTCATCATTATCTATGTGCAAAAGTATCACCATGTTCCCAAACCCTCAGTCACAACAGCTCCAATGAAAAGTTGTCAGTTTTTTCACGGTGGTCCACTCCTATCGTTACAATTGGACCAATTGCTGCTTGTTATGGCCTCATGTTCCCACACATAAATCACTGGGTTAATACCAGGACTTCTTTTCCCTCTCTCTTTCTGAGTTTGCATAAGATTGAATTTGGCATTGATTCAAATCAAATAATTCAAATGCCTAGTATTTAAACTATGGCTGGGTGTGGGTTCATGACTAAAATAAAGTGTATTACCTAGCAGTTTCAGTCATTTGGTCTATTTGTCACAGTAGATTACAGAAAGTGTGGCATGCACAGAATTATGCATGCACTTTTCAACCATCTAAAATGGAGGATAAATTGAACATGTCATGGTTCTAGGAGAGTAATTTATATTGAGTACAAGCTGGGAAGGGACCAGAGCCAAAACCTCAGATTTAAATTACTTGAGTTCCAGGAAAATTTTAATCCAAATGAAAACTTCAGAGCTGTTCATTATGTAATTAAGTGAACCAACAAGAGACAGTGTCTCAGCACTCACTCCCAAACTAAAGAATTTACACCAGAATTGAAGCTTTGTGGCTAAGTCCACAGATGCTTTATACTCACTGTGATCACTGTATGCAGTTATTGCCAACTGTCTGTTGTAACTACCCCACATGTCTCTTTTGGCTTTGCATATATCCCCATTCTTCATAAATGAACTTTTCCAGCCTGATAACAGTTCCTCACTGAGAGTGTGTTAAGAGGATTCACAAACTCATGTTTTTTCACGCATGAAAAACTATTGAAGTTCGTCTCATTACCTTCTCTTCATTGCAGATGCTTAGTCAAGGTTTGACCTGCAAGGGTGCCCCTTCCCTTTGGCAACTCTGGAAATTATCTGCGTTTCAAATTTCTGTGAGTGCAGGTACCACTAGTAATGTCCACGGCTAAGAGAAGAAAGGAAAACACTGTTTTTTCTTGCTGTTTCTGCATGGTCTTCCCTACAGTCTGTCTCATCTTCTTTTGCCTCTAGTCGAAACCCAACTATTCTTTTTATGGCAGTAGTCAGCCCACATAGACATTCAGTGAAATTCCATCTTTAGGTAAAATAGTTCTTATTTTTTTATTCGGAATCATTCCTAATTCAACCTTCTTTTACCAGGTACAACCCATTTCCAGCAAATCAAACATGATCTACCCTCTTCCTGTGATAAAATGTAGCTGTAATAGCCCACCCCAAGATTAAGTCCTCCCTCCCCAGTATTTGACAAAAGCACCTTTTTGACCTGACCCAACACAAATCAAAACTGATTTCTTTCCCAAAACAACTTCTTCTCCCAGAATAAACTCTTTTTGACATTAAAATGTAATGACCCCTGCAAACTGAGGAAGCCGTGGTGCAGCAGAATGATTGTGGTCCTAGAGACACTTTAACCTTTTCATTTACTGCAAGCATCATCCTTCTGCCTGTCGTCAACCCATAATGTAAAAGGTGAGGTCTGGACTATGAGGGGATGGAACAGAGAATGTTGGCAGGGTGGAGATTGCTGCCTTCTGGTTTAGCAAAGGCACACAGGATCCAGCTGAGGCTTCAGAGCTGTTCAGAGCAGGGAGTTACTGGGGAAAAGGGTATTGGGGGTTATCACTACCACTGATACATTGTCCAAGCAAACATTGATGGCAATAATGAAAGTAAAAGACATTATATTTAAAATTGGCAAAAGTAATATGCCTGCGAAACATGCTGGCAAATGGTATCATTGAGGCCAAGTGCTTAGGAGGATTCAGTAAAAGGTTATACATACATATTCATACATTTGTGTGGTGAATTAGATTGGACCTGATAAAAATTCATAATGGATATAAATGTTCACAGTTCAGGGCATAAATCAGCCACCAGCCTGAGGTTAGAAAATAACTTCCCCTACAGTCAGGCTGTTACATAATTATCAATTATACTTGCAGAGCAGGGAAAGGAGGTTGAAGAATAGGGCAATTTCCTCAGAGACATCTGGGAATTACTATTGGCAGACAACTAATTTAGATTTTATCTGGTATGGAAGTTCTTATTACATCAAATAATGTAATTTAGAATTAAAGTATGTGATTTATTTTGTATTTTTTACTCTTCATGTAATCAAGTTCATGCCTGAGGGTAACTGCAGGCCTTTGTGTTACAGGCCAGGCAAAGTTAGTGAAATTCGCTGTGCTGAGTTTTCTCATCAGGTCTCCTTAAAAACAGCTTCAAATTTTGCAAGGAAGTCAGCCAGAGTCACAGGAATTTAGTTTATCAAAGCTAGCCAACTAATACAGCCAACTTACTGTCTGTATCAGCAGAGGAAAAATTGCATGCATGAACTGCAGCAAAATCTCATTCCAAAAAGTTCTCATTTTTGTTGTTTACATAGTAACCTAGTAAGACTTGCAAAGGTCCTGAACATCACAAACTATAGCACAGAGGCTACTCCAGGCCTACTTCTTTTGCTTGGTGTTACCAGCTACCTAAGCAAAACATACATGTTCAGTGGACTTGTTTCCATCAAGCAACACACCTCCAGTTCTTGTTGCACTTGAAAACAGTCTGTGAGCTAACATAACACACGCTGCACGCTAAGAAAAGCAGCCTTTGTGACCTTGCAAACAGAGAGCTTGATGGAAAATCAGATGCTTAATCAATTGATAAAGAAACTGCAAATGAATACAGGCAATCATTTATGTTTGCTGCATTGGGATAGTAGGTGCCTTCTGCTGTAGTTTCTGGAGCACGTGATACGCTTATTGCAATTACAACATAAATTATCATCATAATAGATGTGGAAAACTGAGAAACATCTATTAACAAAACAGCTCACCGATTTTCCAAGGAAAAGGAGTGGTACTTGGCATCAGTCTCTCTTAAGCACGATTTCTGTTCCTAGTGAGTAGTACTAGAAATATTGCACAGCAATTGCTCAACATCTGCAGAGTTCTAGGGCCACAATCAACAAACACTATGGTCTTATTAAAAAAATCTAACTGTGTAAACTTGAGCGATCTGTTCAGACAGATTTATTAAAGGAATGGCTGAAGAGAAGGCAGCAGATGTAATGTAGTAGATTTTTTTAAAGGTTTCAAATCGTATTTTGTAAAGATTTAACTTGCAAAATGAATTGCAGCTGGCTTTGCTGGGAAAGCTGTGAGTTGCTGGGGTCACCCGTGCGCTGACAGCAGGTGGGCACTGCCCAGCTCAGTGCCCGGTGCTGCAGTGTCGAGGCTTTGCAGACTCGTTCCCAGGCTGCCCTCGTGTAGCGCAGGGGCTGTAGAAGTAACGCCACTGTTTTACGGCTTTCTAGGAACAAACAGGGCAACTCCTTTAAACACAATTACGTCTTAACAGTGGAAGCGGTAATCGGCCCTGCAGCTGAATCTCAAATGAGGATTACAATCGTTTGGGGTGGGTCATGTTGGGACCATTTGACACCAGTCTTCTGCCAGTCACATATGCAGTTCTGTCGCGCCTCCTGCCTCCTTCTGTCCCGCGGCTGCTACTGACACCCTGCCAGCGGCAAGCCATTTCCCTGGGAAGATCTCAGGCTGCTCACAGCCCAGCTGCTCGTTCTGCCAGCTGCCAAACTGCTGCTCCAGCTCCCACATAGGCTTCTCCCTCTCAAACGTGGTTTACGGTATGCTGGAAACCCCAGTATATACTGGGAACCTCACTAGAGCGTTGCAAAGACATACACAATACATTGAACTGTGATATGTTTAGGGGGTGAGAGATAYGGGTGTAAGGACTGATTTTTTTTTTTAATATTTTCATCAGGATAATAAAGTAAACTTCAGAATGCTGCTGATATTTACAATTGTGCATCTCAAAAATCTGCAAATACCAAAGAAGAAAGAACGGGGTGTAAAGAAATGATGCACTCAAAAGTAATACTTTTCATCTAGAATAAAGCAAATTGATAAATAGTGTACAAATAATCCAAATAATTGTTCAGTGGAAGAAATAGCCTGAAAAGTATGAATTAGAAAAGAGAGTGATGGGAAACTGTCCTTCTCCCRTGGCAACTAGATGCCATTTTGCACAGGATATGGCAAGGCAAAAGAGCAATGTTGGACTCCACATGAAGAGCTGTAACAGCATCAGGTTAAGTCATTTTCTTTTTTGTTTTGGCTTGAAATATTCAGTTGTATCCCCAACACTGTCAAAAAGACAAAAGATAAATGAGAAAAAGTTCAGAAAAAAGACAGAAAAACAATCAATGGCGGGAGGCCAGATTTATGTCGAAATATATGCATATATTTAACTTGTCCAAACCTTTAAGGGTGATTAAGAGGAACCCGTACTGGATGACTTCTTCTGGAACAGGGTACTTAGAAATAAAAAGTAGAAGAAAGGGGTTAGCAGGTCATGGGCTGCCAGAGGTACTGGCATTGCTGTGTTAGCTGCTGCTGCTGAGCAGCCACAAAATTACTCTAGTAGCAGATCCCCAAAGAGTGCATAAAAATGAGGGTTGCATTTATAATCTGAGAATCGATCTTAGGTTTTGTTTTCTCAGAACCTCACTCCCAGAGACAAACCTCCCTGTTTCTACCAGGTATTTAGATAAAAACTAGGGACACTGTCCAGTACAGTGCAAGGATCACAATGACTGTTTGATATTGCTCCCTATTCAAATAGAGTCTTCATTATCCCTAGGCCAGCATCCCACCTGTGTGGCCAGCATCCCACCTTGGCATCCCACCAAGAGCAGCTCTTGCAGAACAGAGTGAATAGAGGCCACAGGTTGCTCAGATTTTAAACTTGGTAAGGACGAACAGCCTGCTGCATTAGCAGAATGTATGGGGCATGACAAGAGGCTGAAGGAGTAAACAACGTACTCTATTCCCATGTCATGTGACTATCAGGAGGAAAATCTCAAAAAGAAAAAAGGCGAGAAAAAATAAGGGGCAGTAAAGCAGTCAGCTTGTCACATTCTCTTTGAAAATCAGAAAAGTAAATAACTTAGGGTGTCCCCTGTTTAGTAAACACTTTTGTTAAAGAGGGTGTACAGAATGAGGAGTTAGAAGATAGGGAAGGTATTTCCTAGAGGAGATTATGAATGTGCTATAGATTAAACACAGTTTCAGTTCTGAGTTCTATTTGTATATATACTGCTAGTATACCAAAATACTTTGCTAGGACAGATATCCCACCAATGCTTGTGTTACCTCTTGCATCAGAAAATGAAAGTCAAGGAGATCTCAGTACTATTCTTGCTTTCACACTTTCTGGATTTTTTAGGGTGTGGAGGGGCAACAAAAAGTCCATGAACAATTACGGTGTGCAGTTGAGAAAAATCTAGGCTCCTGGGAACACCTGAGAATTTAAAGGGAAAGAAAGGCAGGCAGGAGCTGGGTCAGCTCACCTGTGGCATAGCTGTATTCCAACACTTAGAGGGTGGTGGGGTGTTCAACAGCATATCTAACATGGGGTTCTGACTCGAAAGCACATGATGCACTTTAGAGTCATTAAGAGTTAGTCTGGCTTCAGCAGTTGAAGTCACAAAAGTAAGTCTTTTAAAACTTTTCCCACTATATTCAATGCAATGCAGGCTGCAAACATTTCTAATCACATAATTGAAATTGTATTTTATATAGTAATATGTACAGGGTCATTAATCCTGGAATAAGTTCCCTTATCTATTTTAGCTTATTTCAACATTTAATTCTAGAACAGTTATTCTATTCTAGATTTATTCCAGAACTGTCTTGTCTCCAGAAGGTCATAGAAGTATCTTCCATCTCAGACATACTGATATTGTAGTATGCCCTGGGTAAAACAAGAATTAGGATTCTTGTTGGGTTGGGTGCACAGATCATATCATTTATTATTAGCAGATGCCAGGACATTAAAACTTTCAATTGTTTTCCCACCAAAGTGAATAAGGCAGTTTGTTAATACAATTAGCTCTGTATAATTGGAAACTAAATCAGTGATGACTGCATTATTTGAATGCTACTTTAAATAATTTCATTTTTATGATGCTATTTTGTTGCACATGGTATCACCAAATAGCTTATTCATTTTCCTGCTGACCATAATTTGTGTATTTCTTTGTGACAGAAGAAGCATGTTTTCAACCTTTCTAGTTTTCTGGGATACAGTGTGCATTGCTTGTAATTATTTAGGCTGACACACATTAACACTAAAAGTCGATAGTCCGTAGTGAGTGAAACAAGCGGGAAGGACTAGGTGGATTATAACTTCCCTGGAAAAAAGAGAAGCCACCAGAGGTCTTTGGCAAAGCCCTTAAAGGAAAACAAGAATGTGGGATAGACAAGGTACACAGAACTTAAGTGTTATGAAGGATTTCCCCAACTCTTTTCCGAGGAGCATCCCTAGTCACTGCCTATTTGCTTTTGTTTTAAAATATTTGGACAGGTAATAGGGAGAAGGGCCTCAGACTACTCACTCTGGCATTGTCTGTTTGGATCTCTCAAATTCACAGGACAATGTACTTTGCAAATTAAGCTTTATTTTATAAGCTCATTAGGAAAGAAAGCAAACATGATGAAGAAGGGCTTAGTCCCCTTGGTACAAGCTAGTCTAACTCATGAATTCACTAATTCATCACTTCAGTCATGAGGTTTCTAACTCACAAGTTCTCTAATTCATAACTCACAATTCATTAACTTGTAACTTGTGCACTTTGTATATGAGCAACATACCTATCCAGGGGTGAGAGTGCTCATCCTTCCTCCTCCGTCACAGGGCAGGTGCTCCCTGTATCACATGACAAGCACAAATATTAGTGTTTTATCAACACTGTTTTCATCACAAATCCAAAGCATAGCACCATACAAGCTGCTATGAAGAAAATTAACTCTATCTTAGTCACAGCTGTTACAATCTCCACTCATGGGCCACAGTCTCTCCAGGGAATACCTGATGTGGCCCAGACTTACGCACAGCCACAGTCGCTTAGAGATGCACCTCCTCCAGCACAGCCTTATCCATGGGCCACAGTCTCTTCAGGGGTGTACCTGCTGTTCATTGTGGACTTATCCATGGCCACAGATGCTTCAAGGTGTTTTTTCTCCAGTGTGTACTTATCCCCAGCTCAAAATCCCGTCCAGAGTGTACCTGCTGTGGTATAGACATATCCATGGCCACAGATGCTTCTGCTCCAACATGGTCTTATCCAGAACCACAGACACTTCAGGTTGTCCTGCTCTTGAACACACTTATCCACAGGTCAAGTCCCTTCAATTCAAGCTRACACTGGAGCTGCAGCCTGTCTGGCACAGCAGCGATGCCCAGGCCGCGGGCCAGCCCAGGCGTTATCAACAGCCCACGGCTGTTATCAAAATCCTTCCAGGCACAGCTGGGTAAGATGATAAGCCCTACAGCAAACAGCCAGGGCAAAAAGAAGCCACTAACAAAACAGACTAATGCACAGCAGGGCAAGCAAGACCCATGGCAAGCATAGAACCCTGCCAATTAATAGCTAAATAGCACTAAAAGATTTCAATTCAGTCTAGCAAACTCCAAACTTGTTGTTACCTCAAACCCTTTGAGCCTCAAGTTGGTCACCAAAAAAGGACTGTGATGGGGCACCGCAGCCCCACACAGCCATGTGCTCACTTATCCCTGTGGGATGGGAGAGATAATTAGAAGGGTAAAAGTGAGAAAATCTGTGGGTTGAGATAAAGACAGTTTAATAGGGAAAGCAAAAGCCACGCACACAAAGCAAAACAAGGAATTCATTCACTTCCTATCAGCAGGCACACATTCAGCCATCTCCAKKAAAGCAGGGCTTCCTTACAGGTAGTGGTGACTTGGGAAGAGAAACACCACCAGTCCGAACATCCCCCTTTCCTTCCTTCTTCTCCCAGCTTGATATGCCCAGCACAGCGTCATTTGGTCTGGAATATCCCTGTGGTCAATTGGGGTCAGCTTTCCCGGTGTGTCCCCTCCCAGCTCCTTGTGCACCCCAAGCCAGCTTCCTGTCAGGGCAGCCTGAGAAACAGAGAAGGCCGTGACACTGTGCAAAAACTGCTCAGCAATAGCTAGAACATCCCTGTGTTATCTTTTATCTGTTTTAATGCATTGTTCTCAAGAATTTTTCAACTTGAAAGGAAATAGATTTTTAAGGTTGTCATCAAGCTGTAACAACACAGAAATTCTGACAATCACACATTCAAATCATATCCATGTCTGCTTATTCTACAGGATGAGACAAGTACCAGGAGAAGATCAACCGCTCCTGACTCCTCTGAGTCAAATTTAAAGTTGAACTTTCCTCAGGAAGATTAAGGGTTTATATTCTACTTGCTCATACTCATGTACAAAATCTTACCACTTCCTGTATTTCTGTGGTTCCTGGGAATGAGACCATAACAAATACCTAATGTCTGGGATGTGGGCAAAGGTTGTAGGTATATGGAAACTATTTCACTAATACTAGAGACAGGGTCTTCTCCAAGAAGAGACAAAAGAACCAGTTACTGTACTTTAGATAGTATGTTAACCTCATCTAACTTTTAGATGGAAAGGGCTAGGGAAGATGAAATCCAGCTATTGTGGCTGAAAACATATCCTCTTATGCCAACACCCAAGCAGGGATCTATGGTCCATCAGATGACTCTGTGATGTACGAAGGGAACAGAACTTGGGTCACAGGTGATGCTAATTCCAGGGCGCTTGGCTTATATCTCATGCAGAGCTCTCTGTAAAACAGAGGATGTCTCCTTACCACTGAGTGAAAAATAAATATTGCTTCACTGATTCCTTTCATCAGGGTTTTTCTAGTGACATCACATGGACTAATTTTAAAATAAAATTCCTTATTAAAAATGCAACATCAAAAAGACTTCTAGTCAAAATCCCACATCCTCAGAGTCACTTCTCATTAGAGTTTCAGTCAAAATAGTCACTGGTTGAAAGTTCAGAAATTCAGTGACTGAAGCTGACTTGGCAAGTCAGGACTTGTCTCCAACATTTTTCAGAGGTTTGAAAGTTGTTATTCTAACAGATATTTTCTTCCATTGCCCTTTTATTTGAAGGTACCCAAACTAGCACGTTTTTAAAAAGTTTGGTTTTCAGCAGTAGGTGGCACTATGAAGTTTCATAAATATTGTAATATAAAATAATATCAAATGCTATGCACATTAATTATTTTAAAAAGAACATGAAAATATATCAGAATAAATTCTGATAATAAATATTTTTTCTAAATATTACAATTGACAAAAAGTCTAATGCAAGAATAGAAATGTCTAATATCAAAATAGGCAACATGTAACATTTAAAATCATGTGTCCTAGAAAGTTCTCTATCCTCTTTGTAAAGTACCACCGTGAGTTGTTCTTGAATACACTACTTCAGCTACATTGAATTTCCTGGAAATTATATCTATCTCATTTGCATATAAACTGTAATATTGCAATAATGAGTGTCAATACATCTAGAATAGGTCAAGTACTTTTTATAAGGTAAATGAATGTATACCAACAGGAATGTGACAGATGGGAAAGTATTTGGATTTTTCTTGCGTGGTCAAAAGTCCATACTTAATCAGAGACTTGAGCGTTGCATGTGGCGCCATATTCCTCTATGTATACTATATGGGGATGTTACTATATCCCAAATAAACCCCAGGATTAAAAAGATGCAATGTTAATGGAAAATATTTTCTTCAGAACTCTACTATACAAAAATCTATAGCGGGTAACTCACAAACAAACCTGTGTTTCCAGGTATTTCAGGTTGGCTAATGACACAAAATAACAATATCACAAACGTATTGTGGGTTCTTTGTTTCAGAAAGCTCCCAATACCTTACACCTCATTCCTCAGTGGTGTACAGCAGGAATAATGCAGTGAGATGCAGCATTTTCATTAAGCTGATTTTTGGATGACTGCCTTCTCATTAGAAATCAAGTGCTGGTCTGCCTGAGCACAAGGTGTGAAGATAAGTAAAGGAGAAAAGAAATTAAGCAAGGAACACAAATGAAATACATAGTCAATGCTCCTTTATCTGGCATGACTGGAAAGTGTCCTTGCCTTTTTTTTTTTCCACCCCAGGCTCCAAGGAAGCTGCTTGGCTCTGCATACTATTTCAGCACTCTGATACAACCTATGACAACGCCTAAGATTCACACTGTCTTTTATTTTGTTTTCTATTAAATACAGCATGTAGAAAAGACACTTTTGTAGTTTCACAGCATTTTTTCATGAACTGACATTGTGTATTACTCATTTTGTGCTAACATGGTCTGCTTACTGTTTCTTTTATAATACTGAAAAAATCAAAAGCTGGTACTTAATAAAAACATAATTTGCAGGGAGCTGGCAGCAGCTGCACTCAAAGGTTTTTTAACTTGCAACAGCCTGCTTCAGTTTCTCCAGAATCTTCAACAAGAGTCCTTTCAGTTGGATTCACTTGGGTTCACTTTCAGACCCCAGAATAAAGTGGTACTACAAAAATAATACGCAGGAATATACTTTAAATTTTGATGTTTGTTTTCCTTTAGAAATGATTCATTGTCACCATGCAATCAAGCTCCCTGGAATCAAAGCCATAGCATTGTAAGAGCTGCTTCAATATACCTGATTCATTCAGCACATCTTCTGCTTTGACCTCTGCAATGTGTTTAGTGGCTCCAGGGATGTGTTTGAACTAAACTTTCATTGTAAGGGAAGTGCTTCCATCACATCCAGTACAGTTATCAAGTGTACATATAAGCAATCTACTTACAGGTTCTTCTGCCTAACAAGGGATATATCAATTTCATATAATTACAGCAAGCAATATCTTTGGTAGACACACACCTGCAACATGAAGGTGCAAAGAATTTTCTTTTTTTTTTAATTATTAGAGATTTATCAAATTTATACACTTGTGCTATTTTTTAAGTTATAAAGTCACACTCTTGTACCTTGAAGGGCGAACCTGAAAATGAGATCTTCACCGTAGCGCTGTTTAAACTGCACCAACAGCTCGGTGACTGTGCACACCCAAAGCAGGGTCTGAGAGAGACCCATCGCAGCACACTGACTGCAAAGCACAGAAACGAAGCACGTGCAGAAGAGTAGGTAGATCTCCCACGACTCGTAAGAATGTCCTAGTTCCACACTATTTGGTTCTATTAGATCATTGAAAGCAGGCTCACAAATGGGCTCAAGGAGTGACCAAAAGATCACCTGAAAGGTATATATTGTCATATGCTGCCAACCAGGCTACACACATAATGGCAGCACTCAGACCCTTTTCGAAGTGGTATTCAGCACACTGAATTGATTAACTATTTGACTGCTCCTTGTATTTTCGAGGGGAATTCAGCTTGCTCTCTCAGTAATGTCATTGACCAAACAAAACAGGTGCTTTAAGATAAGACACTGCAATAATTTAGTAACTCTTGACACTAGGGATCCCGGCCTRTGGCTTGTCTGCTCTAAAGCATTCCCCCTTACTTTTAGGCATTCTCTGGCACGTGCTTTCTGTTACTCGTGAGGAGTACGATGTGCTGGTGGATGTGATGCGTTATTAATATGTCTTGCATATTAAATAGCTGGAAAAGCCCAAAGGTTGACAAAATGTTATCAGGGCCAGTGACATTGCCGCTCTAAGGGGAACCTCGCCCGGAGCTACCAATTCCGAACCATTTGTGTGTGCCGAGCCCGAATGTCCCGGTGTCTGTTTTGGCTGGTGTGGAGGCTCGTTCGGGTTCCCGTGCCCGGCAGCGGCAGCCGGCGCACACGGGGCTGTTCCCGGGGCTCTGCCGTCCCTCCGCGCTGCCCGCCGGCTTCCCGGCTTCCCGGCCGTGCTCCCTCCTCCAGCGCCGAACTCACCGGCCTCGCCCGGAGCAGAGGCGCTGCTCCCCTCACCGACGACACCCGGAGCAGGGGCTGCCCGGCCGGCGGGGGGTGCGGAAGCCGTGAGCGCCGACGAGGTGCCCGGCACGGCCGSCGCCGCTGCCGGGAAAGCCGCCGCCTCCGCGGGTCCCGCGGGCGCTGAGTGGCTGCGCGGCCGGGCCGGGGCGGAGCGCGGGGGCGGCCGCCGTCCCGGCGCGGCCCCGGCCCCAAACAGCGTGAAGCGAAGCGGCGGGCGGTGCCGGGCCAGCCGCCGCCGCGCCGTGCCGGCCCCGCCGCCCGCCCCGGCTCCGCGCCATGGAGATCGAGCCGCCCGCCGCCGCCCAGGTGAGAGCCGCGCCCGCGGGGCCGGCGCCGGGACCCCCGCCCCTCGCAGCGCGGCCCGGCCGGTGCCGCGCTGCGAGGGGCGGGGCGGCCGTCACGCGCCCGCGGAGCACGTGGCGCCGCCCCGCCCCCCCGAACGTGCTGAGTCACGGTAGGGGCGGGGCCGAGCAGCCCCCGCCCGCTCCCCGCGGGGGGGCCGGGCCGGGCCGGGGTCAGCGAGGGCTGCCCGAAGTCGCCGCCCGCAGCCTCGGGAGCGCGGGGGGGCCGGGCCGGGCAGGGTGAGGGGCCGGAGCCGCCCTCAAGGGAGCGGCTGGGGAGGCGCCGGCGCCGGAGGGGCTGCCCGAGCCGGGCGCAACCTCGCGTCGCTGCCCCCGGCGGGCCCGAGCGCTCCCGCTCCGCACTTGGGTGAGTTTTCGCCGCTTCCCGCTGCTGCCGCCCGGGCCCGCTCCCGGGCTCTTGCACAACCACGCGCTGCCCCGGCCCGGCTGCGGGTTCGAATTCTGGTCCGGGTCAGCCTCGCACACGCAGCCCGAGGAGCCCGGACCGGGCTGGTCCCGACCGGGGTGAGGGGCTGCGGCCGGCGGCGCCCCGGCACCTCCAGCTGCTGGAAACGCCCCCGAGGGGTTTGGGCACAGGGCAGACGGARCCCTGGTGGCCTCTGCCAAGGCGAATGTCCTGGAGGCTCAGCGGTGTTTGTGGTTTGTACTCATGTGCTGTGGATCCTCTTCTCTCGAAGCCTGGGGAAGTTCAGTGCTGTTGTGTTGCAAACTAGTTGCACAAGAGCTGAGTGAATAGCTGAAAACATAATTGAACTCCATTATAAGTTTATATAATCGTGCTTTTCTTGGGCTTTTAAATGGAAACGTGTCCTTATCAACAAAGTGTTGGGTTTAAAGAAGTAATACTTAAAACTTCTTCTGGAGCTGTTTTAATTCTTTTAATACTGCAAAATTAAGGCTCAAGTGTTCTGATGCTCTTTTAATGTATGTTGATACAATATATGCTATGCAGTAGAGTTTCTTTCAACATTGTCCATTCTGTAGGATGTRTAAGGGGGTACTTCCTGCAGGAACTATAACTTTAGCTGTACTGGGTGTACTTTCTTCTGTTTATTGKATACAGTTCCTTTCCAGTCTTGGGCCGCTCATAGCTCTGCTTGGCCCATCTGTTTTTCTAGCCCTGGGTAGCACAGCCATGACCTCCACCTTGTCTCCTCGGTTTCTTGGAAAATACTGCAACAAAAATCACTCTCTTGGCCTGTGCTGTGTAAACACCCCGTCGATTTGGTTTTGCCTATATTGTCCAGGCACTTTTGATCTCATTCTTGAGGAACTCTTGACAGACCAATTCCTGTATACCTGCTTTTGTACTTTCTTGCCCAATACACTGTGACTTCTCTTCCAGAAACCTTGCTTTTGTTACTCATTTGTCTGCTTTGTCAAACCCTTCCAACTAAGCCACCTGTTGCACTTTTCCTATCTGAGCTCAGCAGCTGCTGGTTTCTTCTCTTCCAGACTTAGCCTGAAAAGGAGCTGTGTTTTTTAGATAGCAACTTGTCATCATCTTCAACATATAGTTTTAAATATATTCATTAAAAGGAAAATTCACATAGCCTGTACCATAAAATGTTCACTCAAAATGAACAACGAGGAACACAATCTTCGTTCAGCCCCTCAGATTTTGCAAGCCAACAGATGGGAAGGGTGTGCACTCGTGCAAGTACAGCACAAGCTCTTAGGCTCTATGTACCTGGTAGCCAATGGCCATAGCAGTAAAGGTGAGTGTGCAGGACTGGGATTGATACAGCTTCTTAACCAGAATGTAAAATGCCCAATTTCAGCTACATACTTCTGTGGATGTTAGCAGAGCAGTTACTTTTGTAAAAAGTATTCCCTTGGTGTACCTCTCTGCCTGGAAATAGGATGCACCCCTGTATACAGAGGTGAAATGGGATGTTGCCTATTACACCCCAGCAACACAGACCTCAAACTATCCAAGAAAAAAGATTGCAATGGAACAAGTGTTTCAATGTTTCAAATCACACTACGAAGGCAGGACATAGTAGCTGTTCTCTCAGTAAATTTCAAGTTATTGACACGGCTGCTTGTAACCTTGTAAAAAAGCTCAACAAGCTCCTCCGTTATTAAACTCTGAGCCTCACAAGAGGGCAAAAAGAATTCCCTTTCCAACACAAATAATGAAGTGGGTTGCATAAGAGTAGAAGTAAGACTAATTGAAACAACTGGCAAAACCAAGTAGACAAATAATTGTGTGTCTATGTAAGTGTATCTGTTAGGGGTTTTCTACCTGGAGAACCGTCCTGAAGAGTTAGTGTGATCTCTTCAGTCTGAAGGGCTTTAACAAGGAAGTACATATACTTTTTTTTCTTGACATGCTGCATTAAATTGTCAAGTGAGTGGGTTTATTTTTTATTCTTTAGTGGTTTATCATTCCCACATGATGGTAGATTCTGCAGGCAAGTCAAACAAGTACACCACTCAAGGCTAGCAAAAGCCTTTGCTTTTTGGGTGGTTGTTGTTTTGGTGGTGGTGTTACTTGGTGGTTTTTTGGGTGTGTTTTTTTTTTTAGTTTCTTGATAATGAGATTTAATAAGCTTGTTGAATAGGAATATCTGATAGATGTTGATATATCTATTTGTGTCTATTTATGTGGATAAATTTAAATATAAAAAAAGAATCCCCATTTCTGAATATGTTATCTATTAAAACAAAGGACAAGTTTGGAGGAAGTAGATGAGAGAGTATCACAAGCACTTCCTTAAGTAAAAATGCATGTATTTTAACACTCCCAGTTCTGTGCTCACCTTGATATCGAGCTGTACTAGTAGAGCTTTCTTTCCTTCAAAACGCACAAAAGAATATCTTTCAGTTAAGCCAGTGTYAGATCTAATGCAATGTAGTATGTTTGGCTGAAATTAATGTAGCCAGCAGGAGTTGATCTTGTCAATCAGTTCAGGAGAACAGCTAATGGGATATTGTTATTAGTGTAGTAAATATCCATCATATGAATCCTGTTCTGTAGTTTGTCTTTAAAATGCGCCAAGAATTTACAATTGTATTGGAAATTGGCAGAAGTGCAAGTTCATAGTCTCAGAAAACCTGACTATCTGACTTGAAGAAATTGCTTGTTAGCACTCAAAGTTGGAGAAGAGTTTGGCTTTGAAAGTTTATTGGGAAATGTTTGAAAGAGACCAAAGTGGAATAAAAAAGAACATTCATTGTAAGCAGAGGGCAGCTGGATGTTCTTGTGTGCTTTAAAGAATTTGAGATGTTTTTATAGGACTGTGTGGGTGGTTGGGAAGATTTGTGTACACTTCCCACTAATGTTCATGGGTAAGAATAAATTTTGGCTTTCTGTCTCTTAATTTTTTCTTTTTCTTTTTTAATTGAAAAAGTAGAGATGGTATAACACTCTTCCTGAAAAAGAATGCAGTAGATTTTCATGAAAGACAAGGAAATGGTTGAGAACGATTATTGTATCGTTGGACCTAAATACCCTTTTGATTTCTTTTGCTTTCTTTACCTCTTAAGTTTGCAAAGCAGAAAATACCTGTTTTATAAGTGCTGCTACTTCTGTGATCCTGACTGAAATGAATGTAGCAATAGCATCTTGAACATACTTACTTTGTTAAAAAAAATCTCRGATACCTTTGTGGAATATGCTGGGCTTTCGTGAGGTGATGTTGAGGAATGCTAGAAGTGGAAGGACCTAAGTGAAGTATTTGTTCCAAGTAAAATCAATTCATAGATTCCTTACTAGAGTTTTTCATATATAGTTGTAAAAGTTTGTTACATTTGTTCCTTCAGTAGAACCTAGAAAACCCAAAACGGCAAAAGCTGTTGGAGGTTGTCATTGAAAGTTTCTGGAATGCAGTAGACTTTATAAGGAGAGTGAAAACAGTCAACTGCAGGCTCAGAAAAGGGTGAGCTTTGGGGAGAAAGCGGCAATATAGAAAGTCCGGATAAAGATGCCAGTAAAGGATGCCAAGTGTACCCATACCTGTAACACTGGAGGTGTGATTCGTTGTGAAGAAGAAATTAGTTTGATTTTTGTATCTAGAACACTACTTTCTWTTTTTTCTCTTTGCAATTATAAAGGTAAGCTTTAAAATTACTAAACTATTCACTAAAATTAGGCGAGTTTGTGAAACTGTGATATATTTCCAGTGATTGTCTTGGATGAGGCCAGTGCAGTACAAGTCCAGGCAGTAACCTGTTGGCATGAATTAAATATTAATCCTCTGCTGCTTGAGTTGCAGCCAGCAAGAAGTCCTGCAAAGTCTCCAGGTTAATCACCTGGTTAAAGTTTGCTTTGGCCTCTATCTCATTCCAACCCTAAGTAACCTATTATTTTAATATAGCACATTCCTAGAGAACTTGAAAGGGTTTGCAGTCTGTTCAGTTTTCTGATCCAGTATATTATACTAAGGTTGGACTTTGTGCCACAGAATACAGCTTTAGGTGAAGCGGAAAGAATACGACGCGTTGGTCACCTTAGTCCTTTTTCAGCAATAAACTGGTTTAATTGGTTTTGGAAACACTTCATGTGCTACCTCTGCAAGTCTTTCAATATAGACCAATGAAAGGTCATGGAGGAGGAGCTGGAAGTCATGACTTTGAATTTGTGTTATCCAAGGATGACTGATAGACAGTGAACTAAAATGCCGCTCAAGGTTGCTCAACTGTAATACTTTTATGGCATATTTGTTTTATTGAGGTAAACAATTAAACAAGTCGGTAAGAACTGAAGCCAGCAGTGCTATCTGTGGTGTATAAAACTGCTGAAAACCATGGAAGGTTTATCTGGAACAGATACTAGCAAGTGCATTTCAAGTAAAGATAGGCATTGTGTGCTTTTAGCTTTCCTACCCAGTAACTGCTTTCCATACAGGAAAGGCAAAGCTAGTGACAGTCACATATTGATTGGCAGTAGCAAGAATTTAATTATCTTATAGCGCTTGAGTTTTTCTAAAGTAAAAGTGTGGTATTACTGTTCAGTGCAGCATGGTAGTGAAGCATGCACAGGGACAGCCCTTTTTTTGTTTCAGTAATTTTAAGATATATATTTCTTAATTTTTCTTTACCATTCTTTAAAATAAGGAAATTGAAAAATATAGTCCACAGCAGATTATCTTGTTTTAATATTACTTTTGTTTTACCTTGACACGCATATGCCAACAGTGTCCATTTCAAATAGAAGCAAAGTCTCTCAGAACCATACATATAGTTTAAGTATTCTTTTGGCACCATACATTTAAATTAAATATTAATTTGGGTGACCAAGCAGTCTGTAACATCTAGTAAGGATAAAAGTGTTGAATTATTTGACTGCTTTGGAGAAGAGCATTTGTCTTCATCTTATGGAGGATCTTCTGTTTTCTGTCTTTTGCCATTTTGAATTCTTGGTGAAATATTTGCTCTGTTTGCTTTAACTGACACATTTATTTTTCAGTGTTGTGTGTCAATACATGGGCTTTGTATTTGCCTCTTAATTTATACTTTAAAATTCACTATAAAATAATTAGATGTTTTGATATGTTGTTTTGGAGACCTTGGAAAGCTATTAGGAGATAATAAGAGTGTTAATAACTCAAAGTTAAGTTAGCATAGTTAGCAGAGTATAACTGCTGTTCAGTAGTATATTATTAAACCCTAGTACAAGTACTACTAATTGGCAAAGCTCTAGTAGAATGGGTATAGCTTAGAAATAATGCTTATGTGGGTGCAATTTATGTACTACAGATACAGTTGAAGCTGTTTATTATGTCGGCTCAGATTTCTGATTTTGGCCTGATTAGCTGCAGTTTTTATACTGGGAAGAAGGAATATAAAACCGTGTTTGTTTAGTGAAGTTATTTTGAAGGTACTGTAAATGACTATTAATGTTTTCTATCTTTACAGATAAACTAAACCATTTCAAGGGGTATGTCTTTGTTGTTGATGTTATTGCAGCACTGAGGGAGTTGACACCACCCAACCTTGTACGTCTTGCAGTTAGACTTTTAGTCTAACTTCTGCAGTATTATTATGAGCAATCTAGTTAAAAAAAGAGAAGAGAAAGGAAAAGAAAGTTCCTTTAAGATTGAAGTTGCAGCAACAAGTTATGTAAAATCAGTTTGAAACCATCTCTTTAAAGCCTTTTAAGGAAGTATCTTCTGTTTTGCTATGAAATGTAAAGATATCAGCTTTTCCCTCCATGCCCCCACCTCTGTCTTGCAGTTTCAAAGTTCTGTTGCTGTTTGCTGTATTGATTTTTCGTGTTGTCTCCTGTAAGTATAACAAGAATTCCACTCCTGGAGACAGCTTGTGAAACAAAGTTTGCATACTTGAGAAATTGACTCAGAAGGAGCTTGGTTGATAGCGTGCCTGTAAGAGGAGGTTTGTTTTATGATTAAGGGCGTGTCTATTTGCTGTGTTTGAAATTAATACCTACAAAAGGTTGAAGCAGTGACTTTTCAACAGCTGAGTTATGTGAAAAGTTGCTGGGACTTTGATTTGCTTCCTGTTTAGCTCGTGACCACCATCTAGCCATAAAGAGCTATGATAAAAAGATCCTGGGGGGTTTGGTTTGCTCAAACCCTTGTGGTAAAATTAGTATCTTCCTACTTACTGCTGCAGTTGGAGTGGAGCAATTCCCGTGCTGCTTGGGCTGCTGGAAGATCCAGAATTCCCTGGGAAATTCAGAATTCCTAGGCAGCATGTGGTTGATGCAGGTCTGCCACTCAGAATGATGCCTKCCCCTGTGTAAGATGGCCACTTTTTCTGTCTGCTCTGCAGCTGGCCGCCTGGGCGTGGGCACTTCATCGTTTCTTCTTTCTGCCTTCAGGAACTGTTTGCTTGAGTTATGTGCTGTTGGGTAAGAAGACTGAATTTTGTTCTAAATCAGGGTATTTCCAGTTGGATTGCATGCAGTTATGTGACCAGATGACGTGTTCCACAATCAGCTGGGTAGCAGAACAATAGACAAGAGAGGATGGCAGGGATGAGTGGGTGACTCTGAAGGTTGGTGCAGCTCAGCTCGGTAAGATTTTCAGATGMTTCATGGCTGGAAGGAGAACATGGAGACTGTAGAGGCAGAGGTCATCCAAGACATGTCAGTGGGAGTATTCTACCCTGTCTTGTTACACTAATGCTTGTCTTCACCACTATCACAGAAGAAGTCACTGATATGTTTGTGCCAGTGGAGCAAATATAGTCACTAAATGTCCTTGGAACAAGTGTACTGTAGACCCTGGTGCAATCTGCTGTGAATTGCTTGACATGAGGTGTAAGGACATGTTTTCTGTTTTATAACGCAGAATTATATTCATGCTCGGCTTTGTTTCTACTGTAGATTGGTCTTGAGCAGATCTTTGTCAGCTGAGGAATTACTGGAAGATTGTCCCTCTGATATTTGTAAAATAAATCAAACAAACCTGAGTAAACTTTTGAAACAAGTAGGATTTAAGATGCCTAAGGATGAAAATAGAAATAAGTCAGTAACGAAAATGATGCTAGTAAAATAGCATCATATGAAAACCAGAACTTATATTTGAAACTAAATCATGATTTCTGACAGCTGGTCTTCCAAATTATTTAAATTTAATTCTTTGGCTATGGAAATGCACATCATATTTATGTGTCTTATAGCTGTGTAGGTTGTAACAGAGAATTACAGCACAGTGACTTCTGATATTGTGCTTTCTATTTTGGTTTTAGTATTTGAACTAGAATATTATCAGGTTAATTCTTCAACTAGTATGATACGTTGTGACTCAGTGAAATGTTGTAGTTCCATGGAATGTTTTCTGGCTTGATTTGTGATCCTTTATCATCTACCACTTCAAGAAGTCTAGGCTGCACTGACCACTCTTGGGAATCCTTGCTCAGCTGACGACCAGTCTGTACATCTCCAGACATCTTTCATCTCTCAAAGTTTTTTTGTTGGCAAAGGGAAGAATGGAAGCCATTTAAATAATAAAACTGTTAATGGAGTTCTTCAAATTATTCTGAAACATTGTTACTAAGGTCAGAGCCATAGAATTATTTTAAATTCAAAATGAAGCTTAGGATGAAAGTTTTTGGTAACATGGGCTATGTGTCTACTGTATATGCCAAGGAGACAGACATGGAAGAAGCCCCAAGGAAAGTGGTGGGCAGTGGATGCTCTTGATTTGGATGGAAGGACACAGTTAGTGATGGTTGCAGTTTTGTTGCTCTTTTGAAGATGTTGAGAATTACTTTGGCAAGAGGTATAAAACCATTTACCTAGTCTCATTTATGCCTTGGAAGATGAATTAGATTCTTTTGCTTTCAGAATTTACAAATTGAAAAGTGAGGGCTGGAACACACCGCACATGCAAAGCTTTAGTTTTCTACGCAGTTGTTGTTCTGTTCCTCAGTGGGTTTACCTTTTTAAAGCAAAAGCTCTCATTGTGGACAGAAATGAGAAATTGACATATGGGTGCCTGACATGTTGGCCCTTCTTGAGCTTTCTGATTTAGTTGTTTAACTTTGCAGGACCTTGGTGTGGAAGAGCTTCCTGAAACCTTTGTGGGGGTTGATGACTTTTAGAGGCTTGGTTTTTGCTGAGAAATATGTGGATTATAAGGSCTTAAGAAAATGAGTGAAATCTACGCTTGCTTCATTCTATGGAAAGATAACTTATGCGTCTTGGTGTGGCTAGAGAAAGGGGAAAAGCTATACAAACTCCTTTCATACAAATTAAATAATGATTTCTATAATGCTTCATGTAAATTTAGGGACAGCATTTTTGATCATCAGTGCACAGTTGAATGGTATTATTAGTGACTGAAGTATGTCACTAATGAAGCCTGTTCACAGTGTCAAATTAAGTTCACAGTGTCATTTAACCATGAATTAATCTTTTGGAAATATATTGCCACCACAGGTAAAATGTGCCCCACTGGGTCTCCCTTYCTCAGATCTGTTACAATCCTGTACTGCCCAGTGGTGAGCAGTTGAGCAGCAATGTATTTTTGGCCTTTTTTCTGGGTTGGGTTTCTTTTCCCCTTGTAGAAACTAAATAAGTGTATTAGAGGTTGAACACTCAAAAAAGACGCCCGACCCTGCTTATTTAGTCAGAACTGTGCACTGCTACTGGAGTCCCAGCATTATCTATATGGATTATGTATGTGAAAAGGGCACATTAATTGCAGGACTGACTCACAAGGGTATTTAACACCCGTGCCCCATAGACTGCAGCGGGAACTGGGTACCTACGTACTCTGCTCACATCTGGAGCAAACACTGTTCCCTGCAATATAACTGTATTCTTAAGCTTTTAGTCTTAATATAGTACTCTAGGTTGATGAGGTGTTTGTATGGAATGTCTTTGATGCAGCCTTACAGAGTAAATCTCTGTGTTTCTGAATGATGGGTATGTGCTGGCAGGATAATTGATGAACCTCATTGCTTTCTGACTCACACAGACACTGTAGTTGTTTGACACTGTAGTTTGGACCACAAACAACAATAATAAAATAAGTTACTTGTGAGATCAATGAGGTGGAAGTTGCCAAGAYGTGCCTCCCATAGCACTAGGGCAGTGTCCATGTCTAGGCTGTGGTGCAGCTGTAATGACCCATCTGGTGCTGTCCCTGTAACTTGCCCAGACATCAGCAAAATGACAGCTAGAAATGGGTACTTTACACTAAGATGCCACTGCAGTGAAAATGTGTAGTACAAGAAAGATTCTGAATAATCCTGGAGAATATATGGACCCTCAAACACACAGTTTTCATGTTTAGTTTGAAACATGCTTTTCCAAAAAGTGTGAAATCAAAATAGTGATTAATAGATTATAACCCAAGATTTATACAACCTAATAAATGTTATTTGCAGTAATTTAGGTTCTTTTCTCTGTCCCTATGTTCATTTTGCTTCCTGATTTGTTTCATTGGACAAAAGAATGTGCTATAATTTGACTGGATCATGTTTCCCAGATGACTGAGCCATTATTATAAACAAATCCTCTTGTGTATAAACTAGTGAGTATCCTGTGGCAATGTCTGCACAGAGTACATGTTTGGCTGGATACAGCGGGATAGCTTGAAGATAATCATTTAACAGGTAACTGTTTTTCAAGTACTGTAGGTTCAATATGGAATATAAATTGGGACACAAAGGCTTTTGCATTCCTGTGGTTAAAAGATCAGCAGTATTTTTCTTATGTTATTTGTTTACATATAGGGGTTTTTTTTTGTTGTATAAATGACAAAATTCAATAAATGCCTGTTTTATTATGATGCAGTTTTAACTTGTGAGGAAAAAAACCTCAAACACAAATAAAGCCATTAAAGCCGTATTTCATTTCAGGAAAAGCTAGTCTATCTGAGATGGCTGCTGTTTGAATACCTTTCAAAATGGAGTTAGGTGATGCAGTACATGGTGATTAGACAACAGCTAGAAAGTCAGCCACAACAGAATCGCTCCCTTTACTTGCTGGGGCAACACAGCAGAATTTTGTTAATGAATCAAGCATGTAAAAACAAATAGACAGACTAACCCACTCTTAGAAAACAATCCCATATTTTTGCCAGCCTCCCAATTTCATTATGCAACTTGTGTAATAGATTGTAACTTGAATACTTATTAACTTTGTGTGCTTATTGACTTAATAGTTTTGTAATGCAGCTGATGCAAGATAGAGTAAAGAAATAGCAAGTCGATAGCTCTGTTAAGCTGAAAGAGGGATTCAGAATTTGAGTAGAAGGGACTGCAACATTACCAGTCAAATATACTGTGGAAAAGTGAAAATCAGATTAACACAATATAATTTAGACTGAAAAGGGAAAAACAGAACCCATTTAACTGAAACAGCAAAGTTCTGAAAACATATATGATTTATTGCTTTAAATACTGATGTTCCAGAAAGCACTCTGGGATGTCAAGAGTTTTAGAACTAAGTTTGAAGAAGTGAGATGACACCCATGGCCATTTTTGGCTTGTTCTGAGCAGCCAGAGTAGCACTTGTAAATATGGGCATAATTCAGTTTATTCAAGAAAAATTCATTGTCATCAGTTCACTGTGTTCGACCTTACTCTGTCTTTTCCTTTCAGATAAGGCAGAAATAAGGAAATTTGGCAGATACAATGCATGATAGATCTGGTCCTCAGTACTAGAGGATAACTTTGGAAAAATCAGGTACTGGACAAAGAAAATAAGTACCAATGTCAGACTGAAGATTTTGCTTTCTGCAAGCCATGCAAATGAGACAGTGGTTCGGGGAGTTTTTTTCAAWTTTTTTTTTTTTGTTAAGTGTGTTGAGGCAGGTTCAGTCCTGACCCCATTTGGTCCCTGGAAACCACACAAGCTGTATTAAACTCTTACTATTTTAAACCTACCATCTAAAATATGTATTGATTAAACAATTTAGAAAACACAGCTACTTCTAGAGTGTCTGAGATAGAACATGAAACAGTCTTCTGTGAAAAGATCTGCAGCACTGAGCAAGAATCCTCTGATCTGTTGTACCATAAATGGTCACCTCAAGGCAGACAAAATGTGGTGGGAAAATTTTATTTTTATATATATACACACATACGCATACACATACATACATGTATATATATATGTATATAATGTGTGTATATATATGTATATAATGGGGGTGTGTGTATATATATGTATATAATGTGTRTGTGTGTGTATATGTATATGTATGCATGTATTTCTGACTTCAGAGACTGATGAGCCAGTGAGGAGATTGTTGCTCCTGCTGCTTTGCCCTGGGCTGGGAGTGCTGTGAGGATCTTGCACATGTCCAGTGTTTTGAGGAGTGGCAAGGAGGTGGGGATTGATTGATYTTGCAGAAAAAGAGAAAACTTGCCAAAGTGAAGAAGTAAACTGTTCTATGTCCTTCCTTTTCCTCTTCTTTGCTGTCTTTCTGATGAAGGTGTTTTTCTTTACCTGCTTTGGTGGTGCTTTACTGTTAGCATTAGGATTTTGCAGCTTTTGGAATTGAAATAAAGTTAGTACATTGATGACCATAAACAGCCTTCAACAGCTATTTTTTATTGCAGTTACATTCTTGCTCATTTTATGTTCTTCAGGCTTTAAGAAACTTGTCTTTTCACTATTACTGGAGAATATACAAGGTATATGTTTTCCCTGGCAGTTTGGAAAGCTTGCTTGCCATGGAATGTGTATAAGAAAACCATCATGTTGAGAGCTGTACATATCTTACAGACTTAGCCTTTGTTGATACCATTCCTGGAAGATGACGTTTCAGGTGAAACACATAAATAATCCACCTCTCAGAGGAGTTGTTCCTGGAGCGAGGGTTGGGAGAGTGGGTGGGGTAGTATCCAGAATTATACTTCCAACCAGGCAAAACCTCTCCCCGTCTTTGTCAGAATAATGCCCAGACAAGGCTTTGTAGTGAAGCTTTCTTAAGAATGCTGAACAATCCATCCAAGGAATTTTTTCAACTAATCTAATTTAGAGTAGATCCTTACAATTTGGCATTTATTAGGAGAGCATGCTGGAATACAGTGGGAGGTACAATCTGAAATATGAAATATATGTGAGGAGAAAATAGAAATTTGCATACATACACTTAACATTTCAGGAACTGATCTTATCTCATCTGGCTCTTTTGGGGCAAAAGAGTGTCCCAAGACATATGGACAGCATTTAACTGGCTTATTTACGTAGGCAGGGAGTAAAAATTCTCTTGCAGTATCAGTTCTTTAAAGCTAGGGCTTTTCAACCCTTTTTGAGTCCTTTCCTAGGTAAGTTAGCCTGCCAGGGCTTAAAAAGTGTTTAGTGGCTCAGGCATTCAAAGACTTGAGGGCCAGGAAGAGCAAATGGGCATCAAGAAACAGAAGCAGGCTGGCATAGTGTCAAAACTTACTGGCTTAGTGTCTGTACAGTCACACCAGTAAGTAGTAAGTGGCACTGGTATGAAAGACAGAAAAAAGACACCCCCTTACACCCACCTTGTTTCTTCCCAGATTTCTTAGAAGCTCTTGGTGAAGAATGTGGGACAACAGTCAGCTCTGCAGGGCAGTCGGGGATTTGACCTTGTGTATTCACAAATCACAGGTTGCTGTCATGTGGCTTTGTTTGACAGCTGTCATGCTTCCAAACCCTGAATTCAGACATCTAAAATTGCTGTTGTACCCTTCTGCCCTCCAGTGTAAATAACTTCTGCCATTCCTTTTTCCCCATTCTTCTCAATTGTTTTTAAAAAGTTATGGTGCTGGGCTGACTTTATCTGTCTGTGCTTTCTCTCAAGCATGAGGCTTATGTGTCCAGGATTTTTTTCTGTAATCAT
Source organism: Amblyornis subalaris (assembly GCA_018881555.1). NCBI lineage: Eukaryota > Metazoa > Chordata > Aves > Passeriformes > Ptilonorhynchidae > Amblyornis > Amblyornis subalaris. The sequence goes on along the minus strand of JACAXG010000012.1, from coordinate 4,349,717 downwards.
AAGCTGTAATTAAGTAACTTACCTTGAAAAAGATTTAGAAAATGAAACAATAGTTATGATGATGGCAGAGATCATCTGAAAGCATTAAGTTATTTATAAATAATTCTTAAAAACTATTTGAACAAAATCAGTTCCTCCAGAGGATGAGGGGAAGACATTCAGCTGTTGCTTCCACTGTGCTTTTCTTAAGTGGTAAGATGCTTCCAGCTCCTCTTGTACTTGCCTTATTACTTGATGGGCTCCTTTTCATTCTTGCCTTGGAGTATCTCAGGTCCTTGATCCTCACCTCTGACATGTTTTTTTTTTTAATAAAGCAAAAATGCAAGGTGCTTTTTGTTCATCCCCTTCACTTTCTGGAAAATAGAGAAGAATTGAAAAATGTCTCCTTTGATTGAAAATGTAGAAAAGACAWTTTTTGCTTTCCTGCTCCTCATGGGGTGCTGGTCTGAGCTCCCTGCTGGATGCAATAGCCATTGATTCTGTTGCTCCTCTGTTGCCTCATGCTGGCGTGTGAAATTGTCTGTCTTCCTGGGTTTAGGTGCTAACAGATCATGGGAAAGGAAAACACATCCTTGTCTGGTGAGAGATTCTGCTAGTGTTACCTCAATTTATGGTGCAAAAGGCATGACTTTAAGAAGTAAATGCACAAACCCCACAATGTGCTCTGTATCCAGGGGATAGCTAATAATGGGTTGAAGGTGCTGAGATAGTATATTGTTTCTCTGCTGATGCTCGGGCTGCTGGATGTTCCCATTCTAGCAACACTATCTGTAAATGGCTTATATTCCAAACAACACCAAAACCAGTAGGATAAACCAGACAGGGATGAAACAAAGATTAGCATTTTGTTTAAAGCACGGAAGTATGAAAGTAATATGAAAACAGGGTCTCTTTCCTTTGTTTACCCTTCTGCAAATGTTTGCTTAGGAGCAATAAGAGTTAATTGTCAAACTTTACAATGTAGTCAGAGATTTTCTCATAAAATGTATAACAGACTCTGCCCAGATGGCAAATGCTGATATGTAAATCTAAAACATGAAAATTTCCATTGGTGGCCAGATGGTGGCTTAATGTGAATTGTTTAACATTTATGTTTATCTTATTAAAAGTGCCTTTATATGTCCAGACTAAGCTATCAATGTGGTTGGAAGAGCATATCACTAAATGATATGCTAAAACAGAAAACAGAAAAGTCACACCATCAGTACAAGGCACCTCCTGCTTACATGGATCCTGGGAAAGCAAAGCATATCATCTGTTGAAAGAAGTTGTTTCTCTGTCTACAAAATTATGTAGAAAATATTATAATCAAAATCAAATCACTGTTTGTCTGCTTGGGAAAAGTATTAAACCCATGCTATTTTCCCAGAAGTTGAAATGTTGGCCAACAGTAATACACTTGTTGAATCCCATAATGTATCCTATCCCTTGGCCTAGGCGYTGGTGTTCAGTGGGAAAGAGCTGAGCCCCAGGCGAGGGGGAAGCACTGCAGCTGCAATCCCTCCTGGGCACAGGCCTGGCTCTTCCTGCACGGCCTCTTGGCTCTGCCAAACCCGTCGTTTCCTCTGATGCAATCCAAGAAGTTGCACAACAGAGGAAAGAACAAGCGGGTGCTTGTGGAGGCTGTCACATGAGGCTGGTGCCTTTGCAGTTAATGTCTGATATTCAGGGAAGTGGTCAGCATGGCTCCGAAGGGCAGCAACCAGCTCTGGGTCAGGTGAATCTTTCACAGGACTCTCGGCGCACGTGTTTCAGTTGAGATGCCGGTCTGTGCTCACTTGTCCCTCCAAATGAGTTTTTCTGAGACCAGCACATCATTTTGGGGCATCTAAAAACCAGTGGGTAGCCCTTGCACAGGCAAGGAGAACACCTTTTCAATRGCTTTAGTTTAAACACTTCAGACATCAAAAACACAGTTACTTTTGGGATGCTTTCACAGTAGAAGGGGAAAATTGCTTCACTGATGAACCTTAAGTAGAGTGCCCGCCTGTGTGGGTATGTCTGTTTATGTGYGTGATGGTGTTCAACAAGGCAGGGAAATAATTTAAAGAGGAAGGCTGTGGGGAGGCTGACGGAACAAAATTGCAAAATGTTTGCTTTAGACTGCAAGGCTTTTTTTTAAGTTCTTTGCCATTACCTCGTGCTTCTGGTTGTGATTCACTCCTTAGTGAATCACTGGTCAATGTTGACTCCGTTAACTTTGACCTAAGGCTTTGGACTAATGACCAATTTTTTTTTTTTTCTTGAAAAGGGCAGTATTACTAAAAGCATTGGCTGAAATTATAGATAAGTGTTAAGTGGCAGGTTAATATTTAAATCTTTGTGCTATTTGATACTATGTATCAGCATATTGACCAGAAGAACACTTCCTCCATGTAGCCCATTTATGTTAAGAGAAATTAGTTGAATTGTAATTCAAAGTTAAGGCTAATATTGCTGTATTTATGTACAACTTTTCAAACTGACAATAGGAGGGCTCTTTTCCAGTTATATGGTGATAACAAAAATAAAACAACCCATCCTTTTGGTTTCCAGTTCCACAAACACAACAACTAAATAAAATTATAAAATGCTCCTGACAAGCATTGCCCTCCAGGGTAGAGCATGACACTGTTTGGCAAAGCTCAGCTCTTTGCCAGAGATAAGACACTGACCTAAATATGGTCCCTTGAAAAATGGTGACAGGAGCCAGTCAATGCTGTCATATTTGTCAAACAGCAGCTCAAGATCTTGATGATCCTGATAAGCATGCAAGCATGTTCATTCAGAAAAGGATCCTGGTTGCTGAACTGACTGATGCACACACACAGAGGCAGTGGTGTACAGCCACAGCATTTTCTTTGGTCAGCTGCTGTCTTTGGAGACATCTCATCCCACAAATGAGGCGGCCCCTGAAGCTACTTACTTTGATAATGAATATTGCCAGTAGAATGGCTGAAAGATGTAATAGCTGTGTCTTATGTTTTTGTACTAAGGCTGCATGGATTTTCTTCTTAAGGAAAATGTGTTTTGCCTTCTGTAGCTCTTTTTTTTTGTTCACTTATGTTTTTCATGATTTAAACTGAAACTGAGCACCAGTTCTGACATTCTTRTGCTGCAGTCTGTTGCACCTCATGAGGAAAACAGCTCTGCTAATTCACAGCTTTGTACATTTTACACACACATGCACAAAAAAATCTTTTGAGTCACATTTTTAATGGTGCTTTGTAAATGAATAATTCAGGAGTGAGCCCTAAAATCCAGATCCTGCAGTTTTATCCAGAACATATTGTAAATGCTCAGAGACTAGGAAACACTTTTGGATCTGCTGCAGAAGGAGACACTGAGCAGCTGCTAAACTACTGGCCCTTAATGAAGCTATACCATATTGCAGTATCTCCAATTACTGCAGAACTTAATTAGTTCATTTTACCCTGCCAATCTGGAAAGACCAAACATTGTCTTGGGCAGCCACTGTAATAATTTCAGCTTCTTCATTGCTGGCCGTTAAAGCTGAGTTTGGTCTCTCCCAGCAAGGTATATTAAATATGTTTTAGATTTGGAAGTGCCTGCTTTGTGTTGCACAAAGATATTTTATGTAACTACCCAATTTTAGTAGAAATACATTTTTTTTAGTTATTAGTAGAAGTTGTTCATGCCACATGAAATAAAGATACTGAACAATTGGTTTGTTCAAATGTGGACTTGGCCTAAAGCTCTTTGCCATAACTGTTGTACAGACATGATCATTTTGAATGGCACTGTGAGTTGGCATTCGGGTTACTTTGCTTCTCTGTTTGAAAATAACCTTTTGAGGTAAGGGAATGTTTTAATTTGATATAATGGCAAAAAAAATGTATCTTGGGTGTAGAGCTGCTGAGTGAATGAGGAAGGTTCTGTTTAAATGAAATGCAGTGTTTGGTGTATTACTTGTAGTGTGTTAGTCTGATGAGGATGTCCAACACTGAACATTATTTTCACATGCTGCCCCAAAGGAGTAATTTTAGCATAATGAAACATCATGTAAAATCAAAACTTCCAGGAACCAGCTAAATGGTTGGCATTTACCCATCTGAGAAATGTGGCTACCAAGTATTAAAATTCTGTATCAGCAGACATACAAATTGGTAAGTTTTGAGTGTTAGGTTCTCTTCACAGGAGAAAATAGTCTAGATCTCAGCCTTTAAAAATATTGAATATTTGAACAGCAAAAAACCAAAACAAAAGAGTCCACTAATGCCTTGCCCTGCCCCAAACCCTGATGCAATAAATTAAAAGTAATTGTAGCCAAAGCAAATAATATTAACCGATTACTTTTCCCTAAATAGCAGAGTTTCATTTGTCTTCTGAAACACTACAGGTGCAAGGGGTAGCTGAATTCCAAGAAATTTAGGTCATTGTTAGCCRTCTGATAACAATGGACTCTGTGATGAGCCAGGGCCAACTGATTACCARTATTTGAGACCTTGTGACCACTGTTTATACTCAGCTGCTCCAAACCAACCACATTTAGAACATCAACTTGGATGAAGCTTTAAATTACAATTTTTTAGTAATAGTCTTAATAATTGTGTTTAGTGATGGTGATGTTATGTCACTTGGTGTCTTTGAAACCAGATTCTTTTCCAGCTCTGAAGCTCTGTTCTGCCAATCTTTAATACCAGGATGGAACATTAATATTCCAAAATACATTTTGCAGTATGGCTATTATAGTTACTTCAGAAAGCCTCCATCATGTTTTTAGTCAGCTTTTACAGTTTTACAAGAACATGTGAAAAAAAATTTACATGGTCAGACTTTTAAATTTCTCTCTTTTCTCCTAAAAGTTACTTTTTTGTGACAAATTCATTCTATAGCTTCATGTTTTCTGTGAGATAYGTTGAAAAAGAATATGTTTGTCCTCTGGCTAGTTCCTGTATTACCTTACCCCTTGTAATAAATTCTTGGTTTCTATGAGTCTGTGTGAGGGCCACAGAAACCAAACCATCGCACACTTCAGAAAGATCATATAGAGCCATATTTTATTTTGATAATTTTGTAGGATAAAGAGAGTAAGCCTCAGTTACATGAGTCTACCCATTTGACACAGAGATTAAAAGCTTTGCTATTGTTCTAAACCAGTTCTGCTGGGGAGGACACTTGCTTAAAAAAAGCCTTTCTGTTGCAGGACATGAACTTGATTGACATCCTTTGGAGGCAAGATATAGACCTTGGGGCAAGACGTGAAGTTTTTGATTTTAGTCAACGACAGAAGGAGTATGAACTCGAGAAACAGAAGAAACTTGAAAAGGAAAGACAAGAGCAGCTCGAAAAAGAGCAGGAGAAAGCCTTGCTGGCTCAGCTGGAGTTAGACGAAGAGACAGGTGAATTTGTTCCTGTGCAGCCAGCTCAGCGCATTCAGTCAGAAAATACCGAGCCACCCGTTGTCTTTTCACAGGTAAACTCCCGTATGTGTTTGTGAGGGTGTTTAACCCTTTTTCCGTTCACAGGAAGGCATAATGATAGTGGCTGCCTAAAATGAATTTGCATGTGTTGCTGTAATGGAAGATCTTCAGTTATTCGAAGATGCAGTAACCTTTTTTCATAACTTTCCTATTTAGACTACAGAGCCTTCAAAACCAGAAGCAGAGGCCTTGTCCTTTGATGACTGYATGCAGCTCTTGGCAGAAGCATTCCCATTTATAGATGAGCATGAGGTAAAAATGCACAATACAGTGGTTTCATGGGTTGTCTTCTGTGGGGTCAGTTGCATGTCTTCTCTGACTACGATTTGTCTTCAGCATAAGACTTGTGATCTGAGTTTTCCCCTCAAGCTGGCTCCAGCTGGAATAAAGCACTGTGGTAGGCTTGAGCTAGGGCTGCGTGTGGAGGGAGTGGTGTGGTTGGTCCTCCTGTGTTTCTTGCTTCCCGAGTGCCGCAGCCAGGACTCCGTGGGAAAGGCCAGCTGGGGGCAGCCAGGATGGCTCTGCACTGAGCAGCTGTGGACTGGCAGCCTGGGACAGTGAGCTCAGCACAGCTCCCTGCATTACTGCCTTGGAGTTGCCTTATTTCCGTCTGCTGACCCACACTATTTGGTGTGTAAAGATAAGCCCTTCACCAGCCAGTTTCTGGATTTTTTTTTTCCCTATTTCTCTCCTTAATATGAAAACACTTTCTGTGGGAATATTTTTATATTATTCTATCGTTTACAAAAAGCAAGCTTTTCTTAAGAAATACCTATCTATTTGTTCTGCAGAAACAGTAAAACTCTAAAAACTAGGGTTTTTTTCTTTGGAAAATGCAAATCTGTTTTTTTGAGTGTTTTTTTTTTTAGTTATCGTTGTTTTGTTTGGCTTTTTAATTTTTTCTTTAAACACTTCAGGCTTCTTCAGCTGCACTTCAGTCACTGGTTCCTGCTCAGGTCAATAGCAACCCAGCCTTTGTTTCCTCTGATCAAACTCAGCCACCTGAATCACCTGCTCTAGTTCCACCCACTGATGAAGAGAATATGCAGAACATAGAGCAAGTTTGGGAAGAACTACTGTCCCTTCCAGAGTTACAGGTTAGTATGATACGTACCTGAAAAACAAAGCATATTTTTGGAGGACTGTGGTGTTTTGGAGAAGGCAGTACAATAGCATCTGAACAGATGGTGATTATGACTATTATGTTGGATGCTACACCTGTAGGGTGCTTGTAACTCAATATAAGCTTTATTTTTTTCAAAAGGAATATATTGAAAAACATGTAGAAAGAAGGAAATGAGTTGTTTATGGATAGGCCTTAATGAAACACAACCTAACTTCTCAAACAGAACTTCCTCATGCTTAGCCAGTCATTGTTTGCCTCTGTATGCAACAGCGTGATCATCATTAAAATTTCAGCTGCTTAAAAATGGACACCTCTGAATTACGGATCTACAACAGGAATTGTTTTCAGAAATGTTATTGTAAATGTCGTGGGGTTTTTTGGCAGCGTTCGATTGTGCAAATATGATTACTTCTGCATTCAACTTTTATCTAAGGAAAAGGTTTTTTTAAAGCTGATAATGGAATATATATTTAAATACATAAAAGAGTCAGGTATATTTATATAAATGCTGTTTATATATATTCAATAAGAACTACTTGTGTAATGTACATGAACTGGATATTTCAAAGGAACAAAAAAAATCACTTTGCTAATACATAGGATATGTAGGGATTTTTATCCTATCCTTATATTTCTATTTTCCTTATATTTTTCTTTTAACATTGAATTATCTTATTTTCAAATATATTACTGTAGAATGTCATCATGCTCTTCAGCATGATGCTGCTCTACTTTATGCTATCAATACAAGAGATGATTGCTTGGTGGAGTGCCTGTAAATGAATCATACTTCAAAAAAATAAAGTGAAAATTTGCAGGAACTAGGTTTTTCTCGCCACTTTACATTTTCCCTTTGTCTTTTTATATTTTTCAATTTTTTTCTAGTTTTCTAACCTTATTACTAGGGTAGACTTAAAGGCCTCACATAAATAACAAGAGCAATTGGCTGTGAAGAGGCAGCAGTCATGGTGAAAATATATTAAGGAACCAAAACAAAATAATGTATTGCAGTAATTCTGAATAGTAATTGAATAGTAAGCTCCATGCAGCTTCCATAACACATTGGAATGAGTGTCTTCAGCATCTTGCTGTGAGTTTGAGAGGCTCTGCTCTCTTACACTAAATAGCTTTGTCCAGAACAAGTTGCTTTGTGCTCTCGCTTAGGTATCTGTCATCTTCCTTGATTGCCTCTCCATAGCACAAGAGTGCTGTAGTCGTCTAGACTACAGCAGTGTTATAATTCCCCTTTTATGTCCCTGTTGATTGCTAAACTATTTAATGCTTGTGGGCTACAGAAAAGGGTTTTATCAACTAGAGATGTGTTGCTCAACTTCTCCCTTGCATTTCCCATCTAGTGCCTGAACATCGAAAATGATAACCTGTCTGAGGTGAGCACAATCACAAGCCCTGAAACCAAGCCAGCAGAAACGCACAACAGCTACAATTACTGCAGCTCATTACCCATGCTGAAAAAAGACGTTAACTGCAGTCCTGATTTCCTGGCTGGTATGGAGGGCCCCTTTTCAGGCATTTTGCCACCAGAAGACACCAGCCAGCTGAGTGTGAACTCTTTGAGTGACACATCCCCTTCAAACCCTGATTTCTGTGAGGAGTTCTACACCACCTTCATTGATACAAAGGCGAACGGTGACGCAGCAGCAACAAACACTATCAGTCAATCCCTCGCAGAGATTCTAAGTGAACCTATTGATCTTTCTGAGTTCTCACTGTGTAAAGCTTTTAATGGCAACCACTCAGGGACCGGACCAGAATGTACTGATTCTGACTCTGGTATTTCATTGAATGCGAGTTCTAGCATAGCATCACCGGAACACTCTGTGGAATCATCTGCCTATGCAGATAAGACTTTGGGTTGTAGCGATTCTGAAATGGAAGACACGGATAGTGCTCCTGGAAGTATGCTGCAGAGCAGTGCTAGTGTGTACTCTTTGCAATTCCAGGATCAAGTGTTTTCTTCCATGGGGCCAAACACTCGAACACCAAGTTTGCCATGTGCAACCACACCAAAGAAAGAACCCCCTCCTGCTCCCGGCGAACCCAAAGCTCCGTTCACAAAAGATAAACCCTCAAGCCGCCTTGAAGCTCATCTCACAAGAGATGAGCAAAGAGCAAAAGCTCTGCAGATCCCTTTCCCGGTTGAAAAAATCATCAATCTCCCCGTTGAGGACTTCCAAGAAATGATGTCTAAGGAGCAGTTCAATGAAGCCCAGCTTACGCTTATTCGAGATATTCGCAGGAGAGGCAAGAACAAAGTGGCTGCTCAAAATTGCCGTAAAAGAAAACTGGAAAATATAGTGGAACTGGAGCAAGACTTGAATAACCTAAAGGATGAGAAAGAGAAATTGCTTAAGGAAAAAGGAGAGCATGACAGGAGCCTTAATCAAATGAAAAAGCAACTCACCACCTTGTACCTTGAGGTCTTCAGCATGCTACGTGATGAAGATGGAAAGCCTTACTCTCCTAGTGAATATTCACTGCAGCAAACTAGAGATGGCAATGTCTTTCTTGTTCCTAAGAGCAAGAAGTCAGGGACAGTACAGCTGGCTACTGTTCTCTGAGTTACTGTTTTTGTATCATTATCATGATAGTTTTTACTGTGAGGTAGAATGGAGAATTAAGTAATTCTTGTCAAGTAAGTCTATGCAATGATAATTTGAAAGTTGTTAATTAGTTTATGGAAGATGGAAGTTGAAAATTAATCATGTAACGCAGATGGGCGTATACAGAATTTTTAATCTCACCTTTATAACAGACATTTCCTTCTTATAGCACCACTTTGACTAGTTTCCATATATATGTAAATATTTAAAGATGCCATATTTATATACTGTTCCTATCTATTGTTATATTCATAGATTTATTTGAGATATATATATTAAAATGATTTTAGCCTTCTAAATATAATTTCTTGCAAGACAAACAGGATGGCTTCTGATACTTTTTTATAAATATGCAATAGTGTTTCCCATTTTTCTTACACATTTATACTTGCTTTATATTTAATATATTTAGTATAAAAGTTGACAGTGTGTTTGATTTTGCTTTATCCGTTCATTAAACTTTCTTAACTCTACTTCCTATACATTTGTTTCCCTGAAGAAGAGAAATCCTTGCTAGTTTTCCAAGGCTAAGTCTTCATGTAAAAGATATGCAGAATAACCAATCACACTGCATTGTCAGCATTACTAATGCTTCATTCAGCTTAATTTTAATAATCTTTGGAAAAATCATGTAACACAAAGTTTCAAGTCTATGCTAAGCTTACATTTTTGTTTTGCTCCTTGAACACTATGTAAATTCATGACATCTTTTCTCCAAAGGCATTTAAAATCTGTTAAGGCGTTGTCAGCACTATGCCTTTTTCCAGCTAAAATTTCTGTACACTTTCGAGCAATTCTAGAAATACACTACTGTGTCTCTGACTACAATCAAAAAGCATCACTTGTCCCTGCTGTTATTTGGTGCCAGTGGAAAACAGCATACTAGCTGCYAGCCACCTGCACTGTTTGGAATCTCTGCTCGATGAAGTGAAAAGCTTTGTGGAGTTTAAATTATGATTTATAAAAGAATAAAAATCGGGCAAATAAATAGCATTGTTTTGTTTACTACTTGAAGGAACTCATTGCATTTGATCATTTTGGATTTTTTCAATACAGAAAATGCATAATTTGTAAGACATGTTGATCTGACTATTAAAAATGGTATCTTCTTCCCTATGCAACTTCTAAAAGGCATGCTTGATCTGAAGTAATTTTTCTTCCTGCACCTGATGCTCTGTATCATTTTAGGAGTTTGTCTATTGCAATATTATGCATAATGTCATTTAAGTATAATTAAAAAAAAAAGTTTATTATTGTTTAATAATACTGTAGGAAAAAGGTGTGAAGAGGGATGTCAAATTAGGAATCTAACTTCCATTAGCTCATTATTCACAAAGTTAGAGTAATGTTAAGTAAAATGATACAGTTGCTGATGAATTCAGTCTTGATATTCTTATTCCCAAACTTTTTAACTGTGCTGAAGTTACATAGCCATCAGAAAGCATCGCAGCTGGCCATGAAAGTTAAAAGAACAATTTTGTATTATCCCAATTCCACATCATACCACTTTTTATGAACCTGTTGAGTGTCCTCAAAAAAAAACCCGCCTGTGCAATTAGGAAGTAGAGAAAGCCATAGTTCTGACAAGTACTGTGTCACAGGAGGCTGTGGAAGGGCTTCTGTTTCCAACTGTTCTGTGCTGTTTGCGGCTTTCATACAACTCTCCAGTGCCTCCAAGCCTTCTCCGCTGAACAGCAATAATTAGTTTGGAGCCTTACAACGATGTAGGTACCGGTTTTGCTCTTCCCTGGGTGCACAGAATTGCAGATTTTATTTTATTGGTAGACTGGCCACAGTAGCATCAGTCAGTGCAACTTCACAATCAGTTTTTGATTTTATTACCCGACAGATTTTTGCCACCTTGTCTTCGTCTTCCTGTTAACTCATTTACTTATTCTGAATAGCAGAGGCCTCCCTCATACCTGGTGCCAACACTCCTCCACACTCTCTTCTTGCCCCCCTGCAGTGTGGCCTGGGCAGAGCAGGGGGAGGCAAAGCAGAGCAGTAACAGCTTCACCACGAAGGTAGGTTTGTTCCAGGGCAGTGTAGCACCACGAACCATGATCCTAGTGACTACATCCTCCTTAAAAGGCAGGTGCACTGCCACGTGCCAGTACCAGAAGGGAGTCTTTGGTACCTAAACCTGGGGCTACCAGATGTCCCAGCCCTACCTAACTCAAGAGAAAAATAAGTTTCATAAACCTGCTCATACTGTTACTTGCTGCAAACTTTCAGCTGAGGTTCTGCCYCACAAAATGTCTCTATTTGACACTGCAAATACAGTGAAGTCATGAAAAAACTTCGGCTCAGATTTCTAGCATCCCGTGTGTGCTAGGAACCGTGCCCGTTGCATCAAGTACTAACATCTGTGGTTTTGCAGCAGCCACTGGGAAATGCAGATCTAGGTGATCCAGCTTGCACCTTGAGGCTGCTTACCTTAGTCATACTGACCTTCCTTGTTAACTGCGTGCCAGGCCATCCCACTGCCTTGACACACTCTGAACACAGGAACAGTCCTCTGCTTGGCGCAAATGTTGGTAACAATGGGTGAAAACCTGGAGGCTCGATTTAATGGACTTTATGTGCTCTAGTTTAGCTGGTGCCTGGCTGTCCTAAATCAAAGCTGCTGCAGCACCAGGGGATATTTTTCCTTCTGATGCTGTTAAAACGTGCCTCTTGGCTTTGCCACCAGCACAGCTCAGGAAGCAAAACCCTCAACAATAGCCAAGCCTGGGCAAGCACTCAGGGAACGCTGAGACACTGCTGCCATTAAAGCAAGACGATTAATCCCTGTTTGAGGATGGCAATTTTAGAGCACAGGCATCAAGGAGAAAGCACACTGAGCCATGGCCCTGGACAGTCTTTCAGCACTTCTACACAGTAACTCCAAYAGACAGGCCTGTCTGAAGGCAAAGCACAGAGAAGGTAAAGAGCTCCTGGGTTCCCCCAGTCATTAACTACACTCCCAAAAGTCTGACAGAGAAAACGTCTGTAGCTGCAATATAAATATTTTAATTACAAATCGGCTATAAAACAGACACCTCGGTAAACCCCACCCCGCACTTCATTTGTTCCCTAATGTGAAAGCCAAAGGCAAACAGCATCCTTACAGCCTATCGGGGCTGTTGTATTTGTACTACCCATACGTCTGAAATGTAATACAAGGATAATTATTCCATTACCAAACCAAAAAGTGCAACAACAAAAAACCTGCAGTTAATGCAGCAGCCTTGTTTGAATTTCACCAGGCAAAGAATCAGTCTAAAGTAACTCAGACTGTGACGACTTGCAATCAGTTTAAACCAGTATTCTTCACATCATGAACAGTGAGTGCTGTACTCGCATCGAAACCCAACATCATTAAGGAAAAAAAATTCCACATTACTCATGTATATAAAAACAGCAGATTGCAAACGATAACCTTCATTTTATTATTATTATTACTAAGGTACAGAGTATGTTGCCAAACCTGAGAGTAATTAGTGACATTGCCGAGTCTAAAGCATCACAATGCTGACCTCATAATGCACTGACAAGCCTCCACGTGGAGACCATTTGTCTCTTGATCAAAACATYCAGTTTTAAAACTATTAAGAGCAGAGCTGAAAAGCTGGGCTGAACCAAGGTTTTTGGGCTTGCAGTCCCAAGCTGGAAAGATGATCCTGCAAGAAAACGTGTTGCAATAATTCAAGACTACTTTGTGTTCTTCACAGCACTAAAAAAACGTGATGCCAACGCATTTTAGATTGTAAGTCATTTGACAATATACACTTTATTCTGATACAAAATTGAAATATTTTGACAAATTTCAATCCATTATGGACTATACTGAAATTTTAAATTTCCCTGCTATTTTGACTTGTTTAACCACAAGTTCTAAGATGTCAGCACACTAGCACCATTGGTCTTGAAGTCTTTGCCAGTTATTATACCATTTTATTGTTTCCAATCTTGCGATATTATCTTCTACATGAAGGCCATTTTTTCTTCTATGGAGATACTTGGATTACTTTAGTTCAGGAAAAAGCTAATAGAGAGAGATGTCAACCTGTAGCACCCACAGCAGAAAAAGAATCATCCATCAGATATATGAATTTCAGTGATGAGTCAAGATCTTACATGCTCCACACAATTTAAGAAACACACACTTGTCAGAAACCACAGACTGAGTTGTGAATATTCCACTGCAGTGTAGACAGTACATGAAAACATGTTAATGCCTTAAATACAGGAACCAAAGACAGCACATCAGTACATCACACAATCAATGCTTGAAAATAATAGGAACTCTTAAGTATTGAAAGGATATCAAAGTTAAGACGCTGTGTTTAATTTCGGTTTTCTGTAATAACAACATAGTTATCACATCTCCATCAATCTGGGCTGCTTTTCGGGAAACCCCCTTCACTACCTGGAAGTACCATTTTTGTTATTAAATAAACTTCTGTACAACTGCAGCTTAGGGACCAATGCTTTGTTAACTTTGCATCTTTACATTCCCATCTCCATTTACACCTTGCTGTTTTCAATAGAAGCCAGTAAACAAAAACATGGCCATGAAACAACATTCTTAACTCCTAAAAGTGCCTCTTGGACAAAGATACACTTGACCAAGTACTCCCTTAAGAATGTGTTCATTTTTGTCGAAGTTATTTCTGAACAAATTTGGCTATGAATAACTGAATTTAAGGGCATTAGTCTTAACGAGAGTGTTATAAATCAAAGTGTGAAAATAATTCTAATATATCTACTTCTATATGTGGTGCAAAAAGATCTGCCCAGACCACAGAACAAGTCTGTAGCAATGCGGAATGCTCTCATTTTAAGGAAAGGTAGAGCTTTGCTCTATACCCAGGCCTGGTAGCAAAATGCAAACTACAAAGTTTTTGTTAAAAATTACTTTTGTTAAAACATTTTCAAAATTTCGGTTAAAAAAAAAAAAATCCCAAGACCACTGAAAGTCCAAGAGCATTTGCCCTCACCTGAGAGTGAATGAAACACTAATGCTGTTCCCCATTACCTGTTGCTGCACAGATGCCTGGGGGAGCTCTGCCTAGCAGAGCAAAAGCACAGGTTTTTGACTTTTAGGTCTAAGAAAGCAAGCTTGTCACCTCAGCAACAAGCTGTCTCGCACACTACACTAAGGCAACTGTGACTGTACTGCTGCAGTTTCAGATTTTGGCTCGACCTTGGCCAAGCACAAACTTTTGTCAATGTTTTAAAAAAATACATATACAGTCATTCTGAGACTTTCCATTAAGTAGCTTCTGATTTTATGAAAAACTTCCATAAAAAATTACTTCCAAATTACTACAAACTCAGAAATTGCTTTCTGGGAGTCTACAGGCAAAAAATTTAAGTAACTTGAATCAGTTTGCCTCTGCTTCTGATTAGGCAGGCTCCATTGGACTACTTTTAGAGCAACTCAAGTATAACCAACGCTAAAACAGAAATCGACTTCGTAAGAATGCACAGGCTCAGAAATCTATTGGGAAGTTTAAACAGATGCCATACTACTATATAAAAGGAGCTGTAACAATTGAAGATGCAGAAAAGGAAATAATACATGTTCCAATCTGCATAAAATCAGATCCCATGAGAAGTTTTTATTGCCATTCATCTGTACAAATGTCATTGTGGTTTCAGCTGGGTATCATGTGACAGTATTGGCCTCCACTTAACTACCCTGCCTGAAAGCCCCCAAAACCTGAAAGGAGCTCTTTGATTGGTGCAGGTAAATACAATCCCACCTGGTAAGCCAAGGTTCCCTCCCTAGAAAGGGAATCCCAGCTCTCACCAACACCATGCTCTGTTCCAGAATGGGTGCAGCAGCACCAGGTCACAACTGCTGAGAACTGAAGAACCACCTCAGTGTCACTGCCTTTCTGGGCTTCTCTGGGGCACCTCTTTCCATGACAAGGCACTGAACAATTTCTCCCCACCACCCCCCACCCCCAGTACACTCCCCTGGAACCAGAACACAGATTTCAAAACATCAATTTGTCTTGTTGATCTCAGACACGAAGCAATTTTGTATCTCCCAGGAACAGAAGATTCTTGAATAGGAATTATGCCAGCAAGCAGCCCTCATCCAGAACAGGAAACATTGGATGACATATGCTGGAATACTTGCTGCTAATAGTTATGGCTTCCCTTGGTATTGAAAGGCTGTCAAAGGAAAGCCTAGAAGGAAATAAGGGTTAAACAGATGGTTTACTATACACTACAAATCTTACCCAGTCAGAAACCTTCATTTGAAGAGGATGTGCAAGACATTCCCCATTTTGCCAAGCAGCAGCTTCTCATTCAACCTGAAAATTAAAGAAATTACTCTTACCTTGTTTAAAAACCTCCCACTACTCTTTATAATTCATGAAAAATTTTAAAGGCAAACCTTACCTATGCTCATTGCCCTTCCTTTCAGGTCTAAATGCTAGACCTATTGATTTTGAGTCAACTCAAGTAGCTATCACTCAAGGAGGTTCCAAAAGGTGAAGAACTCTTGCTAGACTTTCTTCGATATTTCAGCTGTGATAAGCAGATTTAACTAGCCTTGGGAAAGCTGCTCACTATCAGCACAGTATCTTATTCCTTCACTTTTCTGGAAGTTGAAGCTGTTGCTCCTGCTGCCTTGTCATTCCTTTAATTAGGCTGACTTCTCCATACTCAATAGGCTGCTGAAGTCCTGTCTTACGAGTCTCCTTAGCAATGTATGGATCAAAGAAGTACATCCTAGGTTCTGTAAAGCTGGCGGATCACTGTCCTCATGGCTTACACTTTTCCACGTCACAAACAACAGCTAAGCTACCCCACCCACCTACAAAGCGGTCACTTACATCCATCTCTTAAAAGGTTGCATACAGATCTTGTTCATAAAGTTTATTATGACACTATTTTTCAAAGTTAACATTGTTGTCACAGTACAGCTACAAGAGGCCCTGTTAAAAAGAACACTGTCAATACATTCTAAAAAAATTTAGAAATACCAGATCAATTACCAGAAGGGACATCAACCCCATCCTCCAAGTTGTCCCTGCCATCAGATGCAGACCCCAGGTGCCAGTCTACACATCTTCTAAGCGTAGTAATGGACAAAGCAAGTCGGTAGTTAGGTGTCTCACTCCCTAGTGAGTTGAGGTTTAGTTCCCCATGTTTTCAAACTCCAAATGGGTTGTTTAAAAAATGCCTTTATTGAAGTACAGCCTCCCCCCCACCCCAAACCCAAATGAACATGTACAACAACAGAAGCGTTCACTAAACCACCAATTCTTGCTTTAACTTTTGAGATCTTTCAATACTCCACAGAAAAGAATAAGCAGACTTTGAAATCCATTTTGGAGGCTACCATCTTGACACTGGTTCCTTGTTTTAGTGTACTGCAGTCTAAATACACTCCAATAACAGCATTTAAATAACATGTTTAATTTTTTTCAAACAACACACTTATTTTTCTACCACTTCTTAAAAATTATAATTCATTATTAAGAAGACTGGTTATGCCTTGAGCCATTTCATACATCTTTGCAGATTCATTCCTACACTGGAATTGCATTTACCTTATACTGCACATTGACCCAGAAGTGAAACAGGCGTGAGTAATTCCAATACATATTGCCAAGTGTCTGAGTATTTCTTTTATTGACTGGGACCCTACTTCTGAGTCTGAATTGACAGCAAGCACTGGCCTGGCAACAGTCAGGAGAATTCACATCAGACGAGAACAGGACAGACTGCAGTGCCTTAATTTGGAGGTCAGAAGTGAGAATGAAGTACAATTTCTAGTCACATGTGCTGGTAAGTTTCTACTCCACTGCACCAAATCCAGTTGTAGCACACTATCGTTCTACCTGTGTGAACTCGAGACTATACCATTCTACGTCATGAAGTGTTTCTAGTCAGTAAAATACAACTACATCGTGTTTTGTCTTTGAGCTCTTAGCTGCACACAGACATCTGTGAGGGAAACAGAACTCTGCTACTTAAGAGCCCATGGGGAATGGGCTTTGGGAACGCATTACCTGGGACTGTCAGTGATTACACCTGCGCTACCCTTGGCTCCCAGTCAGAAGAATGTGTCCAGAAAATTGCCTAGGGTGCATGCAAGAAAGTATATAGCCATTAAATTATTGAGGAACATACCTATTACTCTCACTATGACGCCTCATTTAATTGAAACAGTGCAGTCTGGTGTGGGGGAGAAGGAAATAGGGACAAAGGGGATGAAAATTCCAAGCCACCCTCCCCAAAGTATAGTTTTATTGAAACAGAATCATTGTATATCCCAAGGAAACAGGCACTTGATTCCCCCCACCTTAACTTCTCGGGAATTACAATAAATATAAAGGTAAAAAGCAAATTTCTTTTTCTCTTCACCCAAGACTTAAACAACTTCAGTTATCCCTTACGCATCTCAAATGAGACGGGAGACAGCTTTCATGTGTCTAAAGTTGGTCTTGTTAAAATATTTATCATGCCTTATTTTCTTGAAGCGCTAGTACTAATACAGAACTACAAATTAAAAAAATATGCACAAACCAAAAAGTAATTTGAAATTTTCATTAAGGTAAAGCTTAGTTCTATGATTCACAAACACTAATTTGAGTAACTCAATCCTAGTTATACATCTAAACAAACTATAATGCAACATACAGATGTTTTCCCTCTGTATGCCTATGTAACTCATGTCAATGACAGTTACGTATATACACTGAGACTAGACCCCTTAAGACTGCAAATCAATAGGTGTTTCTATTGTTAACTTTAAATTAATACAAAATAGTAATTGAGAAATGCATTAATCTTCTCTATTATCTAACAAGGAAACACCCTAAACTACATTTCATTTCTGTTATAGAGTTCTCTGTACTAAATGTGGAAAAACTGAACTACACAAATATTGAAAAGTTAAAAATTCATTGATTTGTTTATTCCTGGTACCACTACCACAATTTACAGGGCAATATACCTGATGTAATGGGAAAATAAAAAGAAAAAAGAAAGACAAAGCTACAACAGAGAAAGACCTCAGGAATGTACATCTAATCGACACTACATTGCATTAATCAATAGCTGCACTTTTTGCAAACTGTGGCTATGACAGTCCTGATCAAGAAGGGTTTCCTGTTTAAGCTGCAGTAACTTTTCTGACTATGGATCATCGTTCCTTCTGTGGCAGATTTTACAGTTCCTCTAATTCATTTGGGACGACTGTCTCAAAGTAACCTGCAGCTTTCCTGACAACTCCTCGCTCTCTCTCCTGCTAAGAACTGTAGCCTGTTGAATACAGGATAAGAAAATTATTACTCTCAGTCAACAGTTGTACATTATTAATCATCATTATAAATATGCATTACACCTACCCTTTTTCTGGTAGCATTTTTAGAATCTTCTACCACCATAGCCCCCACTTCCACTTCCAGATCCATAACCACCTGAAAAACAGTGGGTATATATTGAAATAAATGAACAAGAGATTTTAACTCAAAATATACTTTCTGCACAAGATCATACTTACCACCATAGGGACTGCCTGAACTTCTGCCACCAAAGCTGCCACCACCTTTCATGGGACCATAGTTAGACTGCTGTTGTCCACTGTAATTGCCAAAATCGTTGTAGTTTCCACTTCCACCATAATTACCTGAAATATTTATAAAGCCACGTTTGTTCAACATGTTGGACACGAAGCTGCCCAAATTCTGACATCCGATGTAAAAATAAATTGTAATAGTTGAGAACAATTTAAAACGAAGTTCAAGCATTTTGATGCTACCTCTATGCAAAATGTGCAAGTGACAGAAAACCCTTGGTATTTTTACAATTAGAA
The DNA here is from genome assembly GCA_018881555.1 of Amblyornis subalaris. Taxonomy (NCBI): domain Eukaryota; kingdom Metazoa; phylum Chordata; class Aves; order Passeriformes; family Ptilonorhynchidae; genus Amblyornis; species Amblyornis subalaris. The sequence goes on along the minus strand of JACAXG010000012.1, from coordinate 4,330,721 downwards.
ATTGGTATTTTTTCCAAGATGAAACACATCATAACATTACATACATATTTTAGTACGCAATCTGATGTTAACCCAGTAAGCCAAATTAAGGGCCCCAAAGTCAGAAAAGCACCATTATTCTTCTACTGCACAACCTTGCATGTATGACAATAATGTAAATTACAATTCATTTGCTCGAAAAAAGTGACAGAACTGTACTGGACATGCTGCATACATACACCAGAAAGTATAGTAAGGTATACAGCAATTTTTGCAGTTTAACTTCCCAAACCTGGGGCAAACAATAAAAAAGCTTACAAAAACCTAGATTTATAGTCCTCACAAAGAAGGATGTGATCTACATGATGTGAACCAGTATCTGAGAACAACAATATACCTGAAATGGTCAAAACCTTTAAAATTCTAGTACTCTGCCTCCACAGAGACTTATAGCCAAAGCTTTTTGAAAAGTAAGTCACTGGCAAAACAATGTTGTAGTGTATCAAAGCTGATCCACACGGAAAAGAACTCTCCTTATGCAATGTAGCATTCTACACTAAAACCTACTTGTACAACTCATTTTGTGCAGTACCATATTTCAGGCGTTGTGAAATGAAACCTGACTAACAACCATGGATGTTGAAATAAAGCTGGCATCTTACCACCACCAAAATTTCCTCCTTCATTGTAGCCATCATATCCTCCTCCTCCACCTCCGTATCCACCACCTGGGTTTCCATATCCTGGTCCTCCACCACCACCATAACCTCCTCTGCTGCCATAGCCAGGACCACCTCCATAGTTGCCACCTTTGAATAAAAGGACAGTTGAACTGAATGCACCAAAGCTAAATATTGTAAGGAAAGGTTCATCGAACAAAAAACCCAAACCAACACAGCTGCACAATAAAAATGTCCCACAGTGCTTTCCCTGTATTATATTCACTGTGGTTGCCTAATTTATCTAAGCTATTTAATTAGAAAAAATCCCATGCTTATAATATCAGGACTTAAGTAATTAATTGTATGCTACTTCCCTCCTCCCTTTTTGCCTTTTGCTAATTGCCTTTTTCAGCCTTTTGCTAATTTCTGCATTTCTCTTCAGATGCATTCTGGATACTCATCCTAACTTCATCATGAAGAAGATACTACTGAACCATGAAAACAAGTCTTACAGTTGACTGAAAACATTTCTGGTATGATAGCTGGTTACTGCTTTATTCAGTTTTAGTCATCTCAGCTGCCACCAGGATCTTCACTTCAATAATGAACAGCTCCCTCATGACATGAGATTATTCAAAGAGTAAATAGACAAGTATTTTTCCTACTCATCATTTTGTTGGGACGACAAAAAAAAAGTTCTCTTCACAGCTCTACAATGTAGGTATTTTATTTTCATTATCATTATTATAACATTATCACCAAAGTAGACTTCGCTTCCAAGGTGAAGACAAGACTTACAGCTGGTTCTAACATTGTGCGGAAAAAGGAAGTGAACAATCCACTTACCATCACCAAATCCATTGTATCCGTCACCACCCCCAAAGCTTCCTCTGCTCCCACCACCGCCACCACCACCCCCATAGCCTCCTAGAACACAAAACAGATGAGAATGTTTTCCTGAACACACATGTTAAGTGTTTAAGCCAACTGACACAGGAAATAAAAAAAAACAACATACACAAATCACATTTTATATAAATATTCCAGCCATTTACCTCTCCCACCAAAGTTTCCTCCTCGGCCAAAATTCCCTCCACCGCCTCCAAAGTTTCCACGGCCCATGAAGTTGCCTGAGCCACCCCCACGACCTACAAAATATTTCACTTGAATTACATTAATTGAAAACCTGTTACACAGAATAGCTATGCACAACTACAACTCACCTCTCTGAGAGCTAGCTGTCTGCATCTCTTGTTTCGAGAGTGCTTTTTTCACTTCACAGTTATGTCCATTTATAGTATGGTATTTCTGAACTACAGAAAATTGTGAAATAGGAAAGTTAGAAAATCACATCACAGCAATATGCTAACTCTCACAGAAAGCTACTGTAAGGCATGAGCACGCTTTGAAAAGGAACATTAAATCAGCCCCATCTCTTACAATAGTAAAGCAGTTATACAAATATCTCATTCCACACACTGCTGTTCTGAAATCTTATGTTAACACTTTTACCCCGTAAGCTATTCCTCACTAAAGAGGTTACATACCAACAATTTTATCAACTGTATCATGATCATCAAACGTTACGAAAGCAAAGCCTCTTTTCTTTCCACTCTGCCTGTCTTCCATGACTTCTATGGTTTCAATCTTGCCATATTTTTCAAAGTACTCCCTTAAATTATATTCTTCTGTATCTTCTTTAATTCCACCAACAAATATTTTCTTTACTGTGAGGTGTGCCCCAGGCTTTACAGAATCCTGTAATGCCAAAAATGACATTCAGTGCTTTAAATTGTTAGGTAAAGATTAGGAAATACAGTTAACTGAAACACACACTCACCTCCCTCGAAACTGCTCTCTTTGGTTCAACCACGCGTCCATCAACCTTATGTGGTCGAGCGCTCATGGCAGCATCCACCTCCTCCACACAGGAGTAAGTCACAAAGCCAAAGCCTCTGGAACGTTTTGTCTGCGGGTCTCTCATCACCTGCAAACACACAAGGAGGCRCTCTGCATTTCTGTGCTACTTTAAGGACCTAAGCCTTTCAAAAGCACAAACTAATATTAGACACTTTACCACACAGTCCGTGAGTGTGCCCCATTTTTCAAAGTGCTCTCTCAAGCTATCATCTGTTGTTTCAAAGCTCAGACCTCCAATGAACAGCTTTCTCAACTGCTCTGGCTCCTTTGGCTCATGGCCCTACAAAATCAAAAAATCGAAAACATATTTTGAATACAAATCACAGAATCAAAATTTCACTGAATTACTAGAAATATGTGCACATTTTAACTACAAATAGGTGAAACACATTTACATAAAAACAATGACTTCTAATGGGTTTAGACAGCAGCATAGTAAACACTTAATGAGGTGTGATTTCAATTAAAACACTAACTAACAACTTCAACAGTGCTGAAATGCAAACAGTAAAGGGATTTCAATATGCTAAATAACTTGGTTGCTCCCCACCGCCCAGAAGTGCACCCATTCTATGCCTATCTTTGAGTTGCAGACTGTGCTGCGGGGAGTAGGGATGAAGCACTGCGAGATAAAGTGAAGTTCTAACACTTTATGAAGCATAATTATGAAGAACTATAAAAAATTTAAGGATGCAGTTATACAAAAAAAAGCAAAAAAGATTATTGTTCAAACTGAGTGTCTTCATCTTTGGGGATGTCCACTTCGAAAGGTTACGTTTACGCATTTTTAATAAATATATAAATTCTAAATTCCTTAAAATTCTAAGTTTTGTACTTGGATAATTTTATAACTGGGGTACACGTAAGCAAGAACGTGCAAATACATATTTGGTTTTCAGTGTTATGGGAAATACCTCTCAAACGTGAAGCAACATGGACTTACGTCTTACAGACAAAAAGACGCCTTGAGTAACAACTCATCAATGACTACTAGTGGATACAACCACTGGAATAAGACTGGTAACTTAAAAAGCATCACAGAACAAACAAGTTTAATAGATCTTGGCAATACTGCCTATATATGACCAGTCACATTTTAAAAGGTGCAAATTTCCAGAGCCCAGTTTTCTATCACACACTTGAAGTGGGCTTAAGAGTACAGTTGTGTTTCTGCTGTTTCAGTGCTGCACTTTTTTAATAGGCAGGGAATTTCCCCGTACATTTCACAGTTTACAAAAAATTGCTTTACAACTTTCTCCCATTGTCAGAGAACTCTGACCAAAAGGAACCAGATTAAAATATTGTTTAACAAGTTGGTACTTTTTTTGCACATAAAATGCTCCATAACAAGGTGCTGGGCCAGCTATGCTGTGTATGACTTCAGTTCTGCAGAGTGAATACGCAACAGGCTTCACTGTTTCTGCTGCAGTGCATTAAACCAGACCAGATGCAGCATTTTCCAGAGGTGAACTACATAAAATCAGCCACAGACTTCTATTTGTAGATATATTGCTTCAAATCTGAAGTGCTTTAACCTCTGCCAGCTAGGGCTGGCCAGGAAAGTGTAAGCCCCTTTGGGTGAGATTTTCTGAATTTTACAGTGCTTTAGCAAATCGCTGGTTTATAATATTCTAATTGTACTACAGGAAACAATACCTAAGATTATGAAAAACTGTCTGGAGTAAAACCCTGCCCCTACACCTGCTAAATTTTGTGAGAAAGAGCCCCAGCATTCCCAGTAACAGCTTTCTATTTAAGGCTGTTACCACAGGATTACATAAATCATAAACAGTTAATGGTCCCGTGACTACAAAGTAAAACTTATTTTCCAGTGTCTTCCAAGTGATCTGGACTATCCAAGTGTAATAAATCTCCCTTCTCACTACATGTAAACTTCAAATTTTATAGGATTACACACCTACTACATATAGAAACTGCTTTAGGTTAAGTGTTGTTTTCTGTTGCTGGTTTTTTTTTTTGAAATCTACTGACAATTTTTAGTTGGGTTATGTTAAAGCTGGAAACACTAAGTGTTTCAAACTCTGCTACATATTGAAAGGGATTTATTATGTGAAACTGTAGAGTTTACACTAATCCAAAATCAGAAACTTTTGTTAAGGCAAAACTTTTTTTTAAGGAAAATTTTTTTGAAGTTCTCTGATACCCCTCAAGGCTACAAGGGTTTTCAGCTAACAATTCAGAGTGCTTTTACCTTAGAAGAATGACCATAGACCTTTTCAGGTCACTCCTGAAAGGAACAGTGAAGTTGTTTCCTGCTTATTATGTGCACATGAACTGCCGTTTTCATACAGGAGGAAGAATACCTGCTATTACAGCTTCTCTCTTCTACAGGAGAGAAATTATCCTCAGCACACATCTATGTTATAGGAACTCTACACAGAAACAGAAGGCAGCATTTTCTTAGGAAMTTAGATGGTTTTTTTAGGGAGTTTGTTCTTACTGGGGTTTTCAGAGTGTTGTCCTCTATCACACAAGATGCTGTCTCCCAGTTCTGCTGCACGTTATTTAAAACAGCCGTCTCTCCTGGATAGAAAACCTGCACCACTCATCTCTCCCTTAGTGTAACTACCACACTGCTCCATCAGAATCAGCAGGCTGCCTCTACTCAGCGGACACAGCAGGCCAACACGCCATTTGGCAGCCCTGCTTCGGTCGAGGGCGGGGACAGCAGCTGCAAGAACGCCCAGCCTGCTTTTAGCTGGCAAGACGCTCTTTCTCCCTTTAAGTTCTTAAAGGGGCTTCCAGTAGGCTCTGCGCAGGCGGTGCACTTCCCTTCTGTCGCAGGCCGCGCGCAGCGCTGGCTGCCTCCATTTTGTGCTGAGGCGCATCCGCCGTGCTGTCAATATGGAGGCGGGGGCGGGGCCGGGCTAGCGAGCGCCGCAGTGGCGCCATGGGCGGGACCCCAGCCCCTGGGAGCCCAGGGAGAGGCTGGCGCTGCAGACCCCTCTGCTCACCTCCGCCACCCAGCAAAGCCCAACTACTGCCTCTCAGGCCCCACCTAACCCCCAAACACTCGGCGCAGTCTAACTGTACCTCTTGCATAACAGGGGAAGAGAAGACGGCCGCTACAACCCCCAGAGATTCCTGCAAAAATCCTAATCTTTGCAGAAATCCGGTCACCTTTTGACAGTGCTGCTGCAGATACATGTTGCCTCTATCCTGAGACTGCCATCAACTGAAATGTCCTATGTCAGGGGTTTTGAATAATCAGTCTTTCAGAGTTATTCCTCTCTAAAGCAGTTTTTGGCCGGAACCCTCCCATGCGTTCTACCTCTACGAACAGCAGCAAGTGTCCACAAATCGCCTGGCACCACACCTACACTCAGCTGTGGTTAAACCTGACACCATCCTGTCCCCAGGCAGTACAATCCTAGAACTGTCCTCTGAAATGGGAGGCAACTGGGGCCTCAGCAACTTTCTCTGTAAAATATGTTCTCTAGAAACTCCATAGTTTCTAAGATCATTGCAGGGCAATCTACTTTATGAGCTACTAGAGCTTATTTAGTATGCGGCTGACCGACCCCAGTTACACTCAATCCAAAGTCAAATGAGTGAGAGAGTTTCAACATAAAGTCCTTCCAGAAGGACTTTACACACCGTACTTCAATACAAAATAACTGTATGCTACCAGACACATGCAACTCGGAAAAGGTTTGCTCGTAATTCAGGTGTATAGGCCCTCCCACATTGCAGTAGTGTATCATTCCAGAAAAAAGTTGGTTTGAACTAGCTAAAATATTCAGGGAACCTGAAAAAGTAATGTTAGAAAGCAAACAAATCCAAATAAACAAAGAGAAAATGCCTCAATTATAAGCATATTTAATACCCTTTTTGCTGACCTTAAAATTATTTTCTGAAGGGTATTAAGAACTTCCCCCCCCTCCCACTTCCACACCCTGCCCCAAAGTAACTAGCTCCCATCCTCCCAGAAACAGCCCCAACATCTTCTCTATACTACGCACCTTATTCAGTCTACGGTATTTCTGCTAGAAGCAAAAGAAAACAGTTATTTTTACTTAGTACAGCTCGCTTTCATTTGCAGTGACTATCAGGCAACCATTTATTAAAGAAAAAAGAAAAAAAGAAAATAGGAACCTGTCTTCATTCCCACTAAAAACAGGACTTTGAAGATAGGAAGTAATCAAGTTCCTGCTGATACTCTGAGGATGCATGAATTTCTTAATAATTACAACTTGCTTTAATCAGAAACATATATTTAATCAGTTTTGTTATAACAGAAAACTAGAGAAGCAAAGTTTCCCCATTATGCTTAACATCCCACCCCTTAAAACTGTAAGTAATAAACTGCAATTAAAAGTTACTCTGCTAATACGGGGATGAAGAAGGTAGGAAAAAAAAAGCTATTAATGTATCAGATGGAAATGGTTAACTTGGGGTCTTTCCGTCCTTTCCCCTTAAAACTACTTTATTTTTAATAAAAAAACCAATCCTCTCACCTGTGAGGATCGTCTTCCTTTCCTCTTGTAGTCTTCCACCTCTCTCTCTTCCTTGATAGCAGCCATTTTGGAAGGATACGCTAACTCGGCCTTTTAGATCTAGGAAACCTAGAAAACAGGTTGGCTAAGTCAGTTACTTACCCCAAATCCTGTGACACAGGGCCTTCTCTGGCTGCAATGCACGGCTGCGGCTTTACAGGAAGAAACAGGTGGAAGTAGAAAAAAAACCCCTCAACTATTTAAAAAGGTGAAAATCCTCAGCCTATTTTGCTGACAATTAAAAAGAGCTGTAAAATGAACATCTGTTATCCTAGTAAAGCTCACTTTAGAACTGTTGGAATAACCGGTACAAACTAATGCTAAAAGCTGTAGCAAACCTGTATCCATTACTGTCTTACGTTAGAACGATTGTGAATACAACTGGTACACAGCAAATTCCACCTTTCATACCCAAACCCACTACATAAATTCTGCTTCTCCTGATTTTAAACTCCAGAACACGTGACGTTTTACAAATACTGCTTATTAGACTTATCTGCTGTGTAACCTCTTGCGATCAGTGATCCAGCAGTGTTCAACAGTACAGGATGTGTTGAATAGTTTCTGTATTAAAAAATATTTTCCACTAACAGTAGTTAGAACCCTTTACTGATGCTACCCTGCAACATCAAAAATTTTAACAGCTGATCATCAGCACCCTATAGCACTGGATATCTGCCTTACTTTTGCTTCCATATCATATATTTGATCACTACCCTGTACTATGTAAAGTTATCTACATATCATTACAAATATGAAGTTCTTTATAAGATAAGCTCAGTGGATGAACCCATACATACACATTTAAACAAAAAAGAAAATCCTGTTTCCTGTGGCCTTTTTTCTATAAAATTTTCTGAAGTCATTGAGTTACTTGTCCTAATGTATTGTTATCTTTGGCCACAATTCATTACTACTTTGAATGTTTCTTGCAACTTTATCACAGTAGCCAAAATGTAATACTGTCAACTAAATAACATACTTCAACAGAACTATACCGTGTGTATTACTAGAACAGATATTTACAAGATGAGGTGCACTTCTGTAGGGGGTTTGTTTGGGTTGTGGGGTTTTTTTTTTACAGCTTTCTTCTCATGAATTTTCTTCCTGAATAGGGAAAGGAAGGCAGGTCTCTACTAATGAGCAATATGTGCTATAAATGTAACTTCATGTTAAAATCCAGCTTCAAATTAAATTCAGCTGTGAAATCGTGAGTATCATGATGTAATGCATTAACAATTTTAAAGGTTTTATTAAGTAACACCTAAGTGTTTGTTATTACCTTCGGTTCCTCTCTACACAATGTTAAATCTCCTCTTGAAATCCTTTAAATCAAATACCAGTTTGACTTAAGAGGTATTATGATATGAAGTGCTTCAACTGAGCTGTTCAGTTTTTTAAGTCATACAAGGGAGGTATGGAACAGAACATAAACTAGCTGTACAGCAAAATAAAACTTTAGGAATTGTTAGGGAGGAAAGTGAGAACATTATTTAAATACTTCTTTAAAGTAACAGAAAATATGCAATCCCTTTCTGATGTCACCAGCTGCCTTGCCCAGGGAGGCTCCATGCTGGCCAATATAAAGCTCTCAGCCATGGTCTCTGAAGGCCATCAGGGTTAAGAAAAGAGTTGTTTTCTTTCTAATGCACACCATCAGCCGAGGTGGGACAAGCTCTGCTCAGTTCCTACTTTGCCTCATAGAAAGTTGTTAAGGCTGACGGCATTAGATTTTTTGATTCTTATCACCAACAAAATACTCTATTTAACTCCAAATGAAAATATTCAGAATACTTTAATTATTAAATGCTAGTTAAACTAGCATTGAACAGTTACATACTGCAACTTAAGTACTGAACTTGAAGCAGTCTCAAAGCAAATCTGTGAACTATAACGAGGAAAAAAGTGACTAGGACATGCCTCATCACTTAAGGGAACTTATAACGCTGCTGTATCTCTTACAGGAGATGAGAAGTTAACAGAGGCAAACCAGACATTACAAGATAGATGTTCACCTGTCTAATCAGAAAATACTATGGAAATGCACTGGTCTTTTCAGGAGTTGGACCAAAAGTGCATACAGCCGGATATTTAAGTTAAAGCAGGAGAACAACCGATGCTCAGCTCTAAGCATGTTGGTAATTTATTATCATCACGAATAGGAACATCGGCCTGGAAAAAGGCCCAAGATATTAGCTCAACATCTTGTGTCATAGATGGTTTCCAAACTTTACCAAATCATGTTCAAATGCTATGAACACATCATCCCTCCCAGATGATAAATCTAGAAGCAGCTAAAACAACCGCTTACATAGAAAAGTTTTTCTAGCTGCTTTGCTAAGTGATCCAATTTCTTCTGTTTTAAATGAAGGAACAGAAACTAGCATGACCTGTTGGCTTCTCTGATCTTAATTTTCTAAGGTTTCAGTTGTMAATGAAGAGGATAATGATAAAAAACACCACACCAAAAAAATGCTCTATTTTTGCTTACCATACTCAAACACTTGGGCAAAAAACCTTAGGTTTTGAGGAAAGAAAAGCAGGAAGAGAGTATCATGACTATTCCCCTCCAGGTAGGGCGGGGATGATTGCTCTAAGTTTGTGCAGGACTGCTTCTTCGTGCTGACCCACCAGGATCGTGGCAAAATGCCACCGAATGCCCTGGCTCTTTTGCATGTGTGGTTGTGGGGCGTAGAGAAAGCTAAGAGAACTCTCTACTTTTCCTTCCCCCACCTCCCCGGACAGCAAAAGCTCCCTGCATGTTTTAAATCCCTCTGGGCAGGGCTGAAAGGTATTAGAGAGGTGCTGCAACATGTACCAGCATTCCTCTGCAAGAAGCAGCGTACTGCACTGAACGATCTCAATGCTTTTAAAGTCTGTTCCGAGAAAAATAAATGTGTAGAAAGTGTTAAGAATATCCCTGCCGCACTACACCCGGTACCTTACACGGGGGAGGGGGCGGGGAACACAAGGAAGGCAGAACAATGACACACGCACGTGTGGGGCTCGCCTTTCTCTAGTCCTGCCCGAATGCGTGCCCAGGTGTTTCGCTGTCCGCAGGATTGCTGCGGAGGGCTCTGCTGCTCACAGCCCAGCCCCGGGCCGAGGGCCAGGCCCCTTTCAGCCACGCGTCGGACCGCTGCGAAATGGCGGCCGCAGCCAGCGGAGCCGCGCGGCGGAAGCGCCGCCTCTCCCGCTCCCTCCTTCTTCCTGCCGCGCCGCCATTGCGGAATAACGCGGCGTGTCGCACGCGAAAGCGGGACTGCAGCGCGGCAGGAACTCTACAAGGAGGCAGCGGCCGCAGGAATCGCAAGGGCCCTCGTGACGTGCCGCCACCCCCTCCCCTGCCTGCCGCGCTCTCCCGCCCGCAGGCTCGGGCAGAATTCGAGTTGCTCCGGCTCCGCGCGGCGCCGGAGAAGCCGCCTCGCCTTCCACCCCCGCCTCGGCCGATGGCGGCGAGCGCCGCTGCCCGCGCGCAGTTACCTCCATTTTGTGCCGGGGCTCGCCCAGCGTAGCGCCAATATGGAGACGGGGGGGAGAGGAGGGGGCGGGGGCGGTCACGTGGCGGCAAGGCGGGCTCGCGGCGGCGCGCGCGCGCTGCGGCCTTTACCGCTTTTCTTCTCAGGGCCCGCCGCCCATCCCCCCTCCATCCCCACCCCGTCCGCGCGCCCCGAGTCCCGCGCGGCGCCTTCCCCACCGGGCGAGAGGGAACGTGTGGAGATGGAAGGTGTGGAGAGGGGTAGGGGAGATGAGGAAAGATAAGATATCACCGTGCCGGCGTTCAGCGACAGCGCCTTCCCGCCCTCGTCGGTCCCACACCGGCCGCCGGCCCCGCGCACGAACCGCCGCCCGCTGTGGGGGTGGCGGCGCCGGCGCAGCCGCGACGGGCGCGCGGGGCGGCACCGCCTCCCCGCACTGGGGCCGCCCCCGCCCCGCCCCCGCCGCCCAGGCAGCTCCGGGCGCCGGGGGCTCCGTGAGGGAGCGCTGTGCACGGAGCTCGCTAGGGCTAGGGCTAGGGGTAGGGATAGGCAGGCGGGATCAGGTACTTGGGAGAGAAGAGAAGAGAAGGAGGAAATGCGGTGCTTACAGGGGACTTCTGCGGGAGTATCAGGGTGTGCCCGAGGCGCCTTCTAAGAGAAATTACTTGTCTCCACGTATTTTTGTCGTGGAGTTGCTGCAAAGAGGCAACTGAAGATTGGCTCTCCAGAGCCTGTGCAGCGCTCACCCTTGAAACTGATCGTACCTTAGTCTGTTTCCGGGTAAATTTCAAAACAAGTCCCAGCAGTAAGTTTCACAAACTCCCGCACAGAGGCATTGCCTATAGCTTTTAATGGCGCTTGTCATCGTAAGCTAGCAGAGAGAGTTCAGGGGAAAGGGTATTCTGCGAGAATTTCGTATAGAATAAAGCATAGTAAAGCACATACGTTACATATTTTTCCTTCTCTAAAAAATGACATCAGGAAAAGTAGCGTTATAAAAACCTACCATTAAAGTAATTTTCTTCAGTCTTGGTTATCCTCTCTTTAATACCAGTACCTGTTTTAGTATGATGACCCTAACCTGAACAGGAGAGGTTGGCACATACCCCTAAAAATACCTTTATACTATGTAAAGGAGTAAAACAGTTGATGAGGTCTTACTGAATCACTGGAAGTTTAGTATTAGCTGTTAATTTAATGTCTTTATTTTACCCTGAAGTTTCTAAAAAAAAAAAAAAGAAAAATAATCATTTATGCAAAAGTTTCCAAACCTGTTTGATTAACTAAAGATAATTTTCGTAACACGTAGAGAAATTCCCAATAAGTCTAGAAATGTTCTCACTGGTATTGTGTAGAGGAGCTGAAACTCAAGTTTTTAGATCATTCCTATATCTTCGAGAAGGTAGACGTCTTCATAGAAAGTAAAACTCACTGAAAATCTTTTCAGTCTCCAGATATTCTTTGCACTGAGGCCAAACCCAACAATTTCTCATCTTCCTTTTCTCAACCAAGTAAACCACACAATTTAACTTTTTATTTAAAATAAAATCCTTCATATATGTTGTTTGTTTTCCTGCCTCTGTTACTCTCAGGGTGAGAGTACCGAGAGACAAACAACGGTACTGGCTAAATAGATCCTAGTTTCAAAGGTATTTGTAGTCTGCACAGAAGCTGCCTCACCAAATGTGAAGAATTCCTTTATTTGATTGTCATTCATTTCACACCTAACTGTTACTTGTGGAGGCTGATTGTCTTGCCGTTTCATTTGGTTGCACAGCCATAGGCAGATCACATTTGAATTCTACAGTTTCAGTTCATGTTAGCCCTTCCCTAYGCGTAATCAACTGTACAGAATGTAAGAATCTTACAATACTGAGCTTGCTGCACTGAAATAAAAGACAAACCAGTAAATGAGTGAGATGCACATTTTACAAATATTCACAGTTGCAGATGAAAATTATACACAAGTTTGAAGGCTTAGATAAAATTATAATTTTGATTCCAGGCAAGCAATTTTCTGCTAGTGAAGTGTTTTCAGGTTGGTTTTTAAGTTATCTAGTAAAATACTGCTCCCAATTTTGGGTTACCTATTTCCTTAAATGACAATGTAGCATTTAAAACTCTCGTATCTTTTCTGGCTGATGTACTTTCACAGTCAGATGAAGTTTCACATTATGTAGCAGATGCAGTATTGGTCATCTATGCAGATGGCTAACATGCTTTTCTTTTTACTAGCAATGTTTGCAAACATGTACTCTCCTCTTTGTAAGCCAAGGGAACAGGTGTGTGTGTCTAGTTAAAAAAAACCCCAACCGCCGGAAAAACAGTGGGAAAGGCTTTTAGCTTTTGTATATTTATGTGGTTGGAATGTCAGTTTCTCTTCATTGTCCTTTTTTTTTGTTGTGGGTTTGTTGGAGGTTTTTATTGTTTGATTCTTATATAGCATTTGCTTGTGAAATGAATCTTAGGATAGGTAAATATTATTGGTGAAATTGTCCAAAGTTTTTTTAGTGTTACACAGCGTTTAAGATGCGAATATGAAATTGATCTTGAACTCTAGTCTCCAGAATTGTAATGTTAATGGAGCCAATTCACTGAACTAAATATATTTACTATAAACCTCTGAGATTCCACAAACAAATGGACTCATTATTAGTTAAATGTTAGTACTATCATAGTTTTGCACATGATTTGAGCATATTTAAGTTTCACACTTCAAAAAGGGTGCAGACTGCAATTTTCATTAGAAGGCCTGAGTGCTATATAGCAAAACATTAATGTGAGTGTTTTGGCAATTCTTGTATGCAGTGCAGGGTGCGTGAAAACCTTTTACTTAATTAATTAAAAATACATAAAGCCAATAAACTGATTCTTTTTAGTATGATTATGCTACAGCATTTTCTTTGCTTCAGTAATTGTTATAATGCTTTATGTACTCTGGCATATATGTATACAAAAGTACATTTGTATACACACAGACTCCAGAAACAACAAATTCTAAAGACCCTTTCCACTATAGATTGTGCCAATCGAGTGTCTTGTGCCCCAGAACACTGGCAATCTCTGAAGGACTTAGTTGCAGTGGTTTGAGAAAGCTTTCTGTGTGCTTTTTCTTCATAGAAGTTACAGAATGCATGCAGACACATCAGCTGCTTCAATTTGCACTCTCCTATATTAATTTTAATAATTGATAAAGGTGTGCTTGAAGAAATACACCAGTCTATGAGCTAGTTTGAAATGAAAAGATGTATACTTATCTACCAGCCTGGTACAGGTTTAGTAGTCTCCACCAAATATTTTGGAAATAGCACCAAACTCTTGTGACTGCCCATTGCACTGCATCTGTCAGAAACCTTAGACCAATTTTCCATGACTTCTGTTTCTCAAGAGCTATATCTGAGAGCTGTGATCCAGGAAATGAGAGAGATCAAACAATTTTTAGCTGCTAGCTCAATTCAAAATACTTTTAAACTGCTTTCCCTTTGTATATTTCAGTTTCATTCATGGTCACAGGATTATTTCTTTCTACAAATTGTATCTCTATATAAAAYGTTTATTCTTTAAAATATTTTATATTTGTACCAAATATGTAATATGGAAAATAATCTTACACTTTGGATTGCTATAAATATGAATAGTTTTCTAAACACTTCTTCTCCCTTTTTGTTCTGCTCTTCTTTGCATGTTAATGAAATCTGAACCTATTAGATTCTATTTTATTCCATAACCTGCTATGTCTGTATTGTATCTGAATTTTCTTTTTAAAATTTTATTTTCTTGAACCCTTCTGACAAAAATTAAAGAAAGAAGTGTGCATTAGCAATGCCAGTAGGAGTAACCAAACAATAAAACCACTAGCAGTGAGGGAAAGATAGCTTGCTGAGATGCCATTGTAACATAGCTGGCTCTGTAACTTCGTGCCCAAGAGTTTCACATTTATTGTTTAGGTTTTAAGATAGGGGGAATTATGTTACTAGCAAAAYTATGCCCTAGACAAAGTGTAAAGTTGTCATGTTAAAGTGTCAACAATCGTATTTAAGCAGCTTGAGATAAAGAATCATATGCCTAACATTCTGTGCTGTTTGATTTACCAAATGCTCAGGGTAAATTTAGGGCTTTCTTAAAAGCAATACTCTTCGTTTATGCTAGAAATTTTTTTGTTAGCAAACATACATTTTCTTTAAGTGTATATCAAATAGAAAGTTTATGTTTTCCTAGGGGAAAAAAGAATGATTTACAGTTGAAAACTCCAGGTAAAATGGAGTTTAATATCTTGTATTTGAGATGCCAGTGCATGAGGAGTCAGCTGTTCTAAAATTTGTGTAATAAAATCATCACAGCTGRGGAAAAGGTGAGGAAGGCAAGATTTCTAGAATAATTTTTAATTGGGATGCATTTGTCTACACAGGAAGAAAAAAACCCTTGAGATGTAGAAGAAAGAAGAAAAATGGAGGATGTAAGAGGTAATATCTCCCGTTCTTGAAATCAAAATCGTAAAAAACAATATATAATTATGCTTGATCTTAGTGTTCGTTCATTGTTACTATAATTTGCAAAACACTAATTAGAGGTAATTGTACAACTAACTAAACATTAAGTATTATTTGGTACATTTTATTAAGGCGAAAAAACTGCAGGTGGATTTCCTGCTTGCGTATGTATCTGTGCAAGAAAGCAGAGCATGGGAAATAAATCTTGTTCTTCCCTTGACTGCAATGCAGATCTGGCTCTGGGAGGGGTTTCCATCTCCGCACGGCTCAAACACATGGTCAGTGCTCAGCCAATCGGGAGCATCACATCTGGCACAGGATTTGTGTGGCTCAGAATGCCTCTTTGACTGCTAAACAGGAAAACCTCTCACTTTTCCCCCCCCCCCAAATTGAATTTGCACACATTCTTCAGACTGTGATTTATGTCAAACATAGTTATAACTGTTTATCTGGTACACACTGTAGCTACCCTAACAACTACTTAGCCAACATCTGTCACATACAGGATTTAAAAAAAAATACAGCTACATAAATGATCCTTTTCCTGTACTTACTCTCCATGCTATGCTCTAAGCTGCTAGGATCACTTTTTGATAGCATGCTATGTTTAGTCTGTTTGTAAATTGTACTCCACTTTTAAGTATCGCACCCCCTCACAAGTCAGATATTTCAAAATGCATTGAATTTCTTTTTTACATGATTATTTTCTGGTCTGTTCTTGCTGAAAAAAAGATTATTCTTTTTATAAGAATTAGTTGAGATTTTTAGATTACCGTGATATAAGGACATATGTACAGTTCTTTATATAGGGAATGAAACATATGTGAATAAGGTTATGCCTTTCAAAAGCTGTCAAAATAAATCTAAAATTCCAGAGGGTAAAACCACATGTGCTTATGTTTGCATTTGGAACAGGAAGTAGGAATTTGGAATTAGGGCATATCTGTTTTTAAAATACCGAGTCTTTATAATGAATTCCATGCAAGTTTTCATTTTTTTCCCTACCATAGAAATTTTATATTTAGTTAGACATCAGCATTGCTAAATAAAAATATTAAGCCCTAAAATATGAGAGGTTGTAGTTTGAACCCATATCATAAGGATATAATAGTTTCTGTCAAGTATCTTCTTTCTCCTTACCTTTAAAATGGTTGTAGTGACCAATACCAATGGAGATGCTGGGCAAGTAGAATAAAACTGCAGGAAATGTCAAGAACCAATCTACTCATTATGGCTGATTAAATCTCTTAATTAAGAGAAATATATTGAAACTGCTGAGAGAATATAGCCAAAGGTGAGGAAACTGCAGCTGGTAGTTATTCATTTGTACATTCAGAGACCTCAAGTGTATGAGCTGATGTATTCCATGGAAAATTGTGTTATTAGTTTAAAAAAATGCCCTGTAATGCCTGTAATGCTAGCATATTTACCAGGGAAATGACTGTACATTTTTTGTTTACCAAATATTGTGGGTGATGTGCAATAAACACTGAAAATGCTGAGTAGTGGAAAAATTTATGGCAATATGTAACCTGATTACATTTCTGCCTTCAGGACAAACACAGTTTGAATTCATTGGCCGTATTATTAATCATTTTCTGTGTGTTAATAAGAGGATGATAATATAAGCAGATAGATTATGCTAGAGAAATCTAACATAAGGTCAACTATCTAATTCAAAAGAATGTATTAATGTTTAACATTCAAACAAGTTACTTCATATAAATGGGAACCATTCAGATTTTAAGTGTTGATAATTTGCTTTTGGAAAAATGACAGAAAAAAAWTTTTTTATGCAGTTTCCCCTGAAACCTGTCACTCGGTGAAATCTAATATAAAAACGAGTACCTTTTTAATGTTTGCAACCATAGTGTTGTAGTTGTATCATATGCATTTAACATGTATTTCATCAATCTGCATTATCCAGATGTCAGAGGACTAGGTTACAATATCTTGTACCAGATATAGTTAAAATGCAGTTTGATTTGGTGGTTCTTAAGGGATTTAATAAATAAGCTTTCTAGCAATGTCCCCAACATGTACGAAAAACTCTGTATAAAGGCTCTCGAATTGTGAAATCAGATTCTTGCCTGATGTCTGATTCTGCTTGCTCTTTATGTTGTCTGAGGATGAYGCCTGCAATCTAAGGAGACACGAGTAATTTGCAGATATTGTCCATTTTCATATTCTTTCTAGGTGCCATWTCTGAGGCTTGTTAGTAAAAACACGCAGATAAATGTGTCTGTTTGCTTCACCTCAGTGGGGCCACCTCGAAGAAGTATCACTTGGGACTCCGTGACTTCGGAGTTTCTTTTGATGTCKAGTCAGCCAAAAGAGCTGTTCTGTTTGGAACAGAGGCTGTAGTTGTACCACAGAATTTCTTCAATTTTTATGTCTATCAGTAGGCAAGATTTTATTTGAAAATAAAGGTGCTCATAACATGTAAATATAGAAAACACACAGCTTGCTATTTCTGTAAGTTAAAATTGCCATTTTATCTGAACAAGAATTAACTGCTTTTTTTATGCCTTCATATGGACGCATACTAACTCTCCGGTACACCTGTTGCTTTTACCTCCATCTCGTGAAGTTAGCTGTGGGATTAAATTAATTAGTTATTTTTATTTCTATTCTGCAGTCTGGTGCCCAAAGCAAGCCTCTGTCTTGCCTATTTTTTTAGCTTAACACCCTTGCAAGAGTTTCAGAAAGCAGACTGATGCAATTAAAGAGCACATCCCAGTGGAAAATTAGGACTAGTATGTGAGGCCTGGAGCAGGAAGGCAATATTCCAAGCTGAACTGCTGGAAACCACAAATCTTGACCGTTATTGCAAAACTTGTGATAGGAACACAAAGAAGAGTATTATTAGCCAGTCATGGAGTATTAAATTATACATGACTGCAGCACTGCTGAAATATCAGCTACCAGCCTAAAGCTCTTCCTTTTTCTGTTTTGTTCCATTTAATGACAAGAGGCAGATTTTCCTGGTTTAAACTTTGGATTAAATCTGTCAATATTGATTTTAAAATCTGCCTACAGTCCAGTTTTTGAACCCAACTCAATTTTTTTGTTTGTTTTTCTCCCCTGTGAAGTCAGTATCTGAGGTCCCAAGTATGTATGTTTCCAAGTGGTTTACATGCATTTTAGTGTTAGGATGCTGAGAGAATTGGCAGTATGTAAGCTGAAAAATGTGTGTGGAAGTTTCATGCCAGTATTAGGGTTTTACTTTAGTGGTATTCCAGTAAAAATAAAACAGAAACTTTACTCTGTTCTAGAAAGACTCCTATACATGTATGCAGCAGCAAGCTTCTTTACTCTAATGAAAGCTGATTACTGGACCAAAACAGCTGTTGTTGAATTACTTCTCTGTGGAGGGTAATGAGGAGAAGTGAATATTTTGGTATAAAATAGTCTCTTTTGGAACAGGCTTGTCCCCACTATTTTCTGCTAAATATTATCTCAGCTTGATAACCATCCCACACACCTTCGGTTCCTCATAGCAGGGGCCCTGCTGCTTTGCCGTATGCCTTACAGAAATGATATTTGTGTGCCAGAACCCACGTTAGTTACCACTGTATGACACCCACCAGTGCAGAAGGTCTCCTCAGACCTTGCCAAAATTGTCTCAAACCTTTCCGAGAGTCTCCTGATCACAGCTTCTCTTCAAACAGCTTTGTGGATACTCCTTCTTCCACTGAGGACTGCGTAGGAAATTTGATACATAATACTGTAGAGCAGCAACCTTGAAAGTTCACAATCTGGGTAGGATGACTAGAGAGGAGAAGTAGCTGTGCTTTAACTATTCTGGGAGGAACTGGGTTATAAATACACACAGAATACTCACAGAATTACGAGTATTTTGAAAAGTTAGAGTAATATATAATGGCTTATTGCTACTTCTGGGGGCAGGAATCTATGTGTTTCTAGTAAAATCTGGCAAAATGCTGCTTTCGTAATGCTGAATTTGAATACTCCTTGGATGTGGGTGGGGTTTTTTGTTTGTTTTGCTTTTGGTTTTGTTTGGTTTTTTTTTACTACTGGCAGATTGATTATGATTAATTGAATCCTACATCCCATGATTTAACGTGTTTGATTGTGAATTGAAGCAGCTGAAGTGTAGGCCCACACTCGCCTCTCTCCACTGTTTTCTGAAGATGGTAACTTCCAGCAGGGGAGGTACCAGACAACAGCAATGTGTAAATGACTTAAATCTCTGCAGCTGTTGGCTCATTTCTATTCTGGTGCCATATATTGTTGAGTAATTTGTGACATTCATTAAAAGTGGATAAGTGTGTACGTTTTTCCTTTTTTGTAATGTGTGTGCTACAATTGTAGTTAAGCTGAATGTCAAAGTATTAATGCAGTTTGTTTTATTACTTTGGCAATACTGGCCTAGCAATTACTGCTCAAGAGACAGACTTTGTTCAGGAAAAAAAAGTCAAGGTGAGGCACAGCAATGAAAACAGTTATTGGCTCCTGGTTAATCAGAAAGAATACTTCTTTTTTCCCTTTATTTTTCTGTTGTTCTTAAAAATAATGTATAGCAGAGGAAAATGATATCAGAAGGAAGGGGCTTGAACTTAATTGGGGCAGCTTATGGAAACAAATAAGCTCCTTTGTCTTCTTTCTGTMTAAATGCTCGGTGAATTTCAGAGTCTGGACTTCTCTGTGATTGTTCTTACGGGTAAGGTAATTGGTACTAATTCAGTTAGAATTAGTGTAAAGTTAGATCAAGGAATAACAGAATGAAGATGGGAGTCCATTGAGAGTTTGCTCAAATATTTTATATTCATAGGCTAAAAAATTCCCACCAAAGTTTTCATTTACTATTTGAGTGATATGCCTAGGTTCACAAAATTTTAATTCCAAGTTGCATTTTTTCATAATCTGGAGGTGTTTTCTTTCCACATTTGCTTTCTGATCTCTTGATAAACATTATCTTTTACTTTGCTTTTACTCATGARTGAACTGCAGCCTTGCTCTTTTTGTATCTTCCCTATTTTTTCAATTTTTGATTCTCTTCCATTTTATAACATATATTTTGAAAAATATGTAGGAAAAAATTTAAATTAATGATCAATTTTTTTATATTTAAAATTAGTATTTTTCTTCAGTCTCTTCTTTTTGTTTTAAAATAAGATGGCTGATATAGCACAAAGTAAATTTAATTAAATATTAATAAGTAATGATTAAAATTGTACAGAATTCCCCTGTAGTAGGTCCTCGGTAAAGAAGGAGTCATTCTTTATAAAACTGATTGGATGACCAGGATCCAGATTATTCCTGAATGATGGATCTAAATTTTTCAATTTTATAATAATGATGTTACTGATTTAATATATCAGTTCTACTGCAAATTAGAAAATTCTGAAGCATAAATTCAATCCTATTTGTTGAAGTAATCTTTTTAATCAAGATATGAACAAAAATCCAAGTTTACCCTATGTGATTAGTTCTACATTTCATTGCTAAGTTATTTCTCTTAATTTTGGCAGTGTCCAAGAGGAGTGGCAAACCTAATGCTACATGTAAGGGCACAATTTTGTTTTTGTTAATAAAGGTGGTGATTTTTGTGTGGCATAATATTTACAATCATCTCCTAATAAATAGATTAACTAATTGAATAGATCAAGCAGTGTCAGATTTAAAGTCTTATGTTTTGGCAAATATCCCGAGTAAAGTAGATATATGCCATACGTCACCATTTCTTTATTTCTTTGGGAAGAATCAGAATTGGGGATGTCCAACCTGAATCCCTTTTGCAAAGAAAGATGTTACATACTTTTGACATCACTGCAATAGTATTATCTCAAAAAATATTGAATTCTTGAGTATGAACCCTTTGGGTTTGTAGTACTTGTAAAGCTGTCATCCAATGAACTTTGAGGTTGGTTAGATACAAAGTTATAATATACATCTCTTACTAGAATAATATATACTAGCATTGAAGAAAGGTTGCTAAATTCCTAAAATGAGTATGAACCTGTCTTGAAAGTATTCTGTTAAAAACAATGCATTTGTCAAATCAGCCTCAGGTGATGACATATACATTTTGTTTTATTCCCCAACCAACTTTGTATACAATTTAAAGCAGTGAAAATTGCTGGTATTATGAAGCCTGGTCTAGCTTTGTGAGTGAGTCATTCCCCCGCCCCCCACCATTCCACATATAAATACTGAGAAGCTTGGCATAAAGAATGCAGCCTGGGGCATACCCCATAAAACTTACAATGCAATTAAATGAACAATTTCTACTGGAAATAAAATGGGCATGTTGAGTAGAATATGAATTAAACTGAGCAAGAACAGAGTCAGACAACCTTTCGTAGTACTCCAGGCTCTTGGAGAGAACCCCCAGGGTCAGCAGTACCAAATGCAGCTGACAGGTCAAGGCCAATCAGTAAAGAAAGATAACTGCAGTTTGCAATGAAAAGCAGGTCATTTCAAATTTTGATTAATGTAGTCTCAATGCTGTGGTGTCCACTCGACTGGGTTAGCAAAATAAAGACAGATAGCAGGGGATTAACTCTAACACTTCTTTATTATACTGCAGCCATTACAAGCTTCTCTGCTGCATTGACTAAGACAAGGTTTTCTCCAATTTATGATGCATCGTCCCCCATTGCCGCCTGGCTTGAATTCTGTGGAATTGACTCAGTTACGAGGGGCTGCCCTGTTGACTATTCGCAGGACTACCAAAATGACCTCAAGATAACTTTGGAACAAGGCAAACCCATCACATTCTTAACATTATGAGTAGTGATGTTGGCAGTGTTTATCTTGYGGAGCATATATGGTGAGAAGGCGCCAACTTCAATGGCTTCATAAAAAGATAGGGACAACTAATTTGTTGTTTAGTGACAGTTTTTGTTACACAAAACAAAGACTCGAAACATTTGGCTACAGAAAGAGCTTTGCAAGCGTTACTTGCCCAGGCAGGAATCTGAGAAGTCCAGATACAATGAAGAGATGTTGCTGTGTAAACTTTCCTCTTATGAAAGAACAAATATGATCCTAATCTGGGTGCCCTAGATGGTATTTTTTGAAGCAGGAGAGAAACAAGTAATGGTCTCTTAATTGTTCTTTTATTTTCCAAGATAAATTTTGAAACAAGGCTTTAGAAAACACAAAAGTTCTGTATCAGTGAAGAATGAAATTCACTAGCAAATATGAAGCTACTTTTAGAGATTTAAAACACCAMAAGAATTTGTTTTAGGTGGATTCCTTCCATTACTTTCCAGTCTTTTGTTTGATTGTTTTTCTTTTGGAAGGTAAATATTTGTCCCATATCAGTTTGAATATATGTTATAATTGTACTTACTAACCCAAATCCATCTATGCATAGTCTTCCAGATCAATCTGTTGGTTAGAACTGATTGTGTCTTTTTAGACAATAGCCCTCCCATGCCATCAGTGATTACCCTGGAAACACAAGTGCAGTCCGTATCCATGCTCTCCTTGGCACTGGGGGGGGGAACTGCTTTTGGGTAGGACAAAAATGTCATTATAAAATTACACAGGTAGTGACTTTTTGCAGAGAAAGTTTTTCAGAGTAAGAATAAGAATGCTTCTTTTCCTCCACAACTAACAGTATAAGTTATTCTGTGATTTTTTTTTTTGGGAAATAAATATCAGCTAGCTATTTTAGTGAACCAACTGCAGAGTTCGTAACATGTATAGCACTATTCTTCAAAATGTACATTGTCTTCTCTCTGGTCCTATGGCAGATTGTAAAAAAGAATATGTGTGCCTTTATGACCTATCCTGTTTAATGATGCCAAGGCCAGAATAGCAGGGTTCTCTTCAGGTGACTGCCATTACTGATACTGAAATCTTGTCAGTGTATCCTAACTTTCACAATGACTTTTGACTTGGTTAACAGCTGAACAGAACCTGTCCCATAGTATAGAAAGCTTTATTTTCTTTTAAGGGAAGGTTTTCTTACATTATGCAATTCTTTCTTCTATTTGGACCGCAGCCGAGAGATTTGCCACAAACATGATGTATTATAAATTATCAATGCTCTGTTATTGGTATTAGGTGAACATTTATTGGTTTCTTTGCCCAACCTGTAGATAAATATAAATTTTGTAGACAGTTTGGAACAGTTGCCTGAATTTTTGTTTGGTCTCTTCTGAGGCCGAGTGGTAGACGGCTGGCTTGTAATCCCTGCTTTGACCTTTGTGTGCGCCTGGATGTGTAAGTGCATGTCGCAGTGCATGTGTCAGGTCAGCCCCCAGCAGCTGGTCTGAAAAAATTGGAGCAGAATGTGGCAGTGAAGTCGATTGCAATGTCAGAAACACTGCAGTCAGAGAATGGAAACCAAGGCCCTGCCTCTTAGGGCATCTGTATCCAGCCAGCAGACAATGAAAGCAGCAGGCTCTAATGAGAAAAGGGAAGGCAGTGAAGGAGACAGACTCTGTGAAATTTATTAGCTGGTGCAATAAAGCTGCTTCTCTGGGAGTGAACCCGAAGTGGCCTCTGAGTTAATTTGGGATGAAAAGCCCAGTAAGGGAGGCAGTTTATTGGGGTTCATCCTCTTCATAACCCAAGATATTGACCCCTATGGTCTCCCAGCCAGCAGCAAAAATATCAGATTCTCCCATTTGTGCACAGTACCGTTTATTTTCATGTAATAAAAACACCCCCTGAGTCTGTTAACTATTATCCGTTTCCCTTTGCAGGATGTATTGTACCAGCCATCATTGAGAATATTGCTTTCAGACTCATTTTAGTTTATAGCCCCAAATATTTCTTGTTTGCTTTGAGTAATTGTTTTCTGTTAAAAATTGGGTAGCTGGCTTGTTAATTACTGAGATAAACCAGATACATCATTACATTTTTAAAGCTATGGTGCCAGCTAGTGGTGAGAGATGATAGCCAGTCTCAAGCGTGACATTTATCTAAGTGTACAGTACATTTTTATTTGCATCATGATAAGGTGACATTAAATTTTATTTGTCAGTTATCCCTACCTTGTGACAAAAAAAAGCAAAATAAAATGAGTCACTGCTATAATTTTACAGATTTTAGTTGGGTATTGCTTATTTGAAACCTTCCTGCCATTATTGATGGAGTAATTGTATCATTCATCAGACCATTTGCCAGTGAAGCCCTTTAATCCTTAGTTTTTTACGTGTGAACATCAGTTGTTATGCATTATGAATCTGCAGGTGCTCTTTTACTTTGCTAGAAAACTGAATCTCTTAAAAAATGCAGCAGACTTTAGTTGTGAGCAGCAGAAAGATGCTTAGAAGGTTTCTGCAATTAATTCACTTGTGAAAATTGAGGAGAGCTTTAGTGTGGCCAACTCAGGGCAGAACTCCTAATTGATTCTATTTATTTAGCTGATGCACCCTACTAAGATGAACATCCTGTATTTTATTAAAGCGAGGAAAATTCAAACAATTCATTGTTCATGTGCATTGTCTGTATTCATATAAGCTCACAATAGAAAAGACAAATAAGCAACCCTTAAAAACATTTGTAAACAAATGTAAAAAATAACAATTTTTAATTTTTTTTTTAAATGAGGAGTCATCGACAGGCCATCTTTTCTAGTTTAATTAAGCAATAACCAATCTCAGTGAGGTTGTGGAAGGCTCTTGAATACCGATRAATAAAACCAGAAGATGAAGCATTTCTTTCATTAAATAGTAGGAGCTGTTTATAACTCTATTACTTACTGTTAAGATCAATTATTATTACTAATTCCCTTCAAGTAATTTGTAACTGAAGGCACACTGAAGGTTGTAAAGCAGAACTTTTCTTTTTAAATGTCAGACATAGCCATGAAGGTCAGCTCTTGTGAATAAGGACACCTCAGATGAACACACTTATAATAATAYTTGTGAAGATAGTTCTAGTGTTAGTGACAGCTGCCGGCAGCAAGCAGAGCTGTCACAGTCTTACTTCCAGTCTAATATGTGTGACTACACTGGTGTAAAAATACAGGGATGTTTCTGCTCTGAGGGGATGAGGAAAATGGAATGATTTTTGTATAAGATTGAATCAACCAATTTAGACACACAGCAATTTATTTAAAAGAGATGCTTAAAATATCAACCTATGCAAGAAGTAGTTTTCTGTTATGAAAATAAGTTGTGTTCTAATAGGTGTGAAAGAATGTCAGGGGCCCACAGTGCATGTTTGTTTCTTTCCACTTAACTACTTGAAATACACGGTCATAGTTTCGTCATACACTTCCTTCTGGTCCCTTTTCCATACCAGTGTGTTTGTGACAGATGTGCACTTTCTGTTTTTTTCTCCTGTGCTGTTACAACATGGTTGCTTTAATTTAATACTACAGGGAATATTTCAATGGAAAAAAAAATTTCTTAAAATATTAAAATGCAAGTATGAATCTTCACCGATTTCTTGACTGTGGGTTTTATAATATGTGTTTAATGCTGTTGCCTAATTTATTACTTAAATAGTTTGGTTTATTCTGCAAATTGATAGTGTTTTAACATTTGCAAAACTTCAGATTCAATAAATAAGGTTTAGTTTTTCAAAGAACCTAACGTGTTGCTCAGTTGCAACAGTCGTAGAAGATTAGGTACACACTTTGAATTTGCGATCAACAAATGGCATTCTCCAGCTTAATTTCTCTCTTTTTGTGCTTTAAATTAAACAAATGTCCATAAACCTAGTATCAGTGTGTAACTAAACCGCCATTTTAATTTTATTTTATTGTAACTCCACTGTCATTAAAAAAAAGAAGTTGCTTATTTGGACTAATGTCTATAATTTTGTCAGCACTGAGATTAAATTGCCAAGGCATTTGACTTCCTAAAAAATAGTGTGGAGTTCAGTGACATAAACACAAGGACCAATATTTATTATGTTGATACATGCATTTGGATTGACAGTCTAACTATCATGGTATTAGATATCAAATGTACTTCTTGTCCCAAATTAATAATTTATGCAGAAGACAAAAACTATACCAAAAGATCCTTTTAGAAACCATTTTAAGGGTATTTTAAAGTTTATTTTTCACGTTTACTGGATAGGATATAAATTTAGCAGTTTTCATTTTTTATTACTCTAGAACATGTCTTGTTAATATAGCACTGAAATAATATAGACTTAGTGGATTCTAAACTGGATACCCTTATGCATTTCATAAAACTCTCTGAAATTTGTGTATTTAAAAATCTGTAAAATACATTAAGTTCAGTGGACTTAGAAAAATCCAGGGTTTAAGCATAAAGCTTAATTAAAAAAAAAAAAAAAAACAGCTAAAAAAACCCCTGCCTAAATTGAGCTGTCATATAATTCCTTTAAATCCACTGGTGTTGTGTTGGAGTTGTTGGAGTTGAATGTGACACCATGGCTGATGAAGTGGGAAAAAAGCTTCACAATAATTTTGAAATCAGAAGGAATGTGTTTGAAAAGCCCTTTGGCAATAAAAGCCACAAACAGACAAAACCACACAAACCCCAAAGAAACAAACAAAAGCCCCACAAAAACAACGAAACAAACAGATGCTTTATTATTTACAAAGAGCTCCCACATTTGACTACCTGGGGGCGCCGTTTTCTGCCTTCCCCTTGGAATGCTGTCACTGGAGCCCTGCACACAGCTTTGTGTCAGAAGATGGAGCGCCCGGTATGGGAGTTGGCCACATCTGTCAGGAAACTGCTACAGATGGTTCGACTCATTAGCTGCCAGAACTCCTAGCAAACATCATCCGAGAGTATGGGGACCTCACTGGGACTAAGTGTTAAGCTTGCCTCCTGTTCAGTGTCACTACATTTTCTGCAAAATAAGATCTTAACCATTTCTATTAGAGCCTGGATACCCTTGAATGCAACCAGTCTGCAACCCTGTTTTGTTCAGTTTGCAAATGTAAAAAGTTTAAATTAATACTGGTTCCAGCATGACAGTTGGAAACGGTGTCTCAAATGTAGCTCACTGTATCTATTAAGTTTTGGCTATATCTGATATTAGTATATCGCCATAATGATATAGCTGTGATGTGATGAATAATATAGTACACATTTGTATTTGCAACACCTTTCTTTAGTATCAGGTCTACATTGTGATGTGTGCTGTCACTCATGCAGAATTTCTCAGCTTACCTGTCTTGTTGCTTGGTATTTCTAGCAAAGTTGTTGCACGTTTGTGAGTGTCGTTGTAGCAGAGGAATCACAGCAGGTGTTCCATGGGTAGCTTTGCGGCAGAGCCAGCAGAGGGAGCAGACACATTGGTGTTTTATGGTACTGACAGATTTTGGCCATTTTTTTCTCTTGTTTTTGCAAATACACGTATTTTCATATGTATGGTCATTATATAAGAGAATTTGGGCAAATGTCTGTGCTCTGGAAGTTCAGTGACTGTGGAGAAAAGCTAAGCTGTCGATTGTTTTATGATTACAAAATTGTCTTTGATTTTGCAAAGATTTACATATATCATTTTGTGTACCAAGAATAATTATTTGTACTGAGTTTTTTTGTACCCTGGAAAGAAGAGACTTTCCCTCAAAAAACTGCTTCAGTTATACCACAGGGCACACTGCCTTTAGGAAAACCACAGCATAAATTTAAGGACAGGTTAAAATGACTTCACACACTTCCAAGGTCAAGCCCTTAATAAATCACAATACACATTGTGTGCAGTTCACCTGTGTGAAATAGGCTTGAAAAGACTGTTCCAATCGTAGCTGACATTTGGAGAAACGTTTGGGGTGTATGCAAACAGACTT
Source organism: Amblyornis subalaris (assembly GCA_018881555.1). Taxonomy (NCBI): domain Eukaryota; kingdom Metazoa; phylum Chordata; class Aves; order Passeriformes; family Ptilonorhynchidae; genus Amblyornis; species Amblyornis subalaris. Next base: position 4,302,965 of record JACAXG010000012.1, on the reverse strand, counting down.
CTTTTTCAGTCACATCTAAATGCGAAAATTGCTCTGAAATCATCCTCACGTTTGTGGTTGTTGTGCCTTAGGTTGCTCCCAAAGTTGACAGGAATTTTACATGAAGAAGTGTCAGGGTAGAAAGGTGGGGGTTTTTTATACAATCTTATGTGTGTTTAAACAATACAGTTAAGTAACTATTACTTTGTAAATGATGTTGTTTGCATCGTGATTTAAACTTTGTTTAAATACTTTTTTTTGTGATAGCATTATTGCACTCTGTGCTTGGTTAAACCAGACAGGGTGGATTATCATTAAGTGTTATTTATTTCTATTTTATTAAGCCTCCTTTTACATTCATGTTACAGGTTAATTTATACTTTTATTTCATGCACTACTTGGCTTTACTGATTAATATGCCCCATGGCATTCAATAAAGCCAGGCAGTGGAGGAAATAAGAGTGGTATTAATTTCTAACATTGCTATAAATTTGCCTTAATAAAACTAGCTCAATAACACTGCGGTAGTAGTACAATGGATGCTTTCAAATTGTTAGCAAAGACACAACTGAAAGAACAACACATTTTTTTCCAGAATTTAAGAATGCTGTGCTGTCTTTTTACTGGTGTTCAAATGAGGCTACCTGTTATAATACTGAGTGCTCTTACATTGTGTTCTAAAAAGCAGTATATATTTTTCAAAAAGAATTATTATTTTACTTAGTCAATCAGTTCAATAATATGCAGATAAATCCTCTGGATCCTTTCAAATGCCTTTTGGATTTTCATGACTGTTACTTAACAGACAGGTTGCAAAATATCAAGGAAWAAAGAGAAAATTCTGGACTAAAAGGACAAACAGCAAACAAAAAAAATTAGAACAATGGATTTTCTTTTTAGTAGTAAAATAATTATTATAGATTTACGCTTTCCAGTATTTTTCCATCRATTTATTTACATGATGCTTTGTAGTAGAGGAAAATTCTCAAGAAAGAAATGCAGATAGGATTGGTGAATGTTAGTTTCAGGTGCACAAACTACTTGTTCCAGTGGAAATATTTTTGCTATACTTTATTTATTAACTATTAACTATGATAGCTATATTTTTTCAGGTCTAGATTGTGAAATCTGTGTAGTAGAAAATTCTTAAGTAAACTTTGCCATGTAACAGCTAGTTGTGACAAATTTTTTACTCATGCCTGCATTCCTTTCTTACTCAAACTTATATTGACTTAACTGAAAATTTTGCTCAGAAAGAGGGATTTGGATACAGCTGTTATTTGACCTCAGTACAAAATGAAAGCATGATAAAGCAAGTTAGCACAGAAAAATCTGAACAAAACCATAGCCCAAAAGAATTGCTAAATCCTCAGAGCTTAGTCCTGGAAAGTGCATGGAAAAGCTCTTAATTGTGCCTGAACTCAGTGGGATGTGAGCCTTCTCTGCACTTTGCTGGGTCAGACTTTAATAAATCACTCAACACATTTTGCAGAGATCACCTATGGGGTGAAAGGCAGCAAGTGTTTAAAAGGATTAATATAAACATTATATATCAAATAGAACTTATTTTTACAGTCAGGCAGCTATGAAAATAATACTGTCATTTTGATAAGTGTATTGGTTAGTTAAAATCAGATGGGCAGCAGACTGACTGGTATCACTTGATTTTATTAAATAAGTGCACTTACATGAATTAACATAATGCCTAGTCTAAGAATCTACCAATGTAGATTCAAATTAAAATTTTAGGCTTTRTGTAATGATCTTTGCTTAATATGTTTTTCTAAATAGAAACAAAACCTGTGAAATTGCCTTTCATACTATAAAAATCATATATGTCCAGACATAGCGTTTAATTAGCTCATATGGTGCTGCTGTAGTTAAACTATGTCAAATAACTTTGTGTAAGTGTTCTGTAACCTTGTAATCATAGAGACACTGAAGTTAGAAATGGAAATGTCCTCACGTGCAGAGCACAGCCAGATCAGTTCTGTGCCCTGCATATGCAATGTGTGCCATTTTGTCTGGGCTAGTCTTCTTGTGGAGTTCCATTTTATCAACTGTTTTCTCAGCGGAACATGTAGTTTTTAATGGAAAACTAAATGTCTTCCTGTATCAAACTCTTAAACAAGGTATTAGCCAACAATAGGAGTAATGACATTCACAGTCACTTTTGATTCAGTGTTTTAAGTGGGGGGAATTTGCCAACTGCTGTGCCAAGCTGGATAGCTTACTCTAGAAGTGTACTTCATGGAAGCTCCTCTATATGCCCCTGGAGTGGGGGAAAATTAGATTAGGTCAGTAGACCATTGATTAGATTGTTTGGCAGTTTAGTTTGCCAGAAATGATGAAAATCTGTACCACCTAGTAATAGTGGTGATTTGTGCAGCCTGTCAATGCTTTTCATCTTTCACTGCCAAGAGCAGAACTTTGGGCTGCTCGTTGCTCTCTGGTTAAGGCCTTTGGGGTGTGTGTAAAAGATACTGAGAACATTTTCTTTGCGCTGCACAGAGAAGCAGCAGATAAGATTATAAAGGAAAATTCAAAAGAGTAATTTTTCATGTTTAACCATCTGATGCAAAACTATATATCTGTTTTCTTCATGTATCACCACAGCCAAGCAGAATAAGCTGCAGTGTTTGTGTTTGGGCTGTGAGCAAAACACTTGAGGTTAAGTATGAGCATGTCTCTTCAGTGTTACCAGTGTGGGGTCCGGGGAGCAGATGAGTGAGATGTCAGCTTGGGTGGTGTAGATAAGGCAGGAATAGTTAAAACAATGTCTTTTCCTTTGAGAGTTTAAAAAAAACCTGTCCATTTTAAAGGGATGTGTATAAATTAGCAGATTAAGTGGAGGAAGGGTGGATCCTGCTCCCCATCTCTTGTGCCGTAGATACCTTCATGCAGATGTTGAAACAAGAATATTCACTTCTGTTTCAACATTTCTCCAAGTGTCTGTTATTCAGTAGGGATAAACTGATGTGTTGATTTCTTTTGCTCTTTTTATTTTGTTGTGTGATGTGTTTTTTCTTCTTACCCATATGGCACACCTGTGCTTTTATAGAACACAGAAAATTCTGTACTTTTCTAGAAGGAAATATGTACTGATTTTCTATTCTGCCCCTCCACAAAATGCATCTCCTCTTTCAGTGTATTTTTATGGAATTAAAAGGTGTTGCCTTTATTTATTGGCTGGTGATGAATATTATTTATTTTTACACCTTCTTTACAGCACAGTCTTAGAAGAGAAAGTGCACTTTAAAAATTGTTGTTAAGTTTTACATTTCTAGCCATGCATTTTAAGTGGCTTTTGTTTCAGAAGGAATAGATCACTTCTCAGATGACATTTTCTGGAAACTAGAACCAAAAATCCAAAACCAATGTAGCCAAATCCCTGTATCTATGAGAAGAGCATAAACTGATCACAAGAAACAGCCAAACATGCTTATAATTAGGATCATTATAATATTTTCTGGACGTCTGAGGCACAAACGAATGTAGTAACACAGTAATAAGTGCAGTACATTATGTATGAAGCGTTAGAGAGCCTTGAGCCGATCTACTGCTGATGCTCACGAGGAATTCAAGCGGTGCCTTTATTTAGGCCTTCTCACAAGCAGCAAATGGTACAGGGACACCGAGCTGCCTGGCTGTGCYTGCTTTGGAGGTCTGCCTTGGATCTGTGCCTTGGCGCGGTCACTGGCGGGGTCACCGCCGCTCCGCGCGCCGGGCCGGCCGGGCTGAGGCCCTTCCCTGCGCGGCGCGGCCGCCAGGGGGCGCCGCCGCCCGCCAGCCCCGCCCCGCCCGGCGAGAGCAGAGGCTGCGCGGGATTGATGGGCAGCGCTCAGCCGGGATAAAACATGCCATAAACCCAGCGGCACTCCCTACAATTCCTATTATATGATCGTTTCCCGGCCATCATTATGGGATCGCTGTATGAGAACCGTGCTGCTGCCTCTTCAGTTCCGCACGCAGCTCGATGGCATCGAGTCACTGCCTGGCAGCCTCTTTAACTACCATTTCCTGCAATAGTCTCAATCTTAATACAGAGATAGGAAAATGAAGGTGTGATGCGGGGAGGAAGGATATCAATTTACATATAGCCATAATTGCCTTCCTCATTTGCTTTCACGTATTTGTTTAAAGTCCTGCTTGAAAGGCGTACGAGGAGAAATGTCCTACCCTATAAACTATTGGAAGTTGCCTTCAGTTGATGGGTTTTGTATGGATTATAGTCTAAGTGCAATCTCGAACACAATGGATATAGAGATAATTTTAGGAACATTTGCCTCTGTCTGCAGTTTGTGGAAACTCCTTCGTTATGTATGGGCTGGAAATGCAGATACAGAAAGGTGAAATTCACATTTTGCCCACAACATTACCACTGCTCCTTACATGATAATAAATAATCATAGTTAGAATAATGATGATAACGATAACAATACTATTAACAACTGGCAAGAATAGCAGAGCAGACTAAAGGTGATGCTACTAGAGAAAATCATCATAAACATTCTGGGCATTCTCTTCTCTTTTGAGCAGATGCTTGCCTATTATGGTTCGTTAAGTGGAAGGTTGTTTTGAGGATCCTTAGAGAGTGTGGATGTAGTTTGCTGCAGCTCAGGCCAGGTACAGAGTCCCACTCTAACTGAAAGGTGCAGGCACTTATTGCAAATTGCAAAAGTACGACCTTTTTAATTAAAAATCAATGGGCCTCATTTTATTGGGCCTTCCTAGGACTGATGCTGGGTAGCTTTATATTTATTTAAAGTTTTTATGAAATAAATAAGTGGCATGCATATAATGAATATATGAATTCATCTAAAAATAGATATTGGCAAAGGAGCATGGGGAGTTTTTCACAGAGGGGTGATGCACTCAGCCTGGTGCTTTTATGAAAATGATATGATAGGTCTTACTGAACATCTGAAGTCAAGGCATCTGAGATAGTTTGGACAGTTTGCACCAGCTGTAATTCTATTTGTACTATGATCCCAAGAATTTTTCCTAAAATCCACCAACTTTTATGCTTAGATCTTCAAGTTCCTGTTATAATCCTGAACAATAATTTCCATTAGTGAATTTAGGGAGAGTGCAAGACTTTATGGCTTCAGAATTCCATCTAAGGAGATGCATCTGAGAATATCTTTTTTTCCATGGTTATTTTTACCCCATTCTTTGTTAGAGAAAATACGTAGGAAAAATGTGTTTCCAAAATGTGTTCCCAACTATAATAGTTGTTACAAAGCAGGGGCTTTTTTTTTTTTTTAAACTCTAGAGTATGTTCATCCAAATTGCAGCATTTTTCTTTTGGCATTTGTTGCTTGTTAAAGAAAAGATGGGAATGACAGAAGGAAAAGATGAGAAACAGGTTACAACAAATGGGATCTCTTCAGGAGCAGTACACATTTCACCTCTGGGTGCCACTGTTCAACTGTTTCTTGTGCAGTGACCATCTGCTTAAAAGTCCAGCTCTTATTGGAGAAGTATTCCCTGAAAGAAACCGTTAAAGAGATACTGCCTATATCTCTGAATAATCAAGAAACAAGTTTCTGATATATGCATATGAGTTATGCACTGTTCTAATATGCTTTTAACATACTGAACAAGGAAACAGTATGCAAACACTCCACATTTGCTCAGTTTATTGAGAGTACTCTGATGGTTTAGTTAAAACTTATCTCGCCTCTTTAGTTAGAAGTTGAAATGTGAACCTAGTATGGTTGTTTTTTTCTTATAAATAAATACTAGTACATATTTAGTAAGTACATGGATTTACATGTAATAATTCAGTTGATTTAAACAAATTTTACAATATCAACAATAATTTGCTTTATTGCCCACAACCTACATAATTCAAAAATCTATTGACTGATACAATTTCTTTTCAACTACTGTAGAACTGTTGATATTCAGAGCAAAATTAATTGCAGTCTGTGTATCCAGCTGTTCCACCAGATTAATTATATTGTGACTATTTCTCCTAGAAATTCAGCCAGGGCAACTTATTGCTAAATGACACTGGGCCTTTTCTCTGAACTGCACTATGATTTTAATTCTAGCCGAATAAAACTTCTATGAATGAAATCAAGTGTGTCATTTAACTCCTTTGTTACTATAAGGTTGTATTTTGAGCAACATTTTCAAAATAATAACAATTGCATTTAATATCATGAAATGTCCTTTTTCTCACCCAGGGGCGAACACTGCTGCTGTCTTGCCCATACCTTCAATCTAGTTCTTCCTGCACCCTGCTGAGCACTGCAGTCTAYCAGTGAAAGCCAGCAAGCCTTTTCATATCTGCAAATAGACAACGGAAAGTTCCATGATTGCCTCATAAAGAGGCATGGGCTGTATTTATTTCTGTTCAGTACTATATATGTTCCATATATGCATTTATTCAAACTGGTAGAGGAAAAATTTGGAGAAAAACATCTGTTAAAAATTAATTTCAACTTTGTCCCAGCCTTGTACATTTTCTTTCTATCCAGTTTCATTGGAAAATCCCAAATAAATAGAACACTTCAAAATAAAAGAATTTAACTTTATCCTGGGAACATGCAGTTTAGGTTTTGGAAGGGGAAATGTGTAATAAAATGCTGCTCAAATGAAATTGGTAAAGCTGTAAAATACGTAAGTGGAAACTTTGAGGAAACTGGCAATGAGAAACTGGAAATCAAGCAGTAATTTAAGTTTCACACAACCACCCTTTGCATGTGTGAGTACAAAGGAGAGACTAGGAACAAGTGTGAGTCAGACCTCTCCTCTCAGGAACTGAAGGGACAGAGATTCCCAGCATCTGTTTCCTTAACTATCACCCAGAGGATACTGGTGGTAAATCACAGTGAGTAAAAATAGAATCAGAAAAATAGCTCAAAACAAATGAGGTACTGTACTTTGCAGTACCTTTGCGGTAGATCTATATCCAGTTCAGCTTTCATCTGTGTTCAAGTTGGATGTGTCAGCTTACATTCACTTCTAAACAAATTGTTAATAAAATCCCAAGCATGGATAATTAGGATGTATCACAACACAGCCAGCCAAATTTGATGCCTGAATGGGAGATTTATCCTGCTCACGTATTTTAATGAATGTGTTGATGTCATTGTTATAGAACAAGATGGCGAAACACTTTGGTAGARTTAATCACTGCCCTTCTTTTGGAGTGAATGGGCCAGCATCCAGTTGAATCAACTCTGCTCCAGCCAAGAGACTCCAGATGGAAGAGTGAGTTTGTATGTGTGAATTATTTTAGGTGCCCCATTGATCTGTACATATTTTCCATGTCATCAGTGAAGGCTGAAGTAGTAACAGTTTGCCTTGAAAGGCTCTGGTTAAATTTAAGTAAAGTACTGTGAGTTCTTAATCTGGAAGACACATATAGTTGCAAGGAATTGTTATCAACCATAAGAGTTCTGAATTTATGCTCTAGCATCGAACATGTAAAATAATGTTTTACCTAGTTATTAAGGTTGAGATGTTTAAGAAAATGTCAAAGATCAGTGTGGAATCAACATGTCTTCAGTATATCCTATTTGCTGTAAATAGCCTTGTTTTTAGGTATGGCAATATAACGACTTGGACTTCTGAAGAAAACCTCAACCTTTTATTTTAGAAATACATTTGCTTATGTGTAATTAATATGAGATATTAGTGGAATCCATAATACTTTAGTAAATAATAGTTACAGGTTTTAAGAAAGACAGCAGTTTTAATGAAATAGATTTCCAGGTGAGAGAGGTTAATATTTAGCAGAGTTGATCCAGCAAGTTATCATTGGCAACCCTTAGTGACTACCATTTCAATATATACTATTGTCAAGAAAGAATAAAAATTTTATGTCTTCTTTTAGTGTTTTTCCTCCTCATATTTTGAGGATATACCTTTTTAGTCTTGTTTTATTCGTCATAAAACATCATTTAGTTTTATTTCCAACACAAAATGTTTGAAGAAAAACCTTTTCTTCTAGAAGAGTTAATATTTTTAGTATCAGTAGCCCTATTTTTTTTTGTGGTTCAGGAATAAAACATAAAACAAATAAAACAATAAAAATCTGGCAAAAAAAGGAAAGCAATCATATATGCATAAGTACTAAATATGAACTACCATTGGTTAAAAGCTACCAAGCGGAAAAGAAAAAGCTTTACAACGAGGAGCACCTAACCTACTACCTCCTATTGGTGTTATATAGAGAAAATTGGATTTAAATAATTTTCACATACGATGCAATAGCAAACTAGCAACAGTGGTGTTTAAGATTATATAAGTTATCTGAATCTTTAATTACACAAAATTTACAATTCTGAAAAAAAGATCTTATTGTGTGGTTCTGAAACTAGCAAGCTTAATGATGTGACTCATCTAACCATAAGTATTTGTTGTTTATAATTATTTTCATCTTTGCTCTGTTGTGCATTTAGTCTGGTGTCCATGTTCTCCAGTTTATCACAATTACTTTCCTAAGGCAGTTTTTTCCCTTGGCATTCATGTAGTTTAAAATCTGGGCTTTGAAGTGAAGGGTACATTTAAAAAGAAAAGATGTCTTACATTTTTAGGCGGGTTAAAATATGCCAGTAATTTTTTATTTGTATTTTCCTTAATTAGAGTCAGGTTCCACAGCACCATGTTCTTATTCTCTGTGCTATTATGCAAACACTGATACAAAGAACTTCCTACCTTCCTCTTAAAGAATTTGTGAGTAGACTTTCGCTATGACTAGGGGCTGTTGTACCCACCACTCCCTGTGGCTTTATGATGTATCACTTTGAATAACCAGGAAAAGATTACTGAGTAATATTCAGAAGTCTCCTTGATACATTGATGATCCAGCTCCATTTGGGGCTTGCATCCTTGTGCTTACATCTGTTTGTGACATGATCATTTCTAGTGGCTTTTTTCTGGTAGTATTTGAGTGATGTATAGTGTGGTGAGTGCACCAGCTGCTTCAGGTGCAGATGGCGTTTTCCTTTTATGCCTTTTAATGCCATTTGGCATTTGTTTTCTGTTCCGTGTGTTGACTCATTCATTCAAGAGCTTTAGCAACTGAAACATATCTGATTAGGTCATTGAACATCATACATGTTTTGCCTCATATCTGCTGGTGAGAAAAAGTGTGAAAGACCCTGAGAAACACGAGGCAAAGAAAGCACCAGGTAAATTAAGTGATGTTAGAGTTTTTTTTGCTGTCTGTACCTAGTTTTCTTGATTTAAAAACAGAAAATTAAGCACTTTACCTATGTTATATTTTTTTTTTGGTATAGTTAAAATGTATCAATTACCCCAAGCATCCCCCAGTAAAATAATGGCAGCAGTTTTTACTAGCAATGCAGAAAAAACACCAAGAATTTAAGGCCAGTAGTAATTGCAATGTGCAATTTTCTATGGTTTTCAAAATAATTATATTAAGCTAAATTATTTTTCTGTGCTTTCTCCCACTGATCATGTAAACAGCAACACATTTTTTTATTTATGCTGCCTATTTTATCATTCTGTCTCTGCTACTGGAATACAAGAATTTGCTGATTCATTCAGTAATGTTTTGCAACATCCATTTTCACACTACATTTGGTTAAAACCCCATCTGGCTCTGCATGACTGGGAAGCTCTGCTCATAGCTCCAAAATCAAGAGCTATGAAATGACTAAACTTGTCCACAGATTGTTAAGTCACTGGAGGCAAGATTTAAAGAAACTGTTGTCTTTTGTGTCATAGGAGCCTTTGTAAGCAATGCAGCTCATTATTTCTTGTCCTAAATTAGTGTCTACATTTTAGAAATAGTCTTAAATACTTGTTGAATTAGATTTGTGTACATATGCATATAATAATTAAAATACATGTATAAACTATAATTGAATTTTTATATGTTATATGTATAAATATAATATAAAAACATGACACTTTCTGTAAGATGTGTAGGCTAATGGAAGTTGGATGCAATCTTTATACAAAACAGAATGATTTCTAGAAATTCAGATAGGAAAAAAAAGCAAAATACCCATTGCTGTGATGTGTTAGAAAGAGCACTTTCGAATTAGATGAGCAACAGGGTTAATACTGATTTTAAGGCACTTGCTGCCTCCCTGCCTTCCCCCTGGGTCCTCTGCTGCAGGTTAGCAGGAAATGGATTATCCTAAAGGGAGGACTTTTATCTGTTTTTTAGTAGACTGTAACACAATTCCTTGTACAAACAAAGCCATAATCCTTTCCAAGAAACAAGAGTTTTGACATGAACTTTCTTGGGAAGGAAAATGCAACACAGAAAACAGAAGCCAAACTCTGCTCATAATGCTTTATTTCTCTTGGAGCTTAGTTTTAAGCTTCCTTTCTTTTGATCTGAATTATTAATATATTTAATAACAAAATAATTACGTTTGTATACACGTATTCTTTAATTTCACCTATGCAGACAAAGTGGTAAGGGTTGACCACAAGCCTAACAGCAGGAGATACTGATATAATCAGCCTGCCCTGCTGTTAATACCACTAGGAACAGGAGTAATACCAGAAGCAGGACCTGACATACCAGTTCACTGCTCTCAAAAGGGAGATGTTCTCCTCCTGTGCCCTGTGGCAGCTTCTTCTCTCTCTACTTCAATGTAATTTTCTACTGCTTACTTTGTATCAGTGGAAGTGCTTATTCCATGTCTCTTTGCAACTCAGGGTAGTTTGTGGTGAGGAATTGTGTGTTGCTGATAGTTGGATGGCCTTGCCTGGGCATCAAGCAGGTAAGTGCCAGAGCCGATAGGAAGGAGGAGTCGGCATCATGCAGCCAGGTGAAAAAGCTGAGGGAAGGAAGCAGGGAGATGTGCAAGGTCTGTGGGGCAGAGGGGAGACAAGATTTCCCTTTTTTGTGCTAGATACAGTATGGGATTCTAGATTTTCCCATCTTGACTTCACTGTCACATAAGAGGTTGGGTACCCCCATAGCAGTGGGTTTTTTAGCAAGTTGATGCGAAAGGTACTTAAAGCTATTGAAGTAATGCATGAGAAAATCTTTAGTTGCCTAACACCGAACCCTACAGGCCATATTCCATTTTGAAATAAATTTTCCCCTGACTTCAGTTTTTCTGGCAAGTTTTCAAGAATAAGTAGAAATTTCATCCAAGTGTCAGATTTGGTCAGTAGCCAATATTTTATACACATATAGAAAACATGGAAAAGAAACTAGCTTGAAAAAGGTGCAGCTGGAAGTTCCATCTCTAAAAAGGCAAAGTGGTCTTGTATGTGGTGTTTTCTTCTTAGGAAGTACAAAAATGTAAGTGTATACTTCCATTTTTCACTGGATTTTTAGATGTCTGCCTTTGAAAGGAAAAGCAGAAAGCCTACAGTCGGTGATCCTTACATTCCAAAGGTGTGTCCTTTTATCCTCACAAGGTGTTTTTTTACTATCATTCCAGGTCCTGGGACTTTGTCCTTTTAACAGTTGACTCTAAATTACAGTTAATTTACACTTAGCTAATAAGAAAGTTTAATTTCTTCTTGTTCAATAGGCTCAGTTATTTGCTGGACATTACTAAAATATTTTACATGAACTTCGATTCCCTACTGAGCTTTACACAGCACTCTTTGCTATCACACTGATGTTCTTCATAATAATTTGTTTTAACCAAACTTTTGGGAGATAAAGTACCATTATGTTAGTTTTACAGCTGCAAAACAGAGGCAGATAGAAACAAGAATCAAAAGAATCTACTAACTGTAATGGCTTGACAGTACTGTCTTGTTTTTTCTGAGTCTCTGTATTATACAATAGCACTAGTAATACAGTAGCACATTAAGAGCACTGTCCGCATTGATTCCAATTATTCCTGTCATGCATGAAGAACACACATTTGGTGATCTCTTAAAAAAATTGCTTTGAGTTACATGCCCAATGTATAAGGACTTTGTAAGTCGATAAGAGCTGCTAATTCTTCAGGACGGGTTTCAGCTGCCTTATTCGAGAAATAATTTACTCTGTTTCTACTAGCTTTAAATTCTTTTAATTATATAGTTTAGCCCACATAATGTAACAAATATTTCTGGTTGTGGCAAAAAATGTAAAAAAATCTGAAGAAAGAGATGCCAAATATTATAGGAAAGCTTTATGAAACATCAACCCAGGCATCATTAAAGTGGTTATTTGCTTCATGGCTGGCTTCAATCATATTAAGTAGAGAACCCAATTTGAGGCAACTTGTGAGGTCCTGAAGGTATTTCTGGAAATATCAGACTGAGTTCTGTCACATTTGATCTGATTCACTAAAATTATGGATAGTGACAATCACAGTGGCTGGACTCCAATGTGCTGAAGTTGCACTGCACACGAATTTTCGCTGTAACTTCACATTAAGAATACACCTGCACCCTTCTGCAGTGAATGAAGCAGTCTAAAAAATCTTCTATAAAAATTCTAGCAAAGAGCGGCTCCAAACTGTGCAATCAGATAGGGATCCTGTAGAATAATTTGTCTGAATCTCTTTTCTTTTAGTCTTCATCATCCTCTCTTTTTCCCACTTGAAATTTTCATTCTCTTTCCTTTTCAGGATGTTTCTAGATATTACAGTGACTTTTGCTTTGGTTAGATTTATGGACTACTTGCAAGTTCAAAGTCTTGTTTGGCTGTTGAGGGATGATACTTTTCAGTATCATAACAGCTGTATCTGTGCCTTGTATATCAAGTTTTATCAGCTTGGCTACCGCCTGTAGACTGTGTCGTGACAACTGTTCATTGGTGAAATCAGTGTTGGTGGTTTGAACAGCCTATAGATTTTATTTCTATTTGGCTTCTGTTTATTTGGTTTTCTGCATGCATGCACAAACTATAAAAATCTATTTATTTCAAGCAACCACAAACAGAATGGGAGGAAATGCTTCTACCCAAAACTTACTTCACAAAGGACATTTGGATCAAACAAGTTTTTTTTATCTATCTATTTATAGTGACTAAATGTTATACGAATGTGTCTTGCAGGAGCTGTTTCTAGACTAACGGTTGTATCCAGTCCTGGATTCAACAAATGGAAATGTGTGAAACTCTGCTGGCCATGTTTGGTTATAACAGGTCTGGAACCAGTCCATTCTACCCAGTAGATTAGTGCAGGATGTAAATAGATGTTGAATTTGATTCACTGTGGTTATTAGGTGTGTGAATATGAAGAAAATAGAGTCTTGTGCAAAAAATATTAACAGCTAAAAATCAAAACCAATATTTCCATTCGGCATTTCTCGAGTAGGTTTTCCATGAAGCGTTAACAATATGCAATTAAATCTATGAATGAGCACATGCACTCTTTTTTATCAGGGTTTTGAATGTTTGTGAAAACAGGATCCTTTCAGCTCTTTACGAGACATGAAAAGATCTATCTGCTGTTAAGGCTTGTGTTCTCCTCCTGGGAGTCCAAGTGAGGATACACTTGAAAGTTTGCTGAGTATACAGGTGATTGGACCAACCCTGTCTCTGTTACACGTTGTTACACATAGTAGCATAGTTGATGTACTACTTCAACACCTTATTATAATATATAACACAACATTTTTGTCAGGCATAAGCTGTATGTGCAGATGTATTTATATATTTCTCTTAAGATCTGAAGCCACGCTTCTTCATTCTAGCTAAGCTGCAGGGCAATCATTTACTCCATCAACAAGCTAATGCGCCTGTAGTTAATTGGATTAGTAATTGGCTAGGATGGAATAATTTTTGGGAAATGGTAGAAATGTTGAGAGGAAATGACTGGACAACTTTTATTCTTGCTTTTCTTTGAGCAAGAATAACAGTATATAACTGTTATATTTAATTGTATACCTGTACAGTCAGCACCCTGTAACTAGGCTCAGAATCTATCCAATAGTATCCAAGAAATTTTTTTTTTTCATGCTTACTGCACTATTTTTAATGAAAGGACATGGAACATCTTTACAGATAAGTAATAATGAGGGGGGGTTCTCTATTTTTAAAGCAAATTTTCAACAGCTGTGATGTAAAATTGGTTATTTCCTGGCAGTTAACACTCAAGTTTTGCATAATAAGATTTGTTTTCCTAGCAAAGTGATGCCTTAGTACTGTAGGATTAAAATTCTGAATCATATAAATGAAATGCCTGTTTCCATTTTTAATTGTTGAAGTCAGAAAGGGAATAAAACTACATAATTGCAAATCCGTTTGGATTTCAATTTTAAGAGAAAACTGCCATTTTAAATAAGTTCAATAACTCCTGGGAGCCAAGATAATTTTCAAAAGATAATAACTTTGAAAAAAGAAAACTCCAACAACCCAGCCTCAAGTGATGTATATTTATAAACAGGAAAATCATTTTCAATTGAAGAGTAGTCTCTAGAGATCACTACACTTCCACAGTAAAACAATTCTCAGTTTGAATCCAATCCAATTTCATAGCTTTCTACTGTCCTATCATTGTAGCCTTATCAGTTAAGATGCTAATTATTTCCCCTTTGACCATATAATCTGATTCTGATGACATCAAGGCAAACCTAAGTGAATAAACATACCATTATTGGACATTTGACGTCATATTTGACGTCACCAAGTGGCAAGGTTCACTTTTTCCTCCTGTTCACTTATAGTGCACTGTTAAAGTACAGTAGAAGTCCTTTTGTATTGTGATGCAAATGGTACCATTTCTATAAATGCTGTGCACATTTATTTCTTTCACGAAGCAAAGGAGAAAAATAAACTCTTCATGTTATTAAATTGGCTTTTTACATTCTGATTTAACCTTTACAAAATGAAAAACACAAAGTCAAAAGGTAGTTATGTTAGAAAATATTCACCTGGATGCTGTATTGATTCTTTTTTTTTTTTAAAGGAGAGCCAATAGCATATAGTTACAAAATCCATTCATTAGCCCATGGCATGTTTCTAACTCCAGTGCTCTAACAGTCTTCTCCTTCCCCCAATTCCTTTTTTAATGGATACAGTACAAATATTCACTAATAAGTGAATGACTCCTTCTTGTCTATAACATAAATAATAAATTTGGTGTTACAGGAGAGGTAATATTTATTTTAAATTTTTGTTGCTTTTCTGACAAAAGTAGTAACAGAGAATCAGAACCCTGAATTAAGTGTTCTTGGACTGTCAAGAACATGTACTTGAGAAGTAAGAAGCACTTTTGGGCACCAAAACATTAGGTGCCCAACATTAGGTGCTCATTTTATTTTCATACCTATTTAAATAGTGCTGGACAGTATATAGAGAACTTAAGCAGAGAACAGTTTACATTTGTATTCACCTTTGAAGTCTTTGGGCTGACAGAGTAACATAGAGCAAAAGCCAATAGTAAATGCCTGAGGATGCATTTTTGAACAGAGTGTAACCAGGAGCATACAGGACAAGTTATTTGTGTTGCAGAATGGGCACTAAAGTGATATAAAAATAGGAGTTATTTTGGAACCTGATACAAAGCCTTTGAAAACAAAAATTTCTTTTATTTGATTTTGAAGTGCTTCAGATCAGCAGCCACTTCAGCTTTAAGTCTCATTCAATTCTTGGTATCATCACCCAAATGCTTTCCTAGCATTGCTGAAACATTGTTTCAACACTGATTTGTAGGAGAATGAAACCACTTACCGAATCAGTGAGACCACTTCCTGAACATTTTAATTTTACGGGAAAAAGAAAATAGCCACAGGGTGTTGAAAACAATAGGCTCAGCAGCTTTTTGCTGAGGAAAGTCTGACAATAACAGGCTTTGATTTAAATACTCATGCAAATGTGATTTGTCTTTCTTTAGGAAATCCAAGAAAACAAGGAAAATGCTACTGAAGTTTCATCTGATAGTTTTTCTCTTGTGTTTATAAGGTGAGATTTACAATGTGAATGTTTATATCAGATGTATAACTGTGAATCTGAAATGTGCTCTTCCCAAATATTGCCTTAATTTATTGATTTTTATTATATTGAAATCCATTTATTAAAAGCTATTTGTCTGATCTCAGATGAAATATGGACCAGGTAACAGATCCTCAGAGAAAAATTAAGCAGTCTGATAACTTACTTAGAAATTTTGCTACAGATATTTAAATTTGTGAATTGTTTTAATGCTGAATGCTATGTATTCATGAATATTACGTTCTGAGGAAAACAGAATTTGGGAACCCTGACAGTATCAGGACTTTTTTCTGCTAATATAAATATAAATCAGGTTTTACAAAAGCTTTTGTTACATTATGCTGATCTGCTAAAGCAGGCACTGGCCGAAGCAATGTCCTTGGCTGTCAAAAATCAATAAACAATGAAGGACTTGGTCTTGAGAAGGCTAATCAAGGGTTTTTTTGAGAATAGTCTGACATTCCAGAACTAGCATACTCAAATCTTGATATCTGTATCTAATTTAGTCTTGAATATCCATTTTCATATGCCTGAACTCTCTAAAAACATGACAATTCTTCATGTATTGCCCCTGCTTATCTATCTGTGGTGTTATGCATGACTAAAAGTTTGCTATTCATGGTACTAAAAATGAAATATCTTAGTTAAAGGTGACACGGTCTTTCAACATCGGGCTATACAATGCCCGATGAAATCAAATGCTTTATTTCTTAGAATGCTTAATAAAAGTAAAGCAACGAGCATGGAAAAAATGCATTTCCCACTTTATATGTGCAGGGATGATACTTGAATTGACTATTACCATTCCAGAGAGAGATAACAAGACCATCATACAAGACTTATAGCTAGCTTTGTGAGGACATCTGTTGAGTGCTGGGTAATGGTAAACTTAAATAAAATACTAGGAATTATTAGGAAAGGAATCAAACACTCTTAAAGTGATCATACAGTTTTATACTTGTTTGAAGGTCTGACCCTTCAGCTAAAATTCACGCACTAGAACCAGAAAAGTCTTAAAATAAGACTGCAATGGCAATAGAAGAAATAACTAAATAGATTAAGGTTCTTTAGCTAAGGAAACAAGTAATGAAGGGAAATATGATAGATGCCTGTAAAATCCTGAGAGGCAGAGAAGAGGAACAGGGGTTGATTGTTTCTTGTAATGCAAAAATGAGGGGCCATGCAATGAAGGTACAAAGACAGCCTCAAAACAACGGCAATACATTTTCAAAAACTTTAATTTGGCTGTGAAAATTTTTGTCACTGAGTGTTGTGAAAGCTAAATTATACCTTAGGTTAAACAGCAGTTAGATAAATATGTGAAAGGAAACTCCATCAAGGGCTATTAAACACAGATACTTCCTCTAGTTTGGAAAGTCTCTCCCACAAGTTGCTCAGAGCTAGGAGAATGTCCTGGGAAAGTATTTCTATATACTTGCTGTTTTACTGCTCTTCCCTAGGCACTTACTCCTGGCTTTTGCTGGAAACAGGATACCAGGCTACCTTTGTTTTCACCTGCCATGGCTATCCTTATGCTCTGCCTTGAAAATGGCAAGCATTTGTATTGAATATTCAGAAGCCTAGTCTACATTTATGCAAGACAAGGAGGTGCCATCATAACCATTCAACCAAACTGCCTGTGTATGTCATGCCACTGTTATTTCACTTGTCACCAAAGCTCGTAATTTCAGTGTCAGTCCATAATATCTTTTAGAAGTTATAGCCACATAGTTGCACAAAATAGTTGCACGTTTTTACAGAGAGGAAAAAAAGAAAACACTAAACCTTTTTTTGGAGTGCTGAGGCAGATGTCTGGATCCAACACTAGAATCCCCAGGGAAGAAGGTAATCTCCTCTGAAGTAAGTGTGCATCTGCCTGCTGCTTCTCCTGCTATAATGGATGGTTACAGGAAATAAACTTACTCAACAATGATACAATGATTCTCACTCCCTTCTCTACTCCGGCTACTTCCTCCTATTTAGAATTAGTAGATGGATACTACGATTAAACTCACTGTTTAGATACAAACTATAACACTGATTAAATGGATTGTTTTGCCAAGGGAGAGGTAGCTGAATTGCCCATTTTTCATTCAAATGTTCAAGCTGAGGGAAGTAGCTTCCAGCTCTAAATATATTGAATCCCTATTAACCCAATGAAGGGGGTAGGAATGCAGATATACCCTTCTTATTAGATGAGCAGAGTTGCTTGTCTGGTAATGTGAACAATTAAATGGCAATGTTTATTTAGATCCTTTTAAAATTTGATTCCACATGACAAGGTGTTGATTAAAATTGCAACAACGGGAAGTAAAGGTACCCATGTTCCAGTATTTGTACAGGTCTGGAAAGGTCCCATTACACAAATGCTATGCATAGGTAACTGGTCAAAAAAGAAAAGGCAGAAGAGACTCTCCAGAAATCAGGCTCACCAGAGTTATTAGTTGTTCACAGTTGGAAAGAAGCTGCTTCCCATAGGAATCAGTAATTGAACTCTGTTCATTCCGCTCTGTAAAATGATCATGACTTACAAGTAAAGCAAAAAGCTTTGAGAACAGAAGAAATTGCACATACAATCTAACAGTGCTGAGCTTTGCTATGTGGAATACATTTCATGTGGGAAGAAATTGCTTTGAAAACATGATAAAATATCTAAATGTTATATTTGTAGCGCTGTTTATTTTAGCTTTCAATTTGGGTTTCTTTAGTACGTAACAACTTAGAATGTATTACAAGAGAATTGAACTGATGTATTTGTGTTTATTGTCATGAGGTTTTAATGTAACCCTCCAGATTTATAACAGCTTTTAAATGGATTCATAGAGTTTTAAGGCTAAAAGAAATGGTTATGATTATCTGGTTTGACCATAGACCATTTCCCCTGGTGATTCCTCATTGATTCTGATGACCTGTGGCTGAACTACAGTAAATTTTATAGAGAGATAGTAGTAAGAGAATATGAATAATTTTCACATTTTATGTTTCATATGATAATCTCTAAGCACCTTGTATTGTTTTTGCATGCCTGTTTCCATTGTCTACTGCTGAATATTTCAATACACATAAGTGTTCAAGGCTTACTTCATAATTTGTTGTTTTATCTATTCATAGATGTTGCAGTTCTTAGTACACAGTAGTAAATGACTTGCTCAAATAGAAACAAATCTAAGACAAAAGTGGTAACAAACCCCATTATGTATATTGATTCTGGTCCCACTCACTGACTTTCCTCAAAATACTGCCTCCATTAAAGTTTTTAAATGGGTGGTGTGTTTTCTGACACTTTTTATGAGATTTGAATGGGTAAACTACCTGAAAGGAAATCTCTCTTAAAATAGCATAATACAAAAAAATAAACATACTTGCCTCATATTAAAGAGTATGTGGTATAGACACCTGTGGGCTTTTAGGAGTTGCAAGGAAAGCAATGAGTGCAATAGTCAAATACAAGCTGAATTTACTTGTGTTGATAGTTGTGTAGCAGCAATTTATCCAGCAGTGTCTGAAACTGTCTCATACTTTCAGTGGTTTTGTGCTAAGGATAGCAAATAAGAAGCCTTAGAAATGAGTACAGTTGACTTTGTCAAAGATACAAGAGATGGGGAAAATGGAAATCCAATTCGCAAGATTTTGCCAGGAAAGCATTTCATTAAAATTATACTGCTCAAATTAAGGAAATACTACTTAAAATGAAGAGAACATGACAATTGTGTAAAGTGGTATTCTCTTTAAAGACGGAGTTTTAAGGAAGAATCACAGCTGTGAGAACATGTTATTGCTCTTTATGTTACTGAGAAGAAATAAGATTTCATGTAATATAAAAACTAATGATTGGCAGTACCCCGTTAAGTGTGAATTTAATTTTATACTCTTGAGACACTTCTAATTGGTGTGGGGTTTTTAAAAAATTTTTCGTATGTATCAACCCCCACCAAAATTATTACTATTGCTAGTAATATATAATATCATCACTTTCATAGGTAGCTACTTACGTGGAACATGAATGAATGCACTTATTTTATGAATGAAGTTCCCAGTAGGGTGGAGATTCTTAAAAGCAACTGTGGTGACAAACAATTTTGCATTTGACGTTGCTTTTGGACTCTTAGGAAGGTCAGAACTTAAGGATAAGTTCTGTTCAAGTCAGGAAGAGAATATTAACATTTATGTTGCAGTCATATTGTCCTCTTACGTCTGGCTTAAAGATACAGAACCTGCCTCTACAAGGGACAATAAAAGTCTTCTTTCCTAAGCTCAGGACTGTGCTTCTTGACATGAAGGATAATGATTACAGTCTCAAATCTTCTTCAGGCATGTGTCTACGTTTTTGTGTGTAAAAGATTTACAGAAAATGCAGCTGCAAAAAATAGTTGCATTAATTTAGTAGGGAAAGCCCTATACAAAATGACCAGTACTAGTTGGACAGTAACCCTCAACACTGAGAAGGGAGAATTTTACTTACATCTTCAAAAATGAATTTGCCATTTCTGCTTCACTAAGAAATCATTACCTGATGCAGCAGAAGTAATTCCTTTCTTCTCCACCACAAGTGGTGAAAAGAGAAATTTCACCAAGTAATGCATTCGTATAGCTTCATGATCTTAGTGCTGTAGATGTTCACTAAGCTGTGAAATGTTTCTTTTATTTGCTTGAAGCAGAGCCGATTGCAAATTGTGTTTTCTTCTAAAGTAATATTAAGTGAATGAATGCAGAGATCCTGGTGCATTTTCCACTGGTAGGAAAGGGAAGGAAATTAATTGTTTAATTGTGTATTACCATATTGCTTTCTGGTGTTTTGGTTGCTCATAATGATTGTCATTTGCTTTCTTTTGACCAGGCAGCTAATTAACTAAACTTTCCATAAATATTTATTAGCTTCTGAGTTATGTGTGAAATTCAACTCAATCCAAAGGTAATTTTTAAAACTGTGAATGCTTCAGGTCTTAACTGTAAACTGAGCAACAGAGCTTAGCACACAGTGTGCGCTAATCCCACTCTGATTGGAAGCTATAAATTTTCATTTCAGCACCACTGGGTCAGTTTGAGTTCAGTTACACTGCAGAATGTAGCAGTTTACACATTACCACTGTATGCTAACTCATTCTTTCAGTACTGAAGAACTGATTACCAAATGTCATTTGTTGAGGTAGAATCTCAATGAATATAAAAGTCCTGTTCTATTAACAAGATAGAAATACAATTTTGGGAAGTATTTGTGCAACTAAATTGAGATAACTATAATTTTAATATATATATTATATTTAATAGTATTAATATTTTAATTATAAGTAATAATAATTTAATAAGACACTTCAAGAATTTGTGACTCCTAATAGCATGCTTTTAAAGTGTTAATTTGAAATTCAGACCCCCCCAGTTACTTGCATATAACTGAAAATAGATTTTAACCAGTATTTATGATTTCAAAAAAGTGTCTATTAGATTTATTTTCATTGATTTTCATGATCTGTAGCAAATTTAAAAATTCATGCAAGAAAGACAAATCACTTTCTTAGACTAAAAATGCATCACTGGTGATGCATCATTGTCTTTTATACCTTTGTCATCATATCTCATAACACTAATACACAAATTTGTGCACTGTTCAGAGGGTTTAGTAAACTTTATTTTTCCATGATTTATGACTGTTGCTCTTTTTTGCATGGTTCTGCAGAAGAAAGAACCTGCCTACCTGCAGTGTAATTTAGATCATGTCTTCAGTAACAGGAACTAGTTCATTTGTAAGTAGGAACTTAGGGCTGAGCTCAGAGGGTGCTGACCAGCAGTACCAAGTCTACCTGGGGGCCAGGAACTAACAGTGCATCTCAGGGGTCAGTAGTGGGCCCAGTAYTATTGAATGTTCTCATTAATGGTTTCGATTACGAAGCAGAGTGGACTCTCAGCAAGTTTGGTGCTGACACCAAACCGGGAGGAGTGGCTGATACAGCAGAGGGTTGTGCTGCCATCCAGAGGGACCTCAACAGTGGTATCTTGGGCTGCATGAGAAGGTGTGTTGCCACCAGATCAGGGAATCATTCCCTCCCCTCCACTCGGCATGGGTGAGGCCACACCTGGAATACTCTGTCCAGTTCTGCACTCCCCAGCAAAAGAGAGACATGGRGATGGAACTGGAGATAAGGCTGAGAGAACAGGGACTATATATATAGCCTAGAGAAAAGAAGATTTGGGCAGATTTCAGCAGTTTATATAAATATCTGAAGGGAAGGTATAAAGATGGAGCCAGGCTTATTTTGGTGGTGTCCAGGACAGGACAAGAAACAATGTGCACAACAGGACSTGAGGAGACAATAGGTTTTTTTTTTAATGTGTCAGTGATGGAACATTGGCACAGGTTGGACAGGGATGTAGTGGAGTTTCCCCCCTTGGAGATAATCAAAAGCTGTGAGGACTCTGTCCTGGACAATCTGCCGTAGGTGACACTGCTTGAGGAGAGGCGTTAGACAAGATGATCTCCAGAGATCCCTTCCAACTTCAGTTTTTATGTGTGTGCACTCTTAAAGTTAAAATTACTCAATAAAGATGACTATAGAAAATAAAGGCCCTTACTGCCAAAAATGGGGGTAACTTTGATGAATAACTATTATGTTGCTTTACCAAATGTTCTGGCAGAATAATGTGCATGGAATATGTTCTGAATATTCATTGACTTTAATTTCTCATTTTGTGCCTGCTCTTTTTTTTACTGGCACGACACTGCGTGATAGCAATAGGAAAGTCACCAGAGGAATTACAGACAGAGCTAGAAATTGCACCTCAGTTGGTAGAATTTCATCACTGTGATAGCAGTTTCCCTCAGCTGAGGATTTAGTGCTAAGCATCAGGAAGCATTTTTAGCAAGATAAGTATTTACAGAGCAATCTCCATTACTGCAAACGATGAACAATGCCAGCTGAAAACCATGTGTACCCTTGGTCTGACTCATGACTATGGTTAAGCTTCTGTCTGCTGCTGTTTGAACTGCTTGAAGACAACCAACCACACCCATTCTGGTTTAAAAAATACAGTGAAGAAAAATATTTCCAGCTTTTCTATGTTCTCTCTCTTTTCTGTCCTATTTGGAAGCTGGCAGAGATGTTATACTTATGTGCAGGATAACTTCATAAAAATCAGCCTTATTTTAATTCTGCCTGGCTCGTTCTCGGTTTGGAGAACCTGGAGGCCAGATGCTGCAGGGAGGATAGACTTCCTGGCAATAACCCAACTTTATAAATAAAGAAAAGTGCTCTGCAGAGAATGAAGAGCTGGCTTTCCCAAGTTTGGAATAATTTCATCAGTTTGCAACCAAAGCATGACCAGTGATAGTTACCATGTACTTCTATTACAGCAAATGAAACAGATAATGGTAGTCAGCTGAAATATTCTTATTCTAAACTGTGAGTAACCAGAAGAATAACAAGTCTGCATTTGAAGGAGGAACATGTAGGGATTTAGGTACTGCTAGATTTTAGCTAACTCATTGATACAAAGGCCAGTCATAGGTCCTGTTTAATAACTTGTCTTCCCTTATAGTTATTAAGATCTATCATTTCATTAGAAAGAGTCATACCGCTGAGGATGAGAGGTCACCATAGACTTGGTACCACAGTGTTGAGAGGTGGTAGAGGCAGAAATGCACTAACAGTGATGGTTAGATGTGACTAAGTGTCTTGGTTTGTGTATTACCTTGGGCTTTCAGGAAAAAAAGCCAGTCTAGCTATGGCACATGAAATAATCTGAAGACCTTTTAAATTAGAATAAAATGTAGAAAGCATCATTTTTAAAAGCCTCAAAATAGACAGAACAGTTTCATTATTTTGAGGTATCTGCCAGGAAAAATTAATGATTTTACAACTATGGTAAGTCCTTTTCAATAAATTTTCTTTCATATTTATGGTTTAGAATGAAAATTTATAAGAAAAATCTAGTTTAACACACTGTTTAATGGATGTTATTAAAATAATAATAGGCAAACAAACATAAGGAATAGTTCAGTGATCAAACTGAGCTCTTAATTAACTATGACTGAATCTGTTCACGTTCACATCAGAACAAAAGCTGTCAAAACAAATGAAATTGATGCAAGAAAAAGTTGTTTTCTTTTTTAAGTCACATGTCAGAGCTTTGAACTTATTTCCATTAATCTAAGACCCTAAAAAGCTACTTAGTGTTATAACACAGGTCTTTATGTAACTGGTGAAGGACACAACTATCAGTTCTGCTTTGAAATAATTTACAAATATAGATCACTTAGTATAAATGATAAAATTGATCTAGTAATGTTACTGAGAAATGCAGAGACTATATCGGTTTCTTTGTGACCCGCAACTTTCTCCAAATCTAACTGCTGTTACATTGGCACTCATTATTTTCCTTGCTTCCTTCCTTAACCTAGCCTTACACAGAACTGAGAACAGCTTAGGTAGAACAGAGAGGTGAAGAGCTTTGCTTTCTGCCACTTAAAATAGAATCTTTTCGCTTGCCAGAAGGTACAGATTTGGGAGCTGTGATATTGTTCTGCCAAGTGTAT
This sequence comes from Amblyornis subalaris, assembly GCA_018881555.1. Taxonomy (NCBI): domain Eukaryota; kingdom Metazoa; phylum Chordata; class Aves; order Passeriformes; family Ptilonorhynchidae; genus Amblyornis; species Amblyornis subalaris. Next base: position 4,278,630 of record JACAXG010000012.1, on the reverse strand, counting down.
GTGTGCATATACACTGTCTATACATTCAGACGGTGATAGGGGAAGAATGCTTCCATCTCACTAAATAAGCAATCATTCTTATTTTTACTGAAGGTATTGCCATTTCTTCTTCATTGTTTTGCATCTCTCGTATGAAGAAAGGCTGAGAGAGATGAGCCTGTTTAGCCTGGAGAAGAGACGGCTGGGAGGGGATCTTATCAATGTATGCAAATATCTCAAGGGTGAGTGTCAAGAGGATGAGGCCAGGCTTTTTTCGGTGGTGTCCAGCAACAGGACAAGGGGCAACATGCACAAACTGAAACACAGGAAATTCCATCTGAATATGGGGAAAAACCTTTTTACTTTGAGGGTGACAGGGCACTGAATCAGGCTATCCAGAGAGGCGGTATCTGGTTTAAATATCCAGATATTCAAAACCCACCTAGACATGACCCTGTGCAGCCTGCTCTCTGTGATCCTGCATGGACCAGATGATCTCCAGAGGTCCCTTCCAGCAGCAACCAGTCTGTGATTCTGCTTTCTTCAAGAACTTTGCTGTCTCATGTTTGTTCCTAAAATTCAGTCAAGGAGCAGCTTCCTTAGATACTGATGGCAGTAGTAGTGGCACAGGCAATGGTTGTTAGTTGGCATAGCCATGACTGAGATTTTTCCTTTTTTGCTCCTGTAGAAAGCCGTCAGTAGAAGGGGGAATCACTCATCTGCGGCATTGTGGGTAAGCTGAGAGACCACAAAATGGTTTTATGTGTTCATGACTTCCTGGGTTGGGGGGAGCATTCTACTTCATTTTCTGTGAAGACAGACTGTCAACAAGTTCATGTGGCCCAATCGTTCCATAGTGCATAGGCTTCAGATCTCTTGTTTTACTTGGAGAGTCCTACTTGTAGCTTCCTACTAATCTTGCAAATTCTACTGATGTGCCTATTTGGTACTTGCGAAAATACATCAACCATATGAGCTTGGCCCTCCCCTGGAATCCATTTGATGTATTTACATTGTATATCCATACACTCTCCATTTGATGTATTTATCGTAGAGACAAATGCTAAAAAAATTAGTCAATGACAACACTAGCATCTACATTTCATTTGCAGTTTTAAATCCATGACATTTACTTCCTGGCAAGAAATGAGGGAAGTAGCATGTGACCCAAATTGGAACAGACTTTACTGGCTACTTCGGTGACTTTTAACTTAGAGATGCAGGACTGCTGTATCTTTTTATCAGAATTAATTAAATTCAAACAATTCAGCTTTTTTTTCTTTTTTGTGCTTATTGGCTTAAAAGTGTTTGGTTACTATCCTGTTTTTTCAAATGATAATTAGAAATCTTTAGTGTCTTCATTTGTCCCTGTATGTTGACAGTTTTCAGACAGCATTGCAGCTCATTTCAAGCACAGTAATCACAAAATAAGAACAAATTCAAGGAGGAGTTTGCCTTCCTATCAGCTGGTTTTAGATGAAAATCTAGCTTACATATTGACTGCTCAAGTTCTTCATGTCCCTTAGGCACTTTTATAAGAAAAAAACTTTGAGCAGTTGTAACATTTCTGTCTTTTCCTTCTATTGATTTAGAGCTTTAGGCCAAGCTGAATTTCTGTAACTGCTTCATGAAAGTAGTAGGCTGTCTTATCAAGCTTGGAAGAAATCCAAAAACTCTAAACACCAAATTACTTTTTAATAGTCATCTTGGGACTTTTTTATCATGTGTTATGCTCTGTGATCTGGGTTGTTATCTTTCTTCCTACCTTTATGCTGAAAATGGAATATAATCAATAACAAAACTCAATTCCAAGCTCATTTCTTTCCAGTGTCAATGGACAGCTCAGCTGTAATTTATTGTCATATCCATCTTACGTTCTGTACCTGTGCAAGTTTAGCAAATACTCTCCTCTTAGAAAGCTTTTGTGAAAAATAAAGTTTAGAGACTTTACTGAAAATTAATAGGAGCTAATGAATTTTCAAGTTTTCAAATATTCCACATTTATGACTCTTTCAGGTAAAGCCCCCAGTTATTTACACGTGGCACTCAAAGAAGGATTTCCTTCTTAGTAAATAAAAGGACTGCATACAAAACCTATTGAATTCGGTGACCAGAGTTTCCCTGAAGAGAAGCTTGACTTGGAACTCTACAGACACAGACATTAAAATAATAATAAACAGGCTATTTCAATAAATAGTTTTCATTAGCACATTAAAGAACTACACTTTCCTTTTCTCACTTTGGGTTTGACAAACGAGCAAAATGTCAGGAGATCTGCCTTCTGCTTGGCTTGTGTGGATGGTTTAGTATCATTTTCCTCAGTTCCTGTCCATAAGAATTGCCCCATAGGGGTTAATTAATTTTTATATAAGGAAGTGAGATTTTTTGGCAGAATTCATCGTAGAACAAAAAATTATCAGTATCATTTTTTGGAATCTTGAAACTAAAATCCTTATTACTCTGTGGACAAAAGTATTTTCCTCTTAGGTACTTTTATAAGCTTCAGCATGTTTGAAACAGAGCATGCACAATTGTGTGCAATAGACTAAAGTTTGCATTTCAGACTTAAGAATCTTACTTGTGTTACTGATAATATTGGTCATTGCCTCATTACATGAAAAGAATTCTTTTTATCTTCTGTTACTAGATGATAACATAGGAGAGGATGTTTGTATGGAAACTTGAGTAAGACTCAGTACAGGAGACACATATAAAATGGCTACACTGTAATAAAGAAGTCTTTGGGTTAATCCATTGCCATCCATCTTTTTTCTCTATTCCACTCCATTGCAACCACAAATATGAACTTGACAGATGTTAGTAAAAGGCTGGATGTAGTCCAGACTGCGATGGTTGCTCTGGATAGAAAGTTTAAAAGTTTTGGCTCAAGGCTGCAAGAAGCTGAGGAAAAAAAAAAAAGAAGAGGAAAAAGGAAGAAAATTTGGGCTCAGTGAGTGATGGACAAAACATGAATTAAATTGATGAACTGTAAAATAAATTCATATTGAGAATACAAGGCAGATCTAGCTTCATGAAAGTAAAGTGGATAGCTTGAGATCTGTTTTTTGTTGTTATGGCTTATAAGGTTGCTGAGAGATAAGTAATTTATCACTCATTTTACATTGTGTGGTGGGATTTTCTGTGCTGGGATTGGTCAGGTGGAAAATGTAGGTATAGCATTAGTGAAATGGGCAAGCATTAGCATTAAGGGATATAATRTCATAATTCTCATGTAAATATGAGACAAGAGTTCAAGTTTCAAAAATCGTATTTAAAACCCTGCACTATGGTCCAATATTTCAGCTTAAGTAAGTGTTTGTGATTGTCAGAATGAGAATAAAAATTATGAGCTTGGAACACAGCTCGCCCTTTCTTGCCAAGCGAAGGATAAGCATATTTCTTTCTTTCACCTGCCCAATGCCACTGTTGTTTTTGGCTGAGGGAATGGAAAATATCTGCCTCAAGAATACAGGAGTGTCTTTGTGACAGTTGGTCTGTTTGGCCATCTTTAATAATGCTGTTTTTATTCACCAGACTCCTTTCTCACCTATTACATGTTCTGATGCTGAGTTCAATGAAACCTATATTATATTAGAAGTACTGCTACATAACTGAGCTACTCTCTGCAACTTAAAAAGCTGTTTCTAGCAAAATAATATTTTTCTTACCCTTGCTAATATTGTATACTTGTTTGGTTCAGGAAAGCATGAAAACCTTGGAGCCTGGCCAGAAGATGTTCCTATTGTTTTTCTCCGAAGAGTTGGCAGAAAACAGTTTTTTGTTTTAACTCAGTCTTCACTGCTGTGCAAGAAAATGCAATCTAGGCTTCTTCACAGATAATATTCTAGAAATGAGAAAATTCAAACAGTAGAGACTTACATGTTTGTAGTGAAGTTCTATATCTTGGCCCATTCCCATTTGTCCTTGGCTATTTTTCTAGTAGCAATGCATCATTTTCTTATCTGCTCTCATATATCTGTTTCTTATCTGCTCTCATATATCCGTTACCCTCTGCTTTCAGGGTTAATATAGCTGAAATCCAGAACTGCATCCTTCGTGTCAATGCCTCAAATTTGGCTGAGGTGTTTCTTCCATTATTGGGAAGAAAGCGTTGAAGAAGCCCTGCAGACTGGTTACTTATCCAGGAGGGTAACATCTTTTATGACCAATAGGTATTTTTAGAAGAAAAACAGAATGTTCCTTCAATAAAGCTTGCAGAATTTTTTCCGATAGAACTATGCCTGTTTGATGGAAAAAAGTGTTCCAGAGGAATGTTCATTTTGTCATAGCTATCAACAGAAAGTCAGCAGGGAGGTGAGCTTTTATTTTCTTGCCAGGTTCTTTACCAATCAAGCAGCTTGTCAGCAACTGCGTGACCTCTTTTCTAAGCTCTCTAGGCTCTTGACCTGGCAAGCTCTCGAGCTCCTTAGTATCCCAGTTCATCACTTGGTGAGCAGCCAGCTCTTTCTCTGGCTGCTTGTATGGATCACAGAGTGGCTTGCTGCTGGCTCACCTAAACTTCCAAGCTTGCTAACTGATTTTCTTCCCTTCTTCTATTTAGCTCCTCAAATGCCATTTCCACAGACTACCTCCTTCCTCATCTCCTCGGCTTTTGAGGCATGGTTGCTGTGACTGGCCTATTGTCCATCCAGCTGGCTCCCAGGTGGATAAGCATCAGAAATCCAGTTGGCTTACTGTCCAGAAGTTGCTTCCTAGCTGGTTGTCTGTTTAGCTGCAGTACAGATTCTCTAAGGCTTGCCATTGCAGGCAGCTGGTTTGTGCTGATGGTTGTCTCAGTTGTGTTCCCTGGTTTTTTTTTAATTTTCCTACCACAAAACCAGGTGTGTTTGTGTTGGTTTTTTTTAGCTTTTATATAACAATTAAACATGATCAATTCTTTAAATAATTAGTTGTAGTTTTCACAGAAAAAAACCTAAGCCTGTGTTCCTCAGTGAGCAGGAAGGTTTTTTTAATGACCACTGTAAATTAAAAAAACAAAAACCAAAAAATTTTTGCTAACTGACAGTATTTGTCCTCTAATTAAAATATCTTTCTCCTATGGGTTTCTAGAAAGACTCTCATGGATCCGAGAAGGTGACTAACTTGTCAGGGATAATATGCTATGTACCAATTAAACAAATGTTTGCCTACGAAAACACCCCTTTGTTGTTTGTAGCTTTTATCAATACATGTGCTAGAAGTAAAAGCAATGTGAAATACTGCAAAATGGTATTTCAGATAATGAAATTTCACTTAATATATCTTACAACTTAGAATATCATCTGCAACAGTATAACAACAGTTATATTACTATGTCTGGCCTGCGGAGGAAGGTGCAAAACTATTAATTAGTAACATCATAAAGTTTATTTAGGACATCACTATTTAGATAGTTTTGATTTTTAGTTTCCTTATTTTCTATTCCTTTAACTCCTTCTGGTACAGATGCTATTTTTTGCTTTGTTCTCTCCCTTCTGTATGTTTGCTTACTCTCACTTTGCTTATGCCACTTGCCAATCTGGCATACTTGAGCATACTAGGCATACTTGAACATCTCATTCACAAGTCAGCAAGCAAATTCAAGACTGCAATAAACTTTCTGATAGGATTATCTAAGAGGATAGGCTTTCCTTTAGAAAAAAAACAAAACAAAAACCCTGCAATTCTTTTCCAGTTACTTGGTGCTGACACACTACTGTCTGGAATTAATACCACCGATAATCTCTTAACAGCTGCTCTATCCTTGCTGCAGGGAGTAGTATTTGGTGATACTTTGTTCTGGCTATAGCCAGGCATTCTGATCACCTCTGCTGCTGATAAATGGTGCTTGATTCTTTTCACAATCTGAAGTTTCAGTAAACCAGAGAAATTGGAACCATGACAAAGTTTATGAAAAAAGGTAACCTCATATGATTAGTAAGGATCTTAAAGAGCAGGTAACTTGCTTTTCTCAAATGCTCTCAGCAATTTTAAAAGCCAGGTAATAGTCTTTTGTAGTGTCAGTCAGTGGAGATAAAAGGTGTGCTGGCCATACTTAGTACTACTCTAGTATTCATGATAATTATGATGGTGAGACTTTATCCGCTGATGTGATAAAATGTCTGCAACAAATCTTCTGTCAGTAGTTCAGTATTTTGGAGTATTAGCCCTCTCCTCTACTAAGAGGTGAAATAGTACGAGAGCATTGGGAATGGATATGTAGTGACCTCCTGAGCCAGCTCCCTTTCTGTGTGTTTCCCAATGAATGGGAAGTTTTGTTCACACTGCTGCTGTAGATACGTGAAGTCTTTCCAAAAGCAGGAGAGGGAATTCACACAGAAAGATACACTTCCGTGTAGCTAAGGTGATGCAGTTTAAGGCGATGAGAGAGAAGTCCTTTGCAGAGCTGTTTTGAATGTTTACTTAAACAAGATATAAATCTTCAGTGACTCTTCTTCAGAGCCAGTAATCACCCATAGCTTCAGGACCTAACATAGGCACTGAGTCACATTCTCTCTCCTTTTCCAATGCTCTGAGCTATTTGATATTTTCCTCTTTGGCACATGTTAGAAGATGATAAAAGCTGTTACAAATCTCATATCCATATTGAAGCTTGGACAACTGTGTAGTGCACTCCTGGTATTTAAAAGCTATTTCCTGCAGGCAATCAGGCCAAAGAAATGTATCCAGAGTGTATTGCAGAGATTTAAATATGTCTCTTTGGCTAAGAAAAAGCCCTAAGTCGAGCCAAAGCAACATTTGTGTGCCTTGTAATTAATGTGAAAGCTTTGTACTGTGTCACCAGAAACTCTCAACCTGTTCTTTGGCAACATTTAGGTAGGAAAAAGGTGAAAACAAATGGCTAGAAGTAATTTAGAAAGCCAAAACAATTAGATTGGCTTGGCTGAAAGTTCTGGATCTGACTGTAAATAGGGACTAGTTTTTCTGAAAGAAGTTTTTCAGATTATCTTTGTGAACTGTGATGCTTATAGCAAGCTTTATATTCTAGGAAATAGTAAAAAATTACATGCTTTTATATATACAGTATAGGAAGAGAGAAGAGGATGTTCTTGCAAATAGTAGAGGGGAAAATGGTTCCTGTATTTATCCAACAGAGGTTCTCCTGAGCCTAGGGGTCCTTGCTAATTTAGCTAGTAGTATTTGTCCTTAAGCAAATATCCACTATACATGAAATTTTTCTTCATTAATAAATTGCCAGATTTCTATGGTATCAGGCAAGTATTATTACATACTATACCTAGCAGTGAAGTGACACATCCTGAAAAAAAGCTTTATCTAATAAAACTATAACACTTGGTCTGGCTACTAACATTGTCAATCCTTTACCCAGTTGTTCTATGTTTTGACTCCCTATGGATTKGAGCTCAGTTCCAAAATACAAGCTGTCTCTAGGCCTGACCCTAGCAGTCTGAAAATGTTAACATCCTCACCAGCACAACATTGTCCATGACCATTTATAAAGCCAAAGAAAGTGTCAGGCAAGGTGGGAGGACTTGGAAACACCTTAATGCATGAAAAAGAATTTCACAGAAGCTGGATATGGATTTGATAACACATCTATTTGAGAAGGAATTATCCCAGATGTTATTGTTTCAGAGTTCAGTACAAAAGTTAAACTTGTTATTTAGTTCTTCTACTTCAAAATGTCTTCCTCTGAACCCTTTGGGAAGTATTATATAAAATACTGTATAATATTAGCTAACAGGCTTTTAGTACTGGTTACAGGAGGTTTACATAGTAATTTGAATGCCTGCCAATGTTAGTGTTTTTGCAAAAGAGTTTCTTCCTTTCCACGCCCTTTCAATATCTGTAAAGTAGTTCCGAGAAAAGAAACAGGAGTGAGGATAATGCAGTATGTTGGGCATTTCTGATAAAGAAAGGACTGATTTATGTATCTTCTGCATACCACTCGTTCACAGTTCATAGAGTTAAACTCCTTTTCTCCTTGCCCATGCAATTTCTTTCTCACTCATAAACAAAGAGGGGTTCAGGAAGGCAGGTGAATTTGGCTTACACGACTTAAATGGTGTTCTGTCATGACAAACAGGGAGCACATTTATTTTCCTTGAAGGTTCCTGGTATGATGATTGCAGAAATAACTGGCTTTTGTTAATCTACATACAAATACTTAAGCACAGAGGAGATACACTAACCATCTGTAGGGAAAGCCATTGCTCTCTAGTTTTCCAGAGGATACCAGGGTTTGCATTCTCTTACTAGATCCTGGAAGTAGTAAGAGGCTGGAGCTGAGGTTCTCCTGTCCTGCAGTTAGCGGAATTAATCAAAAGAGCATGTGTGACATCCCAGAAAGGTCTTTGGAGTTCTAAGTAAAAGTTTGTTTCTGCAGTTCAGCAGAGAGTACTTCTGCACAATGGTTTTATAAGGGCCGTCAGTAAACTTCTGAGCCCAGCTTGGAGACTTCGTAATATACAAATTACTGTATTAGGGTTTTACAGCTATTTTTCTCAGTATTCATTTTGATGTATAATTGATGCAGCTAATGCATAGGAAGCTTTTAGCCTCCCCAAAGAAAGATTGACTCTTACCTGCTTGTTGGCATTTTTATTTATTTAAATTTAGACTAATGACTTGAAAAAGGGAGAATTCACCTTTCTAATCTAAATTATCTACATGGATTCAATCAGAATCTGAGGCCGTTCCTGAAAGGGGACATACTCTTTGCTATTATATGGAATTGTATAGTGAAATGAAGCCATTTGTGTGATGGATGTGCTGCATGTTGTAAAATTGTCATTAACCATAGCACCATTAGACTGGTCAAAAAGCAAGACTATGCAACACTTGGGCATACAATTAATATAGTTACTAATCTTTATTTAACTAGGAACAACCTCTCTCTCAGCTGTAATCTTTTACTGAAGATATTTGTGGCCAAGGGAGCACTTAGACCTTCTTGTAACTTCTGTCTCTCTTATTTAGTGCTTAAAAGACCAACAACAGAAATATACTTGCAGGGTGTCTATTTATAATGTGTAATTATTAGAGAATAGAGATTGTCACAGTTAAGAAGTATTGAGAACACCTAAATAGATGCTAAATATGTGCAGACCACCAGAAGATGGTAACTTTGCAGGACAGTGGCTTGCCTTGAACAAAGTCTTTATTGAGACTATAACAACTCTTACCAGAGTTTTTATAAGCTTTTGTATAGAGAATTTGTGCACTAAAGAGAGAGTAAGTAGACCTTGACACAATTGACTATTGTGGTCTACTCTGTCAATAATACCATACTGGATAGAAGTCATTAGTCTGCAGATTGGAGTCTCCTCCAGCACTCCGTGACACATCCAGCTCTATTGCGCGCGCATATTGATAACATGCATATAAAATTCTTCTACCAGTGCTTTGCAATGGTAAACTAATATGGATCCACTGAATCTCAGAAGTATTCTCTTGGAACTTTCATTTGACAATAAAATTCCACATTGCAGGAAAACCTTCTTACTGGTGATTTTAGATTAATTCAAGAGAACATACAGAGCATTTTTGATATTATTCTAGGGTGAGATTATTTCATAACTGAATTCTAACAACCAAAATAGAAAGTATATTTTCTAGAAAAGATAGTTCGTAATAATGGATTAGTATATATCTGCAACCTCAAAGATAGACTCGAGGTTGAAAATTTATCATGAACAGGAATAAGTATTACTGGTTTGTGAGATATGGTATACCATACGGTATGTTGCAGTCACCCCTTAATACTTTGCAAAAATACCTTTTATTAATTTCAAGTTCTCTACTTCACTAAGCTTGCCAGAACCTTAAATTTGTAAATAATTTATCTTTCTAATTAAGGTATTATGTAAATTTTGTATGATTTTATCTGGAAATTACTCCTTACCCTTTAAAGATAACAGTAAATGAAAAATACCTGTTAGTAATGTGTGAACTCCCAAAGACTGGGAGTTCAAGGCACTACATATGCATATTCAAAGAATATTGAGGAAACAAAACTGCAGTTTTGTTTAGTTTAATATCTGCACTAGAAATTTAATAAATTTCCTATTTAGAAAAAAACCACCCCAAACAGAATTGAGCTGAAAAAAGGCCTGAAAACAGTTTTATTTGTAATACTTCCGCTGTTTGCTTTTAAGCTTTGATGGAAACATTGTTAATGATACATAGTCTTGTCTCTTTCTAGGTCTTACTCCCTTTTTCAGTTTTGATTTTATCTGTGTGTGAATAAAAATGTCTTTATGGCAACAGGTGGAAAATCAACAACAAAGTTATTTTGAACAAATTCCTATGCACTCCTCCTCATTGAGAACACCTGAGCATCAGTTGCAATTGGTTTTTGTTTTCCTACATTTCCTGAGCAGAGGCAAGATAATAAGCATGGTATTGTTTTGTATTTAAAGCACAGAAAACCTGAAATGGTTCTAGGAAATGAAGAGAGTACTGTGGGTACTGCCCTGGGCAAAACAGTGATCCATGCCATGTTGCACACCCAGTGACAGACCAAGCTGGAGGACTGCATTCTCCTGTGACCTGCTCTGTGCCAGTGAATTCTTTTACCCAGGTGTGGTATCAGTGCTGTAGTCATGTGTCCAGATACCAGATAAACTCAGTCTGCTGCGATTTAAGAGATTTGTTGTCCTATTTCAATGTTCAATTATGAAATGGTAGCCTTTACATTCAAATATTGTGATGGTAATTATTTTGTGTTGGTAGTGAAAATACACTAAAGTTGAAAATGGTTCATTAAACATTAATAAATAAAATAATTAATAAAATATTATTTTATTGGAAACCACTCCTTTCATATGGTGCTTTGATATATTCTTCTGAACTCTTCTATCTTTTCATACAAAAGCACATGGAGTTTACACTCAGCTGAATGTAACTCACATTCAGAAATAACTCAGCTTTGTTTGTGTTTTCTGAGCCATCCTCAAAGTAAGCACAGGAATTAGCAAACTTACTGAGCCAGTTGTTTGTCCTAGCTCAGGTCAAAACACTGAAATTTTGTCCTGTGAACATTCTCTGAAATCCAAATGACTTATTATCAGTCTTCCTTTGCTTTTGATCCTGTTGTAGGATGATGTGTTTTCCTAATGATGCAGAATCTCTCATTAAGTTCAGGAAACAGGATATAAGGATAAGTCAATTGACTCAATTTATGGGCATAATAAAGCAGGCCCTATTACCTTCAGCAATCAAGGCAAGATGAAACACAAAGTTGTAAAGTTATTACTAAATAACTTCGTATTTACCTGCAAATATGGAGTTAATACCTTGTGGTTTTGAGGCAGAATTCAAGGCATTAAAACCTGAAAATAATATTCAGAATCTATTGTTTAATGTGTCATTTCAGAATATTTCAGAATATATTCGAGGCCAGAAATATCTCTTACTAAAGCAGGATGAACTACAAGAATTTTCTAAAGTATTTCCTAATGTCTGCTCTACGTCTCCTTTCAGCCTTTCTGAGTCAGTGTTAACAGCTGGGGAATTTTTTTTCTTACTTGCAATATAATTAAAAACAAATTTAGCAGAAGCATATAAGTTTTTTTTGTTGGAGGCCTGTTAGTTTTTAGGAAGGTGACTAGCAACGTATGCAGCTGTTCCTGACAATTATAAAGTTTAAACAGCAAAATAAGGGAAAGAGGCTGAATTTGCCAAATATGGTTTTCTTTGTATGTGAGTGAAAACACATCATTGGACAGGCTAGAGTTCTTCATGCAGCATGCTGACATCAAACTTCTTTACACATACTTCATTACAGAAATTATAGATGAAACTTGATAGCTTCCCAGAAAAAGCAATGCAATAGATGCTTCCAAACTTCATGGAACACAGTAGCAGGTAAAGAAAACATTAGCAACTGGGACGTGTTGGAACAAGTCCACAGGAGGGCCATGAAGATGATCAAAGGGCTGGAGCACCTCTCCTATGAACACAGGCTGAGAGTTGGGGTTTTTCAGCCTGGAGAAGAGAAGGCTTCAGGGAGATCTTAGAGCACCTTCCAATACTAAAGGGGCCTACCAGAAAGCTGGAGAGGGAATTTTTACAAGGGCATGAAGGGACAGGACAAGTGCTAATGGCTGTAAACTTCAAGAGTGTAGTTTTAAATTAAATATTAGGAAGAAATTCTTTACTGTGAAGGTGGTGAGGCACTGGAACAGGTTGCCCAGAGAAGCTGTGGCTGCCCCATCGCTGGAAGCATTCAAGGCCGGGTTGGATGGAGCTCTAAGCAAACTGATCTAGTGGAAGGTGGCCCTGACCATGGCAATGGGGTTGGAACTTGATCTTTAAGGTGTCTTCCAACCCAAACACTTCCGTGATTCTATTTAAGCTATGGGGTTTTGCCCATAGGAAAAGAAGTACATTTAATTTCAGCTGGAATATAGTAAAAAACTGGCAGAGACATGTTGCTTATTCATTCAATGCCTTGAATTCCATTTATCTATATCCAACTCAGTTTAAAATTATGAAAAGAGGTCTTGTGTTTGTGCATTTATTATGTCTGTCATGGTACGAATATTGCCAAAGCAGGAAAATGGGACAATATGGAAGGAAATGTGTAAAGCAAGTTGTCAGTCGTTGGTACTATTTCCAAGTATGGAACTATGGTGCCCTGTATGGGTTATTATTCTGGGAATATATAACTCATGGCTTTGACCACCTACAACATTTCCTGTAAAGAAAGATGCATTCATCCTGGTATCTTATGTCCAAATTCAGTTCAAACAAAAATACTTCACTCATGTTATTTTTGAATTGTTCGAAATGTCTTCTGTGGTGTGACACAGGAAGTAGCTATTGTAAGGAGAATTATGTGAGTGACCCTTACATAAAACTTTTGTTTGTTTGTAAAGTGTTTTTGAATCTTAAGGAATTGTAAGTGCTAAGTGCAAGGCATCATGAATATTATATAACTGTATGTTCATTAGCATTAAAATTGGGAAACAAATTATTTCCAGTGCCAGAACTTATTCCTATGTTTAGTCACTTAACAGGCAAATGTATGAGCAGCATACATGAAGTATGCTTAAAATGAAGTATGAGCAGCACCTTTCCTGTGCCAAGAAAAACACTGCATTTCAAAACAAGGGGCAAAGAAAGTAGAGTCAATATTGAAAACATTTTCACTATCCATTTTGTACAACTGCTGGGAAAAATTATCTTGTAAGCCCATTTGCTGTCTCACCATGCTTTTTCTCCCTTGATACTTGTGCCTACACTTCTGAATAACTACTGCTTACTACAGTTGTCAAAATAAAATATAACAGCAGGTACAGTGCAGATGCTGTGTAAAGTAAATGTAATAATGATAGTCATGATTTTACTAACTCAGTGAATGAGAATTTAGCTTGGGAAGAGGGATGAATTTGCTGTCCATCATCATTAGTTCATTCATCAGCTAGATGTTGCTCTAGGCAGCTGGTATGCTATTTGCCTCTCCTGGATTTAGCTTGGTTTTTAGCCAAAAAGATTTGCATTTCTTTTGTTTGCTTCTTGTACTTGCTGTGAGCAGTAGGGAAAAGGAGACTGCTGCTTTGGGAGGAATTTGAAACCAAACGCTTACAACACCTGAAGAGCCAGAAAGCATCATGATTGTGTACTCTAGGATTTGTAGTCATTTGAGAGGAGTCCAGCCTTTTGATTCAGCTGRTTGGTGATTTTTAACTTCACAAGTGACAATTTCCAGTGGCTGTAGTAGCTGAATCTGATTTTGCAGGAGCACTTATGGTGTCCCTTTGAAAATCAGTGTGTTGCTGCTGTCAGACAACTTGAATAATTTTTTAATGCTGCTTGTGATCAAATAATATCCAGAGAAGGAAGAGAAATTAATATTTTTATCTTTGTTCCTAACTAAGCTTTTTCTGGAATAGATATACATATGTAACTCCTGTTCTTCTGCTTCATTGACTTTCCCTCTCATTTCAAACCTCATTTGAAATATATTTTCTTTCTCCTGTGGTTAGTTACTGAACTCCATTACTTAGTTACTAAAAATATTTACTGACAAACACACAGAGTGGTACAGAATGGCGTATGAACAGGTGTGTTTTACTGCTTTGTTCTCATAGCTGCAGCTGAAAAAAAAAATAAGAGAAAGCACACGTGTTTAGATCTAATAATATAATGTACCTGCAAATTAAACATGGAAAGCTTCATAAATCTTATAAAAATCTATTAATATTTTTTAGAATTAGATATTTCTCCAACATATTCCCTTTCATCTTCTACGTTTTGAAAGCAGCATAGAAAAAAAAAGCAGAAACTGTCTGGCTTTTCCCCAGGTTAAGAAGGTTAGAACCAAAGCTAAAGGCCTAATATAAAATAAAAAAGGAGAAAAAAAGAACCTCCCCTAAACTGTCTAGAAGAATTTCAAGTGATTTTAGTGAGCTTTGTATCCACTCCTCAGTGGTACCAACAACGTAGGCAAAATTCAGTTTTACTGTGGTACAGACTTCTGTGAATGAAGGCTGGGATCTGGGGAGGCTAAGGATGTTAGGGGAAGGGGAAGTTTGGTTGTTGGGGATCTGAAAGCAGACATTGGTCAGTAGGGCATCAGAGGGAGAAATTTAGAAGGTTGTACGTGGGGATGAAGACTTGTGGAGTCAGTAGAGAATTTGGTGTCTGAGAAATCAAAGCATTTGGTTTGAGAAATCATAGGAGATCACCTCCATCCATAGGAGATCAGGAAGGCGAGCTTTGGGGGAGCACTTAGTCATGTAAGAGCAAGGAGTTAAGGCAAAGGGACTGGAAACACTCAATAGGTTTTGGGCTATGTATCTTTGTAGTATGTGAAGTTGGTGGTTGGACAGGCACATGGTTCTGTTCATCCTTTTCAGCCTTTCTGGGGACCGTTCTTTTGTTTTCTTGCAGAAGCTGCTATTCAACCTTTTGAGTCTTTTGGGAGGGGAAAGAGGAAGAAGACAAGGTCCTAACCTAAAGAGTTCCTTGTGTGTGGGTGGTTAAGACCAGAACTGGGTCTTGGAAAGAATGGTGTAGGAATTGAGAAATGAACTGTGCTCATTAGAGCAGAGCTGTCTTCCCCTTTGGAGAATATCCAAAGTGCTGGTACTGAGAGGAGCAGCCAGTGATGAACGTTGTGCCTTACACTGTCCTGGGCAGTAATGGCTGTAAAGGAGCAGCTGGCTGTGAAAGCAGAAGAGGTTAAGACTAGGTCTCGTCTCATGGTATGTCACTGCAGGCCGTTCCTGCTTTGTTGAGAGAGTGTTCTGGCCATGTGTGGGCAACAGGAAAGTTTGCAAGCCCTTCCTAGAGAGTGTGTAGGTCTCATTTAAACTAACAGTTGGTTGTTTGGTATTTGATGATGAAACAATCAGGATAAAACTGAAAATGTATCTAGCAAATGTTGACTTCCAGACATATGCATTTCTTTTTAAAGTTGTGTATAAGAAAAACCCCTCTATTCCACTTTGTGAATGAGCAAGCACAGATCCAAGCAGTGGCTGCAGCAGCTGTAGGTGACTGCTGAATTTATATTTCAAAAAGTCAGTGCACATTTGAAAAAGTTCACTGCACATTCATGTGTCACTGCATGTTTTTATGGCCCTGCTGTGCATGCAGAATTGTTTGTTTTCTTCAAATAGAAAGTAGCATGAACCTGACCAGTACTACATAATAGCATAGACTCTTCTAACATCTGGATCCTTTCATACTGTAATAGACAAACAGCTAAACATTCAGTGGCTTAATTTCTTTTTCTTTTTGTAAATCTGAGGCATTCAGATGCTTATCAGATCCTGATGGGCTTGCTGTTTTTACTTAGGCAAAATCACTACTGACTTTGAAGCCCATATCAGCTTTGTTTAGCTAATGAGCATTGACTTGAGAATTTGGCCCCAAATTCCTTTTATAGATAAATCATCTGGAGCTCTCACATAAGCAAACTGACTACTTATGTTTCCAGTATTTTTTGGGTTCCTAGCATCAGGAGCATCACAGAAGTGAATGACYTTTCTCACAATCCTTTCGTTTCAAAGTGGGATTGGGAATTTAAAATAGAAATTTATATAAAACACAGTTTTCCTGGCAAGAAAGTGAAGTAAGTTTAACAGCTTTATGCCCAGTAACACGCCCACAGAAACAGATAGCAGTAGTATCAGACTTTAAGAGGAGCAAGAATGACAAAGAATACTAAGAAACAGGACTGTGTGACCAAACCCTTGAGTACTCACAGCTGCAAAACATTATATAACATGTGGGCAGCTACACAGGTGTTATAAAACTGCTGGTGTTGAGGGACTATTTGATTAGCTAATTACCCTTATAAAGGGACAACCTAATCTGTGTGAAACTCCCCCATCTGAAAACTTGTTTTGTCATGCTCTTTTCAAATTTTCTCTCCACAAATTGCAGTTAAAAATAATTGGAAATTTAGAAGAAAAGAAAGAAAAAGAGAATCCAATTTGTCACTAAAAAAATCAACTTTTAAAATTCCTCCCTGGTGGTCTGGTATTATTAAATATTCTCCTTGATTTTTTTTTTAATCTTGGTTTATTGGAGGGAGAAAAACAATTATCTGTAAACGTAATTTTTAATGCATGGTAATAAAAATAAATGGTACAGCTCTGCTGCTGCTCACCTAAATCTTCTTCCCTGGTGGTCTGGTGGTATTAAATAATCTGTTCCACATGTATTCATCATTTGCTGACAGGAAAAAGAAAACTTTTTACATTTTATTGTCCACAAAACAAACACAATGTTACTTAATCAGGTGGGTAAGACTTTTCTGAGGGTCACTCAATAAACAAAAGAGAGATTTTACTTTCCCAGGTGGTGCAATTTTAGCTCTGGTAATTTACATGAAAATTATCATGAAACTAGAAGAGCAGAAATTATTTCCAGGATGCTCTTTGTGTTCAGCTTTACTTTGTCCAGGTTATATTTGTTATGGTTTCATTCTTTTATGCAACAAATTACCTAAGTAATGAGTATTTGCCACAAATTATCTCGTTGCTGATGAGGCATTCCTTTGCTTTAGGATATTTACACTCTGTTTTATGCTCACATGTAACGTTTTTTATGTAAATCTCATGGTACTTTACTAAATTAGATCAGCAAGCATTTGTTTCTCCTATTCCAAAAACTGATAAACTGATGTGTGCAGTGTGGTGTGCAGTGTGGACTTCCCTGCAGCTGTGTGGCAATTCAATGACAAGAGAGGAGAATAGAACCCAGTCTCTGGGTTTTTTCCCCGTCTTACAGATCTCTGGTATCTTCTACTTAAAAAACATGAGGATTTAATTTTCAAAATGCCCTTAAAGAAAGTGAACTTTCAGCAATGGAAGTGGAGCACTCATTAACTCTTATTCATCATCTTTTTTGGTATTTGTGCAAGTTTTAGAAACGATGCTGGAGAAATTTTTCCTTTTCTAGTTTTAAACAGTGTGAAGTCATGCTGCATATACTCTCCTCTCAGAGGAGACCAAAACATATTGATTTGTTGGAGAGGGTATTATTGTATTAACACTGAATTTTGAAAATACAACATTTCCACAATGTTATATTTTTGATTTTGGCATAAAGTTAAGTAAAGTATTTTAGAGATTTATCTGTCCTAACTGGTGATACTTTTCATTTTGTGAAATGATATATATGATTTACTTATTAAATTCAAGCTGATATTATTAACATATAAATCTCAAGTTTTATTCTGGGTGTATAGTTCATATGGCACATTGGGGATGTTGACAGAAACTGCTTCATTTCCTTTGGGTTGTTTTACTTTGATACAGTTTGGACGTTGAAAACAGCAGTGGGTACAAAATGCGTGCTGGATCACTTTTACAAAAGCTAGTGCAGGGGCTGCTTTTTTCTAAAAAGCCTGTAAATAACAGGATCATAAGAGACTGCCATGGGATGTAATTTTGTTCTCATTATGCTGTGAAGGCTTGATAACTTGAGAGAGGTAAACCACCAGAGAAAAATAGATTCTCTATGACAATGATCTTAAAAGTAAAAAATTGTTCTAAATGGTTCACAGTCCTTTCTTGGAAGCACAAATATTTTTGCTTTAATATGGGAAGATATGTACTTTTGTTTTTAAACATGAATTGCTTTTATCTCAGAGGTATAAAATAATTAACTTAAACTCTGATAAAATCTGTAGTTTGTAATTGAAAACATGTGCATTGTGGGACCAGTGGAATGTTTCCAGCCAAGCTGTGTGTGGCAGAAAAGAATCTCTACAGAGCTCAAAGCATTCCTGGTTTTATGGTAAATGTCTCTCTCTCCTCACTGAATTCTTATTAATCAATTTTATTTACGTGGCGTTGTAGTGATCTACTGAAGAGTAAAATGTTTTAAAAACATTTTGAAAGATACATAAGAGTCCTTGAGGGAGTAGACTTTAATTTAGTGGCAAGTTCCATTATAAACCACATTCAGTGATAAGGCTTGAAAACAACCCAAACTTATTATGTATGTGTGTATGTGCGTATTTATTTTCTACTGATGTTGTTGGAATGACTTCTTGGGAAACTCCCTTACAGTGGAGTGATTAATTGTTTTGTGTGGCCATGATAAGGATATATTTTATTAGGATATAATACTTATTCACATTAACTATGATGAATATATTATAAAAACTTTTTCATTAAACATCTGCTCTCTGGAGCATGTATTTCCCAGGGATAGTAACACAAACCAGAGTGCTGTCTTTGGGGCAAATGTCACACTGTTAAATGTGAAGATTGAAAAGAAAAACCTAATCTAAACCCATTACTTCTCTTTAGCAAACAGCCTATTTTCCCCCAAAATATTACGTTTTATAAAATGCTTCATTTAAAAAGAAACTTGTAGCTTATAGAGATTGGTAGATTCTCAGCAAGGCATCTATTGTGAAGTTCCCAAACTGAATATATTTCATTTATTTTGTAATCAGTTTATCTGTAGTACCATAGGGTTGATTGGGTTTTAATCCTGTAGCACTCCTCGGGAGATGATCTTTGTGTAGGTACATGGGTAAAAAAAGTTCAGTCTGTGTTACAAAAGCTTCCTAGGCCTTAAGTAAGTAGGTGGAAGCTTGTGTGTAGTAACTCCCATGTTGCTGTGACTGCTGTTGCTGTGGGACACCCTGTAGTCTTATTAGACAGTTCAAAGAAAGCTCAGATATATCTATGTGAGTTGCAGACGTATTTGCAGAGTCTATGAAAAATTCGCTATCTGATTGTGTAAATGAATTCTGAAAAAATATTTGATTATAGCATGACACATAGGGTTGGCAGGTGCTTAATTATCCAGAATGCTTTTATAAAGCATAGTGATAAAAATGGAAATTCCATTGTATAGACTGGGTGGAATCTTTCTGGTAGGATGGTGACTCCCCAGCACAGATCCCTGTAGCTTAAATTAATTGAGAAACTGGAAGTAACCCTTGGAGGTTACACAGAGACTCCACCCTAACTTGAGGAGAGAAAAGCATTTTGGTAATGAAGTGTGTTACAGCAAAGGGATGCAATGTTTTATTCTCTCTTCTGAAGAGGTAGGATCCTTCTGGTCTCATTTCTATAAATTCTTTCTAATTTCAGATGACTCAGTTCTCAAATCTGAAATCATTACTCCAGTGTAGCTGCTTTCGATATTGGTAGGAGAATGTAAACAACTTCATGCTTTGAAAGAACTTTGAATTWTTTTTGTTGTGGTTTTTTCTTTTCCCTCATAAGCTAGTCTGATATAGAAAGCTATCATAGGACATTGACTCTGAAGCCACTGAAGAGTTTTAAGTATGCACTGCTAACCTTTAAGTCTGAAAAAAAGCTCTCAGCTCTGGTAAAGGCAGAGAGATATCCTAGAATACAAACTGTTTTATTTTCAGGATAAGAAATCGTGGCTAAAACTATGAAGAAGCATAGTCCTGAGCTCATTCAGCTACTGCCACCAAATCTATCTAAAGCATTAAATTTTTGTAAAAGCCAAAACAGATTTGTCGGTACAAACAAACATACCATCATAGCACCTTGGGCTAATATGTTCTAAAGTACTGGGAACTTAATATACTAATTAGAATAAAAATAGTATTTAGTCTAATATGATCATGGATCTAAAGGAAGCTGGTGTTCTGTTTGAAACAAACAGAAGGGATCCTTTTTTCACATGAAAGAAAATAAGCAGTGGAATTCCTGACCTCAATGTTTATGTTTAGTGTTGAACATGCAAAAAATTCATTATGATTCAAAAAGCTATTAGACAAATTTCTGAGAGAAAAATATTGAATACAAATTTACTGCTTTGACTTAGAAAGTCCCCAAAGTACAGATTGCTAGGAGGTGAAAGACTATTCTGTAGAAATACCACTGTATGATATATAATCCTTCTGAAGCATCCTTATTGGCTATAACAGGAGACAGGGTGGGGGATTAGATAGATTTTGATATGGCTGTTCTTCTAGTGATACACTGCTGTAATATCATTACGTTGACAGCACTAGTCCTTTGTCACAGAGTAATTCCTCTTACAAGCTCTTAGAGCTGTTAGTCTCTGATACTTCCACTAATATCAAGGACATCAGTCTTCATAGTCMAAGTTAAGAATTAAAATAGTCAGTATTTATGAGCATTGTTCTTATTTCTCTTATTGCCTCCTTTTGTGACTTGGAATTCTTCAGCTTTGTGTACCTCTGCTCATCTAACTTAAGAAACTGTTTTTGAGTTTTCATTAGCTAAGATTCTGGGTGATGTTAAAATAAGAGTCAATTGATACTGAAAAGGCTCTACTGTGATTTTTATTTATAATTTTTATCTTTAATTTTCATATTTTCCTTTATTTCACAAATTGCGTTTTGCAAAAGCAGTGGTGTAGAACAGTGATACACACTGGTGAAACATCTGTCTGGAGGGGTAAAAAAGCATGTTTGGAAGGGAAACTTCAGTTTTAAGCTGTAAATCTGAGGAAAGTAGTATTAGCATCTGAAAATCCTCAAAAACAGTTGTATAGCATTAACCAAACTTTTATTATGCATTATAGCAATACCTGGACATGCCCTTAGTCATACAGAATCAACACAGTGATACATAAACTGTTTATCAAAACTTCATGACTTTTAGTCATCTCAGCATATTATATTGTCCTTCTTTAAGGCAATCATGAATCAGAAAATGAAGTTTCTTGTATTTTGGATTCTTCTTGAGAGAAGAATGTACCTGTGGACATCTGACAGAAGAGGGGTGTTGCTGCATCAGAATCTCTGAAAAGTGGTGGCAACCCTCACAGCCCCTTGCATTGCCAATATGGACATATTTCAATGTGGAATTCCTGATCTAGAGGCTGGAGACACATCTGTATTATGCCTCTGTGAGACCTTAGTCCTATCCTACAGGCTTTCTGTTCTTTTCCCAGGGGAGTTGTTGACATGAGAACTCTGGGACTTCAAAGGATGCAGAGCAGCCCTTCCACCCAGTGTAAATGGGTAAGAACTTAGTCCTAATACTGGGAGAACATGGTGAGAATACAATAACCAAAAAGTCACCCAAGTTATAACATTCACTAGTGACATGCGAGGCTTGCGGTATGTCTCTCAGGTTGCTGTCTGGACTTGGAAGAACTGTGTTGGGAAGTTCTTTCTCAAGAAGGAGTGGAAGCTCTTCTGAGTGTAAGGATTACATTCAAAATTACATTCAATCTAAGGAATACATTCATTACAAAATTTGTTAGTTGTGACTAATAAAACCAATTAGGTGACATCATCATCAGAAGTCAACATGATTTTCTTAACCTATAACATAGGTTCAAAATTGAACCTATCAAATATAGTTCTGCAGTATTCTAATACAAATCAACAAAAATAGGTTCACTACAGAAGTGCTTTCAAAACTCAGTGCACAAGAACAAATATGTTGCAATTTTAAAAATATTTATAATGTAGCATCCAGTCCTTCTAGGTGTTTCCTAAAATGCCAAAATATTTAGAATTACCATAAAAATTGTTCTGCCTTTAGAACTAGAGTGAATTTCACCTTGGGGGTAGTCCTGTGTGACACCTTTGATGCTGCTTCTAGAGCAACTGCTGAGATTTCTAATTCTTGCTCTATCTGAAACACTACTGCAACAGCCTAAGAGAAGTGCATAGCCTGTGTGGTGATAATAATGAGATAGGCTCTTCTGCTCAGCAAAGCAGAAGACCATCCTTTTCACACAGAATATATAGTACAGTCTGAAACAGAACTGATTGCCTTTTGTTACTAAATATTAGTAAATTAATATTATAGGACAATGTAGTTGAACACCTCTTGCATGAGAGTCAAGTGAAAGTAAGTGAATTCAAATGGAGGTATTGGCAATTAAAGGTGAGGATTGACTGGGTAAGGTAGTATTGAATGTGCAGAATAGCTTTGAGCAAATGGAAGGTCATTTTGTATGGCCATAAGGTCATAAAATATCCAAAAATGCATATTAAAAAAAAAAGGTTTTAACTGATGGGTTAGAAACTGAGTATAGTAATGAGCTGCGCACAGAGAAATCTCCCCAAAGAGGGTAGGATTGCTCTTCCTTTGTAATCTGCTGGCTGTCACCTTGTTCCAGGGCAGAGAGTAGGGGCTGCAGGTATAGAATCAACTGGTTCAATGTTTCCAGGTGTGTGTTTGTCTCCGTAGCTGCAGGTTGTGCATAGCTCCTGCAGCTACCCAAGACAGCTGCTTTTCCAGTGTCTTTTCCAGCCTTTGTTATCCTCACACTAAGCACTAGAGTCACGCTGCGACATTGAACATATGGACTTGTTCTACAAGAAGCTGCCCTTCCCCACAGGTAAATAAGCTGGTTTATGTGAGAGGAAGAGGTGGTTATGGATTCCCTTCATGTGCAATACCTACCCTTGAAAGGCATCAGCTGAGCTGAGCAATGTCAAACACAGGGTTGATTGTGCATATGGCAACAGCAGAATTAGTAGTTTTCTGAGTAGTTTAACTCTCTCCACGTTTTGTCTGCTTCCCTCATCTTCACCATTATCACATTAAAGTGTATCAAAATGCTAGCTGCTCATTAAAGAATGCGTGCACCTCTGGCAGTCCATAAACTAAGGCCAGAGCTTCGGAAGTAATGAGAGCTTGGCAGCTCCAGGTGATAGCAACAGGAGTTGCAGGTGCTCTRCACATATGAAAATTCAGGGCTGTTTTTTACCAGAATCTGTCTTAAGCGTGACTCTGTGTGTTCTTGGGGAAAGGTATTAAGAATGCCAAATCACACACTCATGTGCAAATGAACAGTAATGTTTTCATTATGTTTTCATATATACACTTGAGATAAATCTTTTAAAATGTCAGAATGAAAATAAAATCCTTCATATCATTTGCAGTTACTTGCACTGTATTGAACATCAGAATAGATCTGCAGGTTTACTGAGGGCAAGCCCATGTAAGCCTGCAGTCCATGTCCTGGGGACAGATCTTTGCAATGTGGAGAGCCTCATTACACGCTCAGGCACTGGTTGACAGAGTCTTCTTTGAAGGAGTGAGGTTTATAGAGACAATAGAGACATACGGAGCTGAGGGTTCAGTGCTTGCAAGGGACGTCAAAGGGAAATGTGTTTTGAATGTAAAAAGTTATAAAGTGCTATGGGTGGTGATCTGAGCATCAAGTATTAGCAAAATTACTGGTGATGGTTTTGGAAATGGGTAAATATTTCCCACTTCTTTATTCTCCTTTCAGAAAATGAGAAAATAGTACCACACAAAATAACAAAACTGTCTCATTTAATAGATTTTGGCTTTGGTTTTGCTTTTTAAGAAAAATACATTTATATTCTATTGAGGAACTCTAGAGAGATGCCCATATAGAACTGAACAATTCTGTATTTGGGGTCACATGTTCTGTGGAGCAAATAGAGAAAAAACTGCATAAGTATTCATTTGCTGAATGAGGCAGGGACCTGCAGAAAAATACTGCATGCAGTCATCTCATTAAAAGCTTCATCACAGACTATGTAGAGCTGTCTTCTGAACTTTGTCTAGTTTGCTAATTTAGCATCAGTTTTGTGTAGCTATGTTAAGTGTGTAACTATATTAACCATCAGAGGATCCTCACAGAACTTAGTGGAATTGTACTTTGCAGGAAGACTGTTACCTGCATGGCTATCACAGGGTTGTGGTGTTGCAGACATTGTTGCTTAGTATAACAACAGCCTTTTCTTTGCCTGCTGAATTGTATATTCAGTATTTTTGTAAGTGCTAAGCCCACTCAAAATTTAAAAACAACCCCTCCCATGAAAAACCTAAACAGACTTACCACTTATTTTGTTTTAGTCAATGCATTTTTTTAATGAAAGAAGAAAGTCTGTTACTTAAGAAAGCCTCTGGCTGTGTTTACAAATACTAAACAACAAAACTAATAATTTTTGGTATATTACACTGCTAGTCATTGGCTGCATAAAGGTTATGCACTGCATTTTTTWAATGCTGTAAGAGAAAGGCTAATATTAAAGTCAAAATCTCTAACAACCCCCCGTTCCCTCTCTCTGGATGGGGGCAGAGAGGGAGGCAAAAAGAAAGCAAAAAAAAGAAAAGCTAGTTTTTGTAAAGATTTTGTGTTTTTATTTTGCACATAACATAACCTTTAACTGTTATGACCTTTTTGGGAAAAGTCCTTAAGACAGATCCTGTTGTGGTTTTTGTGTTTGGAGTTCTTTTTTTAGTTCTTCTCTGAGATGTTGTACAGTTTTGGAGACAAATAGAAGTCTCAAGTTATTGCCCAGCTGGCAAGTTCTGTCCCTTTAAGAGTCTAAGCTTGATTGTGATAAGGAGTCTGCATTCTTCAGAGTGACAGTAGCTTAAGTYCGAGCTTTAAAAAGATGATTGAAAACAAAATAGGACTTCCTTCTACAGCAGCTTTCTAGTTACTGAAATGAAATCTGTTCCCCATCTTGTCTGCAGCATTTTCCAAAGAAATTCTCAATTTCTTAAATATTTTTAAGTGCTAGGACTAGATGCCAGTAGGATGCAATTTTTATTAAAAATATATTGGAGTGGAACTGTAGGTTAAAAGTTCTAAAGAAAGAAAAATAAACAGATGCAAGAATGGTGAAAGGAGAAGAAATAACAAATGAATAATAAAATATTTAGTTCTTTTCAATTAACCATTCAGACAATTAGTGTACTAGTGGATTATATCATAAAAATCATGTATATTAATTTTTTGCAGCCATTATCTTGTATGTGATTTACTCCCCTTTAATCATTAACAGTGCTATTAAAAGGTGAATGTAGATGAAAATTCTGGGTAGTGTGCAGGAAAATAATATGGCTGAGGGTCAAGAATGAAGCTGAAAATCAACAGATTTTAGAGGACAGAGGTGGGGGACTGGAAGGGAATAGAAACTTGAAAGGAAATGAAATGAGGAGGAAGGAATAGAGCAAAAATTGTGATCTGACTCTTTCCACTTCCTTACGATAGCTGAAGTGCTTTTCTGATAAGATGCCTCCTCTCTTTCCCAAAATGCTGCAGTTTAATATTAATCCTGAACAAACCTTCATTTCATGAAAGGCACAGCCTCCTGGAATCACACAGCTTTTCTTCACAATGGAAATCTGTGAGTATATCATGAAGAAGATAAATATGTGTATGAAGAAGGGTCCCCGGGGTCTTTTCCGAAGCAATGAAGCATCCTTGTTTCGGGTTACAATGGCAGCTTGAGGGCAGCATTTCCATCCAGAAGAAAATGGCTGTGACTCTTCATAAATAGAGCCCTTCTTGGAAAACGAGATAAAATGCATAACCAGGAGTGTGTTAACCAAAAAGAGAAGAGAAACATCAGCAAAATGAAAATGAACGGCTGACACAGAGTTGGGGAAAGGTTACCAGTGGGAATTTCTTTGTCTGAATGGATGTTTGGTTGTATAAATAGATGTGGTTTTGTCATTGTATTACTTGCTGGTATTAATTAAAATTGTAATCAAATTTCCCTGGTGCTTTTCACACCTGAAAAGCACAGTCCTTCACACAACTGTAAGGATTCACTGAGTCAGAGTTTTCTGTTAATGTTCATATCTTATGCTCAGGTACCAGCTAATTAGACTGTGCATTTAAAGTGAGATCGTTCTCTCCATATTTTTTTTCACTGTGGTTTTGAGTAGAAATGTCGGGCTGCTGCAAAACAGGTATTAGCAATGCTTTGTGACTGACAAAGCATATTGTATTGCAAGGTTCACAATAGGATTTGCATGTCCAGCACCTTTTTATAAACATAGACTCTGGGCAAATGTCAGCTGGTGGGCAGCCTAACAGAGGGATGCTAAGGCATTGTGTCTGCGAAACAAGATGACTGAAGGTTGTGGCCCGCAGCACGGCTGTGTGATGAACTCTCCAGTGTTTGCTCCTCTCCTCCCCCCCAGCTCCTTGAGTGATACTGATAGCAGCAGAGGAAATGTGCACACTTACCTCTATTTTGTAAAACACATTGGCCCAGACCTAACCACTGGGCATGCCAGAGACCGTGTTGTCTGCCACTCTGCCCCTCAGATACCCAGGGAAATTCATGGACTTTCAAGTCTAGCAATTATTGTACTCCTTTATAAGGAGAGAAAGAAAGAGGATAATACTTTTAATAGTAATTAAAAGCCAAGTTTAAGTTGTGAACGTGAGTTGCAGCTGCTGGTTGCAAGAGCTCCTCATATTGATTCAGCTTCTGGTTCTGGACTTTCTATTGTTTCACATCCTGAATTCTGAGTGGAAGTCCAGAAGGACTTTACYGAAGCCAACAAATATTCCCTAGAGGAAGAATACACTTTTGGGTCTACTGTACGGGAGAGGCAAAGTTGGAGAGTGAAGAATGATAACTGTAGGTGCACAAGGACATATATTTTCTCACTATATGGTTGAGGTTTTGTTTGGATGGTTTTGAAATGTGCAAGTTTCCTCTCTTTACTTGTTCCACACATCAGGCCATGCCTCCCCACATATCTAAAGGAATGAAGGCCTTCAATAGTCAATTTTCTCACATTTCCATTGGCTTGGGTATGTGTTTTCAGTAATTTCTTTGAGAAGTGTTAAGTGACTTATTCCTCTGCTTTCTGG
Organism: Amblyornis subalaris; assembly: GCA_018881555.1. Taxonomy (NCBI): domain Eukaryota; kingdom Metazoa; phylum Chordata; class Aves; order Passeriformes; family Ptilonorhynchidae; genus Amblyornis; species Amblyornis subalaris. The sequence continues at coordinate 4,251,648 of JACAXG010000012.1, read as the reverse complement.
GTTACAGTGTGCTCATCTCTTCAGAAGAAAAAAAAAACCCTGCCTATTCGTTAATCATTTTAACAACAGACAAATTTATGATGAAATTATGATACATTATTTTTGTACTATTTCACAGGAATTCATATATTTAGATAGCATAACCTGACATAATGAGGGGGAACCTTTGTGGGATCTTTCACCTTCACAGAGGAAAATCATAATCTGAACATCAGCACCATGATATATGTCATCCATCAGTTGCTTTCAAGAATGCTGCAAAAGAGGCAGTCACTTCCTTGCGGTCTTTGTATAGGGCCAGTATAGACAGCTGCAGATTTAATCGGGTTGTCTGGCCCTGAGCGTGCTCAGATAAGTCACACCACCAAATGAAGTAACAACTCATGGGATTAAAAGACGTCCAGAGAAGGACTTTTTGATTTTTAGAAAGAATGAGAGAAATATTAATAAATACACACCTTGTAATTTAGAGTTTTCTCTATTTTGACTGTATTTCTTTATATGTTGAAGGTACATTAATCCACACATGCTCACCTGCTTTCATAATGAAACAGGGTAAAGGGGTGAGAAAAGAATTAACAAATGCCATACGAAAGTCAATCTGCCTCTCATTGAGCTGGACATTCAATATCTGCTCTCAAAGAGCATTAATTTCTGACTTCTTATTGTTCCATGCTTCAATCCCGATCTTTATGTAAAAAATTTCGTGAGGGGGTAGCTTTTAAAAAATTCTGCATTCTCATGAATGTGAGTCATTGTTTTAATGCCTCCTGCCACAAGGCTTCTGCTGATTTCTTATTGCCAACCCACTTGAGTTCTCTTTTCTGTACCATAGCGTCTCCCCTATCTCTCACCCAGCCTTCTGCAGTCCTTCCTTTTGCTGTCCATCTTTTCCTCAGTGTGCTGATGTGAAGTCCAAACTGATAAACCTGAGCCCCTCTTGTACTGTTGAACAGCACTGTTTTTATCATTAGATGATGCAACTGGCATTAATTTATCTAACTAATGTTAGATTCATAGATATTTGTGAGTTCTACAGTTTAATTATATAAAAAGAAAAAGTACTTTCTTTTCTTCATTTAAGAGCTGCTTGCTGATTATCCCTTAAGAGTTTTGGGAATTTTCTGTAATCTGTTCTTCATCGAATGCACATTCTGTGTAGTATCAAAACCAATCTGAAACAAGCCAATTATGAGTTTATCCATTAATAGGCTTGTTTCTTTGTCAAAGTTGAGAAAATGATAGTCTTTCTTTTATTACCTGAGATGGTGGTAACACACAGCATTCTTTCAAGCCAAAAGACCCCTTTTGAGAGTGAACAACCTTCAGAAATATTGTCTGTTTCTCATATATCAGCCTCATTTCTGCTGCCATTGAAGTCAAAAGCAATTTTCCGTATGTGATACTTTAGTTTTATTCTACTAAAAAAATACACAATTTGAAAAAACTCCATTAAAGACCAAGTACAGTACTATTTACTACATGCATAATGTCCCAGCTTGCCTTTCTCCTTCATTCTGTTTTTCATATGCTGTCATACACAAACATAGTCTGATCTCCTATGCACTATGAGCATGAGTACTTCTGCTAAAATCTATTAGAATCTTTCCTTAGGTGAGTCTTCTTAGGTAGCAGATGTACAAATATATGTGTATTTGCACATTTTGCTATTTGCATAAGAAATAAGGGTAAAAGCAATGTTCTGAATGTCAATAAGTTACTTTAACTGTTTATCTGGAACACTTGTGTTAGCTCTTTTTCTACACTATAATAGATACATAGATGCTGAGTTAATAGTGGCATCTTTATGTCAACTTTCGTAATCTGAATTATAAGTGACATAAAATTTCACTAATGTGTTCTGGATAGGCCATAGATAAAAATCTTTTCTGTTCATATAAAAATCCAGAAACTGCTCCAAAGAGATTGAAATAAAGAGCTGATTATAGTGAAAGAGCAACTTGACAAAAATTCAAAGTTATATAAACAATCAAATTAAAGAAGTCTAAAAGCCTTACTGTAATTATCAGAAGATGTGAATGGGTAGAAGTACTTTTTGGGCCTTTCAGTGGTAGCATCAATATTAAAGAATGAAGTTTGCTTGAAAATAATCTTTTAACAGTATGTGACAGCTTTGGACTGGGGGGGAGCTCTGAGCTGATCTTACAGCTCTGGCATTACTGAGGCTGCCGGGTTGTCATTATGTAATTGCATCCAGCTGATTTCCTTGCAGTAATCCCTGCATTTGTTAAATAACTCAAACCAGAAAATATTGTACAACTCCTTCTTTCCTCCCTTCCCCATACCGTATATTAAACTCCAATTTTGCAAGTTTTTGTTTTTCCCAAATGCATTCCCAAATGCTTGCAATTCTTTTGTAGCTTAAAAATTCCACTTAACACAGTTAGTTTCAGCTTTGCTTGCCTTCCTCCTCCTCCCAACCCCCCACGAAAAACGGAGGCATACAGTTAAAGCACCCTTTTTCATTTATAAACTGGATGGGTACCTTACCATAAGCACGTCCTCAGTATTTTTCTTAGTATTATTGTTGGCATTTGTTGGTCTATTGCTTGTTTTAATTTGTATTTAAATATGTTGCATAGTAGCAAGCCACACATTTCTTGTTCTCCAACATATATGGAGCCACAGTCAGTTAAAGTTCACTGGTGTTTGTCCTTGGGATTTTGGCTTGGCTAGAGAGGAGAGTTATCCACAGAATTTAAATGTGAATTTTACTGGTGTTTAAAGCTCAGTGACATTTGGAACTAGAAGTCTGATTCTGGTCCACTGCTATTCTTAATTTTACTTTGTTTATTACTGCTACTGTAACAAATGTATTTCTGATCCCATGAGTTCTGTTGTCCCTGATACCATGAACCTTACTCTTAACTTCTTAATATGGCAAGACTGGCCTGAAGGAAGTATCACTTATCATTTTAATTTTCATATTATTTTTATAGGCAATGAAGTGAAACCTCACCAAGATCCATGAATTGAGTTTGTTTAGAGTTGGTCAAAGAATTATGCCCTGTGCTTAGATGCCATACTGAGATTGACTTTTTAAGGTGATATTTCTCTTTTATATATTTGTGTTTTTAAAAAAGAATAATTCTGTAAGGCATTTTAACATCTATTCCCCATGCAGTGAAGGTTGTTACAAGCATATGTCTCATCAGGTGCACAAAGCATGGAGTGTCTTCACAGGGTGACTATGCTAAAAGATAAGGGGATTAAATGGACAGCACTGGGAAAAAGGTGTAAGAACATGGAAATAAAGGGGGAAAGAGTTTTCTGTAGGCCAGTAGGACTGTCACTAATAAAAATCATACTGTAATATTTCAGTATGTTTTAAAGATGAGATTTAATTTTTTTTGGATGTAACATAAATCCAGGCATAGCAATGGTTAGATTCAAGAAACCACAATATGTCAGTCTTTCATACCAAAAAAAGAGAGAGTATGGGTAGTCAATAGTTTAAGAAAGAATTGATGTTTTTTGTCAGCTTTCTAGGTTTTGTCAGTTTGAAGGTGATTTCTGAATAGACTAAAGTACCTTTCCTTGTTTGTGGAGCAGCCTGTTCTCTTCTGGTACTGCATTCCGGAAAGATTCACTAGGTGTATTCCTTAAACATGACTGTGCATAAAGCACGTGGAGATCAAGGGAAAATAAATTGCTTTAGACTAATAAGTTAGATCTACATCTTTACTATTGTTAGGCATAAATCTTCCTGCATGTAGGTCTAAACAACTTCTTGTGATGGAACATATGGTTCTGGAGAGATAGTTATGAACATGAAGCTAGGAAATATGGATTTGCATTCTGTTAATTTCAGTAGGAAATGCAGACCACTATTTCCATGTATAAAAATATCTCACATATATTCTGTTTAGCTGTTTGGATCGGAGTTACATGCAGCAGACATCACACAGGTAAGTGTTTTCTGCCTGTATACATTTTCATATTGAGATGCTGTCTGTCTGTTTGTGTTTCTTGGGAGTTACAGGTGCAGTTCCATGATTTCATTATATTTATGCTCTTAAATGGTGTTTATCATTGTAGTTCTGGGCTCAGCAGCTCCTGAAGGAATTTATTATAAAATTCACAAGTTGGTCTGGGTTTATTTTAGGGACAGCAAACCCTTGCACTGGGAATAGCATCTCATGAGCTTTGCAGCCGTCTTTATTCGTTGTGGGAGTTTGCTTCATGCATTTAGATGAGCTGAGGAAGATCCGTATTCTATTAGCAAACAATCTTTTTTGTTGAGAGTTCCACTGTTTTATTAATAGTTAACAGCCTTCCACCTAGAGCTTGAGGTGTTTTTCTTATGTTCTCTGGGTCCAGACTATTGAGGACGTGAGTACATGGTAAATACAGTGTGTGGTAATGCTTGAGCTGGCCTTGGGCTTGCAGATAGCCACACACACACACAAACACTGGAAGTATCACACTTAGAATGTGGTGCTTCACTCCTGGCCAGCCCCTGGCCTAACGTTCACACAGGAGGGGCATTTTTCATGGCCAGAAGAGGAAAGAATTTTATATGTAAATACTCAAAATATTTTGAGTTTTCCTCCTAAGTACAGATTCTGTCTGGTGTAGCGTCAAGTTTTGCAGCATGATGGGAAGTAACATTGAAGAGTGCATTATTGTACTCATTGTGGTAATTACGTCTATAAAATTGCAATCCAACCTTGTAAATTATTGTAGGATTATTCGTAAGTGGTGATAAGTTGTCATAAAAAGTCTGGTGAGGTGGTATTTGCAGATCAGGTCCGTAATTAGTGGAAGATCCAGAAAGTGTGTTCACATAGATGCAGTTTTAGAAAGATCAGAAGGAAAGAATTTCTGGCACTTGCATGATTTGGAAACCTGGTCTTTAATGACTACTACTGCTTTTATTTATTTTAACTATGTAAAGCATTTTTAGTAAATTTAAATTTTATAAAATTTTTCTTTGTGAGTATCATAAACAAATGAGTGGAATGTGCTGTCCTTGTGCTAATTAAAGATTCTTCAATCTGTAGTTTCTCCATCAGCTACATAAAGACATTTATGTGCTGCTTGTTTGAGCATGACAGAATCTGCTGCACATGGAATAGCACATTTGGAAACAGTGAACTCTTTCCCTCCAAAATGATTCTTGGTGTGTTAGATAACCATTTAATAGGAAGGAAAAACAGAAATACGTCAAGAACAGACTGTATATCTTCCTGTATGTGTATATCTTCAATGTTACAACATAACGCAATGGGATTTTAAACAAAAAGCATTTACTGTGGAGTGGAAATGGAGTACTAAAATATTAGTACAGTTTATCCACCATATAAATTAAAACCTGCTGATATTTACAAAAGTGATATTCTCTAAGGAATTTCAAAATGCAAAGAATACCTGGACTAAGAATGAGATAGAAATGTCTTCTACTACTATGAATAAAGGCCCCTGATTCTGCACTTGCAGGAATAAGGGACTGTGAACGTAACTGCAGCTCACTGGTTCTTTCTATGGCTGATTTTGTTCAAATGTTTCCAGAGATGCCCAAACCTTTGATCCCAGAAACACCCATTAACTGTATTTTGCTAATAAGAATAGCTTTAATGGGGCTACTTACATGAGTAAGACAAGTGTTTGAATAACTTTTAAGGAATCCTTGCCTACGTATTAATGGATAATATCAGCTATTAGCTAAATAATGTGCACTTGTGAATGGTGAAATGCTCCCGCGGATGCTTAAGACAGTCTTGTAAATTTGCTAAGACTAATCATGTGGTAATGCTACCAGTGTACTTAGTTGTCTTCAGGTTTGGGCCATGGTCTTCAACATACAGGTAATTTAATAAAATTTCATTTTAGGCTTGTGACAGTTTAATGTTTAAACCAATCAATGTTTTTAAAGTAGAATTAAAAGTGTCTATTTCGTTGTGCTCTCTGGGAGAAAGAAAGCACAATGGAAGGAAAGCACATCCATACAAGCAGCTGAGTAAGATCTTTCATAAATATTCCAGTTTTCATAAATATGTGCAGTTTTCAGCTGCTGGTTTGATTGCTAAAGGACTAAGGTGAGATCTGTGAAGTGTGCATTGGTGAAATTAAAGACCCAGAGTTGTCTTACAGATCCTTTACACTGTACTACAGGCTCACTCAGGGGACAATATACACTAACATGACACTTCATTGGAAATCAGTGCTCAGCATGACTGTGTGCCTTATGCTGTTTTGCTGGTCTGATTTTTATTTCTCTGAAATAAATAGAAATAGTAAGATTGGGACAAATTGGAAACATTCCTTAACTGGGCCTGAATAAGGAGGGCCTGAGAACAAGATGGAATTAAAGATCACAACCTTTGAGGCATGCTGACTCACCCCTCTTCGTTTGCTGGGCACAGTACTTACATGATGTTATACATACTTAGTGTTTTCTTGACCAGTCCTGTTCTGTCATGTATTCGTAGTGGAAGGTTTATGAGTTTCTTGCAAATATCCAAGGAGGTCTCATGCATCTATTTGTTCTGTCTGGTCCCAAATTCCTATTTGATTTATTTTCTGACACTCTTTTAATTAACCCCTGAGATCCATGGAAGCTCTACTGCCACCTTCAATGGGATTATAGCCCTCTGTACTCCCCCTCTTACTGCCTGGTAGAGTGGCATTGATGAGCTGCATATTAGTTTTCTGCAGTGACATTTCCAGCTTCCCCCATAATATTAGGGACGTGAAAGAGGATCTTAAAAATCAAGCCTGAAGCTGTTTTGATCTTCAGAAAATGAGTATACATGCGACAGAGGCTACTGGTTTTTTCCCATCAGCCTTTTCTATTATTTATTTCCCCATAAGAATTCCTTGGCCCACTGGAGCCATGGGGAAAAGTATTTTAGAGTTCCCAGAAATATTCTTTTCTTCTGTGAGTGGAGGATATGATACACATGTGGAAGGTACTGCATGCAGCATTGAAGGGGAATCACTCTGATGCAGAAAGACTCTCTTATGATTTGGATTAACATAAATGCTTAATTACTTGAATTTAAATATTGTTGTGGTGGGTTGACCCTGGCTAGACACCAGGTGCCCACCAGAGCTGCTCTATCAGTCCCCTCCTCAGCTGGACAGGGGAGAGAAGTGATAATGAAATGCTTGTGGGTTGAGATAAGGGCAGGAAGAGATCACTCAACAATTACCACCATGGGCAAAACAGACTCCACTTGGGGAAATTAGTTCAATTATTACCAATCAAATCAGAGTGGGATAATGGGAAATAGCCCCAAAACTTCAAAACATCTTCCCTCCCACCTCTCCCTTCTTCCTGGGCTTGACTTTACCTCTGTTTTTCTCTGTTTCCTCCCCTGCAGAGGTGCAGGGGGGACAGGGAATGGGATTTGTGGTCAGTTTATCACACATCTCTGCCGCTTCTTCCTCTTCAGGGGAGGATTCCTGTCACTCTTCCCCTGCTCCAGCGTGGGGAAGGGGACTTTCCATGGGAGGGAGTCCTTCCCAGAGGCTGCAGTTCTTGAACTGCTCCAGCATGGGTTCCTTCCGAGGCTGCTCTGCAGCTCCCACCTGCCTGTAGGGAGCCACCTGCTCTGGCATTGGGTCCTCCATGAGCTGCAGCTGGATCTGTGCTCCCCCATGAACCTCTGTGGGCTGCAGGGGCACAGCTGCCTCACCGTGGTCTGCACCACAGGCTGCAGGGGAATCTTTGCTCCAGCTCCTGGAGCACTTCCTGCCCCTCCTTCTGCACAGACCTGGTTGTCTGCAGARCTCATATATTCTAACCCCTCTGTATCTGCTCCTATTGCTCCGTGCAGCTTTTTTTTGCTCCCCTTTTAAGTACATGGTCTCAGAGGTGCTACCACCACTGCTGATGGGCTCAGCCTTGGCCAGCAATGGGTCTTTCTTGGAGATGACTGGTGTTGGCTCTGTCAGATCTGGGGGAAGCTTCTGGCAGCTTCTCCCAGAAGCTGTAGCCCACTTATTACCTAAACTCTGTCGTGAAAACCCAATACAATAATGTTTTTAAATGTGCTGCAGTGCACCAATGCTGCATTGTACCAGTTCTGCACTAAATCCATATATGAAAGAGTAAGACAACAGTTTAACAAAAAATTTGAACATGGAATGGCTCCTTGTCACCAAAATGTTGGCCTGGACATCTGCATGAAGATCCAGGTCTCAATCCTGCTCGTGTAGACAAAGCCTTTTTGGAGATATTTTGGAGCATTTTGCCAGATGACATAGAATTATCCACAGCTGGACTCTCAATAGGATAAAGAAGGAATTTATTTAGAAATTATTTACACAAAAATAATAAATGCAGTATTATGCAATAGACCACATTATATTATGCCACATATTTCTAAATTTCTTAAACATGTTATAGGCTTTGCCATTCTTATGAATTTCTTTCACAGCTAAAAACAAGATTGAAGTTAATGAGGATATTTAGTGTTAAAAATGCAGACAGAGATGACAAAGTTTGAGTTGATTTACACAAGCGTAAATGCAAAATGGCTCCCTATCATTAAGGGAATTGTGCTAGATTTACATTAGTATAAACAAGATAAGAAACTGGCCCAGAGTAGGCACTTTAGCAATAAAATGCATCCATTTATAGGGTGAAAACGTACAGCAGTATGAGACATGAGGAAGCCTGGGGGATTCTGTCTTGTCAGAACCAGCAATCGCCTGGGTCAGCTTGCTGTCCAGGCTGATGTTCACAGCACCTGCTTCTGTAAAGAATTTTCAGATTGCAAGCACAAGTGACACCTATCAAAAGTTTGCCAAGGGTAGGAAGAAATAAAAAGTATAGTGGCTCAAGCTATGCTCTATATTGCTTAAACCAGAGGCATCCATGGTGTATATAATCTATATTATCTATAGAACAAATCCACACCTTTTCAGTGTATTGGTGACAAAGGGTTCTTTTTGCTTAGAATTTGTTTAAAATGAAGCTAATGGCAATCTTCCTTGGTATTCTTTTTTGATGGAAACTTTGTGTACTTTCATCCAGTATAAAATTCTTCAGAGACATTTTAAAACTTCAGAAAAAGTGCTAGCACAGTGATGGTAAAAAGAGTTGTTGTACTGGTCCTAGCCTGTGCCTGTAATCTTGAAGTCTTATGCACATGGGAAAATTTTAAGCTTCTGGAAAAATGAAAAGATTTTTTCTTGGAGGTCAGAGATGGATCTTATTCTAATATCTCGAAAAATATCCACCTCTCTCTTGCTACTATGGATTTAATTTTAAATTATTGTCTTTCTACAGAGATAAATGAATGTACTGGTAGGAACAGTAATACAGTAGTCTGGCTGGCACTCCACTATTGTTCCGGTAGGTACAACCATCCGGAGCAGACACTTCCAGGATTGATAGCAAACTTCAGTCGTTCAATACAGCTGGAAATACCAGTCCATCTTTAGTGAAGGGCACTATTAATAGCCGGGTAAAAGCATTTGTGTATTAGAAGATTCCAGTTATGGTCATATTGTGTCAGGAAGATGTCAGTGTTCTATCTCGTCTTGCTACTAATGATTGCTAATATAGTACTTACAGGATAATAGATGAAGAGGGATGGATTACAAAGTTATAAATCAATCAAAGTTTTTGTGATACATTTATATGGTTTTGCAGCTTGTTAAATCATCAAAACCCTCAGATTGATTTTTACTTTAACAATCAATCCTCTCTATGTTTTTTAACATGCAGTCAAGAGTTAAATTTTTCTAACTATAAATATTGAGAAAAGTATTATGACAGTAGCAGGAAGATTTATTACATGCTGATGGCAGAGCTGAGAGGATGTATATACTATACCACCAAAGTGTCAAGATGTAAAGGTTGATTAGTCAGAAAGATTTTGTTTTACACAGAGGAAACTCATCTATATGTTCATCAGCTGATATGCAGCAGGAATTCATCTGCACAGTTGCTTATRCTTGCAGATGGTCTGATATCAGCCTGCACATAGGATAGCGTTCACATTTGTATTGAGAATGCTTAAAACATTATCTGTGATGAAGCTATGGCAGTACACAGGTAACTGTCACATATAAGGCTGTACAGCTACTCAATACTCATCCTGGCTTCTGATAAGTAGTAAATGACCCAAAAAGATCCAGGCTTTCTGTTCACACATTTACCCAAAAGGTAAGGTTCCGAAATAGGAAGTCTTTTAAGGGAAAGATAGCAATTAAGTCTCTGGGTGTTAGCAGCTACCAGCTTTTAGGTTTACAGACAACTTTTTTGTTTGAATATCATCCAATATAAACATTTGAAAGTTGAACTTTTGACAAAGTTTTGCAACTGATTCATCTGTAGACCAGGAGCAAGACTAAATCTGCCAGACACATTATGTGCAATTAATATAGCTTCCATAAAGAACATGGGTTTATTAGGTATTTATCAGTTTACTGTGAGAACTSGTCTGTGCAATATTTAGAAAGCATAGCACTGTACACAAGAAGTTATGCCAGTCCACTGAACTTTGGTTGAGGAAGGAGATTCTGAAAATTTGGAAGCTGCAGATCAGTAGTGGGGAGGTTCTTTGATAGCTTGTGCAAGCATCCAATGTAGCTCTAGAAGGTGTTTCCATCACTGGCACCAACTACTCCCTGCAGAACTGAAGATGCTCCCATGTGTGGAACGGCTTCAGTGCAGCAGTGTGCAGGTGGTGAGCGCAGCAGCCTCTGAGCTGAGATCCACGTCAGGTGTGCTGCCTTTAGCGGCTCTGCACAAATATGGCCCGGTGCAAAGGTGCCCCAATATCCCAGATAAACCGCTTTTGCTTTAGCTAACCTGGGTTACCACTCAAATAGAACACACAAGTAGCATGTATATGTCCAGTTTGTAAATGCTAAGCTGACTCTATTATTTAAAGTTGTCTGCATATATCTTTTATCTTAAATCATTTTTGTTAGGAAAAATAGCTTGTATTGTGTGACCAAAACACTTAGAAGGATTAAAAATAGGCTAGTGACAGATATCAAAATATATTTGTGTAAAGGGAGAGATTAATTTGGTAGATTTATTTCCAGCTGAGCTCTCCAGGGATCTAGACTTGTTTTGATACCAATATTTTTRTCAAAAAAACCCTAGACAATGATGAAAAGCATTAGTTCCTAACGTCTGTAGATGAGACAAAAAAAAGTTAGGAACATAAGCAGTAATTCTGTCCTAGGAAAATATAGTACCTTATGAATATTATTTCAATATGAGCTGTCAGTGATGTCGCTAAAACAGGCAAAGGCTTCCTTGGCTGTATCAGAAGAAAAGTACCAGTAGAAGTAAAGAAGTTCCAGCAATATTGGCAAGATCACTTAGAAGATTATGTTGTTATCTGGAGACTACGCTTCAAGAATTAGATGTGGAAATAAGAGAGTTCAAATGCAAGCCATGAAAATTATATAGGTGCTGGAAAACAAGCCTTATTCTTCTGAGAAAAAAGCAAGGAGTTCTACTTACACAGCTTCTTAGAGATAAGGTCAAGAATCACAGATACCCTTCCATGGAAAAAAATGTGATAATTGGGTTTTTCTCTCCTGCTGACAAAGCATAACAAGATCGAATGGCTGGAAGCTGTGAGAGTAATTAGATGCAGGAACTGCTTGCCAGGTGAGCTGGAAGATTCCGCATTACTTAGATTTTTAAGGAGAGGAGATCAGACATTCAAAAAAAAAAAAAAGGTAATCTAGCTTCAATGAGAAATTTTAATACCTGTRTGTTTATAGGGACAGGAATTCAGGGGTGGCAGTGAAAGTGGATTGCTGGAGATTTCCAGTTATCTTTCCCTGGAGTTTGTAAATCTGAGTTCTTTCTTTTATGGGTTGTAGCAAGAACTGAAATGCTTGTGCATTGCTTTGTGACACAGCCAGCTCTGCATTAAAACAATGGTTATAAAGAGTTCTCAAGCTTCAGAGCTTTAGCCAGTCAAGAATAAATTTCCCCAGACGTCCAATTAAGTATATAGATCCAAGGATTTTGTTTGTTTTCAGCTTCCTCCAGAAGGAGGAGAGGCTGACCATAACGAGACATGGGACGCCAGATAATGTGAGCTAGTGTTCTGAGTGATACAGAGAATCCTCTTGGATGCGGCTGCCTTGACTTGCTCACGTCCTTGTGTTAGGCTGACTGCTGTCTGGCAGGGAATACACCTGGAGCCCACATGGGGAAAGCCCTCAATAGTGGGGGCTGCAGTTCATTTGCTGAGACCACCTGGGCATACCTCACCTCATCAGTTTCCTTCCTCTCCTGAAGTTTTGCCTCTCGGATTCTTGTTTGTGCTTCTCTACCTTCTGCCTCAGCAAGTACTTTAATACCACCATGGGGTCAAATATTTTGATTGGGTGAGAAATTTTGGGAATTGATTTGGGCCATCTGAATGAAACTTAATGGCTTCTGATTAACAAATGGCCAGCTCTAAGCATCTAATAATTCTTTCTGTCTTTGAGCTATAAAATTTTGAAATATAAAATTCAATTACTTTTATCTAGGGCTCTTTGCTTAACAGAATTAGAGTYGTGGTTCCATTTTCTCCTTAGGTCATCTTCGAAGATAGTCCTACTATTCTAGGAATTATTATTGTCCCACTAAATAACTCTGAAAAATCGTGCATCCTTCTCATGGTAACTGTCAGCACTGTTTATACTTGGTGAAAAGTGTCAGTAAGGACAGATATCAAAGCTTCTGCTAGTCAGGATGAACTGCAAGTTGTGCTCAAGCAAACTGGGAGAAAGGGGTGTTGGTACGCACACACTATGGCAACATGATACCCTGCGCCAAGGAAAAACTCCTTTGGTGGTTGTATGTCAGCAGTGTGGAAGGTACAAAGGGGTCCAGAGTAGCTTCATCACATTCTCTAGTTTTACTGGGATATGGGTTTGCAGCGTGAAGAGTGAATGAAGATTGTACTGCTTAATCAGAGCTTCATGGCAGCACTGGTTCCTAATATGTATGTGATACATGCTAGTGTGCTGCATTTGCTTTATTGCTTTGTAGAGAGGGTTACAGTTTAACCAGTATTACTGATGAACCTGGAGCTACGATGCCTTAAATTCCTTCAACAGATGCAACAAATGATGTAGCCACATTCAGCTTAGCTCAGAAAACCAAAGGTACTTTAGAGCAGGCAAAGCGGAATTCTGGTGACTGCTGAACCATTCAGTCTGCTAAGGTACAGATCCAGTAACATTCAAACACAGGTGATGTTTGACGTTCCCATGCCGTTTGTTTGCTTTTAACTTTGCACTATGAAGAAGGCTGCATGACAGCTCGTGTCACGGTAATGTCACGGTAACCCTCAGTGACAGAGGTTTCAAACGTGGTGTTTTAAAACAAGTGCTTTTTTTTTTGCACAAAGATGAAGGAAAAGAGTGAGTGTTGTGTGCAGTAAAGTTTACATGTTTATTAGAAAGGTAAAGACAGTGACAGAAACACTGAGAAATCTGGGTATTTTTGCTAAGCTATTATCCTCTGGCAGTATTATTATACTGCCTCTGGTATGAGTTTGGCAGCTGTTATAAATGGGTCCCCTGTTTCTCTATAACGTAGTGATCAGATCTAATACTAAACCCACACTTTGGGGATGAACAGTTCATTCTGCCCAACCTTTTGAAACTCATCTTCAGATGTTTTTGGTGAATATTTACTGTAATGCATGGTTTGCATGACAGTTTGCAGGTTGAATGTAGTGTTTCTCACTGTATGCGGGTGAACACCACTGTGTGGAACAGTGCTGTAATTCTCTCAGGTTTTTTATTTGCAATGTTATGCTTTTCTTTTCCTTAACTAAAAAGTGTGCTAACCATTTATTATAAACATACGCATACGATTGCATTTAATGGACACATGACAAGGATAAAAAACCTGCAATTTTTAAAATTATACACAAAGTCAGATATAATTAAAATCTTCTTTGAATATATTATGATTGGTTAATTAATTACTGAAAATGCAAATCAGCTTTGCAAAGGGTTCGCAAGGAAGAAAAGAGCTACATTTGTCATGTTTCCTCTAAAGTAATGTGACCAATGGTAGTGCTAATATACTTCAGAAGAAAAATCACCCATTTAGTTGTAGCCCCAAAACCTCAGGCCCAGATTTAGCTGTGCTAAGGAAACTCCTAGAAATTAAAGTGAAATGAAACTACTCATTGGATGGTCTTTCTTGCTTGTTGAGCCATTAAATGAACTCTTTAAATGCATTTCTGGTTTTGATTTTTGTTTTGGTATGAGTGTGAAAAACCAAAGACATAAAAAGAATAATGGGCTGCTTAGGATAAAGCATTTTATCACTGACATATTTCTGAGATTAGAGCAGGCTTTTTGAACAAAAAAATAAAGTCTAGAAACAGAGAAAATAAATACTGTTTGAATTATTTTCATTGTTCTCTGTATCACTGCAATAAAATTCAGCTATAATGCAGACGTTTCATTCTGTACACACACCTTATGATAAAACAGTAAGACTTCTGGTCAGCAAACAAAGCAAACAAGACAGACTTTCCTGAAATGCTTCTGCTCTTCCACTACTTACTTGTATTTTATTGAGAAAATATTTTGCAACTTCCTGATTCTGTAATGAAGTTGATTTTTTTTTTTAAATTTGATATACAGAGGAAAAAAAAGAACCACATGAAAAGGAATCAACTAAAAATACAGCAAACTGCTTGTCCAGCTGAATGACATTATGGGTTAACTTAAAATTCTATTTTTCATTCTTTGGCCAATACCCCTGAAGGTTTTCTTTTGCTTTTACCTGGACTTTGTTTTCTCATCTTATGTTTTTAGCTCCAGACTCCCAATAAGGACTGCACTGTTTTCCAGCTCTTGTACTTTTGTTTAGGCCATAAGTTTCAGCCAGATCTTTCTGTATTTTGCCCCGGGCATTTTTCCCACTTTCCTCTGACAGAAGAATAGAAGACCACATTTGTGGTATTCCTAAATTAATTATACTTTTTCAGGTTTAAAATACTGTGACAGATCAACAAAAGAGTAACAGAAAACTAATTCCTTCAAAAAATATGAAAAAAGGAAGTTGTGTAAGATGGTGTAATTAATCTTGCAATAAAAATAATTGTTTACAGTTAAAATTAATGTAACATGCATTCCTCAGCAGATAATAAATTATGGGTTTTCTCATTAGCATTTGAATTGATTTCCTCTAATTTCTGAGGAACACATGAACATGTGACTAGATTAAGTTTAATTGGTCTACAGCTGGCACTGATTGTGTGTGGATAGGGTGGGGGTTTTGACTGATTTGGCATCTTCCTGCATTGTGTTTCATTGTCTGTTTCTTCCTGCTCAGCCTTTTCTGTACGGGTTATAAGGCACAGTAAGAAATATTACAAAATTAAATGGGGAAAGAACCTTCTGTGAACACAAAAAAAAATGTACATGAAGTATTTATAGAAAGCCTGCGGCGTCAGCCAGTGAGGCTGAGAGTGAGGCAAACGTCCTGCCTTAGAGCCAGACTCGCTGCACGGTGGAACAAACATGTGGTGCAGACGTTGTCAGAGGAGCATTTCTGTGAGGCACTGCTGAGTAGCTCTCTGCTGCTTCCTCACTAGCTGAATGTCACTGCTGTCACAGGAGAAAGTTGATCCAGTTCTGTATTTTGTTCCAGAGCTCAGTTTAGTGTTTTAGCAGGGAGGAGCTGGGGCGGGAGTACACATTCTCTCTTACTAGCTCTCGTTGCACAGGGCGTGAGCTGTGACAGACACTGAGATTTTAAAATTTTGCTGCTGGCATTACTGCAGTTCCTTTATCAGCCTAATGAGCCCAGATTTCTTCATCCAACAGTGGCCACTAATACCTGCCTATGGAAGGGCATGAGATTAGGTCAAGCATATAGTGATAATCTCCTCTCTGTTCTTCTGCTCTTCATTGATGTATGGCTCTAGGATTTTATGAAGCAAAAGTGATATCTTCATGTTTAATAGCCCTGGATGGATTTTTCTTACATGAAAATATCTAACAGCTTTTAAAATTCATGTTGAATCTTCAGCTTTCCCAGCATCTTGTGTCATATTTTGCTCATAAAACTGTGCATTAGTAGAACTCTTTTAATTTGATACTGTCTAATTCTTGTATTACAAAAGACCTTTCGGCTACTTCATGCAAGTTCATGTCTTCCCAGAGAGAGGTCTTTTAGCCAAAGAGTCCTGCTCTATTTGATAATTTCTGTGAAGTCACTCCACGTCCCAGTTGTCTTTGCTGGCCTTTTCCTTCTATTTTCAAATTCTGCTACAAATTTTTGAGCTAGAGAAGCCAAAACTGTTACTGAGTACTCACGAGTAGCTCATTCTGGGCTCATACAGTGACAAGGATTTCTGCTTTTTTCTCTATTCCCTTCTGAAGACTGTAGATTCATAGGGGTTACCCTGCTATTCAGTGTGACTGGTGGTGGCAGAAACTACTAAATATAGAATGATACAGAGGGCTACCTGTTGAAAAGAGCATCATGCAAGTAGTGGATAGTTTAGAAACTATTATTAGTTTAGAAACTATTATTCTTGTCTTTTACAACGATATTTCACATACTGAAAAAAGTTTAAAGAATCTGTAGATGACAAAATAAATTCAATGAAAGAAGTACTGAACTTGGGGCATATGGTGAGGTTATTAGTGGGAAAGAAATGACCACAATGTATAATGGAAAGGCAGATGCAATAGTGAGCAATTTAATAAGAAATGCAGATAGAGCGCCAGACTCACTCACGCTGTAATTCAATTTAGGTCAGCATTTGAGGAAACATATGAAGAATGAATTTGGATCATGCTGCATAATCTTGGTTTTGATTCTCTCAGTCATCCTTTGTCTTCCAGGTGCTTTCCATCACAGTTAGAGATGAAAAACAATGTTTACTGTTGGTTCATGCTGTACTTGAAACAAGTAACACATGTGAGGAGAAGTAGAGAAGATGTTTTACAAATCAAATTTAAATAAGAATATCCTAACTAATAGTTTCCTCATATAGTTTTTCAGAATTAATTTTTAAACATGCACTGAGAAGGCAAAGATATTTTAAGAATGAGTGGTGGACTGAGAGACTTTGTATTCATAGAGTTTCTTTAGACATTTCTTCCTAAGCAAGGAAATCCATAGATAGATCCAATCTGATTAGAATCGGGAGAAAACAGAAAAAGACAAGGTGGGGGTAACCTTATCCAAACAAATCAAGAAAAGAACAAAGAAAGAGTAAAGGATATCTAGGTTTTACTTGCATTTGGATTGAGGAGTTCCCTACTGCATAAGTTGCCCCATTGACTCAGCTCTTTCTGTTACATATATATTGTAGAGCACTGGAAATGTAGACCTTGCAACTTATGAAATATTTGGTCCTGTCTAGTGGATATTTTTGGCAGAAATGAGAATGTGTACAGAATTGCCAGTTCTGCCTACTTCATCCCTTTTTTTCTGGAAGCTTAATATTAGCTTTTGAAATATGATCTTAAAAATGCCCAAGACATTTTGCCTGTTACATGTATAAAATAAAATAAAATTTAAAAAATGAAAATTAAAAAGAATTTCCTTTATTGGGATAAATATACTATGCAGTATTTATTGCCCTATGTGAGAGTTTGCCCGGTAATTATACAGTTGCTTTGTGAAACATATAATGGCTTTTTAAACCTCTGTGTACTCTGAGGATTGTAGTTTTATGTTTCATCTGAAAAATTACAACTCTAACAGTGCACTGTATGTTAGCACCATGCTGAGATATTGGGTTACCACTAATTTGAAAAAAGAATACCCTCTTTTCAGGGGCTGACACTGTCTCTTCCAGATGGGCTTTTCATTTTCTGCCAAATGCTGTTGAGACGTTTTCTAGGTATTAGAAGTTTGTGATGTTTAGGAAGGTTAGAACCCTAGATATCCTGGCTACAGACCAATTTCAGGCTGTCTGTTTCTTGGGACCAAAGCTGTTAGAGTAACATCTTGTAATCAGGAGAAAAGAATCGCAATATCAAACTACATTTCCTAGTTAGATCTAGATATAATTCTCTATTTAATTATATTTAGCGGTGTATTTATGTTTATTATTATTATGTCATAGATCTGGTACTTACTATGTTCAGATTTTCCAGACAGAAAAACTCCAGCTTGCATGTAGTGTTTTCAAATTATTTTTTGAACACTATGGATGTGGGATTTACTGTGTATGCCAAGGAAGATGGGATTACCAGGCTAGTGATCAGCTGGCAGAGGGATGCCCTTTTCAGAAGCAAGTCAAGATTCAAAACAGGGAGGTTAGCAGCAGTGATGCTTTTGCAGTGATTTCCAGAAAAGCCAACTGCTGGTACTGTGCCTGCAGTAAAAATAATATGCTCATATCTGAGAAAAAAGGAGCAAGAGCAATTAATTGCGAATCTGATCAGACCTGTTCTGCATTGTGCTTTTCTTTTTTTGTACTTCTTTTGTGCCATCTCCAACTGCGATCAAACCCCCCCCCCCCCCAAAAATGCAAACCCAATCCTTTCTGAAAAGTACAAAGGTCCCTCTTATATTTCAGCATTAATTTGGAGAGATATAATGAATCGCCCAGCTTCTCAATGGTGGTTTAAAAAGCATTGCAGGTTTCTAGGGAACCTTCTGCAGTCAAGGGCTCTTCTAGCCTCCAAACCTCACCAAATTTTTTCCTCAGTTCTCAGTTTGCATGCTTTTGTCCTTTTGAATTTGAAGATTTTAGGTGGTCTCGACTCAGTCTTGCTTCAGTGACATGCTCTGATCGAAGTGTACAGTACAATTTGTCTGCAGCAGAACGTGCCCTGTACCATTGCTAATTGGCTGGGCTGTCAGTACAGGATTTCAGCCTGCTGAGAACTTTCAATCTTCTGTGCTTAGTGTGCATTAAATCTCTCATCATCTACAAAATGCCTTCCCTCCCCTACTTGCTTTGGGCTGTAGGACAGCTATAGTCTATAACCTTTGTTTTCAGTTTTATCATAAATTGAAATACACACACACTTAAATTTTCCTAATAAATAAAGTGCTATGTTGTTCTAAAGCTGCCTTTTCACCTCATTACAGCTCAGCGGAGTGGAGAGTGATGTCATGGTTGACCCAGCACCAGCATGCCCATAAATGATACAGTATGTTCCCCCTTTTACTTCCTGGCTAAAGCACTGGGAAGGAGCTTAATATGAAATTCATGCCGTGATGACAGATTTAAAAGTTGCTACAGACTGTAACAGACAGCAACTGCATTTTGCAGACATACATGACACATACCACTCTCTTGTATTCCTAAGTGATGACATTTTCAGTTTAAAGACTTATGCTTCTATTGCGCATTATGGCTGTCTGTCTACAAAATTAGGCGGGAGGAGGGAAGGAAAGGACAGGACAGAGAAAACACTGAACTTGATATAAAGCTCTGCTTGGAGAATATGTCGAATATTAATCAGTGGTTGGAGGGGCGGCACACACCAGTTTTCAAGCTGGCTGCACTGCTGCTCTGTGCCTTGTGGGGGATTTCGGCTGTTTGGAGGCAGACAAAGCAGTTGTGCTTCATCTGGGGAAATGGGCCCCTTGCACTTTTGACAAGGAGACTCTGAAAACCCAAACGGTGCTAAATTGTAAATTTGCAAGCGGGAAACTAGCACACCAAACATAAGCCACCCTTCTTTGGCTAGGCTTCCCAAGCAATTAAATAAATAGCCATCGTGTTGTGTCTCCAGGGCAATAAAACATGCCACTGTGGAGAATTTACAGGAGTGGGCCAGGGAGGGTGTTGCCTGATAGGGAGCTGTGACGTTCTGCATTTGGACCTATGTCTGTTAGAGAAGCTTCTCATGAAAGTAAAGCTTGATTGTAAATACAAACACTGGTTTATAACCTCGGCATCTCCCTTCACCCTCCACTGGCTGTCCTTTTCTGCATCTACTCAGCATCACAGCATACATGACAGGTAAATAGTCACTCAAATTGATATAAAGCAAAGTTATGCAAATATGTAAGAATGGATTACTAGCATTGTGCTAGATCAGAGAACAAAATAACATTGGCTATTCTGACATTATCAGAAGACATTTCATACTGTTACTGCAGTTTATGCCAAATAGGCAACCTCCTCCACTGGAAAACATACCCATTAATTTCCTTCAGGATTCTTAGATGCCTGACCAGGATTTCAGAAGAGCTGAAGAAATAGAATACCCTTGAGAATTCATCTGCATTCTTTTTGGAGACACGTGTGTGCAGAAACAGGATTTTATGATTTTTTAGATGCTGGGCACCCTTACGTGAAAGTTGAAGGAAATCAGTCCCATGCAGAATTATGGCTCTAGCGTGGTAGGAGTGCCCAGTCACAAGAGACATGATCAATAAAGCTTATAGTTTATGCACCTCAATATTGAGTTTCCACATTTTGATTTAAGGAGTTTCCTGTAACATAACCCATGGGGGCTAAATTTTCCTGCTCTGCATGAATGAAATGTTGCCATTTGTTCAATATTCAGGTTGTCATTTGGAGTCCTACCCATATTACTGAAGCCAAATCTCCTCACAGAAAGAGGCAGCTCTTAAAAGGAGTACAAAGGTTTGCTTCAATAAGGTATCAACTAGTGAAGAGCAAAGTTGTTTTAATTAAATCAAAGCAGAATCAAGACTTGAACACAGTTGAATTGACAGTTGTCTCTCAAGCAAACTTTTCAAGTTTAAAAGGAGTTTTGGAATTTTCGATTTTCTTAAAATCATCAAATCATGTAAACTTCATTGAAAGATTGACTATATGAGATTTCCAGCTTTGGTCCTCAGCTGAGGTTGCTTGCAGAAAGATTGCAAAAGCATGTCTGCATGTAAAGATTAGTTCTTCAACAGAGAACCTGAAGTATGAGTGATATTTCAGGTATATGACCTATTTTGCAATACATCCTACAACCTAGAATTTATATGTCTGAGTAAATCCTGTGAAAACACCCAAATGCCTGACTCTCTGATTTTCAAGAGATGTCACACTATCTTTCCCAGTCAGCCTTAGCTGAAATGTAAACACTTTTGACACAGATAGTAAGGTATATGGTTTTCTTTCTTCTGTTACAGGTGCCAGAGCAGTGGGAGCATCTTTTTCATTTTTTATTCATTCCAGTTTCCCACATGCATATCAATCTATCTTTGTCACTTGCAGAGCCTCACTTAGCTGAGTAGCCCTCATTTGTCCCCTGACCTTTGACTGCTACTGGTTATGTTGAGTGTAGGATAGGGAGGGGAAACTGCCATGAGAAAGGTGGGGTTTTTTCTCCCTCAGTCCCTCAAGGAATTGAGCCTAGTCACTGCAGAAAATGTGAGGATGTTTTTTAAGTTTCTAGATTTATTTGCATTCCGAATGATGTTTTTAACAAAAACTGTGAAGAGCATAAAAACTTACTATTTAGGAAAAAGTAATTGTATTTTATGGAAGGTCAAATAAGGGTAATTTAGTACAGAAGTCGTGCAGATTTCTTCACCGCAGAAAAATGCATTGACGATGAATGTCAGATTTTTGTAAATTATAGGTTTAAACCAGAAATTATTGGATTGCCATCACTTTGCTAATTTTGTTCTTTTACAGCATATGGACCATGGTTCCTAATTTTTCAATATTAAGGTATTTCATAATGAAACATACCTGATGCTGTAAAATGGAAGGAATTAGAGACTGTTTAAAACTAGTGGCCTGTTC
Source organism: Amblyornis subalaris (assembly GCA_018881555.1). Lineage (NCBI taxonomy): Eukaryota > Metazoa > Chordata > Aves > Passeriformes > Ptilonorhynchidae > Amblyornis > Amblyornis subalaris. The sequence continues at coordinate 4,229,992 of JACAXG010000012.1, read as the reverse complement.
TCCAAAGCTGGAGAATGGATTAGTAGTATGTGAAAAGGGAAATCTCCAGGGATGAAATATTGACCAAGCTAGCAGGTCCCCAACAAATAAAGGCATAACAAACTGGAATGTTATTAATCACTACTTCTGGTGCTGGGTTTTTTTGTTTGTTTGTTTCCTAAGCAATATCATTAATTGCAAAGTGTAATATTTTAAGTATAGTTATGTAAAAATTATTGTGGTTTTTTTACCCATTCACTTATCCTTATTCTGATTATTGCTAAAAAATTAATTTATGGTACTTTGCTGTTTCCAAAGTCTTCTCTGGAGATTTGAAATTGAAACTGTCATGGGTATATTTTGCCAAATCTTTATTTGTGTGAATCGTCCCACCAGATCTTGCTGACAAAATGGTCTGACCTAAGTAAATGCCATTTTACTTTTTACATTTTGAAAGAGATCCCTATGCAGGTGGTGACAGTAAATTAGTAAAACTTATAACTGGAAGAAAAACCCCTGTTCTTAAATATAATTTATAGCTGTTAAACTTGAACCACCAGAACTCAGCCTCTGACCAGTTGCATGCAATTTCATGAACCTGTATATAATTGCATAAAATGTGATTAGCAAGTTATATGTGTTTCAGGAACATAAGATTAACTCTGTGTGCTTAAACCTTTTTTTTCTGGGATGTGTGAACATATCCCTGCCTTGCAGAAATGGCCATCTGCATCCCAAAGAATTAACAGTCTCCTTGGACTGTAGCAACCGTGGAAGAGGTGTTAGCTAGCTCTGGTTGCTACCTGAGTCAGCTGGGAGTTCTCCTGGACATGCCAGGTGAAAGATGGTAGAACCAGACAATGGCCTGACAGCAGGAAGACTTAAGCTTCTTTTTATTTTAGGACAGAGAAATCCTTGAAAAAGGATAAAATCTGAGTAGGCTATAAATATGGATTTGAGTGGTGAAAGAAAATGTGTGTTCCAGATTTAGATGCTTTTCCCTGAATGGAGAGTTGGGAAGAGATCTGTAGTATGAAAGCCTACTTGCATCTGACAGTTTAACAGCTGGGATGTGTAGGATGGGATCCATAGAGCCAGAACATCCTTGCAGTGACCTGCCCACAGTACTCAAATGGTAACAGGCTGCCCCATAAATATGTGGCAAAACTTTGCTGATATGTGTTTGAATGTATATGTGCTTCTGGATTTACACATAGAAACATATATGCTGAACGCATTGTGTTACATTTTAGGCAGATATGCTGCAAGTCAAATTACAGTGACAGGGAGATTGACCCCAGATCTGATTAGCATAGAACAGAAGATGTACACTAAATCATCCTATTTTCTTTATTTAAGAGTTTACTGGAAACAAGTCTGGAATTATTTAATCCGGTACCCTTCATTGTAATCAGTAGAAAAATAAGTCCAGAATTTGTATGCGTAAAACACTAGTTGTTCATTTTAACTTTCTAATATGGGTCTACAGACCTTATCCTTATCAATACAAGTTATCCTCTTGGAGTCAGTGGTTACTTGTGTGAGGAACACTGGAGTACTTGAACTGATATTCAATAGCAGTAAAAGAAAAAACTCTTTCCTCTCCTTTGCCTGTATTTAAGAAGCAATTTTTATGTCACATAAAAGATAGATATGTCTAGCTGAGTCAGGGCAACATCTCTATATAATTGTAGGCCTGTTACAGTTCAAAGTGTATTATTTATCTTCGTTTCCCTCCATGATCCTTGCATCACACTGGAATGTTGTCGTTGATCATTACTGAGTTGATACAGCTCAGAAAGTATGGCAAATTGACAGGAAAAATGTTGAAATCAGACCTGCTGATGTACTTTAGTCTGTGAGAGACACACCAGATTTGTGGGAACAGAGGGACATCAACTGCCTTGAGATGTATGACTGATGGAGACATGTCTAACTTCCAGTCTGCTTCTAGTCTGTTTGACAAGTGAAGCTGTGGGGCAAAATTAATGATCAGGAGGTGTGCTTTCCTCTGGAACTCTGGCTAATATGTCCTAACTGGTAGGCACAGTACCAGTTGCAGTGAAGCATGGCAGCCTATGTTGGGCTTCAGGAATTCATGCTCCAGGCGCCAACTCAAAATTTGCTGTTTGCTGTGTTGCGTGTGTTCTTACACCTTCATGTGTTGTTGGCACTGCTTTTGAAGTCTAGGAGGTGACATGAGTCTCACATTGACAGCATGGGAAAAATAAATATAGATTTGGGAGCTGAAAAAATACATAAATAACATGAAAGGGAGGAACACATCAAAGAATAAATATCAGTGCTAAAAGCACCTCTTGCTGTATCAATGTGTGTGTAACAGTGACAGACATGATTCTCATTCTGTTTAAAAGAAATGCTTTTACATWTTTCTCCTCAAACCTATATTACTTTTTTTTTGGTAATAGCTACCAAACAAAAAATTATAACAACATGGGGACAAATCCAGTCTCACTGCTTACTTGTATTTCTCCATTGATCTGTCATTTTCAGTCAACTTGTCTTGGAAACTGAACTCTTTAAGTAAAGACCTCTGTATTTTATAGCACTTGTCACAGTGTGTTCGAGTTCATGGTCACATTAATGCAAATATATAATAAATAAATTTGAAATCTGTTAATAGACAATATTCAAGTGGATGCTCAAACCAGTGAATAGTAGTCATGCCAAAAATATCACAAAAAGAAAGTGTAAGAGATTAGACTGATGGTCTTATTGTCCTTTAGGCAGATCTTGTACACATGAAAGCTGTTGGGATTATTTTCATGCCAAAGATGAGCATGTTGTATAACTAATACAAGTTTGTAATGTGATATTGTAGAAAACCACATTAACAGAATTTTGGATGGCAGATGCAAAGGCTTTCAAGYAGCTGTGGTGATGGGGACTACCAGAAAAGGTTAAAAACCTTTCTATACTACTGATGTCTGGTAATAACTCATTTCACCAATTATGCAATTGGAATGAATAGGCAAAGTAAGTCAGGATAAAGGATGGCAGAAGATGACCATAAATGACAATGCAAAATTATTTTTTGTGGTAGATGGTGTTTGCCTAGGAGGGGTGGGGAGAAAAAAAAGACTAAGCAGTTAAAAACAGGAATTGTATCTCTTAAAATGGCAGAGACTTCTTTATCTAATACATGTCATACAGAGCCACTGACCTTTGATGACTAAATCTCAATTTAAATTTCTCTGAAGTCATTGAAAAATGTAGTATGGCTCATTTCTGTTATTTAGAGCTGATCACTCTAATCCTAAAGTATTTACAAGGCTTTTGCCAGCCAGGTTGTGAATCTCACTTGACGAGAAGCAATGTCACTTCTTGTAGCTGCTCTCCAATAGGCTGAAAGATTTAACAGCCAGACGATGCTCTGGCAGAATTTTCTGTGATTTCAGTTGACAACAAAAATATATCTGTACTCATGTAAAATTCTTTCTGCAAGCAGATTTTTCCCTTCCCTTCCCTTCCCTTCCCTTCCCTTCCCTTCCCTTCCCTTCCCTTCCCTTCCCTTCCCTTCCCTTCCCTTCCCTTCCCTTCCCTTCCC